>OX244275.1:12425000-13163791 GCA_945867215.1 Epinotia demarniana
AAATATGTTAGAAATTAATGGGGCCTTTCTTTTAATTACTTTTGAATACACTTTAGTAGCCACTAGTCACTTGAATATTCTTTTAGGAGATTTATAATATTTTAAATCAATTCCGGTTTTGCTAACGTAATCTCTTGGCAAAACTATTAGAAAACGATATGTAAGGTTTGAATAATCAAATACGATGCATTATAGGAAAAAACTATAACTTGTATAATCTTTGCAAAGTTTTACAAGTGTTCCTTACAAAAAAATTTATTATTCGAAAACCAAAGTCAAAAACTGCTAGAAAATATTTTTCGCTGTTAGTACTTAATGTACTCTCGCTGATAACAAAAAAAAATCAAACTTGGGACTTATGTTAGTTTGACGACAAATTATAGTGTTCGCGTACCGTACTAACAGGGTTCCCCCTCAAGCGAAGCGTACCGGCAGGCGAATGGTGCGGCCTTGGCGGGATGTCCTTGTGGGTCCAGCTTGAATGGTCGTGGTTGTGTCTGGTTCATTTCTTCGTTTCAGGATGTCTTTTCTCTGTTGTTTGTTGTTGTTGTTTGGTTTCGATGTCGGTAAACTCGGTGGTGCGGTCGGTTGCGTCTTTATACTCGTAGTTGCAGCTGTAGGTACAGTCGTTGAACTCGTAGTTGTAGGTATGGTCGTTGAACTCGTAGCTGTAGGTATGTTTGTTGCGATCGAAGTTGTAGGTATATCTTGCTCGGTGTCGGCGATGATAAATGCGGGTTTTAAGCGGTCGATCGAAATGTTCGCCTGGCGAGTAGGTAGCTGCAGAGTGAATATTTTGTCGTTGCGTTTTAGTACTCGGTAGGGTCCGTCGTAAGGTGCTTGTAATGGCTTCTTTACGGCGTCGACTCGTACGAATACTTGTTCGCAGGTTTGAAGGTCACGGTGGACGAAGATGTGTTTCTTGTTGCCATGCGGGGTAATTTCTGTCGGCGTCAGGCTTTGTATGATTGCACGTAGTTTTTCGACGAAATCGGAGTCCATGGTGACGTCATCGCGTGTAGGTAATAACAGTTCGCCGGGTAATCGCACGCTGCAGCCGTAGGTAAGTAGGGCTGGGCTTACACCGGTGTCTGTGCGTAGTGCGGCGCGTAGTCCGAGTAGAACGCTAGGTATTGTGTCGATCCATGACTTCTCGGTTTGTAGTCTGGCCTTGAGTGCGGCCTTGAGGCTACGGTGCCATCGTTCAATAAATCCGTTAGCGATCGGGTGATAAGGTGACTAAGGTGTTGTTCGGGTCCTCTCGATGCCGAGTAAGCGGGTGAGTGACGCAAATACTCGACTCTCGAATTGCCGTCCTTGGTCCGTAGTGATAGTAGCAGGGCAGCCGAAGCGGGAAATCCAACCGTCGTAAACAGTCTTGGCGACTTCTTCGGCGGTGATCTCGGTAAGTGGGATTGCTTCGGGCCATCGTGTTGCTCTGTCGATCATTGTGAGTAGGTATCGATGTCCACTTGCAGCGGTAGGTAGAGGTCCAACTATGTCGATGTGGATGTGTTCGAATCGTTGAGTTGGCGGGAAACTTGATATCGGACTTGCGGTGTGGCGTTGAATCTTCGCGCGTTGGCAGTGTACGCATACTTTCGACCATGTACCTACGTCGGTATTTATCGAAGGCCAAAAGTAGCGTTGAGCGACTAGTTTTCTTGTTGTTCGAATTCCAGGATGGCTGATGTTATGTACAGAGTCGAATGCGGCACGGCGGTATTGTTCGGGTACATAAGGGCGTAAATTGTCTGTCGTTGTTTCGCAGTACAATTTGACGTCGGTTCCGGGAATTGCGACTTGCTTCATAGATAGGTTGGTTTGCTGTGCGAGTGTTCGAATGGTGTTGCTGTCTCGTTCTTGCGCGTCGGCTAGTTCTTTGTAGTCAATCGGCGATGGGCAGGATATCGTTTCTATGCGGGATAGCGCGTCGGCGGCGGCATTTTGTGACCCACTGACGTGTCGTATATCGGTTGTAAATTCACTGATATACAACAGCTGACGGGTGCGGCGCGGCGACTCGTTGTTGGTGCCTGTTTTGGTGAACGCGAAGGTCAAGGGCTTGTGATCGGTGAATAAGATGAGTTCTCGTCCCTCGAACATCTTGCGGAAGTGTTTTGTACTCATGTACAATGCGAGTAGCTCTCGATCGTAGGTACTGTAGCGAGTCTGTGCGTCGGAGAATTTCTTCGAAAAATAGCCGAGTGGTTGCCATGCGTTGTTGACAAACTGATTGAGCGATGCGCCTGCGGCCTTGTCACTAGCGTCTGAGAATATCGCGAGCGCTGACTGGTGACATGGATGAGCGAGTAAAGCGGCGTTTTTGATGCTGTCCTTACACGCGTCGAATGCGAGCGTTGCTTCGTCGTCCCAGCTGATCGGTGTTTTGTCCTTTTTCCGCGCGTTGTGTAGGTATTTGCACAGTGGAGCTTGAAGTATTGCGGCGTTCTTGATGTTTTCGCGGTAAAAGTTTACCATGCCGAGAAATCGTCGTAACTCGTCTATTGTTTGCGGTTTAGGGTAATCGACGATTGCTTGCACTTTCTCGGTAGGTGGTCGGATGCCGTCTTTGCTGACCTCGTATCCCAGGAACTTGACCGTTGGCTGTCCGAATACGCATTTCGACGGGTTGATAGTGATACCGTAGTCTTCAAGTCTGCTTAGTACGGCGCGTAAATGTTTCTCGTGCGTTGTTTCGTCGGCCGATGCGATAAGTAGGTCGTCGACGAATGGGAACACGAAGTCAAGGTCTCGCAGTACTTCGTGAATGAATCGTTGAAATGTCTGTCCGCAGTTTTTGAGTCCTGGGCACATTCTCGGAAACTCGAATAGACCGAATGGTATTTGTTTTTAAGCAGTAACGCTGCTAAAGAAAATTATAAATTTTTAAATGAAAGTCTCAACATAATTTGAGACGTTGGTGCCGTAAAGAAGCCTAAGTCTTCTGGTAGATGTCGCTACATACGCCTCCCTAAGGCGTTATATGAAGGAACTGATTGAAGG
The DNA here is from genome assembly GCA_945867215.1 of Epinotia demarniana. Lineage (NCBI taxonomy): Eukaryota > Metazoa > Arthropoda > Insecta > Lepidoptera > Tortricidae > Epinotia > Epinotia demarniana. Next base: position 12,428,007 of record OX244275.1, read on the forward strand.
ATTTGGTGCCCGAACCAGATTTTTCCGATAGCTCAGTTGGTAGTAGCGACGGGCCATGAATGCCTGTGGTCGCCGGTTCGAATCCGGCTCGGAGCATTAAATTCTTCAATTTTTCCTTTCATTTAAAAATTTAGACCGAATGGTGTTATGATGGCGCTCTTCTCGACGTCTTGCTCTGCTATTGGTAGTTGTTGGTAGGCACGGTTGAGGTCCAATGTGGAGAATATTTGTTTGCCGGCGAGTTCGTAGGTAAAATCACGTATGCGTGGAATTGAGAGCACGTAATGCTGTTTCTCGCCGAGCAAGTCGCTTATTAATCTTTGCTTTTTAACATTGTCCGGTGGCTTGAATATGTCATGCTCGCTTAAAGGGCTTTGCTTACGGTGGCGTCGTTGATCGGGTCGCCACCTTCCCTAACATATGGTTGAGGGAGGCGATGGCTGAGATATGCGTCATACTCGTGATCGGGTGCTGTTTGTGGAGTCCGGACTGTTCATGCTTGCAAGGGCATAGTACCCAACTTCTTAAATACTAGTTTTATTTTATTATTATCGTATTGACGAGAGACATCATTCCGATCTTGACACGTTTTATTGTTATTGACCATGTACATCACTGACAATATTACATTAATATTCCTTTTTTTTATTGTTTTGTTTTGACGCTTAGAGACCGTATACATCTCTACGAACATTGAATAATTATTGATTGTATTTGGACGCTCAGAGACCTTATACATCTCTGGAATACTGAATTAATATCATTAACTTTCTGTTAATGCACAGACCTTATTCTAATCGAATGTAATGGTCGTATTTTGTTTTGTTTTCATTTACTTTGTGACATTTAGTGTGTTGTTATATCAGTCGTTAATGTGCAAATTTTAAATTATTATTGTGTTAGATTATAATCTTTTATTGTAAGATTATTATTTTTATTGTAAACTACCGTTTGACATGTAAAAGTGCCCTTGTGGCCTATTTGCAGAATAAATAATTTGTATTTTGTATTTGTATTTGTATTGGATAGCGGTCGGGCTTGGTTATTGCGTTAAGCCTTCGATAATCGCCACACACACGTAAATCGCCATTTTTCTTCGGTACGACGTGAAGAGGTGATGCCCAAGGGCTCTTGCTTGGTCTGCATAGGCCCTGCTCCATCATGTTGGCAAATTCTTTCTTCACTAGTTCGTATCGATGTGGTGCGATGGGGCGTGGCCTGCAGTGAAGGGGCGGGCCAGTAGTTTCTATGAAGTGTTCGACGTTATGCTTCGGGCTAAGCTTCATAGATGTAAGTCGAGTAGTCCCGGGGTAATCGGCTAAGATATCGTGATACGACTGCTGCACGTCTATGCTGCGCACGGTAGGTATGTTAGCGGCACAGAGTTGAGCGTTAGTCGTAAGTAGCGTCTTGCCGTCGATCAGTCTTCGATTCTTGATGTCCACAATGATGTGGTGGAACTTGAGAAAGTCGGCTCCCAGGATAGGCTTCGATACGGCTGCGATGATGAACTTCCACTTGAATGCTCGTCGTAGGTTGAGATCGAGTTCGAGCGTTTTCTCACCGTAGGTAGGTATGACGGTGTTGTTTGCGGCGTAAAGTTGAAACGGAAGAGGCTGCTCTTGCGTGCCTTTTCTTCGTGGTAGCACGGATATGTTCGCTCCAGTGTCGACCAGGAAGGTAAGTTTTGAAGTCTTGTCGGTCACGAAGAGGCGGTGAGATGTATCAGTAACGCCGGTTTCCGCCGCTGCCAGCGTTACTTTTAGTTTTCCGACGGCGTGTTGACCGGCTTGAAATTGCACGGTGGCGTGCATTTAATCGCGTCCATGCCGAAACGACGGTGGTAGTAGCAGTACGGCATGGGAGAGTTGTTGCGGCTTCGGTCTTGCGATTGTGATGCGCTGCGAGGACGGGAACGTGACGGAAAACGGCGGCGAAATCGGCTGTCGCGACGATCGTTGTTTTCGCGCGGCCTTGATCGTAGTTCGGCGACTTCGAGCGACAATCTTCTTATCTCGCCGATGAGATATTGTGTGTCGAGATGCGGATGTTGCTGGTAGGTAGGTTGCGACGGAGGTAGCAGCGGTGGCGGCTGTTTTGATGTTGACGCGATGGGCGACGAAATGGCGGCGACGTGGGATGACGGCGTGTGCTCCATCATTTTGTCGGCTAGGAGAGCGAGGTCGTCGAGCGTGGTCTTGATCTTGAATGCTTCGCTGACGGTGAGTACGGATCTGACGTGTGGCGGTAAATGATCGAGCCACATCATTTGTATGGTACTCTCGGGGAACTTCTCGCGGTTGAGATTCTGCATCTTGCGAAGTAGCTGGCTAGGTTTCTGTTCGCCGAGCTCGACCTGTGACAGCAATTTCTTCGCCTGGGCGCTGCTTGATTCCTCGTACAGCGAGATGAGACGATCCTTGATGGCCTGGTAGTAATTTTGTTCCGGCGGCGAGTAGATGAGATCTGCGATATTTTGGATGTCTTGCTTCTCGAGCTGTGCGATGACCATTTGCGCGAGCTGTGATTGGCTTCTTTTCAGATCGGCGGTGGCGGCTTCGAAACTGCAGAACCATAATAACGGCTGGTCGCGCCAAAATGGTGGTACTCGGAGTGAGAGAGATATCGCGGACACGTTGTGGCTTGCTGGTATTTGCTGAGCTTTATGTTGATCGACAGCGTCGGGTTGCAGAATGGGCAGAGCTCCCGTGTTGTCTCCGTTTCCTCCGGCCATGCTTGAGTCTTGATGCTGGTTGCTTCTGTGCTCTTGAGTCGGCAGGTCACCACTTTAGCTGATGTTGGTTCAGCTGATTTAGCTTGAGGTTGCTTCAGGGATATTTCATTTCATTTCATTTCATTTATTCATTGCGTTTGTGTGTACAATTTAAGGTCTTAAAGATAGTAATAAGTTCTAACACAACCCTGTGAGGGCATTGCAATATTATAACATAACAATGGGACTAGTATAATCATCATAATTACAAACAATAAATTAAAAAGTAAAATTCATGATAATAATTCAAACAATTGTTAAAAATAAAATTAAAATAAAAATAAAAATATTAAAATTAGTTAAAATTAAAATTAACATAAAAAAATATATATGATCGTGATATAATAATAATTAATTAACAATAATAACAATAAATTTTTTACAATTTTGTGTTTGGTACTGAAATGTCACGGTATAATAATAATAATTTATTTGAATTATCACTTCTTAATATACATTATTTTTGCGATCTAAATATTCATTTATTGTGTAAAAAGCATTTGCAACTAAAAATTGTTTTAAGGTATTAATACATTTATTATTGTTAGGCTCATTCTTTATATGATCAGGTAGCTTATTATAGATCTTTACTGTCATGGAATAAGGTCCATGTTTGTGTAACGCTAGATTTGATGTTATTTGTAATAAGTTATTTTTTGAACGAGATTCATAACGACGGGGTACGTCGTTAATTTTAGAATAGAAGTCTGGGTGAGCCTTAACAAACTTACACGATTCTAATATATATATGCCAGGTAAGGTTAATATTTTAAGGTTTCTAAAGTAATCCTTGCAGCTATCAGTCTGTTTTATGTTTGTTATTATGCGGATACATTTTTTCTGTAATATGAGTAGGTCTTGCGCCGAAGTACTGTTCCCCCATAGTATTACGCCATAACTGAGCCACGCGTGTGCAAAGGCATAATACGCCGCTATAGCGGTTTGTAGATTGGTGGTCTTTTTCAGCTGCCTTAAGGCATACACAAACTGGCTAAGTTTAGTTTTTATGTTTTCGATGTGATGTTTCCAATTTAAATGGGAGTCAATTGTGATACCAAGAAGCGAAAACGAGGGCACGCATTCTAATTTATTTCTGCCAAATGAAAAGTTTATATCTAATTCTGCTTTTTGATAGGGCCTGAACTGCATGATTTTTGTTTTGGTGAAATTTATCTCTAAATTGTGATCTCTCATCCAATTGAATATACTGGTTATAGTTCGGTTTAAATTTTCATTAAGATTTTTATTATATTTATTTTTACACGATAGCAAAACGGAGAAATCATCTGCAAACATTACGCACGATTCGTTTATTGATTTCGGTAGATCGTTTAGGTATATATATAATAAACAGCAAGCATCCGGTCACGCTCCCCTGTGGTATGGAGTCTGACACAGGTTGGATATCTGACCTGACTGTACTGATTTCTCTAGATTGTTCATCTGAATATTCAATTTCAACATGTTGCTTCCGGTTACTTAAGTAGGACTGGAACCATTTATGTGTTATTCCACGTACTCCGATACCATACAATTTATCAAGTAATATATCAAATTTAACTTTTTCATAAGCCTTAGTCATATCGAACAAAATTCCGACCGCGTACTCCTTTTTATTTAAAATATTTAAAATATTATTAACATATTAGGCTGGAGGCTTGTAGTGAAACTCTTGTTGTTTACTGTAGACTGCTGGATACTAGAATGAATTTTATTTACAGATAGGCCTAACTATATACAAAGCCCCGGGGCCAGATGGCATCTACCCCATTCTACTACAAGAAGGCGCTAATGTACTAATCCCGCATCTTAGCAGATTGTACAGGGCGTGCTTGGCCTTCGCACACGTGCCACGGGTGTGGAGGATGGTAAAAGTAACCTATCTGCCCAAACCGGGTAAGGCGGATTACAGTGAAGCCAAATCGTATAGGCCGATAAGTTTATCGTCGTTTTTCCTCAAAACACTGGAGAAATTGGTAGATAGACACATAAGGGATGGCCCATTAAGGAGACATCCGCTGCACGAACTACAATGTGCATACCAGCCAGGGAAGTCAACGGAAACCGCACTTCACCTGGTAACAACCAGGGCTGAACAGGCTAAAGAGAATAAGGAACTATGTCTGGCAGCTTTCTTGGACGTGGAGGGAGCGTTCGATCGTACCACGTATAAAGCTATCAGCGAAGCAGCTGCAAAACATGGTGTAGAGCCCACCCTATGTAAATGGATAGGCAATATGCTAAATGGCAGACTAATAAAGTCATCTCTCTTAGGGGATGAGATAATGGCCACGGCCACAAAGGGATGTCCACAGGGGGGGGTACTCTCACCAACTCTCTGGAGTCTGGTGGTGAACTCACTCCTGGTAGAACTCAATAAGGGTCCCATCCACACGGTGGGATATGCTGATGATCTAGTGATACTGGTTAATGGGAAGTTCCCAGGCACGGTATCAGAAATCATGAACAAGGCACTGCGGATAGTGGAGAAATGGTGCGACCTGCACCAACTATCCATTAATCCAGGCAAAACTGTGGTAATACCCTTTACTAGGAAAAGGACCCTTCCAGGCGTACAGCAGTTAAAACTGTACGGGAGGGTACTAGAACTGTCCGATGATGTGAAATATCTAGGTGTTACACTGGATAAGGAGCTGAATTGGAAGAAGCATACAGATCTTACCATCACAAAGGCACTGAGGGTATTTGGAATGTGTAGATCAGCGTATGGCAAAACATGGGGATTGAACCCAAAGGTACTTAAGTGGATCTACACTATGATGGTGAGGCCCATATTATTGTACGGCAGCCTGGTATGGTGGCCAAGGACTTTAATGAGCACATGCAGAGAGGCTCTGATGAAGGTGCAGAGATCGGCTTGCATGGCTATAACAGGGGCGTTTCGTACCACGCCTACAGCGGCGCTAGAAGTCCTACTGGACCTACCGCCACTTCACTTGGTGATTAAGTCAGAGGCGCGGAAATCGCTCTACAGATTAAGAACTCTTGGACTGTGGAGCGACAACAAACCAAAGACTAAACACACAAACATGGAGACTGATGGTTTTTTAGACAGAATAACAAGCATGGGAAGTGACAAAATGCTACCCAAGTTTGTATTCCATAGGAACTACACAACAAAAGTTCCATCCAGGGCTGAATGGGCCGAAGGTCTAGAACCGCCTAGGTCTGGTATCGAAGACAGTATATGGTACACGGACGGATCAAAAATGGGATCCGGTACGGGAGCAGGCATTTATGCGAATGACTACAGTAGTAGTGTAAGCATGGGTAGTTTGGCAACCGTCTTTCAGGCGGAGACATACGCTATAATTGCCTGTGCACAGGAGAATATAGACAGACAAACCAGAGGGCAGACCATCTATATACTCAGTGACAGTCAAGCGGCCCTTAAAGCACTTACGGCGCCGAAAGTGGAATCTAGACTAGTCTATAACGGCGTCCAGGCACTGAACAAGCTTGGAAAGCATAATAAGGTGCAACTAGTTTGGATACCAGGGCACGAGGGCTTCATCGGCAACGAAAGAGCGGATGAGCTTGCAAGAGGGGGGTCTACAAATCACTTTGTAGGTCCAGAACCATGTGTGAGACTCTCGCAGGGAACCATAACTTCGGCCTTTAAAGCCCACGCCAAAACCAAACACCAACACGAGTGGAGGAATGAGGCGGGCTTAAGGCACTCTAAGCTCTTCATAGAAGGAGTGGACTCGGGCTGGACTAACAAACTCTGGAAATCCAGTAGGAAGCAGCTCAGAATCATATCTGGGGTGTTCACAGGTCACTTCGGGGTCAAGGATCTCTTGGCCAAGATGGGACTATCGGACAGTTTAGACTGTAGAATGTGTGGCGAAGAGGATGAGACTATGGAACACTTATTGTGTGAATGTCATGCCCTTGCCAGACAAAGAATGAATTACTTCGGTAACGGTTATCCGCAACCAAAGGAATTCAAGGTACTTCCGCTGAGCTGCATCATCCGCTATGTGGAAATGATGGAGCGAAGTTGGGAGTAGACATAAGGAGAGGGCAAATGCACAAAAGATCCCACTGGGTCGAAGTGCATCCGAAAGGGCCCTCATCTAGATAAGATAAGATAAGATAAGATAACTATATACAACAAAAAAGCTTACAACTAGACACGGTATTAATCCGCAACAAATTAGAGCGGGACGGATACGCGCGAGTGAGACAGAGATAGCCCCCCCGCGCGGGGAAAGTGCGCCTGCCACGGCGCATGCGCGAGGTCATAGGTCGGGTGAATAAAACTACGCTCTGCGCCGGCGCCAGTCCTTTCGCTCACTGGATTCGCCGCGCTTGGATGAGCAACAACCACCTCCGCCCCCCACCGCCCGGATCGCACCCCCTCGTCAGTCAACACTATCCGCACCGCTGTACCGCCCGTCGAGCAGGAGTCAGCCCCGGCCTCCCACAAGCGGGTCTCACCGGGGTCTGGCACCCGCAAAACGGGTAAGGGCAGCCGTGCTGCCTGCGATCGCGCGCCAAGCGCCCCAGCGAGCCCATCTTAGGGCTACACAAACACCCCCCGACCCCCCGCCGATGACATTCAAAGGTGGGGGTAGACAAATAAACCGTGTGGGCTGAGTACCCACACGAGGAAAGAATATGCCGCCACCGCCCCCGCTCCCCTCAGGAGCACCTAAGGAGCGGAGGACCCACCCCCGGACATTCCGCCGCACCCCCGGCCTAGGCGACGCGGCCAGAATCGCCCGAAACCCCCGCGTGCAGCACGCGTTCAGAACCGCCCTGACCGCGCATTTCGGGCGCGAGGCCGCCTCGACACCCAGCACACCCGGCACACCGACCAGCGAGGGTGCCGGTGAAGCCCCCTTTCCCCGGCCAATCGACCTGGTCCAGGAGATACTTGGCCACCTCGCTCCGCTCACCCAGAGCAGAACCGCGGCCGCCGATCGAGCGGCCACCACCAGACCCGCCGCCGCCGCCGCCGCGCCCAATATAAGAGGCCGCGCCGCCGCAGCACCAGGCGAAGCACGCCACGCCGCCGGCGCCCAACCCGAACCGCCCGCCCTACGCCCGCCCACCGCGGACGAGAAGGAGGGCAAGCCCGACCGCGCCGCCGCCTCTACGGGCGCGCGCCCCAAAACCACTTCTTATGCCGCCGCCACCACATCGTCCACTAATAAGAGGGCCCCGGCTCCCGCGCCGCAGCCCGCACCGCAACCGCAGCGCGCGCCCGCAGCGCAGCGCCAGACCGCGTCGCGACCGCCGCCCGCCCTCGGAGCGGGCCCGGCGAACTTAGCGCTCCGCGCAGCGCCCGCGCCGCGACCGCGTCCCGCCCTCGGAGCGGGACAAGCGAACACGGCGCCCCGCGCAGCGCCCGCGCCGCGACTGCAGCCCGCCCTCGGAGCGGGACCGTCGAACCCGACGCACCGCGTAGCGCCCGCGCCCGCGCCGCGACAACCCGCCCTCGGAGCGGGGAGCGCCGTGCAGGCCCCGCAGCATGCCGGGCTACTAAGAACGCCGCCATTCGGGGGACTAACAACCCCCACCACCACCGCATCGCCGCCGCTGGTATGCACCCCGGCACAGGCGCCCCCCGCGACAGCCGCGCTCCCCCCGCCATTGGGGACCAAGCGCCATTTGGAGTCCCCAAAAGAGAGGACCCAAAAACTGAGCCTCCCCCGTCTGGACTTGTCCGACATGGACACCGAGGACGGACAAGCCGACACCGACGCCGACGCCGGCTCCGACAGCGACGACGAACGCCTGGATGAGGCTGCCGCCGCGACGCCCACAAACCCGGCGCCCCCTCCGGCAACCCAGACCGCGACCCAGCCGCCCCCGAAAAGGCCACGACCCATCACCGTGGACCACCTCCCGGACTGGCACACACACTTCCAGCGGATCCGGGAGCGACTGGGCCGCTATCCAGATTCCCGCCCCTACGGGAACGGCATTAGATTCAGGCCAGCCGACCACGACGAATACAGGGTGGTGCAGGGCTACTTAGAGTCCCTGGGGGACACCATCTCGTGGTCGGCCCTCCAGCCGAAGGAGGAGATCCCCCTGAAAGTGGCCATCAGGGGGCTCCCAGCAGACACGGACCCGGCTACAATCACGGAAGACCTGGCGGCAAAAGGCTTTGCCCCCATCTACACGCGGCACGTTGATGCGCGCGCAGGGAGACCGGGCTGCATATTCTACGCGCAGCTCACGAGGACAGACGGCCTTATCCCGGCAATATACGAGGTCCGGGAGTTGCTGGGGATGTCGGGCGTGGTGGTAGAGGCGTGGCGCGGCAGGAAGGGGCCGGCGCAATGCCATCGCTGCCAGGCCTTCCGGCACTCATCCCATGGCTGCCGCCGCCCCATCAAGTGCGTCCGCTGCGCCGGGCCGCACTTCGCGGGGGAATGCGACAGACCGCGAGACCAGGAGGGCACGTGCGCCAACTGCGCCGGCCCCCACCCCGCCAACAGCCTGACGTGCCCCGTCTACAACAAGGAGGCACGAGTCAAGAGGGCTGGCACGGCCCCCCGCACGAACCGTCGCGGGGAAGTCGTGCCACAACAGCGCGCCGTGGAGGCTGCGGAAAACGCCCCCAACTCCCTCACGGCGAGGGCAAACGACGCGGCACCCATGCGCCGCCGCCGCAGAAGGAGGGGCAGACGGGGCAGAGGACAACCCGCCGCCACCGCCGCCGCCGACCCCACTCACACCCAGACCGTCCCCGCCGCCGCCGCCCAGATTGCCGCCGCCGCCGCCCAAACTTTCGCAGCCCGCACCGCCGCCGCTCACGTGCCTGCCCCGGCAGCGCAGACCGGATTGATGCGCCACACTGCCCTCCCCTCCCTACCGACAAGCCAAGATGGCACTAGGGAGAGGACAATAGCGCAGTGCATCGGAATCCTGCAGGGTGTACTCGGCGCCCTGCAGCGAGGAGAAAACCCCGTCCCCGTGATTCTTAGGGGGTTGGCCGACCTTTACGGAGCTGGATAACCCCCTAAAAATCCTCCACTGGAACGCCAATGGACTGAACACCCGGCCGAAGAGAGAACTACTGGCGGACGTCTTAAGGAGAGAGCGGATAGACGTAGCCCTAATATCAGAGACTCATCTCAAGGTAGGGGACCCCTTGAAGATACCGGGCTACGTCTGCTACCGCAAGGAGGAGACGTCCCCACACGGCCGCGCCTACAGAGGCCTGGCGGTGTTCATCGCGCGACGGGTAGTGCACCAGCAGCTACCGACGCCCACACTCACAAGCTGCTACGCCCTCGGCGTGGAGCTGCATGCGGAAGGTCAGCACCTGCGGCTGTACGCATACTACCGGCCCCCCCAGACCAACCTAGCAGAGCACGACCTAGAGCAGATCTTGGACTCGAGCGCGCCCACCATCGTCGCTGGCGACTTTAACGCCAAGCACACGGCGTGGAACTCGACCAAGATCTGCCACACGGGCCGCCGCCTACTACGCCACGCCGAGGGGCACAACTACACGGTGCTGGGCCCGGAGGTCCCCACCCACTACCCGTACGCCGCGACGCACGAGCCGGACACCATTGGACGCCGCTCACATGGCTGAGCACTCGGAGTCCTTCCCGGTAAACTCCGCCGAGGAAGTCGACCGTCTTGCCGAGCTGTTCAGCCGGAACGCCCAGTCGGCCCTCGCCGCCGCCACCACCACGAGCACCGCCACCAGACACCGCCACAGAGACGCGCCGCCGCACATCCAAAGGATGCTAGAGGAGAAGCGGAAGTTGCGACGGCTCTATAACGAAACCCGCTGCCCCACCCTCAAGACCCGGCTCAACGCCCTCGCCGAGAAAATCGGGAATAGCCTCGCGGCGAACTCCCGCTACTCTTGGCTAGAGGGCGTCAACTCCGCAGCCGACGAAGGATGGGGCGGAATACACCGCCTATGCCGTCGCTTCTACAAGAAGCCGCTGCCAGTCAGGCCACTCCTCGCACCGGATGGCACAACGCGATACCGCGCCGAGGACCGGGCGCACATATTCGTCGAGCACCTCGAGAGCCAGTTCCGACCAAACGCGTCCACTGATGCCGAACACACTGCACAGCTGGAACGCGAGGTCGAGGGGTACCTCGAGGTCCCACCACCGCCAGAAGAGGACGTCGTCGTCTTCTCCCCCGGCCAGATCCAACGGGCAGTACGGAGAACCCAGCTCCGCAAGGCCCCAGGACCAGACACGATCCCGAACGAGGCACTGCGTCACCTCCCCCCGCGAGCCATCGCGACGCTGACGCGCCTGTTTAACGGGATCGTGAGGTCGTGCCACTTTCCCAGCTGCTGGAAGCTGGGAAAAGTCATCATGCTGCCCAAGCCGGGGAAGAACATTCTGCGCCCTGAGAGCTACCGCCCCATCACACTGCTACCCACGGTGTCAAAGGTGTTCGAGCGGCTCTTCCTCCACCTCTTGACACCGCACATCGAGCCCCGCGCAGAGCAGTTCGGCTTCAGGGCGGAGCACTCGACGACCCTCCAGATCGCCCGGATCCTCCACGTCGCAGCGGCGGCACGGAATAAAAAGGAGCACGCGGTGGCGGTGCTCCTTGACATGGAGAAGGCTTTTGACCGGGTCTGGCACGCAGGCCTGGTCTACAAAATGATGACCTCCACAGCGCCAAGACGGCTCGTGCACACCGTGGCCAGCTTCCTCGCCGATCGCAGCTTCCAAGTTGTGGTCGAAGGCAAGCTCTCGGCGAGGAAACCCATCGCAGCCGGAGTCCCCCAGGGAAGCTGTTTGTCGCCCGCGTTGTACGCGCGGTACACCGACGACATCCCAGTGGAAGGGGGGACCACACTCGCGCTGTATGCCGACGACGCGGCGTACATCGCGACGTCCTACAAGCTCCCGCACGCAGCCGTCAAGATCCAGCGCACACTGGACTTGCTACCGGACTGGCTGGACCGCTGGCGACTGAGGGTGAACGTGGCGAAGACCCAGGCCATCACCCTCAGCCCGAAGAGGAACCAGCCACCAGAACTCCACCTACTAGGACAGCCTCTTTCGTGGTTGCGGACTGTTAAGTACCTGGGCGTCACCATCGACCGGCAACTTAACATGTCCGCCCACGTAAAGAACACCATAAACCAGGCAAGAACGGCCCGGGCGCTACTCACTCCTGTGATGAAATCGTCCCTCCCCATGTCCGCCAAGATTGGCATTTACAAGGGGTACATCAGGTCACGGTTGACCTATGCAGCCCCCGCGTGGTACGCGCTGGTGGGAGAGTGCAAAAGACAGCGGCTCCGCGCTCAACAGTCGCTGGCGCTCCGCACCGCAGCCGACGCGCACTTTTACGTCAGCAACAAAGTGCTCCACCGTGACCTGAAAGTCGAACACCTGGACGATTTCATCACCAGACTGACCAGGGCTATGTTCGAGCGGGCAGACGGCTCGCGCCTGACGCACCTGCAGGACATAGCCCCGTACCACTCCCGGCCGCCCGACAAGAGGGCATTACCGCGGGACCTGATCCGCACGGATCCGCCCGCCACCCCCTGACTCGACGCAAGGATGTTCCTGCAGTGCCGTCGGCTCGCTGGTCGCTCGCTGGGCCTCTCCTAAGGGAGTCCCACCCGGCAGGGCTTGACCGCGCCGACGGACGAAGCAGATGACCCCACCGGACTTGACGGGTTTTTAACCCAACCCAGCCACCCGTCCGTTGTAGCGGACGGCGTTCGAAACCGCCAGAAGCGGCACAGCCGCGCCAGGCTTCCCCGAGCCCCTTTTGGGGCTTGAGCGACAACCACGGGCCAGTCCTTTCGCTCGTCGGCCGCCGTGGAGTGAACATCGTCGTCGATCGCCGTGCTCCGCTCTCCGCGCTCGGTGCTGGAAGACACGAAGAATCTGACGAGGGTGCTTCAGGCTCCGGACATACAAACTGTCCTTCTCAGGGCAACGGAAAACTGCTCTTGTCAGAGCAAATTACGTGTTTCCCTGCTTAACCGCAGAGTACCAGACGATCAATCTGTTTCTTGATAACATGCTGTGTCAATCGCTGTGTTATTTATTTATGTCCCCACACCATTGTAAGCCGAGATCACATCGTCTGGCAGTTTGCAGTTCCAAGCTTTCACCATTCTCTTGCTGACGAAAGGCGTTGTTGTTCGTTGTATGACCTGCGTAACACTTCCACTTGTGTTATGGTGTGTACACACCAAGCCAACGAACGCCAACGAATGGGTTTCGCCGGCCTTCGTTGGCCCTATCTGGAGGATTCAACAAACGCCAACGACCGTTCTATGATCGTTCGTTAGCGTGTGCCGGCAATCCGCAACGTGGCAGTGTCATTGACGCAGGCAAAGCCTGCGTAGACACCAGACCAACGAACGCCAACGAAAGATATTCGGCGTTGGCTACCGCACGCTCCCGCACGTTCGTTGGTTCTTGAAGATGCGTCCAGAACGAACGTGCGTCGGGCGGTAGCCAACGTTATAGTAGTCGAACAGGTTTGATAACCGCATATTGATCATGAATGACGACACAGTGATTATATAATTGCTAGTTTTCTATATCCTAACGAATTAACAAAAGGAAAAAACCAGAAATGAAGGCGGAGATGGTGGACAACGACATATTTTAAAAGCAGAAACGTTTACAGTGGTAGTAAAATAATTGCAAAAAAAGAGTAACGTTTAATTGACAACTTTATCAGAATCAGAATGTCTTCTGAAGATTTTGAATGGTTGTTGAATACAATTGGACCATTCGTTTGTTGGCCTTCGGCAACCAATCCACACCACGTTGGGCCGATTGCTTCAAATCCTTTGATGTTGCAGCCTCGCTGCGGATCGCCGGCACAGGCCAACAAACAATCGTTGGCGTTTGTTAATCCGTCCAGACACAGCCAACAAAGGCCAGCGAAGGCCAGCGAAACCCATTTTCCGTCGTTCGTTGGCCTGGTGTGTACGCACCTGAACGAGAACCAACAAGCGTGCGACAGCCAACACGGAAAATCGTTCGTTGGCGTTCGTTGGCTTGGTGTGTACGCACCATCAGCCATTCAAATATTTTAGTATTTACCCCTTAACATTTTGGGTAGGTATCTTACCTACCTACGTACGTAAACAAGTCTTAACTTTTCCTTACAGTTTAAAATAGCAATAGCTCCTAAAGATTTAGTTAGCGAGTATTGGCGCCTACGCTTCAAGTTATAATGGGAAAACTTCGTCAGCGTTTAAGGCGGTCATTATTGGATTTACCTGAGATAGGTTCACTTTTGTTTTCTTATCCTTTCTGAACTTCAACAACGTTGGATACTTTCATTAGTATGTTACGTACGTATGTAGTTCCTAAGTATCTGATCTAATGTGGGTACCTAGACTGTAGAGAATCGCTGTATCGCTGTTCGAATTTCACGTTATGATAGGTAGAGTACCTACTTACAGAATAGATAATAGTTGGTAGTGGGTAGGTAAAATGACCTGATATTTAATTTCATTGGAAATCTGGTGGGTCTCTACTTAAGACACTTTGACGTACCTACTCGTTGTACGGCTCCACCAACTTAAGGCCTCCACATATCGAACGCGGGTCGTGCGCGGCGCGGGTCGGGAGGTATCTCTATCCACAGTAGTGCGGCGTCTATTTATTTATTTATCGCTTTAGCTAGGGGATAATTTCTGAGATAAAAATAACTTAACCACTTGAGTGCTCGCGATTCAAAAAAAGGTGCTGTAAAGTGCTTAAAATATACCGCGCGCCAGCGGCGCCGTGTCGTGTTTTGTTAATAAATCAATTGCTTGGCATTCACTGAACTTTTTGATCTGATTCTTTTTACGTTGCAAAGCTAAAGAAACGGACAATTTTTTCACATACATAAGTAAACAGGTCATTATAATAAAAATAATTTGAAATAAATCACAAATATTATCAATAACAAAAAATAGCCCTACGTACCTACCGGAACGAATGCCGTTTTTGACGTCCGATTACCGACAACTCCCACCACTTCAAACCACAAATACACTCACATATCACACTTCACAACTAAATACATATCAGGCCGATTACCACTTCAATATTTACTCTTTTGTTTTCATTCCAAATGTAAACAAACCCAGGTGCAGGTCTTCACGAGTCATACTAAACGTTAACCGGTTAACAACTTTATTAATTTCGTGAAATTGTTCCATAGACTGCGGTTTGTTTTTTTTTTATGTTGCCACATTCAACCTCTACCAAATTAAGTCAACAGAAAAGGGCTCTTCGCACGTTCCAACATAGATATGATTTAAAAACCATTTGAACTCCACCCCGCAACTGGCGTTGCGAGAGCACTTTGCGATTTGATGTTAGCTCGGCTTTCAATACAAGCACTTGCCCCAAACAACAACTTTGCAGCCTTGCATAACAAATAACTATTTTTTTCTAAATACGATACGGTGAAAATGAATCAATCCCAGTAAATAATCGCACGTCATTAAAATACCCGAAATTATCTCGGCAAGCCTGTCGGGCAGATTACGCATGGCCCTTGATAAGGGTTCCAGTCGGGAAATTGATTCGATACAAGCTCTAGCCACGGATGTAGGGGGAATAGCAACGGCGATGTCAACTTGTGAAGGTTCTGTTCTCCTAGATATAAAAATATCTATCGATTAAATCCTCTCATAAATATGTACCAAAACCTTAATCCACTGCCATAAGAGCTATGGGACATATTTATGAGTAAGTTGTATGCACCCATATTTTTACACTTGACTTTACGTGGTTAAATCGTCAATTTTAATTTCTATTTTAAATCAAATTTAATCGTTTTCATAGAACAGTGAGTATAATAATAACATTATGATGAATAAGCACGTTCATAAAAGACTCTCTCGACGAAAAACACAAATCGTACATCATGTCTTGAAGCTTACAATAAAATTTTGCTTGTGGATAATAAAAATATACAATAAGTATTCATTTTCCGTTGCGGCATCACTTGGCTTAGAATCCGTGGTGATCATTCTAAACGGCTAATCAGCTTATCCACGCTATAATGAACGGATCCACTATCTACCGAATTACCTATGGCTATTAAACCATTGTGTAAGTAAATATTCAATTATCCTAGTATAAACTGGTAAAATTAGTTTTTAAATCGTCGTGTGCTGCAACGGCAAACATAGTTTAATTGTATTTCTAAAAGATTTTTCACCTCAGCAGCTCGAACAAGCATATTTTGCTGCGTGAAAACAGTATGCAAAATGCGATTTTGCTCACTCCGTGAGACACAGTAGATGTCTTTTTAATGTTGGTGCAGAGCACTGACATTTCGTCGTATGGGGTCTATTACGAGTTCAGAATATTTGAACTTTATTAGCACTACCTACGTCAAATGGTCCAACATTGCCCGCTTTTTTTGGAGAACGATGAATTAAAAAAAAAACTATGCTGATGCTAGTGTTTTTTTTAGTCCATCGTAACAAGTATGATCACGGGCGTGTACTCATAGCGGAAAATAATTTTTAAATGCATTTTAAATCAAGATTTCGGCCGATTTTAGAGGCGGGCCAAGTTACCCGGGGTGTTGTCCAACATTGCCCACGACGATTTAACACAGAATTGTAGCCCTTAAAATAACGGAAAAAAAATCTACACCAAGAATTCGGGCAATTCTAGCAATAGCATCAAATATCCTGTCATTATTAGTTTTACTTAAGTCCGCAATCAGGTGGGCAATGTTACATGACCATTTTAGGTTGTTTCCATACAAAGTGCAAAAAGCAAATTTCAAACTGCTAGGGTTGTCACTTTAGGGTCAAATGGTGAAACGTTTAATATATTCTCAGTACGGGTGGTTTTTTTATTGAAGGTATTTGTTTGTATTTGGTATGAATGGTCTTTCATAAAAAAAACACAATTTAAGGTAATTTTTTATTAAAATAAAGTAATTGGAATTAAATTTAAAAATTGTAACAAAAAATCTTGGATACATATTCGAAAAGACACAACATTTTAAGTGAACATTGTGAAGTAATAAAATGATTGATATAAAAGAAGCATTAGGTAATTTAGCCATAAAAAATTTTACTTATTTCCTTGCGCAGTAGGTTAAACAACTCGGAAGGGACAACCCTAAGTCGTTTTCGAAGGTGGGAAATGTTGGCTTAAGCCAGCGTGAACATTGCAGGGTAATATTGCCCGGGTTCAGAATTTTGCGATTAAATTAAGATATTACTATAAGAAATAAAATAATCTACAGTTCATATCGTTGTTATTTTTCTGTTTTTGACGATCGTGATAAAAATTCTTATTTTTTTACATGTATGCAAAACTGTAATGTAATGTTTTATCATGAAATAAATAATCTAATCTAATCATATTTATTTATAAGTACATGCTCATACTTACATTTTGATTTGCCATTTCATACGACATGCGTTATTCAATTGTCCGCTGGAATTGGACCACAAAAACAGACCATCACTTGACGAGTTCTGACAAGCTACTGAGTAAGGCTACGAGAAAATGCGACGCGCAGTGCGGCCACCTATATAACCTATTTTCTACTAAAAAAAGCAGTGCTGCCATAAATCTGTAAATGATTACCCCACGAATGAAAATGTTCACGTGTTGCTTTTTGGGCAAAGATACCCTGGAGGGCAATGTTGGACCATTTGACGGTACCAAGTATGGTGTTTGATTTATTGACGTATTTTTTCCATCAGTGCACTTTAAGAAGTATCGAGGTTTTTTTACAATAAGGCTGAAGACTCAAAATTATTGTTATCATTACTTCAAAGTAAATATGTTTCAAAGTAAAGAAACATGCCTAATGACGAAAATCCCTTTAAAATATCTCAAAAAGTTACGAAATTACAACCGTTTTAATGTTGCTTGTTAGAGAGAGAAAACGATAGCCGACCGTGACGTCACGATCCTCCAACGTCATGGTAAATGAAATGACAATCGTTTCATATGAAGGTACGTTTTGCGGAAAAGGGCCAAAACATACCCCTTCACCCTTAATTTGACACTGTGCATCACCGTGTACGTTGGTTCGTAAAAAATCCTGTCATCAGTATATGGACACTCATAACTTTGTAAGTTTTTTACTTCTTGACTTGCTTTTATTCCATTTGACTACATTCTTAATCCTTTTTCAAGTAAATACAGCATTTTGATTATTTTACTAAGTGTCTACACCCTAATTCACTAACGAACGAATGGAAATACCCGAACTTCGGGTATTTCCATTATAGTTCGTTTCATTTCGTTCGTTGTTATAGCTCTGAACCGATACCAGACGCTGTTCCAACCAAAACTTAAGAAATGTCATAGCAAAGTGACTTTGAAGACATTTAAGTCAGAGTTAATCAGTTGATTGGATGGACGATAGGATTAAATTTGATTAATTAATTAGAAACTTTTTAAAGTGGCATTACGAAGACGCTTGACTCGTCAGTCCCGATTATAGTCTAAGGTCACTTAAACTGGGATGAAATTGAATAGAGAAAATACAGCACCACCGTTTTAAAAGCAATTTCATCGCAATTAAATTTGTTCTTGCAGCTAACAGTAGTCGTCAAAAGCAAAGATTGTTGAAATTGGCCAAGTTGACGGTACCTACCTATTGTATACATTCACCTATTAGAAAATGCATTTAATGCATTGTAATTTACAATAATGTCAAGGCTCTAGAAATAGATAGAGCAAATTATAATGAATACCTATGGGGTCTTACCTACTTATTCTCATAATAATTAGTTTTTCCACAAACCTTCGATGTAAAGTGAACATTTACCCCTCACTATACAAAATCACTCGAATCCACAATTCACATTTATACCGCTATTGTCCACATTCGAACAGAATTCAAATTTGGAACAAAGAAAACGCCCCATACCGACTATGAAACGGGCGAGCTAATCGTTCGAGAAATGCCCCACCGCGGTATGGTTCGTTTCGACGGTTAATACTGTAGCCGGGCGGTTTACACGCTTTGATATCGCCTAGAAAATATTAATTCAATTAGATTACCTAGTTTAGGCTCGGTCCTCGTCGATAACAATACGCGCAGCTTACTGCCGCAAGTAACAAAAGATACGTTACCTACTCTGGATTTCGATTCCGAATTACTACAGTCGATTTCAGGATTGCATAGGTTGGTACTTTGCATTGCGTTTTACTGTCATTCAGCACAAATAGAAAATTGAAACTAGGAATTATTGGTTCAATGTAAAAATTGGTACAAGATGGTGAACGTCAACATGGAAAATTTTCGCCCTCCTGCCAGCTGACGTCAAGACCGCCTTGCTAGCAGAGCAATTTCGCCACTGCTGGTATTGATGACGGACTAATTCCCCTTATTTATTCAGGTCTTTATAACTATAAGTCTTCAGGCAACTACCCTCATTTTGCACCTTGTGGCTATTTATCATTTCTTACCTGCTGAATGCACAGCTAAATACCCACACCCCGTCTGCGAACCTCTACCAGCGTAATTTATGCGAGCTCGTTCCTGTAAACTTAAATATTCTAGACCATAAAACCGTTTATTACCTTAAATAACTTTGTTGTGATTCTATTTAACTTTAAAAGATGGGTATTTCGGGCATATTCTGCGAAAAGCGAGGTATTCATAGGTATTTAATTTTACTTTAATCTCAACACGACCACACTAATTCTCGTATCAAAGAGTCTTTGAGTACTTAATCTAATTTTCTTGGGTTTCGTTTTACAGTTGACTACAATAAGATGTATCCAATTTTTCACCTTATTACAACGCAGCAAGGTGGAAAAACGGATACGTCATTTCGTAGTCGCGTACCTACAGCGTTAATTTGATTTTAACATGAAAAATGGGTTGTTTTGTTTTTTTAACTTCTTTGTGAAGACTCGTTTCTTTATCTTTCTTTATACAATGAAATGTCTAGGGATAGTTAACTAAGACTTTGTGTTATTCCTACTGACTAGGTACCTACTTGCATATTGTACCTAATAATTGGCCGTAGGTTCATACATATGTATACAGGGTGTCCCAAAACTTTGCCACACGGATTGAAAGTACCTTACTTAAATGTTGAAGCAACTAGAGACTCCGCACAGTGCCTCCCACGCGAAAATTGTCCATTGGCAATTGATTGTAGAACCTTTTATTGCGCGTTTTCCAATTTGACGAATTTCAAGTTTCAAGTTTGTAAGGGTGGCCACAGCGGGATGAAATTTCATGGGAGAGGGATGGCATTTGTGCATATCATTTATCACATCATACAAGACTCGAAAAACAAATGCCATCCGATTTCAATGATTTTAATTGCATTTTTCCCAAGTTCTCGTCCACCACAATTTATTTCCGGCTTCTAACCCTGACGGCTCGATATCCGCCCGGCCGGGAAGGATGGCATTTTTTTTCACACCTTTTCATTCGGAAAAGTAAGTTTTGCTCCACGACGAGAGGTATTAAAACGCTACTTTCCTGTTCAAGCTACTTTTTTAATTTATACATTGGCATTTGTGCCAATTGAATACAGATCTTAATAAAATAATCGATTGTAATTTCATCCTAATCGATTCAAACCGAACATATTTCAAGTTTTAATTTTAACAATGTTGTATAAACGTTTATAATTTTTTCGTACTATACAAAAATTAGTAATAAAAATTAAGAAAATTTGTTAAAACTTCTTAATTCATATTAATGCCTTTAAGCCAGTAGTAGGCTAATTCTATTAGGAATATACCTAAATACACATTATAAGTACCTACCTGAAATAATTGTTCCATTTTATGTAAGAAGAGAGCACGTAATGCTGTTTCTCGCCGAGCAAGTCGCTTATTAATCTTTGTTCTTAACACTGTCCGGTGGCTTGAATATGTCATGCTCGCTTAAAGGGCTTTGCTTACGGTGGCGTCGTTGATCGGGTCGCCACCTTCCCTAACATATGGTTGAGGGAGGCGATGGCTGAGATATGCGTCATACTCGTGATCGGGTGCTGTTTGTGGAGTCCGGACTGTTCATGCTTGCAAGGGCATAGTACCTAACTTCTTAAATACTAGTGTTATTTTATTATTATTGTATTGACGAGAGACATCATTCCGATCTTGACACGTTTTATTGTTATTGACCATGTACATCACTGACAATATTACATTAATATTCCTTTTTTTATTGTTTTGTTTGGACGCTTAGAGACCGTATACATCTCTACGAACATTGAATAATTATTAATTGTACTTGGACGCTCAGAGACCTTATACATCTCTGGAATACTGAATTAATATCATTAACTTTCTGTTAATGCACAGACCTTATCCTAATCGAATGTAATGGTCATATTTTGTTTTGTTTTCATTAACTTTGTGACATTTAGTGTGTTGTTATATCAGTCCTTAATGTGCAAATTTTAAATTATTATTGTGTAAGATTATTATTCTTTTATTGTAAGATTATTATTTTTATTGTAAAATACCGTTCGACATGTAAAAGTGCCCTTGTGGCCTATTTGCAGAATAAATAATTTGAATTTTGAATTTTGAATTTCATATTAACACTATCCTTTTTAAATTTCTTCATAGTCGGTGTGAAAAATAGTATGTGTTACTGGTCAGCAAAATTATTTTCGTCTCGGGCGTAAACACTTGTATCCCTCACTACGCTCAGGATCCTATGTTAGAATCCCTCGCTACGCTCAGGATTCTATTGAAGGATTCGCTGCGTTCAGAATTAAATACACCGCCCTCGCCGTAAATATAAGTGACTCAAAAATAATATTTAAGATGCAATATAAATATGATGTCTGTACGGTTAGACCGTCTAGTTTTATACTAAGTAAGAGCACATATGCCTCAGGAATAAAAATATTCAACCACTTGCCTGAACATATTAAGGCCCAAGATGGGATCAGATTTAAAAACAAGCTCAAGAAATGGCTGTTAACAAAAAGTTTCTATACTTAATCTAAATGAATATTTTATGTGCATAGATAAGTAATTAATTGTTTTGATGTTAAATGTTATTGTTATTATTTAACATCTGCAATCTGCATGTTAGTATAGTTTAATATTGTATTAGTACGCCCGTGGGCAATGGGCATGGGCATGGCAAAATGGGCAAGATGATGAACTTCTTATCTTATCTTATCTTATATTATACTATCTTATCTTATACTATTTTGCTCCCTTGTGACATAAATAACTATTACAGTGTCTGTACGTGATGAAGAACAAGCTTGCCAATTTTCAAGCCTGTAATTTTTTTTTCTTCGCTCGCTTACTCGGCTCCAGTCGCACTTGGAGGGATAGCATACAAATTTCATAATATAAACAGCGTACACACTTTCAGGCTACCGCGTTTCAATCGGTTGCCTCGCGACATTTTTTTTTACCACCCCCCTCCTATTTCCGAACCAGTCACAGGTGGGTCAATTCGGGTTGCACAGGGCGGTTCCAAAAACACTTCGGGAGCTCAAATACCACGAGCCATCCGGTTGCCTCTCCGACATTAAATTACGCGTAATTGCTTTAACTACATTGAAACGAAACGACCCGAAAATGATGGTTGACGGGTTTTTAATTCAATTGTTTATACCTTGTCTAGGCATGAATACGTACTGCTAAAAACGAAAAAAAGAGAGCGCGAAACCAATTCTTCTTATTTTTAACTCTAGAAGAAATGTTTCCCAGTCCAAATGATCCATGTGTTGTACGCGCTCACTTGCACACGTACACCGCATAACTGCACGCAACATATCACCAACATCATCAGCCGGTATCGGTCCACTGCTGGACACAGGCCTCTTCCATGTCACGGCACTGAGCTCACTCTTCGTATCTTCTCTATGTCACTACCCACTACATTACGTACGATACCCACCACATATACCCACCGACCGGGCCGGGCCACATCGGTCGCCGCCGCATCGCATTGCATTCAAGAGCTTCCGGAAGTAGCCGCGGCGCGTCTTTAAACAGTCAGTACCTAGTTCACTAGGCAATAGCCGAAAGAAACTGATCAGAACACGATGACAGCCAAGCACAGCCGCGGGCGTTAGTCCGCGAGGAGTGGATCGAGTCGGAAGTTCATTCAAATATGCATTAGGTAACATTTGTGTGTCAATACTTTTGACTTCAAATTCCTTTGACATTAAGTCAAATGGGTTCCATCCCGGTCCATTACAAACGCCATCATTGCACCTATAGTCTCAATGCGCAGTTCGCTACGTTTGTTGATTCACGCGCAACACATTGAAATAAAATACCGTATTGTAATGCGAAATATCGAGTCCGATTGAACTCCAGATGTTTTATTTAGATATGCAATCCTCTTCCCTGGTTCCATCTTCACAGCTCTTGCATTTTGTATGAACTAGTAAAAACATCTTAGCTTCACTTCAAGTTGACAAATATTCTGCTTCGGGGATTTATTTTAACGATGTCAGCGTCAGCGGAATGAAACTAAGTTTTAAACGCAAATTATTAATATCGTGACTTCGTTAAACACAGGGTCATATAAATACAATATCCATGTTTTATTGGATTACGGTTTTGTGATGAATGTGAAATTTAAGAATGGTATTTACTACTATTTGATTCGATTAAATTCGTTTAGTTATCACCGTCTATTCTGTGGTACCTACAAACCCTGCTATTGAGGTCGCATTGAGATTACTTACTTCTAACTGTAAAACTCACTCCGGCAATTTTATTCACACCAATAAATAGTTATCGAACGGAGTTCCCATTCCTCTAGAGGAGTCAAATTATACACGGTCGTTCAATCAAACCGAGGACATAGGCCTCTATTCGGTGCACACAAGTCATATAGCGACGATATTGCCTGTTACCACCAACGTTTAATGTGCAAAAGAGACATGCGAGTTAGCAATATGACCGTTTCCGCAGGCATCAAAACTAGATGGTACACTTCACAATTTTCATAAAGCAATCAGATTTCAACGCCTAGTGCGCGCTCGCTTCTACGTGAACGTATTTATAGTTACATTGATATCGTATTGGCATGCGATTTGTCGCACCAATTTGAATTCCTGGTCCGCTGTGAGCGAAATCCATAAAACGTTCACGATACAGGCATTTGCATGCGCCCTAGTATTCTATGCATATGTATGAAATTTCCATTGCCACTGACTCGCCTCTTCCAAAAGCTTCACTCGTATTTCAGCGCTACATTTCGAATATTCCTTTAGATATCAACACAATCAAAATTTATTCGTTTGTATGTGTCCACCAGAGATTCAACTTCAACTCGCCAACTGGCTACTTAATCATTTCGGTACACGTGACAGCGTAGTAACATAGTACTAGGAGGTCATTTTGACTCGACACATGGCATTCTAATGTGTTTTCGTTCGTTCTGACATGTTACCTCTCGCCTTGAAGTGAGCGCGCGCCACTTGTGCTGCGCTGCACTCGATGCGCTCAACTCGAGTTTTATTTACTACGCGTTAGGGCGTCGCAAATATTACGCTCTAACGCGCTATTCTAGACCGTTCGCGGGAACCCTATTGCTACATGTACCGCGTAGCAGCGTTTTTCTGATCTGCAGCGGAAATCGCTTGTAGACGCATGGTTCATATGCGAGTCAATGGCTTATGAATGAGCTAGACAGCACGAGTAGACATAGAGTAAAACCAATTTTTAACTGTATCAACGGAAAGGCTACGAAAACGACACACTAATTTTACCTGATGAATTATTCGAAACAGTTTTAGGGATTACTATGACATCTTAGAAGTCACTTGCTGGGTTCTTTATTAGTTGGTAGCAAGTTTCCACTACTAGGAGGAAAAAACACGATGCCGGTGAAGCGTGTAGCGAAAAGGCATTTGTTAACCATATTCCTATGAAATGGTCTGCTACTTGGGCAGACCATTTCATAGGAATGTCGTAAACAAATGGAATTATGGACGCACAAAGTTCGCTGTATATAACCTTTACATAAAAAAGTTTGATATTCAACGAACTTTTTGTTGTAAAAAAGTTAGCACCAAAATATCAAATCTGACCTTTACGATCAAAATCAATTTCGTAAATCTCTTCGTATCTTCTTCGTATTAACATATTAATATGACAAACTGTATATGTTTTAGAAACAAAACAAACGTAGCTTTATCTCAGTTTTTGTTTGTTTAAAAACAAATTGTCTACTCGTTTAAAAAAAATTGGTAAATATACATAATTATACGTGTTAACGTTTTTCATATTTTACTATAAGTAGGTACTTTATTTTTTTTGTTTTAGAATGAATTACATTTGTTCCAGAAACAGATTTCTTATCCTTATTTATCCGAAAATGATATACCACAGGCATAATATGCATTGGTTTTAGAAAAATATGGTTTAAAATGAAACGCGGCGGGACCAAACTTTCCCTCTTTACCCCCCTCTAAATGCGGGGTGTATCTCGATGGCTCCTAGTCAAAATGTGCAACGTTCCCATACAACCGATAGCAATAGCACACCAGCTACATTCAAGTCCAAGTCGAATTTGGACCCGCAATGTGAAACCTATAACCCCCGCCCCGCCAATACGCTTTTATGGATTAACTTTTGAGTAAGTATAAAGGATACTTATTGAATACAATAGTACATTTTACAACTAGTGTGAAAAGAATGTCTTTTTACCACTAGTACCGAGGTAGTAGGTAGGAGGCAAGACTCGGTACGAGTGGTAAAAGACATTTCACACGTGTTATAAACGACGTTTTTTAATACAATTGCGAAAAATAATAAATTAATATATCATTGCGATAAAATATGCTTGCTTCAAAGTTATTTTTGAACGAACCCATACTTTACAAATGACATTGACAGTGACAGTGACAACATACTATTGGAATCAGCGCCATCGGGTAAAAAATCTAATATAAAATTACTGCGTTTCGAAAGTATAGTTTGGAACTAAAAAGTAAAAAGCACTAGTTCGAGAAATTGAGCTTCTCGTACGCTACGCAGCCACAAAAAGTACCACTTTTTGAGCAACTGTATTAAAAAATCAATTTTAAGACTGAGTTATTTAATTTGAATTATTTAATTCATAATTCTATGATATTTAAATAAGTCTATGATATGAATATGAAAATCATGTTTACCTCACATATGTGATGTGAGGTAAACATGATTTTGCACAGCATCAGCCGAAAGATTTCCACTGCTGGACATAGGCCTCCCCCAAAGAGTGCCACAATGACCGGTCCCGCGCACTACACAAACCATGTTTACCAATTTTTTGGAAAAATGGATTTATTTC
Source organism: Epinotia demarniana (assembly GCA_945867215.1). Classification (NCBI taxonomy): domain Eukaryota; kingdom Metazoa; phylum Arthropoda; class Insecta; order Lepidoptera; family Tortricidae; genus Epinotia; species Epinotia demarniana. The sequence continues at coordinate 12,454,003 of OX244275.1, forward strand.
TACGATTAGCTAATAGGATGTTTTATTTGAATATTCCTCAATTGAAGATTATTTGTATAATTATTTTGGTAATTTAAACTTGTTAATTTGATAGTTTTGGAACCAGTTACTTGTTTCGCGCTTTTTTGGGGGTCTACTTTGAACATTAACTTAGGAGCGTGCTCGAGTCGAATACCATGGTCTGGATCCCACACGAAGTCAAATAGAGTTTAATATTAGAACAGGTGCAAAAGAAGATTTTAAGAAGTCTATACAAAAAGGAATAAATGCATTATCCGTACCTTTATCCGACTCTATTTCTATTAGGAACACTACGATACAACTCTTTAAAAGTGAGGCGGTATTTAGCATTAATTAAATTTGCTTTGGGAATCATTCGCAACACAATTGACTGTTCGGGATTGGTTGGAGAAGTGGTACGGCTATATGCGCCATGCGCACGATGTCGCTTGCGCCACGCGCCCCTGCTGGCCCGGCCGCGCGCGCGCACCGACCTCCTGCAACACGCGCCGCTCCCGAGAACACTCCTTATCCGATTAATCTGTGAGCAACTACTCATGCATGCCATTTTATTTCATAATTTGTTAAGAAGAGATTAAGATAAGATCTTATCCCAAGATTTGGCATGGGCACATAATTTTACGAAAGCGACTGCCATCTGCCATCTTCCAACCCACTGGAAAAACTAGCTAGACCTTATTGAGATTAGGCCGGTTTCTTCACGATGTTTTCCGTACACATAAGTTCCGAAAAACTCTTTGGTACGAGCCGCATGCCTGAATCAAGGCTACCGTAGCTTCAAAAATACCGTAGCTTATAAAAAAGACCGGGTGGCACTCCGGGAGTGCCGGCAGAAGTGAAAACTTGCGAATTGCTGTAATAATCAGTATTAAAAAAACCTCCCCCCACCCCTCCTTTAAACCGATCTCACCCAGCGCATTACGGTCACGTGACCTCTTTCGAATCCCACCTTACGAAATTTGTGGCGAGTTTAACATTTTTTCTCCGTCCCAAAAAGTGCACAGCGCCGCTATAGAAGTTTTCACTTCAAAAATATCTACTACGACCAATTTCAGCACGATGACATGAAAAGTGCTTTGCTTGAACGTATAAATTACATAATAAGGTATCTAGTTAGCTAGGTAATTAGTTAGTTAATGTGACGATCCCAACCCCCCCCCCCTCTCTCAAATCTATTTATATACCTATAACCTAGTCTGAACTTAACCTAAAGCCTAGCTGTAGAAATAGCCTACCTAAAGGAGTAGCTAAAGGTAAGGAATTAAACAAGTAAAAAGGGGAAACAAATCATTATTTATTGCTCTTCAAACATAGTATGTAGTATTTCATTTGAAAGCTAAAGAAACTTTGATTAATTAACCCAATGAAGTCAAGCTAGATTTCATAGGGTATCCGCTTTGATTCCTATACAATACTAACCCTTTAACAAGCGAATAAAACAATAGAGTTAGCCCCGGCCGAATATATTTTAGTATTTTGATTATTTTAAGAACCTAATCTAGATTGAACTATCCTACTGCTAGAGGAACTTTTATTATTTATCCCAACAAATTCAAGCTAGAATTCATTAAGGAATCCACTTTGTCTCCTAGGAAAGCTAGTCCAAAAGCAAAGCGGATTAAACGAAAATGGCTAGCACCGTACCTACTGATGACGAACGCACTTTAATTAAATTGTAAATTAATCTTGAAAATATTATCCTCGAATCCTAGTCTAGAGTATCCTAACTGAACCTAATAAAGTAAACCCTGACTTGCTCTGAAGAAGTGGCCAATACGTGATCGTGAATCTAGTGGAAGACCCGACGCTGTGTGAAGGTAGAACCCAGGTGCTTTTCGAGAAGGTGAGAGGTCCGCGTACTAAGGAAGGAAAATTACACGTTAATAAAATCATACCATAAATTTGTTGTAATACCTGCAACTTATTTACTTGCTTCTTCAAAACAATAAGTCCGTAACTTATTGTCAAATTTACTTGATTAAATAACCAATCTGTTATATAAATATTTCACAACGTTAGATTTTGTCACTTCATCGAAGAAGTTCGTCCAATGATGCATATCTTAAAATATTAAGATTTTGATGATGATGATGATTTTGATTGATGATGTTGATTTTGATTGATGATGTTGATTTTGATTGATGATGTTGAAATACGGAAATAAATAAGAGTTGGCTAATGATTTGACCTAATTACTGCGTTCAGCTAATACTACGAATAATTTTCTAATATTCACATTTGAATGATAAATAATGAAGTTAATTTAAATCGCCCAAAATTTACAGAGAGATTTTTACTATAGAGATATTTCAAAGGTTGTAGTGTGACTGGTCTAGCGAACAATCCCAGCCCTGCAGGACCCAAAGGCACCTTTATAGTCGAGAAATTGATACATATACGACAATGCACAATTGAGCCTGACAACTGGCAATTAATCACCATTCCAATCACACCATATTTATTGAAAATTCCATAACGAAAATACCTCAGTACGTACTATATAAACTTAGCTACTAAACTGCCATTTGACTTTCATAAAATATAGGATTCAGATATTAGGAAAAAGCATGCATCCCTTGTAAAATCGATAACAAATCTTCTCTAACAGAAGAATCAATCTAAAACAAGACAACCAGACAAACGGTAAGAAACCTCAATTAGCTAGATCGAGATCCCTTGACCCCTCGCTCTTGTCAATGCATTCCATGTAGGGTTCAGTCAAAAGTAGTTCACGTCTCTCCTGATTGGGAACCTCTTAGCGAGCGAACCACTTATGTCAGGGTCATAAACTGTGCACTTGCAGCTATGGTTGGCTTACTCAGAGATACTCAAACACGAAATGCTTACGCACAAAATTGTATCGACTTTACTCAGAATTCACACTACTAATTAATACCCCTTGACACTGACTACCCCTGATATCTTATATATTTCCGACGGAAACATGTTGGCTTGCAACATGTCTGCAAATAGATTGCTTCCTAAAAGAAGCCGCTAAATCATAATAAATTACCTAACAAAAGGTGTACCATAAGGTAGTACAATAATAATAATTTCATAATAATATACCTCAACACGTAGATTACTATAATGCATCATTGACACTCGACGTATATACTTAATCACTATGTTTACCATCCAGATTACACTAATTTTACTGAAGCACCTCGCGAAACTTAAATAAAATAACCACACTAGAATACCTAAATTCTATATGAAAGGATAGTAGTACAGCTCCAGTCGTGCGTAATACACTAAAATAGCTTATATATAACCGATTCCTTAATAGTAAGAAAACTGCATACTAATGCCGTTGGAATGTCGGTAGATACAAAGTTACAACACCGCTTCACATCTGAAATACCCATATGGCAATACGTAATTTATGCAAACAAACATTGATGAATGTTTGTGGCATAGTATGATAATGTTGGAAATAGACAGGCAAATACACACTCTCGTAAAATAAAATAAAGTTAAATCAAAATCCTACCAGGTATTGGGCTCGCTGGGACCACCCAATTTACCCAAAACAGCCGATGATGCTGCTCGTAGGTAGACTCCGTAGCTCTGCCTGTAGCTCTGCCTCTGGCCCGTCGCTGCCTCGTAGTCGTGGTAGTAGTAGTCCTCTTGTACCCGGAGAGAAGTGGAGTGTAGCGCCGCGCGTCCCGTGAAAAAGTGTTGATGTGTAGCTCGGCGTCCCGTCGAAAGAGAGTGCTCCCCCCCGCGCATTGCCTTAAATACCTCCGCCAACACCAGAACCACTGTAACATGAACTCCCAACCGATAAAAGCCCTTATTATCATTGCAGTAATGTGTTTAACCGTATGCAACCCCCCCTACGACGTTGTCGCTGTCTCAAACATTTGTCGCTATTTCGCGGGTAACTGTTGGCACCACAAAGTCTGCACTCCGTCCTACAAGTCCAATCCTGTCGAACCTAATTCCTTGCCTATGCTGTATGATGATTTCCAATACTAAAATTAACCTCAAATAACACAAAAATATTTGAAATACAAACCCTAAACTTCAATGAATACTAACACACACCGGCTAAAACACTATGTTACTACACTAGAATATATTTAAATTAATCATACAATTGGTTTTCCGAGTTCTACATAGCATTTACGTTAAGTTTTCCCTAATTCCTTCTAAAATTGTGTTTATTTTCCAAACAATAGCTAACTATTAACGTTCCTTTGCATTAAGCAAGGTAACCTTTTAATCATGGAAAACCTAGATCAAATTTATGACCTATCAACCTAAGTCGAATGAATATAATGTTTTTCCTGATTGTAGAACATAACTAGTACAAAATACAATAAAAAGAAGACTACCTAATGATTGTACATCCTTCAGATATTTAAGGAATCTTGCATTAATAACATCTTTCTAACTAACCTATTTCAAAGATACAACGCTACTAGCTCATATCTTTCAACCTAAATCTTCTAACAACTCAAACAGCAACGTTACTTTACATATAAAACAAATATATTATGAACTATATTTGCTTTATTAAACAGATTAACGGTATTTACTGGAACCAATAGACCTTGACCTAAACAATCCAAATATATGGAGCCCACAAACGTTTCCTTTTATTACGTATGATTCTAAGTAATTTATTACAATTATAAAAATGTTCCATAATGTAACAACATCCATTAAAACCCAAAATTGCCTCTTATTTAAATAGCAAAGCCCCAATGATAACGCCTACTTTTTTTATATGAGCAATTTCTACTCTAAAATTGAGGCAGGCCTTCAGAACTGTCTCATTACTTTATTTTTATTCAATGAACATTACAAGTCAATTAAAGGCTGTAAAGTTTATCTTTAGGACAATTTATGTCGGTCTAATCGTCTCTTTTCTCATTCCATACAAAAGAAACTTATGTATACAAACTTTCATAAGTTGACTTTCCATTTGCGCGAAATTCCCCCTTTACTATTAGAATTAACTTGTAAAATAAAAATAATTTGAGAAATTAGTTTGGGACGTGTTACTTTGGGAATACTATTTTCAGAAATTATTCTTTATGTCGGTCTAATCGTCTCTTTTCTCATTCCATACAAAAGAAACTTATGTATACAACTTTCATAAGTTGACTTGCCATTTGCGCGAAATTCCCCCATTCCTAGAATAAACTTTTAAAAGTAAAATAATTTGAGAAATTAGTCTAATCGTGTCTTTTCTCATTCCATACAAAAATGTATACAACTTTCATAAGTAGACTTTCCATTTGCGCGAAATTCCCCCATTCCTAGAATAAACTTGTAAAACTAAAAAAAATTAGAAATTTGTTTGGGACGTGATACTTTGGGAATACTATTTTTAGAAATTATTCTAGTTTATACAAGTTTTTTCGAGGAAGGGGGACCTTCGCGCAAATGGAAAGTCAATACTTATATGAAAGCTAGTTATATAAGTTTCTTAAAATATCGTACCGGCCTGTGAATGTCAAAAGACGTTTTGTATGGAAAACGAACCACCTTAAAAATTCATGCATATACGGTGATTCAATGAGATTTATCGTTGTACCCTCGTTAATGCAATAACGGTAATGGTTCATAAATAATCCACTTAGGTACATACCTAAGGAGATATATATTTATTTCTGAATCCCCTAGTGTAGGCATTATTCACGATGAGCGACACGCTCTTGTTTAGTGTATTAACTACGTATAAACTCTATTATTATTCGCTAATGTTTTTGAATATGCTACGTTTAGACAGTTGTAATTGTAACCACGAACTTCGTAAGTCGAAATGGTATTTCGGGTATTTCCATCTCTATCGCACTTAAATTACGCGAGTGACAGGGGTGCATGTATACGAATTTCGAGTTTCGATTTTCGTGGTAACGCCGCAGTTGTGAGATTCTTAATAGAATAAGTTAATTGCCCCATCTATACAAATGTCATAAAGAGGCTAAATCTGTGAGATTGAAGCTTTGTAAGTTTGTATGTATTCGGTAATATCAGGAACCACTTTTTAGATTTAAAAATGTCTTTCACCTGCGTGTAGAATACTTTCGAGACTTTCTGGATGGTTACAGGCTATATATTATACCGCGGGCGTGCCTGCATTCTTATGCTGGGGCCACACTAACGAGAAATGCCAATAATTATCACGATAATCGTAGTGTGGCCGAACGGTTAACGTCCATTATCGCGATAATTGATGGCATTTCTCGTTAGTGTGGCCCCAGCATTAGTAATACGCGGGTGAAGCCGCGCGGGCTGCTAGTTACATACAGTTTTAAACATTTCACGACTTAGCTGTTCGACTTGTACAGGCGTGGTATTAATTGTCCCACTTCTAAACGTTCTTATCTGCATAAATAAAATCATCTCGATCAACATTCGAGGCCAAGCAACGCTACGTATGCTACGCCGTACCGCGAAGAAGCTTTTTCAGCTTTGTAGCGGAAATCACTCGATGTCTCTGGGCAATAGGCATGTTTGAAACATCATTATTAAAAATTAGGGCTTTAAAGCCGAATATCTAGCAAACGAATTACTGATTTGAGAAATGGTTTTAGAAAACCCATAATATTTTTGAACGATCTATTAAACGACAGCCCACACAATGGGTTTAACGAAAAAAAAAAATACATCCCCACCATAGGTGTAGGGGAGATAACCTAAAAATTTTTTTTTTCAAGAATTTAATATACTGTTTTGTCGGCGTGATTGATGTATATGTCGCAGTGAAATGGCCAAAACAGAGATTTGAACAAATCCCTAAGGGATATGATCAAATCACGCAGGGTGTTAAAATGGCGAATCCATTTTATCATTTACCTAATACAAATCAGTCATTTGATCAAATCTCTGAATCTGTTTAGTGAAATGAAGAAATCGGAGAAAAAAGGCAACTCGTTTTTCATTTCACTAGATTTGCTTAGTGATTTGATAAATCCCTGAAACGCGTCAGTGAATTGACGAAACTAACTCGCAGATATTGGCTCCTAAATCATTAGTCATTTAAACGGTTCTGGGACTTAGACTCGGATGGCGGATAGGTTGGAAGATGGTGGCGGGAGGTCTGCTCCCGCCACCGTCTTCGTGGTTATTTTTTTTATAAAAGAGCGGAAAAAACTTAATCGCGCCCCCTCTGCGAGTTAGTTTCGTCAACTCACTGACGCGTTTCAGGGATTTTATCAAATCACTAAACAAGTCTAATGAAATGATAAAACGAGTTGCCTTTTTTGTCCGATTTCGTCATTTCACTAAACAGATTCAGAGATTTGATCAAATTTCTGATTTCTATTAGGCAAATGATAAAATGGATTCGCCATTTTAACATCCTGCGTGATTTGATCATATCCCTTAGAGATTTGATCAAATCTCTGTTTTGACCATTTCCCTGCAACATATATACCCACGCCGAATCACAGTTTTCTAGTAGTAATGGTTACTGAGCTAAGCCGAAGACGGACAGACTGACGGAGATGGCGAAACTATAAGGGTTCTTTGTTGGCTACGGAACCCTAAAAAGTAACAGAAAACAAACGCAGTTGCATATTAATATCGATTTAGTCGATGAATTGATGAGCAGGTATCATAATATTTGCAGTGCAGTGCCGGGTAAAGATGTATAAGTACTTAGAACCGACTGATTCCGTTGTTGTTTCTAGCTCCCCTATTGCGAGTTGCGATTTATTTTCCAAACACTAACGGCCGGCTAGCAAAAAATCACGTTAGTCGTACCGTTCCAATCTGTGAAACAAAGACTTATGGACTGGCTGAATAAATATTGGTTTTTTGGAATTTTAAGTAACAGCCATTCACATTAACTACGTTATCTTATTGGGCTCTTTTAATATAGGGTAGTATTTAAACGAGTGACTGTAAATTAAAGTTTTAAAAGTCAAAAATAATTAATTTAGGTTATAGTATTACTAAGTGAGCGACTGGCTGCGAGTGACGAGAAATCAGAGCAGCAACTTGCAAACATAGATTTGAGTTACTTAAAATATAAAATGAGAAGCTCCATAATATTTGAGCGACCTAATATTTGTTTGAGTGTCAATGTTACGTCCTACATTTTTTTCATTATTTGGCAAATGTTTTTAAGGTGGTTTTATGTTTTTATGTTTTTTGATACTGAGCGGCATTTTATCTTAAATGAAGTGTTTCGACAATTCAGTTCTTGGAATGGTCATTACAAGTAATTTTAAATCGTGTATTTTTACTTGTAGGATGATTCATTAAATAGTTAAATTATGTCGTGGAAAACGTTTTGTGATTTATTGTTTCAAGTATTTTTAATTAACATACAAATTATTACAAGGATTATTATTCAAAATTAAAATAGTTGGCATACACAATTATCTATGTCAATTATTTTCACCTAACCTAAACCATACCTAACCGCAAGCGTGTCGACGTCACCCCGCTTCGCGGGGTGTCTATTTCCGCTCTGAGGGACACAAGTGAACCATAACCTGACTTACTTATAATACAATTGTTACGGTTGTGAGTTTTTTTCCCCTTTTTCTAGCTGCCCTAATCTAGTTAGACCCTGTAATCAGTTGTTGGTCCGCAGCCCAACTCACCTGACTGCATCGAGTCGTCGCCCCGCCCCCGTTCGAATTCGCGCGCATTAAACAATCCGTAGTTTTCATTAAAAAAGTGGCCAAGTGCGTGTCGGGCCACGCGCAGGGTAGGGTTCCGTAGTTCCCGTCTGTCACAGAATGCGGACTTAAAAAGGGCTTGTGGGGTTTTTATTATAGCTTACCCTCGTAAATAATCGTAAATATGATTATTTTTATAACACACACCAATGTACAGGGTCCTTTCGCCGGTTAAGCGACCACCTTGGGTTAGCGACCACCTGAAGGACAAGGTTTTTTCTATTGAAGATAACGTGCCGTGAAAAAACAACTCTACAGTCTACGGTAAAAGGTTCATTCCAATGACAATGTATATGTATGCACCCGAAATTAAGTGCATTTCTTACCAGTTAACTAGTTATGTCTAGGTACTACTCGTTAACTAGTTATGTCTACTACTCGTTAACTAGTTATGTCTACTTAACTGTGATAGTTTTCCTTTTAAATTCATTATGTGTACTAGTAGCCATTTAGCCGGCAGGGGGGGGGGGACGCATGACTCGAACAAAAATTAGGGCTTTAAATCCCATTATCTCACAAACGCATGAGTTAAAAAATAGTTTTAGAAAACCCATAATATTTTCGAACAAGCCTACCAACGATACCTCACACTATAGGTTTAACGAGAAAAAAAAATGCATCACCAATTTACATGTAGGGGGGGGGGGGGGGAGGTACCCTAAAATTATTTTTTTTCAGGATTTTATTCTACTGTTTTGTCGGCGTGATTGGTTTATATACCCACGCCGAATTGCAGTTTTCTAGTTGTAAGGGTTACTGAGCTAAGCTGAACACGGACAGACAGACAGACAGACAGACAGATGGACGGACATGGCGAAACTATAAAGGTTCCTTGTTGACTACGGAACCCTAAAAATCGTATCAAAATAAAAAACCCAAGACCAATTAACCATTAATAAAGCAGCTCACAAAACTTTGCTTAAAGTGAACTTTATAGTAGTTCGTTACGCAAAACCTCGTTTGGAAAAAATCGAATCTATCTTAATATTGAAGTTGCCTGTATTTCTAGTCGCTCACTTGGTAATTTAGTCGCACGGATAGAATTATAATATCTCAAATGGATTAATCACAAACCACTTTTTGTAAGCTCGTTCTGGATTTAATTATTAATCAATAAACCTCGTTAGTTTAGTTAATTTGTCGCTTCCTAAAATTCATACCGCTCAAGTTATTAAATCAGTATGTCATCATCAGTCGCTAAGTTTTTTCTTATTCGATCGTTTTATTATTCCCCTTTAATATATATATACATATATTGTTTTAATAGATAAAATAAATGATGACTGTTATGATACGTAACAAGTAAAACCCAAAATGAGGCATCGGGATACATAGTATTAAGTAAGTAGGTACCATTAATTGAGGTGAGGTAGGGCACAGCGAAATGTCATCCCGCTCGAATTTGAAGCAGCCCAATTGGGGAAGTACCTCCGCCTTGCAGAAGACCACATCCATAATAACACTACTACTTGCTCTGTAGTAGTGTTGTCTTCCTGGAGGTGAGCAAGGTCGCCAGAGCTCCCGAGGATGCGTTGTGATGAGAGCGAGGGAATCTATTCTTTCAAAACGGCGAATCCTCAAACATATCAAGGTTCGGCAACGCCCTTTGGAGTTGCATGCGTCTATAGTTATAGGCTGCGGTGTCCGATTACCATCAGGCGGGCTGTACGCTTGTTTGTCACTGTGGGTGTATAACAAAAAGAGCTCTCTAGAGCATTTAGGTAATTACACTTAAGTAGATACGTGTACCAACTAAAATATAATTCGTTTATCAGCGTGCCCACATTTTAATAAATCTACTTGTTTAACTTCATAACCTCTTATCTCTTAGTTAATAATTTCGAAAAACGAGCTTTACCATGTAGTTAGGAAAGTTTCTTTTGAAACTATGTGACTAAATTAAACATGAGACTACGACAACGAATTCGTATTAAGGAAATTGTTGCCGACGCAGCGGCTATTAAGGGGTTTTAACTTGGGGTTTACGATCTGGATCGCCTGATAATGGCGGACTGTAAATTCACTTTCCCTGTCTCTTTAATCTTACTTCTTTAATTGTTTAGAAACCTTCGAATTGTTGCTTAGTAACAACTTTATTACGAGTCCACCAATTAAATATTTTTTGGCGTAAACCTTGTGGTGATTCTTACTGATTTTTGATTTATGATACAGAACAGCGGAAAAAAACAAAAAATACACTTTAAAACATACTGTCCGAGAGCAAATACATTTTAAATAGTCATAACATAACATAAGCTGGAAATCCATATTTTTAATGTAGTATATGGATGGGTCGCACCAAACCATCTGCTATCGTAAGCGATGCTCTTGAACATCTGAATGCATGGAAGCTTTGTCAAATTTCTATGGAATGACAGCTGCCGGTTGCCTGTCAGTAATCGTAGGTTGGTGCAACCTGCCCTAAGTGAAACTAAAGCTTAATTACTCGACCATTTTATTTAGCAACTAGCAAAAACAATTACCAAGGGTATGCGTTTGTTTCGTTTAGCGTACATATCTAATGATAACATTTTATTACTATTTTGTTACACAGTCGCTGTGGCCGAAATCATCAGGACACCATTACACCGACCGGACTGTCTTTAATCTTGGTCCTAATTACATAAACTATTTTTATATTTTCCGCTTGTCTTCTATAGAGGTAGACAGGACAGATTAACCAAATCACACGTATATGAAACATTCTGCATTGTGCGCCCCTGTGCCTCCAAATAATCTCTGTTGAATGAAGGATTTAGCTAATACAATGCTGCATCGAAAAGCGTTTCAAACGCCTATCGGTTACGATTTTGCCTCGGTGATGAATAAAACAAGATCTGATCGCATTGAAGGTTTTCAAAAGATTTGCGTATAATTTAATTTCTGAAAGATCAAACATTATGTAATGTTCAATGGTGTTCAAATTCCATATTCGCACCAGGTAAGGAACCTTGGTATCATAATGGATCGCACATTATCTTGGATACCTCAGGTGAGCGAGGTCAGCAGGCGGATGTTTGCTTCGATCGGTTCTCTTCGTCGACTTCGTAACTTTTTGCCACTCGCCACTAAAATTGCGCTAGCTCAATCTCTTCTTCTTCCCATTCTAGATTATGCTGATGTGTGCTATCTGGACCTTACTGAGGACCAGCTTAACAAACTTGAGCGCCTTCAAAATGTGTCTCTTAGGTTCATATTTGGTTTGCGCAAGTATGACCACGTTTCCTCCTTTCGTTCTCAGCTCAAGTGGCTTCCAATTCGTCTCCGTCGTGATTCTCACATTCTGGCGTTACTCTACAGTATACTTTTTATTCCCTCTACTCCTCCATATCTCAAAGAGCGTTTTAATCGTCTCACTTCCATCAGATCTTCCCAAAACCATCTTCTTGCCCCACCACCTTCATCTACCAAATTTTATAATGGCTCATTTACCTTTCGGGCTGTTCGGTCGTGGAATGCTTTGCCGTTGCATATAAGGTGTGCAAAATCACTTCCTATTTTCAAAAATCTGTTGAAACAATATTACCTGTCTCTCCCTTAAGTTGCCTTTTATGTATTGTATGTATGTATGTATGGTTGTATATATGTCTGTGTATTTATTAATATATTAGGTATGTATTTTTTTTTTTTTTAAGTGTCCTGTTTAGAAATATTTGAAAGATTGATGTGTTAGTTTACTCTTCATGATGAATTCCTGCACTACCTGTTAAAAATTCTAGTTTAAATGTTTCCTGCTGTACAAAGGTTGTCTGGAAGAGATCGCTTCAAAGCGATAAGACCGCCTGTTGTGTCCATTATTTATTAAGCAATTTTTTTGTAACCTGTTTGTCTCTCTTGTTGTGGTGCAATAAAGAGTATTTATTATTATTATTATTATTATTATGAACCTATTAATTTTTCAAATCAAAGTAGGGTAATTTAAGTTGCAAATATTTTTATGATAGACTAAACGTTGATGTGAGATTCTAATCCATTAATGTTAGGTACCTAAACCTGAATTCTAGTATAACACCTAGTAACTCTCTACAAGATGTCCATCTTTGTCCATATCTTTTATGGCTCCCAAAGAGTAATGTAATATTGATATACACAGCTATCCGCCGTATAGGCCGCATCCGTACCAGATTTTCAGCGCAATTTTTGGTTGCATTTTCTGATTGACTATCCGAGAACAGCGCTGAATATTGTGCCAGCTAAAATGCTCCTACTTTCCGCCCTAGAGACAGCCTTGTACTAGCGATTGGAGTGCTTGCCAATGTTTTCCATACTCATGAATAAACAATTACAGATCCGCGGAGCTTCGCAACATTGTTTTGTTTCCGGCGTCCGATGATCTATTACATAGATGGTTTCTGCGTAGCCGAAATTTCCTACAGTTAATCAGTCATTATTATTCAATCATGGGTAGATCTTCATAAATATAAACCCCACAACGCATTCCAATAATGTTTACATTAACTTTTAACAGACTTCCATAAATGGTGGAAGTTTTCAATCCATTAGTGTTACCCTTATCTTAAAAAAATCTCAAATAAGCACGAGACTGTATCAATTCATAATTATAAGCTAGAGAACCATGATCAGGGTAAGGGGTGGATTAAGGTCAATTAATCAGACACGAAAATAAAAGAAAAAATCCCATGGAAAAATTCTAGAGAAATAATTCAATATTCCATCTCCCACCATCAACCTGGAAAAAATAATATAATTCATTTCCGTGGGTTGGTAATAGCGGGTGAAAATCCAAATGTAAATTTTTAGGGTTCCGTAGTCAACAGAGAACCCTTATAGTTTCGCCATGTCCGTCCGTCTGTCTGTCTGTCTGTCCGTCTTCGGCTTAGCTCAGTAACCCTTACAAATAGAAAGTTGCAATTCGGGGTATATAAACCAATCACGCCGACAAGACAGAATAAAATCCTAAAAAATAATGTTTTAGGTTTCTCGTTAAACCTATAGTGTGGGGTATCGTTTGATAATTTGTTCAAAAATATTATGGGTTTCCTAAAACTATTTTTCAACTCAGTTATGCGTTTGAGAGATAATGGGTTTTAAAGCCCTAATTTTTGTTCGAGTCATGTGTCCCCCCCCCCTGCCGGTTACATGGCTACTACTGGGGATGTGAAAAAATTCGTGGCAGTAGTACATATAATGAATTTCAAAGAAAAACTATCACAGTTAAGTAGACATAACTAGTTAACGTGTAGTAGAACATAACTAGTTAACTGGTAAGAAATGCACTTAATTTCGGGTGCATATACATTGTCATTGGAATTTGAACCTTTTACCGTGGAAGGTACAGTTGCTTTGTCACGGCACGTTATCTTCAATAGAAAAAACCTTGTCCTTCAGGTGATCGCGTAAGCGGCGAAACGACCCTCTGCATTGGTGTGTTATAATTATATTTACGTCACACCTGGCCATAATGCGAGTTTTACTGCACGCTGCGCGTACGGGAAAACTCGCATTGCGGCCAGATGAAGACGTAAAATTTTGTACGCAACACTGGCGGTAATTCGTAAAGCCCCAGAGCGCATATTTATAGCCCTCACCTTCGGTTCGGGCCACAAACACCTGCGATCTGGGGCATTCACGAATTCACCGCCCTAGTTACGTAGTGTACTATTACGAATCTACGAGGGTAAGCTATAAAAAAACCCCAAAAGCCCCTTTTAAGTTCGCATTCTGTGACAGACGGGCAACAACGGAACCCTACCCTGCGCGTGGCCCGACACGCACTTGGCCGCTTTTTATAATAAAATACAGGTTTACGTAACGAGTAAAGAAGTTACGTAAATGCAAAACGTATCGTTTTTGTACCTCTGTTTGGGTCGAGATCTCAATTTCGGCTTCCATTAATCTAATTTAGTGGTTCATTACGGAATACTGTCTCGTGATTAGGTGACGTGGAACAAAAAGGTTCCATGTCGTGGGAGTGTAAATTCCGAAATGTTATTGTGTTGATTGATAAAATACTTTGTATGAAACCTGCGTATAAGGATCGATTGTTTTAAGCAAGTAATAAAATCATTCTTATAATTATGTAACTACTGCGGGGTAGGTTAGAACAAGTTTTTTTTTCTCGGTCCTCCATGAGAATCGCAGTTAGTCAATACTTATATTGTCTAACGATAGGATCGAGTGCCCCGTTGCAAGGCTGCCTTTGATATTTAATAGAATCTCTGGCACAGAATAAATAATAGTACAAGTACAGAAATTGCACTTCCTAGCAAAAACGACGTTAAGGCATAAGAAACGTGCATACTCTGTGCATCTCTGTCTATCGTATAACTTGTATTCATTCACACACGGCACGTGTAGCGCTAGGGTTGTCACGCCAAGAATACATCAATGAAGGCAAAAAATGCTCACCAGAATGTCTCTTGAGTAAAGTCAACGAATATTAATTTAGTACATGCTACTTCACATACAATGTATGTCAGTGTCATAATGAATAACACCACACATACAATTGATCTGCCACTTCTCTATTCTCTAGTAACTAATTCTATTTAACTTTTGAAGTTTTAATTCGTAAGTTAATTCACAAGTAAGTTCAAAAAGCATAGGTACCTACGGTTTTATTAAGATAAGTACCTACTCTGTTTAGGGTTCCGTAGGTACTTTTATAGAAAATTTTTAAGAGTATATCTAGCTCAAAAAGTTTGCGTTTTCACTGGAAAAGTGCTCCTTACACAAAACGACGTGACTGCCACGCTCGCGCGGTCCCGGCCCTCGACTGACTTGTGACCTGAGGTTCCGCGAGCGCTAGGTTATTAACGCGCCGCGCCCCGCCCATTGCAAGCCCCCTGTCTCTGGCTAGTCGTTACAAATACGTCCAAAAGGAGTATGGTGTTCACTTATAGTCACCGTAGCTATAAAAGACTGACATAAGCGACATTATTTATTATATTTTTTATTGTATATTTGCGATATATATGTTACATATGTTAGTGTGTATTATATTTTGAATTGTATATTTATATATGTATTGGCATGTTTTTATTTGTCTAGAATTAATACTTATTAGGATTTGCTTTCATTTTCTCTGTTTTTGTACACGGTATAAGTTTGCCTATCTCGTTCTGCCTACCTTCCTCTCAATTGCTCAAAGGTTAGCTGGAAGAGATCCCTTATAGGGATAAGTTCGCCTTTTTACTTTGATCTGTTGTGTGACATGTATATTCCTTAACCTGTTATTGTGTACAATAAAGTGCTTACATACATACATACATACATTACCAGTTGAGATAAATGAATTACGTATAACTTTAAAAAATTGTTTAACCCTTTTTTAGGCAGACGTAATAGGGAATTTGACAACAATGAAAATAAATCTAGACACGCGGCAGCGTGTCCAGCCAAATTCAATGCGAAGAGGAACTGGCGACGTAGCTGGCGTATGTAGGATAAATTGATGCTCAAGATTTGACTTGGCTAGATTTTACATACAAGATATCTGATATTTGGCTAATCTACTTACTCTTCGAAAAAATTGGCTTGGTAGTAAAAACTAGCAAACTCCAGACTTGAGCATCAGTTTATCCTAAGTTAAGTAAAATTGCACAAAGCAAATATTTCGACTGTTCAAATTTAAGAAAAATATAATAATATTTAAGCAAAATATTGTTGTAGTATAAGGTATTTTATGTCATTAAGTATTATATTTGTTCGTAAAATTACATTTCTACTGAACTTGGCACCCATTTAGGTCTCAATTCTTTTGTCGGAGAAGTTGACAACAACGCATAATCTTAAAATTGAACTTGGCTCCCATTTTCACATTTATGTTTTTGGTGAGATTGCTTTTTAATTAGCAACAGAAAAACACAATTCATAGAAACTTACAATAAGGACGTTGTTTGATTGCGACGTCAGAAAGCAATTAATCGCTACAAATATAGTAACGGAGCGTTTTAGAAGTTTCTTAAAAATAGAAGCTGATTTGACTTTTGTGAATATGGCTGACGTTTTATTGCAATTTTTTAATTGCCATGTAAATAAAGGGTTTAATGGGCCTATACAATGTAAGTTATCCGTTGCGTCGCATAAATGGACGCCAAAACACTGCAGATTAGCATAGTATGGTTACCGCTCTCGTGAAGATAACCGATGATATCCGTGCAGGCATGGACAACAGGAAAGTCACTGTGTTATTGTTGTTAGATTTTAGCAACGCTTTTAACACCGTCGACTTTCAAATTTTGATTGGTATATTGCGTTCTCTTAAGGGGGCGTTTCGGAGCAGCGCCGCGCGAAGTTTAGGTTTTTAGCGGTACTCACACAACGATAGAGGCTCGCGCACCACACACGCCAATGTTGGGCAAAAAGTAATTGAATTACAAATTACTAATTGCAATTACAAAATGTAATTGCAATTACAAATTACAATTACATGGAAAAAGTAATTAAAGCCTCAATTACAAATTGCAATTACAAAATGTAATTTGTAATTTCAATTACCAATTACATTTTGTAATTAAAATTGGTAATTAATTACTTTTTCAATTACAAATTACTTTTTTCTAACACAATGTTCAAGTATATTTTGTACTTGGAAATTTTTCATAAAATTATTTTCTCACATTTTAGTGTTTTTTTAATTCGGTCGTACAAAATGCTTAAAAATAATCACAAAATGTCATATAAAGTTTTCCCCAAAATCACTTCTTTCAACGATATACTTCAACTCGATGTGTTAGACGGCGCGGTGCTATCTAGGACTTAGAGAAATTTCTAACAATAATTTTATTTTAACCTTTTTCTGGTTTTTTTTCAATTGCGTCGTAAAGTATGCCTAAAAAGAATCATATTATGTCATATAAACTTTTTCCCAAAATAGCTCTTTTCAACGATGTACCTACTTAACTTCGATGGATGGAGGACAGAAATTTCCATCAAAAATGTTTTTGTTAGTTTTCGGTTTTTATTTTTATTCTATTGAAAGCAATGCTTAAAACAATCACAAAATATCATATAAAGTTTTCCCCAAAATCGCTTCTTTCAACGATATACTCTGTGTTTTAGACGGCGGTGCAGGTGCTATCAAGGACTTAAGAGAAATTGCCATAAAAAAAATTTTTCTTACTTTTTGGTTTTCGTTCTGTCGAAACAATACTTAAGGAGAAGCGCAAAACGTCAAATAAACTTTTTACCTAAATCGCTATTTTCAAAGATATACTCAGTCACAATGTTAGAAGGAATCGATTCCAGGACGAAGAATTTACGAGCAAAAAAAATATTTTTAATTTTATTATTGGTTTCCAGTTCAATCGTAAAACACACACAAAATAAAGACAAAACGTCAAATAAACTTCTTTCTACGATGTATACTTACAGAGATATCGAAGTTTTAGTGAAAAGTAATTGAGCAGAAAGTTGCAATTACAAATTATATAATAAAGCAATCGGCATAACTAACCAATTACAAATTTCTTTATCTTAATTTTTATTTTAAGTGCGCATCAGAAGAATCACAAAATTGTAAAATTAAATTTTAAACAAATCTCCCTTTTCAGAAATATGCAATACCAACTCTTAAACTATCAACTGCCAGCGGCAGTATCGGCACACGGTCTTTAGGACAGAAAATTTCGGTCAATATTTTTTTTTTGACGTTTTGCTGTTTTTTTTAATTGCGTCGTAAAGTATGCCTAAAATAAAGTATATTACGTTTTATAAACTTTTTCCCAAAATGGCTCTTTTCGATGATATACTTAACTTCGATGGATCAGAAGCGAAGTTCTCAAGGACTTAAGAGAAATTTCCATCAAAAATGTTTTTCATAGTTTTTGGTTTTATTTTTATTCTATCCAAAGCAATGCTTAATAAGCATCACAAAATGTCATATAAAGTTTTCCCCAAAATCGCTTCTTTCAACGATATACAAGATGTGTTAGACGGCGGTGCTAGTTAGTTAGTTAGTTAGTTTTACTGGGCGTTTTCCGCAAGTCGACATCCAGTGTGCCTATTTTGCGTGAATCGGTGGGGTAGCGCTACTCTAACCACCCCAGTTCCTCCAGAAAGTTTGTGAGTGCCTTGGTATTGCTGACTGCGTCCTTTAGTGTGTCCGGAGACCCTAGGTGTTTTTTCCTGTATACTTCTACCTGCTTACAGTCCAGTAGAATATGTTTGGTTGTTTCTTCTGCTTCCATGCACGCTCTGCACATGGGGCTGTCTGTGATACCTAAGTTGAAGAGGTGTCTGTTCAGAGTGTTGTGTCCTGTTATTATTCCAACTATCTTGCGTAGTTGGCTTCTCTGTGTCCTCAGTAGTGCGGTAGTGAGTTTGCTGTCGCGTTTCGACAAAATCTCTTTAGTCTGTCTGCATGTGTCTATTTCCTCCCAGTATCTTTGGTGTTGGTCTTTGGTGTATAGCTCCAGTTGATTATATATGTAGCTTTGTGGCAGGGGTAAGATTGGCTCCGGTCCGTATGCCGTTGTTTCTGAGCCTTTCCTGGCCAGTTCATCCGCTGCATCGTTTCCTCTTGAGCCACTGTGCCCCTTGATCCATTGTATAGTAACGTTGTTTTTATCTGCGCACACCTCTGTGAGGCTTTGGTGGCATTCGTATAGCAGGCTAGATGTGATGTTATCACTGCTCAGTGCCTGTAGTACCGATTTACTGTCTGAGAGTATCCGTATGTTTGTATTCTCGACTTGTCGTCTTTTTATGGCATTGCAGGCTTCAGTTATCCCTACGCATTCGGCCTGGAATACCGTGTTATGTTTACCTAGTGGTTTGGATATGTGTATGTTTAAATCCTCTGAGAACACACCACATCCCGTTCCCGTGTTCGTTTTTGAGCCATCTGTAAATATTCTGAGGTCCGTTTGGTTTAGCCCCTCTTTCGAGTCTTCTGTTAGTGATATGTCATAGTCTTTCCTGAAGACTGGAGTTCTTGGTATTTTATCGATTGAAGCCTCCATCATGGGGAGGCTTGTGATCAGTCTGTTATGGATTTTAGTGTGTGGTGCGTTAAGTTTCGTCAATAGGTTGAGGCTTTTTAGGCGTATTGCCGTCGCTGCCGCTTCCTTTTGTATATGCATGTGTAAAGGTAGGAGTCCTAGCATGATTTCTAGTGCGGCTGTTGGGGTTGTTCTCATGCAACCTGTAGCCGCAACACATGCTAGCCTTTGTGTTTTCTGGATTTTGTTTATTGCACTTGTGGTTTGGGTGCGCGGTTACCATACTATGGCACCATAGCTTATCATTGGTACTATCACCATTTTGTATAGCCACAGTATGATTTGGGGGGCCAGGCCCCATCTCTTCCCCACCATCCTTCTGCATTGCCAGAAGGCTACTGTTGCTTTGTTTAGTCTACTGTCTAGGTGTTTGCTCCAGTTCAGTTTGTCATCTAGTGTTATACCCAGATATTTCACCTCTTTCGAGAGTGTTAGTTTTGTGCCGAATAGAGTTGGCATTTCGTAGGTACCCAATTTGCGTTTATTTGTAAAGAGAATTGTGTCGGTTTTCTTTGGGTTTACCGATAGGTCATTCTCCTTGCACCATTTCTTTATTATTTACAGTGCTGTTTGTGTGAGTTCACATAGTGTGTTTATGATTAGGCCGCTGACCAGTATGACTAGGTCGTCCGCGTATCCTATCGTTAGAAATCGGTTATTGTTTAGTTTCGTTATCAGGTCGTTTACTACTAGGTTCCACAGCAGTGGCGAGAGGACGCCTCCTTGTGGGCATCCTCTTATGACTAACGCCTGATGACTTTTGTTTTCGGGTAGTTTTATGATTCTCTTCTTTAGCATGTTCATAATCCATTCTATGAGCAGCTGTTCGGTTTTGTGTCTTTCTAGTGCTAGTTTTATGCTGCTGAAATTTGTTTTGTCGAAAGCACCCTCTATATCAATGAAGGTGCCTAGACAGGAGTTCTTTCTAGCGAGCGCATCTTCTATGTTCGTTACTACAGCATGGAGGGCTGAATCTGTCGATTTGCCCTGGCTGTAGGCATGCTGGTTTGGGTGTATCTTTATGTTTTTGAGGGCCGTATCCTTCAGCTCCCTGTCGCAGAGTCTCTCCAGGGTCTTTAACATGAATGAGGTTAGGCTTATGGGTCTAAATGATTTTGGGTCCGAGTAATCACTCTTTCCTGGTTTCGGCAGGAAGATTACTTTTACCTCCCTCCATTTCGTTGGTATGTATCTGTAGGCAATGCAGCTACATAATAGGTTTGATAAATGCTCGATCAGCTTTTGTCCTCCCCACTTTAATAAAGCAGGGTAGATACCGTCCAGGCCCGGAGATTTATAGTCGTCGAAACTTTTTATCGCCCAGGCTGTTTTGTTTTTATCTGTTATTCGTTCTGCTGTCTTCCACTCCTTATCTGTTGGATGATAGTTTTCCTCCTGTTCTGCCCAGGTTTGTACGTCAACTACTTTGCACCCCGGGAAGTGGGTTTCCACCAGTAGACTTTCAGTCTCAGATGGATTGCTGGTGTGGGTGTTGTCTGGTCTCCTCAGTGTGCCCAGTAGTTGATTGGGTTGGTTGGCTAGTATTTTCCTTGTTCTGTTGGCCTGTGTGCTGCTGGATATTTTATCACAGAAGTTCCGCCAGGACGCAGATCTTCTGTATCGTGTTCGTTTTTTGTAGTCTGCTTTGACTGTTTTGTACTTGTCCCAGTCTTCTTCTGCTTTTGTATTCATTGCTCTGTTTAAAAGTCTTCTCATTTTGGTTCTCATCCGCTCCATTTCCGAACCCCACCAGTTGGAGTTCATGTTGTTCCCAATACCTGATGGTGTCGATAATGGACATGTGTTCTCATAGCTCTCTGTTACGTGTTGTGTGAATATGTTTACCTGTTCCTCCAACTCTGCAGTGTTGTGAGGTCTGTTTGTCATTGTCTTATCATCTAGTTTACTTTCCAGAGTCTCCTTGTACGCCTTAACGTCCGTGCGTCTCGGGTTTCTTCTGGGTGTTGGTTCGTTTGTATCGGCTGTGAGGTCGTAACGAACCCACCTGTGGTCGGAGCACGTCAGCTCTTCCGACGCATGCCAGTTGGACACATGCCGAGCTGCTAGCCCTGTGCTTAGAGTAATGTCAATTACACATTGTCACATCTACGAGTGACAAAAGTAGGTTTTGATCCTGTATTTAGGATGTCTAGGTTAGTAGTTATTAGGTATTCAACAATATCGTTACCTCTTTTGTTGTTTGTTTGCATTCCCCATAGGTTGTGGTGACCGTTGCTGTCCGCCGAAATGACCAGCTCCAGCCCTTTGTGTTCGCAGTAGCGTATAAGTTTGTTCATTTCCACCGGAGGGGGTTCGTCCTCAGCCGCCATGTAGACGGAGGCGAGAACAATCTCTGGTATGCTTGAGGTTTGTGCTCTGAGGAGTTTTATAGCACACAAGTCTCTGGAACAGAATTCAGTTAGAGGTTGTGCTATTATGTTACGAGATATATGTATGCATGTTCTATGTTTACTTTGTGTGTTGTAAATTACTTTACCTCCTGTGTTGCAGAGGCCATTTATACGTGTGTTTCTGATCCACGGCTCTTGGATCAGGGCTATTGATGTTTGGTTAACCTCCAGCCATTTGCGGAGTTGGGCCGTTGCTGTTTCGCTGTGCTGGAGGTTAACTTGGAGGATCTTACACAGGGAAGGAGCCATCGGGCGATGTCCCCTCCATCCTCTTCGCCTTAAGGGCTAGGAGGCTGATCCCCTTCGTGCAGCCATCCTCGTCGTCCGAGCCGAGCAAGATGCCCTCCTCGTCGTCTGAGATTGGCTCGTTTACTTCGGCGCCATCTGTTTTCATGGCGGTGGGGGTGCTCTTGTCGCTCCCCTCCGCGGCTTTGTCTGTGTCCGTCTGGGTGTCGTCCTCTTCCAGGTTTGCATTCTTCTCCGGTGGAGAATCCCTGAAGTGGCCCCCGCCGTGCTGGAAACGGATATAGATTGTCCCACATAGGTAGTTCAATCTTCTATCCCTTTCCATCACAGTAGGGACTACATCCTCTGGTATTCCCACCAGCAGAAGAGTGCAACCTCTTGTCCTTAGAGGGACGGCATTGTGTATTGTCCATCGCTTCACCTGGGCCCAAGAGTTCTGGTAGTTCAGGACTCTACCGATCTTGGTGAGGTCGTCCTCTAGCGATGGAATAAGTATACCGCACATGGTTTTCCTTACCATCTCGTCCTCCCTCTTCCCGACAAGATGGTCTCCGTTCGTGAGAGTGGCTGTTGCGATCCAGGACATCAGCCACGTTTTGGTGCTTGCGTTTTGGCACCACAGCTTCAGGTATCCGTCGACCAGACTTGGTCTCCCTGTGAACGCTGGGGCCTCCGCTTCTGTATCTATGTCGGTCTCGATCGCTGCCTGGAAGATAGCGTCACCGATCTTTTTCTCCACCTCCGTAGCGTCCTGTTGCGACAGTCTGCCCGTGCGCTCGTTGGTGATTGCAACCGTCAGATCTGTCGCGGCGGCCGCCGCGTAGGTGGGGTGGGTTTTTTGCGTCCCTAGGGCGTCCGTTTTAATTTTTTTGTGGTCGCCTCTTGGGGATATGGTCTCATCTAGGCGTGCTCTCTTGGTTTTATTGACCTGCTCCGCCTGAGTCTGTTCTTTTGAGGTCGTCGCTTCCACATCTGCTGTGTTGGGAGCTTCGACATTTTGTGTGTTCACAGAGGAGCGGCTCTCCAGCTCTCCTCGCTTTTGGAGCTTCTGCCGCCGTCTCTGCCCGACCTTCTTCTTCGCTGGGTCGTTGGTTTGGGGTTGCGGCTGGGCAGATTTCCTCTCTGCTCTCGGTTTGCACCTTATCTCCCAGCCGGGATCTATGGCCTGTTTCGAGGGTTCAACTTCCGTCGTCCCGCTCTCCACTGCCTTTGGTTTTGTCTGTGAGGCGTTCGAGGGTCCCGCCGTCTCTGGCTCGGTCGCCTTGGCCGGGGCTCCTTTCGGTACCCTAGCGTCCGGCGTCCTACCCAGCTTCAGCGGTTCCTTCTCGGCCGTCACGTCCTTGTGTGTCACCTTCTTAGGCGGTTCAGCTTCCGCCGTCCAAGCCACAGAAGGCGTTGTTTTTGGTTTGGTTTTAATTGTATTTTTATTATTTTTTTTAGTTGTTTCCATTTTGTACCCACGAGTAGCTAGGGAATAAGGGTCCATCTACGCAGAGCCCCGCTTGCGTAGATAAGGCTATTATACAACGGGTTTCGCCCGATACCCGAGGTCCACCGTTCGCGACTGAGCTCCTCTCAGCCATGCATCCATCAGCACGGTCGGTCACACTTTGGATTAGGGTTTTTGAGGTCGAGGTTTTCTCCTCCGGGGAGTGGGGGAAGGAACAGGGAGCGGGTTGAAGGATTGGGTCTGGGTTGGGTTTTTTTGGAAGTTTGGAGTTGGGTTGTGGGGAAAGGGTAGGTGAGGGGAGATGAGCTTGACTTGGGAGTGGTTCGAGCTCACCCTTCCATTGTCCGGGTCCATGCTAAATGGATGACGGGCTATCCGAACCTGCCCACCCGCTCGGTCGCTTTGGAAGAAACAGCGTGTCTTCCGGGTAGAAGCCCCAAATTTGCGTCATGAGACCGTTCCATAGAACGGTCAAATGTCACTTACTTGGAACTTCAGCCTAGACGACCTGAGGCGGTGCTATCTAGGACAATTACCATAAAAAAAAACCTAAGTTTTTGGTTTTTGTTTTTTTCTATAGAAAACAATGCTTAAAAACAAGCACAAAACGTTACATAATTTTTTTCCCAAAATCGCTGTTTTCATCGTTATGCTCAACCACAATGGTCGAACGAATCTATTTAAGGACTTAGATAATTTTGGACGAAACAATATTTTTTTTAGTTCACTAAAAAACGCGCAAAAATAAGCACAAACTGTCAAGTAAACTTTTTTCTAACATGTGTTGTTAGAGAGATATCGAAGTTCCAGTTAAAAGTAATTGAGCAAAAAGTAATTGTAATTACAAATTACATGTAATTGCAAGTACCAATTACAAGTAATTTCAATTACAAGTAATTTCAATTACATGTAATTGCAATTACTTGTAAATGAATTACATGTAATTTAATTGGTAATTAATTACAAAAAGTAATGCACGTATACACAGTGGGGCGTCGGACTTTGACTCGCCAACAAAATTATAACTTTGGAATTTGTTACCAAATATAAAAATTGTTATGTCAAATATAGGTATTTCATCTTAATACCTACCAACGTTCACCCGAACCGAGCGCGCAGCCGTTCTATGTGGACAGTTGTTTTGTTCGACCGTTAAAGCAATGACACGTAATTCAATGTTGGAGAGGCAACCAGATGGCTAGCGGTATTTGAGCTCCCGAAGTGTTGTGGAACCACCCTGTGCAACCCGAATTGAGCCAACTGTGACTGGTTCGGAAATAGGAGAAGGGTTGTAAAAAAAAAATGTTGCGTGGCCACCGATTGAAACGCGGTAGCCTGAAAGTGTGTACGCTGTCTATATAGTGGAATTTTTATGCCATCCCTCCTAGTGTGACCGGAGCCGAGTAAACGAGCGAAGAAAAAAAAAAAAAAATTGGCAGGCAACCGCTTAAATACAAACGCGAAATTCGACAAAATGGGAATACGCCAAGAATACGCGCAATAAAAGGTTTTGCAATCAATTGCCATGGACAATTTTTGCTTGGGAGGGACGGTTGCCTCTCCGACATTGAATTACGCGTCATTGCTCTGAATATTAGGCGAGGGCGATTTTTGCCACATGTATGTAGGAGGGTCGGGCGGAACTGGTGGAGATTCATTATTTTCCCAACTCTCGTTAACCATGATATTTCACGAAATTAAAGTCGATCTACACTCTTTAGGTTTAATCAGTTTGATTAGAATTACAAATAGTACGAAATAATCATAAACCACTCGGATGAAAACAGATTACTAATTCTGTAACACGGAACGTGAGGAGATTCATTATTTTCCCCACTCTCGTTAACCATGATATTTCACGAAATGGAAGTCGATCTACACTCTTTAGGTTTAATCAGATTGATTAGAATTACAAATAGCGCGAAATAATCATAAACCACTCGGATGAAAACAGATTACTAATTCTGTAACACGGAACGTGAGGAGATTCATTATTTTCCCCACTCTCGTTAACCATGATATTTCACGAAATAGAAGTCGATCTACACTCTTTAGGTTTAATCAGATTGATAAGAATTACAAATAGCGCGAAATAATCATAAACCACTCGGATGAAAACAGATTACTAATTCTGTAACACGGAACGTGAGGAGATTCATTTTTTCCCCCACTCTCATTAACCATGATATTTCACGAAATAGAAGTCGATCTACACTCTTAAGGTTTAATCAGATTGATAAGAATTACAAATAGCGCGAAATAATCATAAACCACTCGGATGAAAACAGATTACTAATTCTGTAACACGGAACGTGAGGAGATTCATTATTTCCCCCACTCTCATTAACCATGATATTTCACGAAATAGAAGTCGATCTACACTCCTTAGGTTTAATCAGATTGATTAGAATTACAAATAGCGCGAAATAATCATAAACCACTCGGATGAAAACAGATTACTAATTCTGTAACACGGAACGTGATGCAGTCGGCGGAAGGTTGGGAGCACAACCGCACTACAGCTCGCGTCTCATTCCAAAGTGAGTTGCTTGTCAACGTGTTTCCCACTCCACCTCCATGTGACAGCTGTCAGATTATATGATTATAATGTAAGTATGAGGAAAAAATTGTTCGTTTCCGGAACATCGCCGGCCGCTGCCGCTGCACGCTCGCTACGCTCGCTCGGCTCACACCCGGTAGGTTCGCGGTTCTTCCTAACACTCCTCCTCGCTTCGCTCGTCGTTGTACCTACACTGACCTGCCTCAGAATCCAACAAAAAATATTATGCTAACTATACGTTACTATTAATAGTAATTATCATAATTCCAAAGCAAAGTGTATATTTTCCCAAATGACATTTGACGGTTGGTTTTTTGCCTAAGCAAATCATTTACTTCATAATTATTTGCCACATAAAAGTTTGTTGTAGTATTGCATTATAAAAATGTTGCCAAATAAGCATAGTGCGAAGTAAAGTTATGCCAAAGATTGATTTACCAAATGAAAATTATGCGAAAATTTGGTTGCGAAGTGAAATTTAAAGAAACATATTTCGTCGAAAAGTCAGTAAACCATTTTGGCCCTATAGTTAAATATCAGACTCGTTCACAAAATTTCACGAGAATCTGTTGAGAGATGCGACATATAGGGTATAATTAGATGTCAATTACATCTAATTATACTCTATAGGTGCTAATTACTACCCAATCCTTTTTTATGATCAAACCGAGGAAGCATGTTGTTAAGTTCTACGTGATTTAAATATGTTAATCAATGAACATAAGTATAATTTTCGTTTGAACCACTGTGTACTCATTTTGTGTAAGTACACGGTTCGATCGCAATCTGTCAATGCGGTGCCAAGCGACGTGGTCTCGCTCCGGAGGCGCGCGGCCGACTAAACGCGGCCGCCGCGAGCAGTCGCACTTGTAGTGAGCCGGCCGCTCCATACTAATTCGTATGAAGAATTTGAGCGTAAAAATTGGGCATCTTTGTGATACTTTTACACGAAATAAGTACATATTTGTTAAGAAATGAAGATTGCAAGGATTTAACTATAGTTTTAACTTTATTATTTGATACAATTCATTTAATAATTCTTGATACTTACGACTCAGTTGTTACAATTCGGGAGTGCGTTTTACACTTTTTAGTGTTTTTCTGATTTTTTTTACACTTACCTATAAGCATTATCTTAAATTTGAATGATTCAAGAGGAAGTAACATTCATTGGCTAGCTGTGTAATATTTTTCAAGGTTGTGGAACATCGTTTACTATATAATTCTCTTACATTCCCGACCCTCGGTTGCCCCCTGCCGACCCTTAACATATCTCCTGCGGCGATTGATTGTTTTCATAGTTATTTACTTGGTCGTCGGCAGCGTATAAAGGTGGATTCTTTTCGTTCTTCGTGGTGCAACACGCTAGCTGGCGTCCCGCAGGGTGGCGTGTTGTCTCCTCTTTTTTTTTCCATTTTCATTAATTCCATTGCAAGTAACATTTTCTCATCTTATCACCTTTATGCCGATGATCTTCAAATTTACTCTCAAGGGACTGTTGCTGATTTACCTCAGGTTATTAATACCATAAATAAGGACTTGAACAGTATTTCGATTTGGAGTGAACGTTTTGGGCTGAAGGTTAACCCTGCTAAGACGCAGGCCATAATCGTGGGCAGTCCGAAGCTCATGCCTAGGGTAGATTTTCCTAATTTGCCGGGTGTAATTTTTAATGGAGTCCAGATTCCGTTTTCACACCAGGTCAGGAACCTTGGTGTTATAATTGATCGCACGTTATCTTGGGTACCTCAGGTGAGCGAGGTCAGCAGGAGGATGTTTGCTTCGATAGGTTCCCTTCGTCGACTTCGTAACTTTTTGCCATTCGCCACTAAAATTGCGCTAGCTCAATCTCTTCTTCTCCCCATTCTAGACTATAGGCTGAATAAGCTTGAGCGCCTCCAAAATCTTTCTATTAGATTCATATTTGGCTTGCGCAAATATGACCACGTATCCTCCTTTCGTTCTCAGCTCAAGTGGCTTCCAATTCGTCTCCGTCGGAATTATCACATTTTATCTTTGCTTTGCAGTATACTTTTCATTCCCTCAACTCCTCCGTATCTCAAAGAGCGTTTTAATCACCTCACTTCCATCAGATCTTCACATAATCATCTTCTCGCTCCACCGCCTTCATCCACCAAGTTCTATAACAACTCATTCACCTTCCAGGCTGTTCGGCTGTGGAATGCTTTGCCGTTGCATATAAGATGTGCAAAATCTCTTCAAATTTTCAAAAATCTGTTGAAACTATATTACTTGTCGCTGCCTTAAATTGCCTTGTTGTCCTGTAATATATGTATATAATTGTGTTATAGTTTGTATGTATGTATCTATGTATTTATAAAATACTTATTTATGATTTTAAGATTTCTGAAATTGTCATATAATGTGATGTATGCGATAGTAAGCTTTTTTGATTTATTCCTGCACTACCTGTTTACAACTTTTCTTGAAAATTTCCTGCTACCCAAAGGTTGTCTGGAAGAGATCGCTCTTTAGCTATAAGACCGCCTGTTGTTACCTTTATCTAACATTATGTACTCTTGTAACATGTTTTTTCTTATGTTGTGGTGCAATAAAGAATATATTAATATTATTATTATTATAAGTTCTTGGGAGAATTCATGAAATTTAAATATGGCACAGGTACTTGGCCATTATTCAAATCTGAGCCTCGCTGCTGAAGACGAGACGATTTCAACGAAACGACGCAATTTTAGCTCATCTGACGAGTAAGTACCTTCATATTTTTTAAGTGCTCGGATCATGTTTTAGATTTTCTACTGTAAATATACTTAGTTAATTATTACAACGACAAAGATAACAGCCAAATCGCTGATGACCTGCCAAGCTCCATATTTTCAGATATTATTACACTATAACTTAAAAAAATAACTGATATAAGCGAATTTAGTAACTGCAAAATATTCGCATCGGCTTCATAAAGATTGGAAGTAAGTAGCGATATTTTTTATCGAGTCGGTATAAAAACGGGCAAAAAGCCATTTCCATAAGTTATGTTCCCACCCGCGGGCACCGATGAGCCGCCACCTTCGTGATTATTGGTAAATTCTGCCGGTTTTTCTTACAATGGCTAAAAGAATTGACTTAGCATTCACTTAGGGTTTTAACAAATATTTTACTTACCTACTGTATTTGCACGAAATATGAAACCTCGTTATTTTTTACGTGCGATTAGCTGCTTGCGCGGATCGGCCCCCGTTGTAGAACCCAGGCGGAGTCAAGGCACAGCACATCCATGTCTAGCCTCAAACGTTAATTCTATACATTGGTGATAATCATTTGGTGAAAGCTAAGCGGCGGTCGTATGTTCAAATCCCGACTCGTACCAATGACTTTTTCGGAACTTATGTAGGGAATATATACTTACTGTTAGCTTTTCGGTGAAGGAAACCGGTCTAGTGTTTCTTCTGGGTCGGAAGGTCAGATGGCAGTCACTTTCGTAAAACTAGGGCATAGGCGTAGGCCAAACTTGGGATTAGGTGTCAAAGCGGACCCCGGGATCCTTTAGGGCACAACCGGGAATAACGCTAGGAGGATGATGGTGAAAGATCTTTTTATATTGGAAGAGTAGTTACGGTTCCCCCTAAGATCAAATTAACATGTCACAATCTCTTTATTATTAGTTGATGAGGAAAGTGAGCTCAACTCTTGGAATGA
Source organism: Epinotia demarniana (assembly GCA_945867215.1). NCBI lineage: Eukaryota > Metazoa > Arthropoda > Insecta > Lepidoptera > Tortricidae > Epinotia > Epinotia demarniana. The sequence continues at coordinate 12,483,981 of OX244275.1, forward strand.
GTCTCAAAAGTTATTTATAAAATACTTACTACCGTAAAAAAAGAAACCTTTTTCTACTCAGACGTTGGTAGACGTAGTTAGACTTTTTTGCATAATTTAGGTACTTGAAGCTGAAAAGTTATTCCGCTAGCTCGTTATTGCATCTCCATACATCCGCTGGAAGAACTTATTATCTTGAAGCAATATTAAGTATTACTTACACTAGTCAGAGTTCTCGGCAAGCCAAGCAGCAAATGAAAAAGATCGCAGTGTGGGACATTGGCAGTAGCGTGGTTTGCATACCGATTTAATAAGGGGTGGGTTTTCCCAAAACCCTAAAATTACCTTTCTTAATTACTTGTTGCCCATTACACCCCCTAAGGGGATGATTTCTGGGATAAAACTATCCTATATTGTATGTCCTTCCCTAAACTATCTCTATACCAAATGTTATCTAAATCGGTTCAGACAGACAGACACACTTTTAACTCCCTTGCAAAACGCAAAAAAACATTTATTTTTCTATTCTATCACAATAGTGAAACCTTAAAGACCTTCAGTACGGTTATCAGAAAACGAAGCACGAACATTCTCGCGGCGAGTTTCTCTAATCTAGTTCTAATTAGAAAGAGACGAATAGTCTATCTCGCCGCGAGACAGCTTGCGTGCGTCCTGTGGTGGTAACCATGCAGGAGTGACATGGGCTTTACCCGAGTTTTTTGTTAAACGCGCGAAGTCGCGGGGATAGGTAGTTAGTAACCTACCTACTTCATCAGATATATTTAACTGCATTAATTTAATTTGGACGCAGAAACTATATGTATATTTTCATGAAATGTCTGCTGCGTAAAATAGAATAGAATAGTTTAATAACGAAAAAAAAACTTTAATAGGTATAGTGCAAGGAAAACGGGTCTGAATTTTATTTATTGTAATTATTATACATATAAATATTACCCCGTGTGGTGTCGGGTTAGAATAGTACCACCCCCTTTCCTCCTGTGGGTGTCGTAAGAGTCGACTAAGGGAACAGGGTTGAAGTGTGTTGTGGGCGATGGGCTAGCAACCTGTCACTGCAATGTCACATTTTGTCGATCTTTTATACCCATATTTATGCTAAAAGTGGCACTGGAACAAAAGTTTCATGTGCTCTGCCTAACCCTTTTAGGGATAAAGGCGTGATTATATGTATGTATGTATAAATATTTATATAAAGTACTAAACATACATTATTTTGGAAAATCTTACACCTAAAACACAATTTTCAATAAGCTGTTCACGAGAAAAATTACATGAGTTTCAGTGTCAGTCACACGGAATGAGATTTGATCGTGAGGTGTGTCTCGAAGTAAACAATACAAACGAATGATTGAATACAATGAAAACTGTTTATTAAAGGACCGTATAAAAATATAAAATGGTTTAATATTATATACCAATAAATAGGTAGGGAAAATATAAAGTAAAATATTTTAACTTAATCTTTGATCTCAACCACTTTATCAACGTCCAGAGTACATTTTTTATATCAATGAGACGACGACTAGAATGACTGAGTTTGTTAAGACTTTTTACTTTTATTACTAACCGAATTAAAACACGGGTGCTACATTTATTTATATTTTAAAAAGGAAAGAGTATCTCAAAGGGTGCACCTCTCGATAGGTAGGTTGTATGTGTCTTAGGATATTAAGTTTGTATGTTGTACAGGTGACGACATTAAGTTTAAAATTGAAAGGAACATTTTGATCAAAAGCAAACTGAGATCGGCTTGGTATGAATAGGTATGTAGGAAAAGTTCTTGGACCTGATTAGATTAGTTGTTGGATGCAGGATTTTCCTTTAGTCAGGATTGGTTTGTCTTCGTGTCCATTTTTTTTTAAAGGTCCACAAATTGTAATGGCTCCTGCGTGATACATCGCCTGATTGTGAATGCATTTTGTTCGTATTTTGATAGAGGTTTGGTTCAGAACTGTGGCCAATGGCTATGTTTGTCATGTATTTCCCATTGAAGCACCTATAGGTACTCGTACCTATATAAGGTAAACGTGCGACTGCTCGACGCTGTACTAGTATATGCCATGGGCACTCTATGTCAAACTGACATGGCTTTAAATTCGAATGTATCAGTCACGAATACAGCGTCGAGCACTCGGACGTTAACCTTATATAGCAGATAAATCGTTCCTCCAAGGATAGAAGTTTCAGTTGTAAACATTTAATACATGCCTATTTTACAGTCACCATAAAAACCGGGCTCAATATCTGACTCCTTCAAGTTCCTAACGGCCCTAGAAATAGAGTCGTGTCAAATACTTATGCGCAAATGGCTATAGCTGTAGACATTCACTGCCAAGAATCGCTACGCTCTATGTTCGTAGCCGATCCCGTGGTTTTCCCGCTAGTAGTGGAAAGCAGTACATATTAATAAGTGTTAATGCTGGTCATAGGACCAAATAATATGGAAGGATACCGCCGTATTATTATGGTGGTCAATAACAATTTTTATGCCAGTAGCGTGTATACATAGCCGATAAAGTGTTTTAGCATAAAAACGACACGTAATGATGCTACAATGGTCGAATAGGCTCCGATGTAGTACTTATTACGAGGTGAACTTGAGAGCAGATATTATAAGCGTTACTACAAGCGCCGTGAGGCTGTGGAGAGTGCCGGCTCCGTTGCACAGATCGGTATGGCACATGCTGCATGAAGTCAATTTCTGCCCGACGGCATAATCTACTTTCTCGTTGCACGTTTGGCCACAATCTCGGATCAGGATCATTTTACCTGCGTACAAAAAGAAATTTTAATAAAATAATTTAAAACATTTCATTTGAAGATCTGACCGGGACACTCTTTCTTCCACGCAATGATGTAGTATACGAGTAGAAAAGAGGTAGATACGTTGTCTATACGAAATCCGTGCTTCAGCATAGTTTCAGACGCATAACTAAGGCAAGTTGGTGCAATTGACTCATTTTTAGTGTGCCACTTTTGGAGCGCTTATAACCTATCTACTTCTTATTTATATTACGTCATTGCTTCCACCCATCTTTTTATCATCAGATGAAAATATTTTGCAAAAATCTGATCGAAGACTGATCGTTACGTTTGATTTGTTATCAAGTCGGTAGGTACATTCAAATATAAGTACCAAAAATACATATATGCATTAAAGAGTATATGAATGCAACGTATCCTTGACCCATTCCAGACTAAGCAATGCTACGCGTGCTACGCCGTAGCGGGTGGCAGCTTTTTTCATTTTGTAGCGGAAATCACTCGTAAAGGAATGACTCATATTTGTAAGTAGGTCATGGGCCTTGAATGGGTAATTACCGCAGCCTACGGTCAGCAAACAGTTACAAAACCCAGAGAGGGTTCTTTACCTTCGGTGACATTAACTTCTCGATAAAATGTAGGTGAAAATTGTAATGTGGATAGACATTTTGATGAAAGACTTTGTTGTTAAAAGCTTAAAAATACCTCACCTTCTATTTTATACAACTTGCTAACGCATGCGTTGTTATCCTTGTATATTTATATTTGACCGTGGTAGTCGCGTTTGTCGACCAACAAGAGGGATCGTAAAAGGTGCTACATGCGTAGCAAACTCTGCCGTTCTCCATCAACGAAACATGTTGGTCACTTTGCCATTTACCAGCGTTCTTCGCAGGATTCATAAGGTACGGTTTTATTTTATTAGTAGGCAGTCGCGCTGTCTTCTCTAAATGTGTTTTAGAATCATCAAGCTCTGTGTTAGACGAAATGTCAGCGTCTGTTTTATCAAGTTCAGTTGATGATGGACTATTAGACTCGAATATTTTTGAGTCATCTTCCAGATCTTGCATAGCACGTCTACTGTCTTGCCCACAATCAGGACGGATCTTAACAGTTTGTTCATGGGCTTGTTTAGGTGCACTTTTACTAACTGCAGCTTGGCTTTCAGAATTACCATACTTTAAATCTTGATCCGGGTTTCCGTGTCTTAAACATTCATGAGGTATCTCATGTGAATCTACCAGTTCGAGTTCAGATTGATGTGGGTACCCACTTTTAAATGAATCGTCAATCAAAACTTGATCTGGAATAGCTCTTTTATTTTCATTCTCATCAGCTTTACGGTCCTGTGACACTTGAGTTGGGAGACTGCTCTTCTCTACGTATTCGACGATTTTGTCAGGAAATTTAGATAGTAGTGATGGCGTTTGGTAATCTACAGCTGGAGCCTTATTTTCCGTTAAGGATTGTGGCTTGAATTGTGATTGAATAGGTTGGCTTCGAGTTTGTTGGTCATGGGCAGCGAATGACGGTGGTGGCTGGTTTGAAGGTAGGGGAACCCATCCTGAATCAGTCAACATAGCTCCTAATTCTCCATTATTCCCATAGTTTTGCCGTCGACTCGTTATTTTTTACGTGCGATTAGCTGCTTGCGCGGATCGGCCCCCGTTGTAGAACCCAGGCGGAGTCAAGGCACAGCACATCCATGTCTAGCCTCAAACGTTAATTCTATACATTGGTGATAATCATTTGGTGAAAGCTAAGCGGCGGTCGTATGTTCAAATCCCGACTCGTACCAATGACTTTTTCGGAACTTATGTAGGGAATATATACTTACTGTTAGCTTTTCGGTGAAGGAAACCGGTCTAGTGTTTCTTCTGGGTCGGAAGGTCAGATGGCAGTCACTTTCGTAAAACTAGGGCATAGGCGTAGGCCAAACTTGGGATTAGGTGTCAAAGCGGACCCCGGGATCCTTTAGGGCACAACCGGGAATAACGCTAGGAGGATGATGGTGAAAGATCTTTTTATATTGGAAGAGTAGTTACGGTTCCCCCTAAGATCAAATTAACATGTCACAATCTCTTTATTATTAGTTGATGAGGAAAGTGAGCTCAACTCTTGGAATGAGTCTCAAAAGTTATTTATAAAATACTTACTACCGTAAAAAAAGAAACCTTTTTCTACTCAGACGTTGGTAGACGTAGTTAGACTTTTTTGCATAATTTAGGTACTTGAAGCTGAAAAGTTATTCCGCTAGCTCGTTATTGCATCTCCATACATCCGCTGGAAGAACTTATTATCTTGAAGCAATATTAAGTATTACTTACACTAGTCAGAGTTCTCGGCAAGCCAAGCAGCAAATGAAAAAGATCGCAGTGTGGGACATTGGCAGTAGCGTGGTTTGCATACCGATTTAATAAGGGGTGGGTTTTCCCAAAACCCTAAAATTACCTTTCTTAATTACTTGTTGCCCATTACACCCCCTAAGGGGATGATTTCTGGGATAAAACTATCCTATATTGTATGTCCTTCCCTAAACTATCTCTATACCAAATGTTATCTAAATCGGTTCAGACAGACAGACACACTTTTAACTCCCTTGCAAAACGCAAAAAAACATTTATTTTTCTATTCTATCACAATAGTGAAACCTTAAAGACCTTCAGTACGGTTATCAGAAAACGAAGCACGAACATTCTCGCGGCGAGTTTCTCTAATCTAGTTCTAATTAGAAAGAGACGAATAGTCTATCTCGCCGCGAGACAGCTTGCGTGCGTCCTGTGGTGGTAACCATGCAGGAGTGACATGGGCTTTACCCGAGTTTTTTGTTAAACGCGCGAAGTCGCGGGGATAGGTAGTTAGTAACCTACCTACTTCATCAGATATATTTAACTGCATTAATTTAATTTGGACGCAGAAACTATATATATATTTTCATGAAATGTCTGCTGCGTAAAATAGAATAGAATAGTTTAATAACGAAAAAAAAACTTTAATAGGTATAGTGCAAGGAAAACGGGTCTGAATTTTATTTATTGTAATTATTATACATATAAATATTTATATAAAGTACTAAACATACATTATTTTGGAAAATCTTACACCTAAAACACAATTTTCAATAAGCTGTTCACGAGAAAAATTACATGAGTTTCAGTGTCAGTCACACGGAATGAGATTTGATCGTGAGGTGTGTCTCGAAGTAAACAATACAAACGAATGATTGAATACAATGAAAACTGTTTATTAAAGGACCGTATAAAAATATAAAATGGTTTAATATTATATACCAATAAATAGGTAGGGAAAATATAAAGTAAAATATTTTAACTTAATCTTTGATCTCAACCACTTTATCAACGTCCAGAGTACATTTTTTATATCAATGAGACGACGACTAGAATGACTGAGTTTGTTAAGACTTTTTACTTTTATTACTAACCGAATTAAAACACGGGTGCTACATTTATTTATATTTTAAAAAGGAAAGAGTATCTCAAAGGGTGCACCTCTCGATAGGTAGGTTGTATGTGTCTTAGGATATTAAGTTTGTATGTTGTACAGGTGACGACATTAAGTTTAAAATTGAAAGGAACATTTTGATCAAAAGCAAACTGAGATCGGCTTGGTATGAATAGGTATGTAGGAAAAGTTCTTGGACCTGATTAGATTAGTTGTTGGATGCAGGATTTTCCTTTAGTCAGGATTGGTTTGTCTTCGTGTCCATTTTTTTTTAAAGGTCCACAAATTGTAATGGCTCCTGCGTGATACATCGCCTGATTGTGAATGCATTTTGTTCGTATTTTGATAGAGGTTTGGTTCAGAACTGTGGCCAATGGCTATGTTTGTCATGTATTTCCCATTGAAGCACCTATAGGTACTCGTACCTATATAAGGTAAACGTGCGACTGCTCGACGCTGTACTAGTATATGCCATGGGCACTCTATGTCAAACTGACATGGCTTTAAATTCGAATGTATCAGTCACGAATACAGCGTCGAGCACTCGGACGTTAACCTTATATAGCAGATAAATCGTTCCTCCAAGGATAGAAGTTTCAGTTGTAAACATTTAATACATGCCTATTTTACAGTCACCATAAAAACCGGGCTCAATATCTGACTCCTTCAAGTTCCTAACGGCCCTAGAAATAGAGTCGTGTCAAATACTTATGCGCAAATGGCTATAGCTGTAGACATTCACTGCCAAGAATCGCTACGCTCTATGTTCGTAGCCGATCCCGTGGTTTTCCCGCTAGTAGTGGAAAGCAGTACATATTAATAAGTGTTAATGCTGGTCATAGGACCAAATAATATGGAAGGATACCGCCGTATTATTATGGTGGTCAATAACAATTTTTATGCCAGTAGCGTGTATACATAGCCGATAAAGTGTTTTAGCATAAAAACGACACGTAATGATGCTACAATGGTCGAATAGGCTCCGATGTAGTACTTATTACGAGGTGAACTTGAGAGCAGATATTATAAGCGTTACTACAAGCGCCGTGAGGCTGTGGAGAGTGCCGGCTCCGTTGCACAGATCGGTATGGCACATGCTGCATGAAGTCAATTTCTGCCCGACGGCATAATCTACTTTCTCGTTGCACGTTTGGCCACAATCTCGGATCAGGATCATTTTACCTGCGTACAAAAAGAAATTTTAATAAAATAATTTAAAACATTTCATTTGAAGATCTGACCGGGACACTCTTTCTTCCACGCAATGATGTAGTATACGAGTAGAAAAGAGGTAGATACGTTGTCTATACGAAATCCGTGCTTCAGCATAGTTTCAGACGCATAACTAAGGCAAGTTGGTGCAATTGACTCATTTTTAGTGTGCCACTTTTGGAGCGCTTATAACCTATCTACTTCTTATTTATATTACGTCATTGCTTCCACCCATCTTTTTATCATCAGATGAAAATATTTTGCAAAAATCTGATCGAAGACTGATCGTTACGTTTGATTTGTTATCAAGTCGGTAGGTACATTCAAATATAAGTACCAAAAATACATATATGCATTAAAGAGTATATGAATGCAACGTATCCTTGACCCATTCCAGACTAAGCAATGCTACGCGTGCTACGCCGTAGCGGGTGGCAGCTTTTTTCATTTTGTAGCGGAAATCACTCGTAAAGGAATGACTCATATTTGTAAGTAGGTCATGGGCCTTGAATGGGTAATTACCGCAGCCTACGGTCAGCAAACAGTTACAAAACCCAGAGAGGGTTCTTTACCTTCGGTGACATTAACTTCTCGATAAAATGTAGGTGAAAATTGTAATGTGGATAGACATTTTGATGAAAGACTTTGTTGTTAAAAGCTTAAAAATACCTCACCTTCTATTTTATACAACTTGCTAACGCATGCGTTGTTATCCTTGTTGCAATATTTGACCGTGGTAGTCGCGTTTGTCGACCAACAAGAGGGATCGTAAAAGGTGCTACATGCGTAGCAAACTCTGCCGTTCTCCATCAACGAAACATGTTGGTCACTTTGCCATTTACCAGCGTTCTTCGCAGGATTCATAAGGTACGGTTTTATTTTATTAGTAGGCAGTCGCGCTGTCTTCTCTAAATGTGTTTTAGAATCATCAAGCTCTGTGTTAGACGAAATGTCAGCGTCTGTTTTATCAAGTTCAGTTGATGATGGACTATTAGACTCGAATATTTTTGAGTCATCTTCCAGATCTTGCATAGCACGTCTACTGTCTTGCCCACAATCAGGACGGATCTTAACAGTTTGTTCATGGGCTTGTTTAGGTGCACTTTTACTAACTGCAGCTTGGCTTTCAGAATTACCATACTTTAAATCTTGATCCGGGTTTCCGTGTCTTAAACATTCATGAGGTATCTCATGTGAATCTACCAGTTCGAGTTCAGATTGATGTGGGTACCCACTTTTAAATGAATCGTCAATCAAAACTTGATCTGGAATAGCTCTTTTATTTTCATTCTCATCAGCTTTACGGTCCTGTGACACTTGAGTTGGGAGACTGCTCTTCTCTACGTATTCGACGATTTTGTCAGGAAATTTAGATACTAGTGATGGCGTTTGGTAATCTACAGCTGGAGCCTTATTTTCCGTTAAGGATTGTGGCTTGAATTGTGATTGAATAGGTTGGCTTCGAGTTTGTTGGTCATGGGCAGCGAATGACGGTGGTGGCTGGTTTGAAGGTAGGGGAACCCATCCTGAATCAGTCAACATAGCTCCTAATTCTCCATTATTCCCATAGTTTTGCCGTCGACAAGGTTTCGTTCGTGGTATGCGTGGGGATTGTTCATCAACAAACCCTGGTGGGAGCTGCGGCGTTGCTGGAGGTTGCAATGGATTTTGGCCATTATCTTGCGGTTGCCACTCGCCTGCAACTATTATACAAAATGATGTAAAAGCAATTATAGTTACCCAATAGTCAATACTTTGACACTCCTTGGGGGAGACCTAGGTCCAGCAGTGGACGTCTTTCGGCTGATATGATGATGATAATGTGGAATAGCTAACACACTCCAATGAAAGAAAGCAAATTAAATAAATAAGTAGTGTACATTATTTAGGAACATACCAAAACTTGTTGCTATATAGAAATACAATATTAAATTAACTTTAAACATTTTTGATTCGTTTTCCCAAAATCACTACTTGGCCACAGCACATGCGATGCCCACTATAGCCACATAAGAAAGAACTAAAATATTGTTTTGCGCAAGTTTTAGATCTAGTTTTATGACAGGGATTGTAAACCAATGTCATTCTATTGTGGAAGTGCACGAGTGGAAAGGTATTTCGTGAAAACAATGAACGCTGCATGGAAATGATTTTCATTGTTCCAAACAGCCGCCTTTTAAACTTGTCGTTGGATTCGATGCAAAAATGCGCATCAATGGCGGCAAAACAATGTTGTTCGGTTACACTGTGTTTTAGAATCAACCGTAAAAACCTGCCACTGGGGCGTATCGTTGGATATACATACCTATTTACACAATAAGGTCGGTGAAACGGAAGACGGCGTTAACAACTTTCTGTTTTTTTTATTTAAGTACAAACTTACCTTAATTTTGCTAACGATAAATCTGTAAACTAAATAGACCTTCCTAACTGTGAGCTGTGTAATGTCTATGTCAGCTCATACTAGTAGGTATATCTTTCTTATCTGTCTATTTAAGGATTGAAAGTCGGCTCTATTATTAATAAAGGTCATTAAATATAATAAGTTTGCTTACCTATAATGTCCTTAACTTGGCACCTTCCTATCAAGCAATAAATTTCTAAATTATCTACCTCAAGATTAATTTCAAGGCTTTTTCATTAATTTTCAGAGAATCTGGGTCCCTTTTCCGTTCGGAATCGATATCGGAGACAGAAGGAGAGAAATTAGCCCCATTTGTCTGCGCCATTTTGCTTTCGGGACGTTATTAGAAGGTACAGGATTACTCGCCTATTTAATTTTATTTTACTTGGGCTTGTAAATTACATAAAGTGTTTCGTTAAATTATGACACACCCTTAATTTAAAGACTAAGCCAGACAAAATGTTTGTGATAAACTTTTATGGAAAGATATTAGTTTAAAAACCTTTAAGCTCAACATGATATTGCATTCGAAGCGGAGAGGAAACAAGAGTAATTAGAGCACAACAAAAAACAAAATGAAAGCCATAGTCAGACATTGCTATTAAGCTTATGCGCTGAAAGTGGCCCAGAGCTAATAGTTCCTACGTCGACATTATCAAAAATATAAGTAAAACGCTGTTTTTGTGATGGAATGTTTTGTTTAGGTGTGTAGTTGTTATGCAAATTATATTTCCCCTTAGGTACTGCCTCGGAAAGCCGTCTTTTATCCTTTAAAACAAGCGGGTAAAAACGCATTTTATCCACTAGTGGGGAAAATAATTAGACTTTGGAGCGTGGCCATTTCTTGTCGGTTTTTGGCGGCGCGGCAAAGGGTGCTTCTTTGCCGCTACTACTTATACAGTGTTTTGTTCGCGCGCAGTTGGGACGGGGGTGTTTTTATTTCAGTTGGCTCGCACGGCCATAGACATGGATAAAGAAAAGTGTCGTACTTAAATTAAGCTATTTATACGGCTCTAACAAATTCTATGTTTGTTGTGAATAATGTGATAAATAATTATGGAAGCGGGAGCTGCACGTCGATGTGATACGTCCATTGCGGAGTATAAAGTTTTGTGTTACACACGGGTGCAAATGTATTTTACTTCTCGTGTGTTTCAACACACGCTACGCTCAGGATTCTATTCTAGAACTAAATTTATCATTTTATTATTATTCTGCTAATAATTTTTCCGTTGTATCTGCCGTCCACGTTTGCTATGAGTCTTCTAGTCAGATGCGTCCTTTTTGCTTAAGATGGCAGTATGAGATGCGGTAGTCTCCATGTATATGTATGTATGAAAACTACTTTATTGGACACAAGACATTGGTAGAACTACAGACAGAATAGGTTAATTAGGTACAAAGTCGAACTTATCCCTGTAAGGTATCTCTTCCAGTTAACCTATGAGCAATTGAGAGGAGATCGGGAACTAAAACATAGAAAAACTAACACGTGTACAAAGACGTATTTACATCTATGCTAAGTACAGTAAATTAATCTTAATAGATTTACTAAAAACTACATAAATACAATAAAATATTATACATACAATACTTTAAATAAGTATTAGTATTTATCTCATGTTTTGCGGAGATTTGACACCACTGCATCAAAATACACACTTATTAGGTAAAAATCATTCATTTGTAAACATAGGTATATACGAGTATATGGATGGTCCAAAAAAAACTTAACATTACTTACCACTATACTTTGTCATAAAAGGCTTACAAATAATTTATGCCAAGATGGAGGATTCTTTTAATTTAGAGTAAAGTAGTTAATATGTTAATACGCTTGATCGCGGAACCACGTTAATCAAGCAAGTATATCTTGCGCTATGCCATTTATTTTTCTTTTTTATTTATTACATACAATACAAAAGCTTTGCGTTGTTGTATTGTGTTGTTTTGGTATGCTGTTACCATCATCATCCTCCTAGACTTTTTCCCGTTAGTGCTCTACACGAGCCCGGGGACCACTTTGGCATCCAATCACAAGATTTGGCGTAGGCACTAGTTTCACGAAAGCGACTGTTATCTGATCTGACGGGAAAGGTCAGATCAGATTCCAGAGGGAAAACTAGAACTTATTGGGATTAGACCGGTTTCGTCGTGATGTTTTCGTTCAATGAAAAGCCACTCTTAAAATATCAAATTTATCAAGTTTTTTGAATAAACCCAGTTGTAAAGTCGAGGTCGAAGCGAGTCGAGGTATTGCCTTGTAATAAGGTGCAAAAATGTAAACATATCTTTGACCTCGACTGTTCGAGCTGGGCTTCGAACCCGCGACCTCCAGGTTTGAAACTTTGCTTGTACCATCAACAACTATAATTGTTATACCATCACTTAAAACTATTCTTATAACAATGGCAGGTGATGGTCAACCAAATTATGCTGACGTCATCAAGGCGAGAGTTTTTTTAATGAATGAGGGTCTATTAGAAGCCCCACGCCAAATAGGAAAGATTTTGACGATTTGAGTTGATACAATTCTTACCGGCCGTGTCACACACATTATTTTTCATCTTATTCGCGAGGGAATAAGTACATACTGATAAATTATTCCCAATACGGCCAAACCACATGATAAAATACACTAGAAAACCTTTAAATCGTCGAAGGATCATGGTTAAATTGGCATCCGCAATGACTTCCAAAAATGTCCTCCGTGAGGTAGGGGTTTTATTTATCGAGTTAAAAAAATTGCCCAACGAACCGCGTCAACCAGCTGTCGACGACAAACCGTCCGAAACTGGGCCACCATTGCCACTAGCAATCTCATTTCAATTTTTTTCTACGACCGACAGTCGATTTTCTAGGTGTTTAACCTGCTTTTATCATTTTAGGTCATGTGGTAGGTATTTATAGCCGCTAAAACCACCACGGCGGTCGCCATCTGTGCTCTCATGCTGTGGACTTAGGAGACAGAACAATATAGATCTATAAAGATCTATCATCCTCCTAGCTTTATTCCCGGTAATGCCCCTTAAGTAGCCCGGGGTCCGCTTTGACACCTAATCCCAAGATTTGGCATAGGCACTAGTTTTACGAAAGCGACTGCCATTTCACCTTCCAGCCCAGAGGGAAAACTAGACCGTACTGGGATTAGACCGGTTTCCTCACGATGTTTTCCTTCACCGAAAAGCTTACGGTAAATATTCCGTACATAAGTTCCGAAAAACTCATTGGTACATGCCAGGATCGGACCCACGACCGCTGCTTGACAGCCGCATGCCTGAACCACTAGGCTACCGTAGCTCAATATCGATCTATAAAGATAAATAATTTAAAGGAAAAGTTTGGTGCCTTCACAGCTTACTAAACCAATGGGTTTCATCTTAGGCTCTGTCGTCACTTGCCTTAAGGTGGGACTAGGGTCAATCACAGGTCACTCTTATATGAAAAAATAAAGAGAAAGATCTATGGAACCTCCCTCGCGTCCCACTAGTTCAGGCGCGTGGGCAGTCCCGCGTTTGAACCCCGGCAAGAATGTTTTTCTTGTGCATATAAGGGCGGACAAAGTATTCCTTAGTCTTGGATGATTAATATGTACCTACTTCGTCGGATGATTCATAAAATTAAATAAGTACGTAAATAACGAATTATTATTATGAGCAATGAAATAAAGTGAAGAAATATTCGAATGGTTGCCTTCACCTTTTTTAAAAACACTGTACAAGAAACTGTTTTTTTCGGAGATTGTCCCACATTCAATCTCAGATTCACAATCATCCCAAGACTGGAGCGAACCCGAACGAACCAAGACAAATCTAATATCTTTTCAAAACGTTCAAAACGCGCCCCGGAATTGGGCTCCGGGACATTACGGTGCTTTTGTCCACTGATCTGTCATTCGCGTATTAAATTATTATTACTTAAAATGAATACTGTCTACTATGATGAAAATGGCATCCAACGTGACGTGTTATGACTCGCGTTGCCCTACTTGTTCTATAGTAATATTATAAAGTGGTAAAGTTTGTACGCTTATAAGTAGGGGTAACGTAGTAGTTTCAGAGGCTACCTCTGAAACTACTCAATCAATTTCATAAACTTTTTGCCGGTAGGGATGGCAAGGGCTATAGTTTACCCCACGCATTTTTTGTAATACGTGAATGTGCGGCTAGTGTGGGTGTTACAAAATACCAGGGTTCCTGATTGAGACGTCGCGAAGCAATCTCGATATGTGCCTAACGCAAGAGAGAAACAAAAGAAATTGAAACATCTCCGAAACTTCGAAAAAAGCAGCTGATTTTCCCGAACTTTATAGTTTATAGCGTGTATTATTTATTACACGCAGATAAATTTTAGATCCCGATTTTTTACGCAGTTATATTTCAATTAAAACCCCGATACAGAGTAATAAATGTTTCGAATAGAATTAACAAAAAAAACAATTTTTTTAAATTCCAATTTTTAATTTCCGTATTCTATCTCTTTTGGATATGTTAGTAATTGATTGTGTTCACGATAATTTGCCGTACGTGGCGAATGCATCATGCAGACACATTCTGGGCCGAATTATAGGTGCTATTGAATCAAATATTAACGCTAATGGCTGCTTCTCCGTGATCTATACGCAAGAGGAAAGGCTATTACACTCTCTAAGGATACTTCCCTGACAATTTTACCCAAAGGACATCCACCAAGTGTAAAAAGAATAGTTATTTAAAACAGGCTAAATTAAAACCTCTATGATTGGATTTCGTGGTCAAATAGAGGTATGCTTAGGTCAAAATAAAGAAAAGGAAACGAATGCAACCGCATAAGCGGAAATACTTGACTAGTTCTTTAACAAGATCTAAGTTGCTAGAAAATGCTTGATTTCGGTATGCATTATCCATCCATTTTTGTCGAAGAAATGAATACTTAATATTGTATGACTTTTTAAAAAGTTGTCTAAAAAAATACTTATTTCGGATCTCTATTGACGTGAAAGATCTAACATATACGAATTATCTACATGTTTGGGTTCGTCTTTGACGTCTCTAAAAATGTGTCTAGGGTTTTTATTTTAAACTAATTAACACAAATGTTATGGCCAGAAAACAAGTTTTTTGGCCTAAAATTTTTCAACTTTGATGCCAAATATCTCGAAAACAATGAACTTTGAAGTCAATATGGGATACTATATTGCTTAAAGCCGTTGTTGTTAACATAATAAGCGATATAAAACATGAGAAAAAGCAATAAAATATAAAACATAAGGGATTCAGATCGAAGCTCATTGGGGCATGGGATCCCCTTAATATAAAATCTACGGTTCTTGCTAGCGAATACAAATGCTAAAATAAGACCTAGGCTTAGGCAAATATATTCCTGACAAATTATTCCTCAAGCAATATCAAGTCTAAGTGAATAAACATAAGTAATTTGTCTTAAATGGAAGAGCTAAAGTACGAACTTCATCAAATTGGATGATCATGCCGCTCCTTTTTATAAGGGTTCCGTAGTCGACTAGGAACCCTTATAGTTTCGCTTTGTCTGTCCGTCAGTCCGCGGATAATCTCAGTAACCGTTAACACTAGAAAGCTGAAATTTGGTACTTATACGTGAAAAATTTTTTTTTTTAGGTTATCTCCCCTATACGTAACGTGGGGAGTGTTTTTTTTTCATTTCAACCCTAACGTGTGATATATTGTTGGATAGGTATTTAAAATGAATAGGGGTTTGCTAACATCATTTTTGGTAATGTTAATATTTTCGGAGATAATCACTCCAGAAGTAAAAAAAAATGTGTCCCCCCCCTCTAACTTTTGAACCATAAGTTTTAAAAATATGAAAAAATCTCAAAAGTAGAACTTTATAAAAACTTTGTAAAGGAAAATTATTTTGAACTTGATAGGTTGAATAGTTTTTGATTTTTTTTTACAACAACAATACAAACAAAATAATTTCTAAACTAAGTTTGTAATTTAACCATATAAGCAGGTGTTTATTGTACCTGTAATTTCTACAAAATCACAATGAAATGACGTGCTTTCAAATAAAGTAAAAACGGTGAAAATCGGTTCACGCAATAAATAATTATTCCATAAAAATCATCGTCCATACTAAGCTCGCGCGCAATAGTTTACTTAATTTGCCGATAGATGTCGCTGTACGCGGAACGCTCACATTGTACATGGCGCTGTTAAGATTTTTCCTGATTTAATGGGGTCGGAGCAGGTGCGCCTATACATTAGGATTTAGGTCAAAAATTTGTCGTGCTCGAATTGTCTTAGTTGTCTTTGGTCCTTCGTTGTATAATAATAAATATTGCTTGTTTGCTTGTGTAGCGCTTAAGTGGGGACACTTACTGTGACGGACGGAAAACTAAACTACGGATTACGGAACCCTACACTGAGTGTGGCCCGACACGCTCTTGGCTGGATTTTTATGAGTTAAAGCTGCTAACAGGCTCCTCTTTACGTGAATTATCACTTACTGAATTGAATTTCTATTTCAAGTAGTAAATTTTATACTCGGAAAATGCAATTCAATATGTTCTTAGTATTCTTCGTGCAAGTCATATTTTAAACTTTCTGTCTTGTCATATCTATGACACCCATTGTAATAGATGAAATATATCTGAAATAGAATTGAAACGAAAGGCAGCTGGCACGCTGTCCTTCGTTATTGGACATAGTGTTCGATGCAATACCGACACGACAGGTTCGTGGGCTAACGAAGCACCCGAATTCACCTCTTTTTGTCCACTAATTAAGAGAGAACCGTCCACCATTTATCCCTTTAAAATGGTATTACTGAATTAAAGTCATATCTACTTCGTTACGACTATTGAACTGTAGGAAAGATATTCAATTTAATTTTAAATACTTCAAACCGCATTTTACTGCAATGCGCAACTGAAACTTTATCCTTTGAGGGATGGGATGACTATAGTGTTCATATCGGTAGGCTGACTTGAAACCAATTATGAATTTGAATTTTCTTAAAAACAAATAAAAATAGAGTACCTACCTACGAAATAAAATTGTAAAATAATGACAACGATTAACCTACGCAAAGACACCGTTTGCCCTTTTCCATAAAACGCAACTTTACGAACGACTGTGAGTTACTATGGCGTAACTAGCACATGACGTCATACCTCATCCCCACTATTCTGTAACTCGCCCCTCACCCACAAATATATCTTGACGACGCGATTCGTAGTAACTATAACCGCAATCGGAGGTCTTGTTTCGTTAGGCGTTATGAGGTAATGCGAACGTATCGCATTCCGAATGCCCAGTTGTGACTTCTCTGCCCAATTAGCAACATTACAACGGGTTGCGGCTTCGTAATATTTCGAGATATTGAAATTGCGATATACCAGGGTTCTTTCTGTTAGAATTATGATAAAATTTGAGTGAAACACTGAATTACCGTGGATACCTATAAATACACATAAGGTATTTAATACAATTCTACAAGATGATTGTTGGCTCTCTTATAAAAATAGACTTAAATAGCAACTGTATTTTAAACGGAATGGGTTAGCGCGAAATAATTAAATTGAATGATTACTCAGATACATATTTGATTGATCACGTAGCTTAATACAAAAAGTCCGCATTGAATAATAGGTAGTGATTCTGTAGTTTTTATTAGAAATACCACGTCATGCATGTACGAGTACATTGAATAAGTTTTAAAATTCTCTTGTCATTTTCTCTAAGAGCCTAAGGCTACGTTATCTGCCTATATACGAGTAAGTAATATGGCCTAGCGAGAAACCTATCTTGGCTATTAGCCTGACGTAACTTCAAGCGCAGCCGGTACCGAAAACTGTGCTTAATTTTCATTACCAAGAGAGAATCCAGCAAAAACTTTCTATACGTCGTATTACACTAGCATCTTTACACTATTTGGAGTCTTATTTCAACAGAGCAAGGTTGTTTTCACAATCATTCATTTTCCAGATAAATGTGTGTTTGTAAGGTAATTGTTCTCAGAGGATGGCTTAGAACCTCTATAATGAGCCGAGTGACATGAAGAGGCTCTCGTGGATGCTCGGCCTAATGAAAGACAAACAGACCTTTTTAAACTTTTATGAAGTTAATGTAATAATTTTAAGACTTGAATGAGTGTTTTTTTGGCTCTCATTAATTGTTTATTCATTCAGTGCCCAATTTCAATAGAATCTGAATTGGAGTCTTAATTGAAATATAATAAAAAAAAGTTCTTTTATAATTATTGTGATATTAGTGAAACATCGCGCGGGCGGTATCAACAGCATATTCTAGGTAATACTAATATTATACAGAGACTAGCAGCCCGCGCAGGTCCGCTCGCGTGTTACAAATAATGTAAACAGAGCCGCGGATTAAACTATTTCTATTTCGAAGATTTTTCATATGTATTGGTGAATTAATTTTTGAAATCGGATATGTAGTTCCGAATATTGTACTATAGGCTACATTTGATACAGCGGTTTCGCCTGGTTTCTTTGTAATATGCGGGCGAAGATGCACGGCCAGCTAGTGACAGTTTATCCCTCAAAATTACTCTCTCCTCTGACTCTGACTCTGTTCCTGCTTGGTCGAATCTAAACTAGAATAGTAAGTAAAATAAATAAATAACCCAACCAGCAAAACAGTCGTACAAGGAAAGCTTTTTACAGCTAATGATCGAGAAACAGTCGTAAAAAGGAGCTAAAGCTGCCAAATCTCGCGTGCCCGCCGCGTCGGCGAGTTGCCTGTGGCCGCCGTGTGTGGCACTATAGGTCAGCAGATTGGGACGAGATGCGGTCCTTCTTTGCATCCTACCCTTGGGGGCAGGTTTGCTTCACGCCGGATGATCCCAACGTCGTTGCTGATTCTGTTGCTGACGTGGTACTGCAGGGAATGGAGCTTTTCATTCCATCCTCTGTAGTCCCTGTTGGTGGCAAGTCTCAACCCTGGTTTGGTCGCTTCTGCAAAAAGGCCTCTCGCCAAAAGCATGAACGTTACCAAGCCTGGGTAGACGCAGCGGCAGTTCGGGATGTAAAGACTGGCGCATTAAAAAAGGAGTTTAACTTTGCCTCCAGGTCCTTTAAAAGAGTTATTGCCAGAGCAAAGTCACTGCACATTGGTAGAATTGGCGAGAAATTAGAACGCCTCCCGTCGGGAACTCGTGCATTCTGGTCTCTTGCCAAAGCTATCCAGGGCAATTTCTGCACGCCATCTTTTCCGCCTCTGCACATGGAGAACGATTCATTGGCCCACGACGCAAAAGACAAAGCCGATCTTCTGGGTAAAGTCTTTGCGGCTAACTCGACTTTGGATGACGGGGGAAGCGCGCCGCCGACCATTCCGCGGTGCGAGAGCTGTATGCCGGATATCCGGTTCAACCAAAGCTCGATTCGCAAAGCACTTCTTTCCCTCGTCACTCATAAGTCAAGTGGGCCTGACGGTATCCCTGCGATTGTGCTGAAGATGTGTGCTCCCGAGTTGGCTCCGGTCTTAACGCGTCTCTTTCGGCTCTCGTACTCTTCTGGCGTAGTCCCGACCTCGTGGAAGTCAGCTTTAGTGCATCCGATCCCTAAAAAAGGCGACCGCTCAAATCCGTCCAACTACAGGCCAATAGCTGTTACCTCCCTTCTCTCGAAGATAATGGAGTCCATTATCAACTGCCAGCTCCTTCGGTACCTAGAGGACCACCAGTTGCTTAGTGATCGACAATACGGCTTCCGTAGAGGCCGCTCGGCTGGTGATCTTCTAGTCTACCTGACACATCGATGAGCACAGGCGATCGAGACTAAGGGTGAAGCATTGGCTGTTAGTTTGGATATAGCGAAGGCCTTTGATCGGGTTTGGCACAAAGCACTTCTTTCGAAGCTACCATCCTATGGGCTTCCTGAGAGATTATGTGTATGGGTCAGTAGTTTTCTAGCAGACAGAAGCATTAAGGTCGTAGTTGACGGTGAATGTTCCGACTCCATGTCTGTAAATGCTGGTGTCCCTCAAGGCTGTGTGCTATCACCCACGCTATTCCTTATGCATATTAATGACATGCTGAAAATCAGCGGTATTCATTGTTATGCTGATGATAGTACAGGTGATGCCTCTTACACCGGCCGTACCAACATCTCTCGGGAAATTGTCATCGAGAGCCGGAACAAACTTGTGTCTGAAATTGAGACTTCCCTAAATGAAATCTCTGAATGGGGTCGACTTAACTTAGTCCGTTTTAACCCTACCAAGACACAGGTTTGCGCGTTTACCGCGAAAAAGTTAAAGTTTGTCGTGTCACCTCGTTTTGAGAGCACTCCCCTGACTGCCGCAGCCAGTATCGGAATCCTTGGCGTCGACATTTCGAGTGAAGTCCAGTTCCGCGGGCATTTAGAGGGTAAGGCCAAATTAGCCTCAAAAAAGCTCAGTGTGCTCAACAGATCAAGACAGTATTTCACACCGGCCCACCGCCTGCAGCTTTATAAATCGCAGGTCCGCCCACACATGGAATACTGTTCTCATCTATGGGCAGGGGCACCCCAATACCAGCTTCTCCCTCTGGACCGCATCCAACGACGAGCAACTCGAATTGTTGACTGCCAGCATATTTCGGATCGGCTTGACTCCTTGGCGCTGCGTAGAGATGTGGCTTCGCTCTGCATTTTCTATCGCATGTATAACGGGGAGTGCTCCGAGGAATTGTTCGGATTAATCCCTACCGCTTCTTTTCGCCATCGTCCAACGCGACAACATTACCATCCTCACCACTTAGATGGTTGGCAGTCCTCAACTGTGCGCTTCTCCAGAAGCTTCCTGCCTCGCACAGCTAATCTGTGGAATGGATTGTCGCCTGCGGTATTTCCGGACCGATACGACCTTCAAACCTTCAAGAAAAGAGCGTACTCCCATCTTAAAGGCCGGCAACGCACTCACAACACCTCTGGTGTTGCAGGTGCCCATGGGCGGCGGTAATCGCTTACCATCAGGTGATCCGCCTGCTCGTTTGCCTCCTATCACATAAAAAAAAAAAAAAAAAAATCGCCGTATAAAAGAACTATACTCAACTCTTTAGCATTTTCGCATTTTGGGCGTAAAACCATGTCGACTAAACGTTTTCTCGACATGTTTACAGCGCGTTTACCCAATTATTGTATAAAGGTGTCAAATTTCACTTTTATACCACTTCAAGTTCTAAATTAGCTGTATAAAAGCTTCTAATTTTCTAATTAGCTGCTGAAGAAGTCTTTATAGCACCATCATTCGACATTGTTCCCGTGGAAGCATTATAATGGTAAAAAAGCTGCTTATATGACCAAATAGCATCTCAGTTACTCATAAAGCACTAAGTGTCATATAAAAGATATCGATTCACTATTACAGCACTTGCCGAGAGAAAGTTCTAAAAGTGATTGTTATAGCACCTACAGCAATTCAAATGCACTTTTAAAGCCATCTTGCAGCAAAAAGTAGCATAAATGATCTTTGAAATCTTTTACAGCACCAAACCGCAATTCATGAGTTTACTTTAGAGGCTCACATATTCTAGAAAATGGATAATAATCAATGGACCAAATTCACTGTGTGTTTGTATTGTCAGTACTTTGCTAAAAGAGAGAAGATTTATCATATGCAATAAGGAACCCCAATATTGTCTGTAATGGCGTCTACATAGTAATGTAAATGTAATATATTTTCTATTTTGCAACTGAAAGTCGAGTAAAGGTCGTAAGATAGCAAACGTACTTATATCATGACGGAAAAATTCCTTTTGATATTATAATTTTATAAATAATTTCTTAATATCTCGAAAATAAAGAGGCCCGTTAAAATAATAACTAGAAATATAAGGAAAATAATCGACAAATAAAAATTCGCATTGAAATTTAGTATGTTACACGAATAATAGCTAACAACGAAAACATTATTTACTAAGAACATGGCTACCATTCTATAGTTGTTAAGTAGAAAAAATAATAATATTGACTTACTTAAATTATTTTCTTATTTTCTGACACAAATATCACACATTTATTAACGCTGCAAATACTTCGAACATTTAGTGCTATTAAAGCTCGCCTCGTTGCGATCAATCGACTAAACAGCTGAGTGAATGCAACAAAGTAGCTATCACAGCACTATTAAGTTGAGAAAAAGCAATTTTGTTGCTTTCAACCCACCTATTAGTCGACTAATGCTGAAATGATAGCTATTATAGCATTGACGGTGCTGTATGTCGCTTTGTCTCGACTTTTATACCATCATTTGGCTCTTAACTCCGCTACTTTATGACAATTATAGCACTTTAAGCTGAGTAAAGTGTGCCCAAATCGCGTCGAGTAAACGTTTACAGATCTATTACTCGACAGTTTGAAGAACCTTTTCTCAGCTTTAGGTGAAAATAGAAACGTGCTCTCGACTTAGTTTTGCTGGTGATTGTTGAAACTGTTTTGCCGACACACCAGGTCTTACCATCAGGTGAGATAGTGGTCAAATTCGTACCTATACGTAATAAAAAATAAATAAAAAAAAACACACATGCATATAATATTGTACAGTTTCCGAAACACTAGTTAGTCTTCAATAAATTCAATTACAAGCAACACGTATCTCTTTAAGGCGCCGTAGGTTTAGCGAAGTTAAGCGAACAGTGTTTTTGAAACAATATAATGCGTCTGTTTATAATAATATGGTTTAAAAAAAATGCGAATAGTAATCTTGAGGCTTTTCTGCAGGGAAATCAGTGTTTAGAAACATGATTAAGCATTTTTCGCTCGATAGAAAAAAATCACGAACAAAGGTCTAAAAGGGTCTAAAATACACTTAAAATATTTGTTACAAAGTACGAACAAAAGCTAAAAATATTAAAATGGCTTCTAAAAATCGGCCAAAAAATTAAAATTAAAAAACATGATTTCCGCGCTTCCGAGCACGCACTTCCATCTCGCTCACGCTTATGCTCAGTGGGAGGGAGAGAAGACCATGAACCTACGGCGCCTTAATTTCCAAAACTGCAGGATCCAAAATCAACCTTATTACCAAACCAAAGATAAAAAATCAAAACAGTTCAAAACTAAAGTGTGTAGTGTGTTAGGAAATTGTACTGATGGAAGAACAGGACTACTTGACACAAGTACTTACTAGGTTTCCTCAATGGACCTTTGTAAAAGAAAACTTATTTAATAACATTTTTAACAACTAACATTTTTCAATTTAGTTTCATGTTCGAATTCTGATACGATTTTAAGTAGGTACCTATTCATTATTTATCTATAAACCCGTCGTTAAACAAAACTCGTAACAGTAAGTCATACATTTTATACTTCTGCTTGATACATTTGAACATAGTATTATGCTTCACTCAGCTGTTTACGCAAAACATACTTGGGCGTAAGGGTGAAGCGATCCATTAATCGATTTAAGTACCTGCAGGTGTCGTATCTATTCATAACACTTCCCAACAACTCGCCCCGGGACAACCAGTATTTCTGACCTTCGATTATCTACAGTTGTTACGAATCGCGGTAAATTGACCCAAGTTCGCGTGGTGTCCTCCAATAAGCAAGCCATCGGGATTGTAGCGCTCGAAATTATTACGGGCGCTCTCGGTGGTCGTGCTTGCACAAACAAGCCAGTCACGAGGGGCAATGCGTCAAGCAAACCTTTGGCAGCGACATGGTTGGACAATCGTTGGGGGTTTAGTAGGTGGACGGTGAATCAGTGCATTCCCTCAACGTTAAAAAATAAGGTTCGTGTGGCGTGTGAAGGTTTCATACTTTTCTGCCGTGTCATGTAGTGACGCGACATAATGATATCGGTTTCATTCATTTATAAAGGTTATATTAGAATTCACACTTGATGAACTCTGAATCCGGCTTGAGCCGAGACAGGTTGTGATTCGTGAATCGCATTGCGGGCCTAAGAACTACGGATAACTTTATTACACGCCTAAGTTACATTCACGTTATTAAGTAACGTCAATGTTGTTACAGACCCTAATTGTATGCGCAGTTACCTAAGGACAAGTTTGACCAAAGTTAGTTAAGTTATCCATAAACAAACATCCCGAAATCAACTCTGTTAACACGAAATGCTAAGTAGTTCCGTCTTAAATGACGGTAGGTACTAATTGCATTGCTCGAATGTTTGGAGCTTTGCCTAATTCGGCTGGGTCCAAATGGTGGACAGTCTAGTTATTAGTAATTAGTATATTACCTTCTATAGTAGTTTAAGACAGGGGACATCTACTTATATAGAGGTAAATTTTGTGAGTATGTTGTTTCGTTAGTTTATAGCTTTGCGAAATTAAAGTAAAGTTTTCGCTTCCGCCGTGCATGGCCAGTTGTCGGATGCCAATATGTGACGAGAGTAAGTTTCTTGGGTTCATAGTTGATTCGAATTTGAATTGAAAGCGCCATATAGACAGTTTATGTTAACTATTGATCTGAGGGTAGGCATTGAAACAGGTATAGTTAGGTTTTCCTTATTTTCACGTAACTCTTGCTTACGGCACACTTGACTATGCTCTACAGGGGCCGTAGACAAGCTTACAATCGACAAGCGCTAACGCCAATAGAAAATAATAAAATGTATGGGAATGACAGATGCCGATGCCGACGAAACACTTTTCGTTAACATGTGTCATTCCCATACATTTTTTTAGTTTTCTATTGGCGTTAGCGCTTGTCGATTGTAACTTCGTCTAGGCCCCCAGATGCTAAAAGGGTGTTAATCGTGCACAAACGAGCTTGCACACTTGTTGGAGTAAATATTGGTAGCCCAGGGCTGTTATTCGGAACGAGCTAATACGCCTGACTCCAACCGTCACGCCTAACGAAACTAGACCTCTGCCTTAGTTTATGAATCGCGGCCTCGAGACATATTTGTGGGTGAGCGTTGAGGCGAGCTTAAATCAAGTTACAGAACACCGGGGCTGTACCTGTAGAGAACTAGAGCAGGATTATGACAACATTTCCCAGTTCGTACCTATGCGTTGATTTTTCCGGAGAAATAGTTTCGTTCTACTATGCGCATGAGAATTTCCTCATCGCATGGTGCTGTAGACAAAAAATCCCCGCGTCATCGGACCCACTAATTACGAGCGCTTGCCGGTTATCTAAGAAATGAAACATCTATCGAAACATTTCGGCCCAAACCGAGTTTTTTTTCGTTTGTGAGTACATGGAAATTACTTTTAAATTGAGTGTTTGGTTTTTCTTAAATTGACATTGCTTTTCGATTATTTTGTTTTTATCATTTGTTTTTAAAAACACTATACGGTTAATAATTTATCAATGTTAATATTTTGTTTTAAGTGACAATCCTTCTTTAGAGATGTGTTTGGAATTTTAATAGTTTCGCAAATATTATTTAATTTTGTGTTTCTGTGTGTGGTCCTTTTTGGGGGAATAATATTATGTATCAACATTTGACCAGCAAACGTTTGACTCATTAAGTTTTTATTATTATAATTACAATCATAGCCTCCCCCAAAGAGTGTGCAAGTGATTTATGTATATTGTGATATATTTTACCTAAGTTTGTCCTTCAAGTAATCAATTAATTTATTGCATTCATGTTGTACTGTGATCCAAACTGTGATGAGGATTTAATCTGCGGTTAAATATCAGATTTTTGTAAATAAATCTTGTAAGAAATGATCTTCGAGGTCGGAGGTCGAGTTACCATTCAGAAGGAAATAATAAATAGATACTTACAGGAATACTTAGTATACTTGAAGAATAAATTACGTGTTCAAAGGGCTTAAACTTCAAGAACTTTTTCTTTGTCTTTCACGCGAAGCGGGGTATGTTTGTCGTTTTAACTCAACGGGTAATCACAATCAGTTCAGACAAATTAAGCCCCAGGGCGCTCTAATTTTCAGGCCAAAGTTCAAAGTTGAGTAATCCCGCAGGTGCCCAAGTGTTTGCAGTTATTAGAGACGACAGAGAACTTCACAACCGCCTCGAGTCAAATTGTGATCCTTTCTTTGGTTTTTTCTTCACCAATAAAATGCTGAAAGTTATATTAAGGGCAGTAAATACAATAGTTGCGCAGTTATCGAGTTTGAAGCGGGTTTTTTGGGTTTCGCTACGTCTTCCCCTAGAATATTCTATTAACACTTTTAAAACAATATTGAGCCTCCGGAGAAAGTTTTGGGGGTTTGTTTTGTGTGGATAGTTTTGATTGGCAGCCGCCCGTTAAACGGATTTGAAAGTGCAAGTTTAATGAAGTTAGACAAGTGAAGTAATCATAAGTTGTTCCCGTCAAGCTTTCTAACTTCTTGTTCTACCACCACGCGCCAATTCTATCGTATCTACTCAGTTAAAAATATGCAAGTTTGACTTACGACATTTTGGCCGGCATAATACAGCCAGTTATTCTTAACTACCTGAAAATTTCACGTTAAAAGTACGTAAACACGTAATTGGCTTCTTTTATTTCAACGGTAGGAAACTTTCTTTTGTTCTTGAGTTCTGAATTATTTTTTCATAAAAGAGATCTTTTAATGAAACTTACCATAACTAATGTTGATAGTTATGACATGTAACACGGTGTCCGTGAGCATTGCGAGAGAGTTTAACAGCATATTCCTGATTATATTTTAAATTTAAAATGTTAATGATCGTCTCCTAAATTCGGCTCGGTTGTTGAGATATTTCCATTTTCCTGTAAAAATGTTGTAATGAAATCTCCAGTATGAAACACCTTTATGATTGCGACGTTGTTGCGAGACTTAACCAACTAATATCTTGACTGTAAAAGTCAAATCCAGTTCTGTCTCTTTGAGTGTCTAGCATGACATTTTTGACGAGTCAAGTATCAACAGAAATATCGGCGTATTATTTTTAATAAATAAAAACGAAGGTGGAATCCAAGATCTAAAGTCAATCTAAACATAAATACCCAATTCAAATAAACCGGAAGACCTGTTGCTAAGAATAGTGATAGTCTTTTTTGCAAATGATTTTGTGGAATACCTAAATATTGTTTGTTTTACGTGTTACGTGTTGAGAGCGTTCACTGATGCCGGGGGCAAGGAGCGACTGAGTGTTTACTGTGCACTGTGCACCCAACGTTTGTTTTACTTGCTTTCCAGATGATATTGTAGAAGACGCTGCTGTGAGATATGACTGGGAATGCGAGAACTACTAGTAAATCGATCTCGTTCTATTGTGCACGTAATTATTGGACCAATAAACGTCATTTATAACTAATTTAGTGTATCTTTTGTTGCTATTTGGACAGACTAAAGTTAATATTAACTCTTACCAAGACTACATTCATGGTGCTGCATAACAGGCTGTTACACCATGAATGGCCAGCAAACCGCAGAACTAACGACTCCCTGTATCCAAAGTATGTAAGGGGTCACGTTTCTCAGGAGCTTAATGTACTCAAATGATTTTGTACCTTTCTAAGCATGCTTTATTGCATCTACATAATAAGAAATACATATCAGGCATAATCTTACACACATTGACCTAGCCCCTCGGTTCCTCACACATCCCCCCATAGATGAAGATTAAAGTAAAGAACCTAGAAGTAATGTTACACAATCTGTACATAAATAAAATATTCAGTATTTTTATTTTTCATTCATTACACATGAAACTCAAATTTAACAGCCTTTCTATTAATAACACATTTTTAATATTTCACTATGAACACTCAGAACGAGTTAAGGCCTCCACCCACCGGACGCGGGCCCGCGCGGCACACGCGCTGCACACGCGCGGCAGACGCGCGGCACACGCGTCGCTGACGCGGCGGGCCCGCGCAGACACGCGCGTCATATCTCTCTCACTACCAACACATTTAATATGTATCTCGCTATCTTTATCACACTCAGCAGCGCGGGCCCGCGGGCCCGCGCTGCCGCCTCATTCATCTGTCACCATTTTTTTTATAAATGGCTAAATAATACATACATACATACATACATTCATGCCTTTATTCCCAAAAGGGGTAGGCAGAGCACATGAAACGTATGTTCCAGCGCCACTTTTAGCATTTATAAATGTGGGTATAAAAGATCGACTAAATGTGATATTGCAGTGATAGGGTGCTAGCCCATCGTCCACAACACACTTATACCCTGGTCCCTAAGTCGACTTTTACGACACCCACGGGAAGAATGGGGGTGGTGAAATTCTAACCCGACCCACATGGGCTAAATAATGTGGTATAATTTTTGGACGTTAGGTAGAAATTCCGTACCTCCTTCTACCAGCAAACCAAAAATTTTACCAAATTATTTAGTAGTTTCTACAAAAATGGTGAAAAATTCATTAGACGTGATAAACGCTCGAAGAATCACCCGGGCGCGTCAGAAGTCTGATCAACAAGCTCAAGTCGGCTAAATTAAATAAATGAATGTCAATATCAAGTTAATTATCGAGTCGTGCGTTGAAGCACTTGAGATTCTTATTTCTTATTAAGTATATATATTATCTTCATTCTTATTATTATTATTATTGTTCAACTTCCGAGAGAAAGAGGGTCATTGTCAGTCAGTAAAACAAAAATCGTCTTTTCAGTGGACAATAGTTAAGGGCTTATGTTTATTTATAATATGTTTTTATCGCATAGAATTATAGAAGAGGCGATGCCGTTTATGCGGATTCAGAGTTCCACCAAAAATTAGGCTATAAAGCCCTTAACTTTAGCAATGTCCACCGAAAAGACGCGCACCTAAATCTGACAATGACCCATTCCTGAAAAAAAGGCACTAAACTTAGTAGTAAGTGTGTACACATGATAAGTGTTCTATATGACTGTTTTTATTGTATTGTGTTGTATTTTGTTTTTTGTGGTTTATGATGTTTTTGTTTTGTTTATTGTGGTATGAGTGAAAAGGGGACGAACTGAAAACCAGCGCTGTACAGTATGCCACTGTCACAGCACATGCTGAGTTCGTTCCTTTTGTCACACAAATAATCTTGTTTGTTAAATTGTTGTACCTACCTTTATTATCTATTTTGGTTATTTGTGTGACAATAAACATTTTCTTTCTTTCTTTCTTTCTTTCTTTCTTCTTAAAACTTGAAACCTTTTTCTTTCATAAAATGAAGAATGACTAACTTGTTCAGATTTAGGCCTGCAACACACTGGTGCGGCTTGCGGTGGCGGACAATAGAAAATTTGACAGCGGCGGATAAGTTTACTATTGTCCGCCGCGGCCAGGCCGCGCCAGTCTGTGAGAGGCCTATGCCCAAAAGAAAAAAAAACATGACATTGTCTGACGCACTAAAAAGAGATAGCAATAACAGACGTTGCCAGCTTGTCCTAAAGGCACGTTTTTACTAGAGTAGCAATTAATATGTATGAAAATCTGAAGAAAAAAAAGTTATAATTAGACCTAAGTTCATATAACATTTATTACTCTTTATAACCTCAGGAATTCGTGGTTGTGGTGGTGGAATTCTCTCGCAATGCTCACGGCACCGTGTATATTAGGTACCCGCGTGGCTCCGCTCGCGTATTACAGAGACCTCTCTGATAAAAACCTATGTCCATCCTAAAGGTCCAGCTTCACATGCTGAGAGATTTGCGAATGACTAATTTAGAGATTACCATTATTTGCAGATTATATACAAACTTAAAACCTTACCGACTTTGCCTCTCGTAATCGAATGAGCGAGCGAATCGAACAAAGTTCTCCGTTTTAGCTAGGGCCAAAATTCTTTCGTATGTCCGGATGTGCCGCTATCTGACTGTTGTTTTCCTCTGCTGGTCGCATTTCTCAACTGTAAGTCATGTCCTTCAAGTAATCAAGTAATTGATTGCATTCATGTTGTACTTTGACCCAAACTGAGATAAGGATTTAATCTGAGGTTAAATATCAGATTTTTATAAATAAATCTGAAAAAAAGGCTTTTCGGAGTTCGAGTCGCCATTAAGACGGAAATGATAAATAGATACAGGAATACTTTGTATACTTGAAGAATAAATTACGTGTCCAAAGGGCTCAAACTTAAGAACTTTTTATGTAAAAACTTTTTATATTTTGATCAATAAATGATCTATCTATCTATTTATCTATCAACCGATTCTCGACAAAGTTTGGGAGCAAGTTCGATATTACATAGTTTTCTTTTGTTCATTTGGATTTTTTCAAAAAACTAACACAGCCACAGCGTACGTTATAATATTTTGTGCACACAAAAGGTATTATGCCTAACTTTAAGGGCTTTTCAATTTTGCATTGGGGAGGATCAAGGGACATCAAGGGCGCTCGTATAACTAAAGCAATATCAGTAAAGTTACATATTTATGAATCAAACCTTTCCTTTACGACGCATAACATTGATGCGCACTTATTCTGTGAGATCATCATTTACATTTTAATGCTACTTAGGGACAGATTTGTTTGATCTTAGAAATGTAGAATAATAGAACAGAATAATTTATTGAAACATATTTTTCACTTCTCATGCTCAAAAAGTGCATCATATTAGACTTGGCAAGCGGAACTAAAGTAGTACATTTAGCCCCTAGGGAAAATATGTATACATATTTATGATTTATAAAATATTTTAATTTGACCACTCACAACAGTTCAATATTACATCCACCAATCACAACTCTTTAAAAATACATTAGTATTTGCTATCCACGAACCAGAATACAGCTAAACATTAAAATCGACCAATCAGGAAACAGAATTCAATTCAAACATTGGGTGTTTTTCAAGCGTGGTTAACTGCATACATGAGTCATGTATGCAGTTAACCACGCTTGAACGTTTGGATGGAGCTATAGTCGGTCAGAGGCGTTTATTTTTGTAATTATTGTAAATTAGGGAATGAAAAAACTCCTAATGTTTGAATTGAATTCTGTTTCCTGATTGGTCGATTTTAATGTCTAACTGTATTCTGGTTAGTAGACAGCAAATACTAATGTTATTTTAAAGAGTTGTGATTGGTGGATGTAATTACATGACATAAGCTATGAAGATTGAGCGGGATAGACTACGCCGCTATAAGACGGTCAGAGGCGTTTATTCGTCTTGTGAATATTTTGTATATGTGTCAAAACAGTTTATTAAAAAGAATGGCGCCAAGTTGAACAATCTTTTCGCCTTGGTAGAATTGTTGATTGTGGATGGATAATCTTTGTTTTTACTATTTTCTCGCAGTCGAAGTGAAAAGTAGAGTGTGTAACTCTGGTCTAAAAGCCATATTACCCCTCGAACTATTTCCCCTCACTTCGTTCGGGAAAATATCCATCTCGTGGTAATATGGCTTACTTTAGACCCTTGTCATACAATCTACTATTACAGACGTAATATGACTATATGCTTAAATTTAATATAAAGGGATAATTTAATTACAAGAGCCTGAACTAGGATTCCCTGTGTTTCAAGCAAATAAGGTTCAATTGAACTATTTTTAAGTATAAACTTGCAAACTATTTTTTCTCCACCCGGATCCAGAGGACTCCCGCAACCTTTACCAGGTCATCAGTCCACATTGTGGGGGGCCTACCCACGCCGCGCCTTCCGGTACGTGGTCGCCACTCGAGAACCTTTCCGCCTCAACGGCCATCAGTTCTACATGCTATATGCCCCGCCCACTGCCACTTAAGTTTAGCTATTCGGAGGGCTATATTTGGTTCTGCTGCGGATAGCCTCATTTCTGATGCGATCACGCAGAGAAACTCCCAACATAGCCTTTTCCATAGCCCTTTGGGTGACTTTGAGTTTACGTTTACCTAACTACAATAAAGGAAGAAAATCGGCTGAATAAATACGTGCCTTATCATTTGTATATAAGAGCGCAGTTGTTATATATATAGTCCTCCTTGTAGTATCCGACGACGTCGACCCATACCTACAATTTTCTCTGATGAGCACGTATATGGCTCGTAAAACCGAACTTAGTTTGTAGTTCGGTTACATTTATTTATTTATTTAATCTTTATTGCACAAAAGACTATCTTACAGAATTAGTGTTGTATTTTTTTATACCACGTCGGTGGCAAACAATCTTACGGCCCACCTGATGGTAAGTGGTTACCATAGCCTATGGACGCTTGCAACTCCAGGGGTGTTACATGCGTGTTGCCGACCCAGTATAGCTCATTTTAAGTATATGTATAGGATGGCCTGGGTCGAATCTTCCGTAAATGACGTTTTTGGTCCAGGTGTTCAAGTCGAGCTACTTCAAAAGAAGCTACACCTTTTCTGACTTTTACGCCATTCTAGTATCATAGACGCGGCCTCCTCCCAGCCCTCAGCATCAGGTATATCGCAGGCTTGAAGATGAAGTTTTAATACGTCCCTGTAGCGCAGAAACTACCCGCCCACGATTACGCTCTCCATACGCAAGCTCTTATGTAGAAGACGGATTTTGGGAAGTCTGATGCAGTCAGTCATGCGAGTAACGTGGGTACTCTATCTCAATTGGCTTTTCATCAGTATGGCCTCCATGAAGGGCATGTTAGATCTACGTAAAACGTCCATGTTGGTCACACGATCCTGCCACCGAATGCAATGCAGAGAATGCATCGTAAACAACGCATGTGAAAGGTGTCAAGCTTTCTGGTATCTCCCTTGTACAAGCACCAGCAATTGGGAGCACTTTGTAGACAGAAAGCTTGGTTTGAAGATTCAGGTCGTGCGATTTCCAACACACATTGGTTAAATTTGTCTGTCAGGTGGCTTTGGCTATGCGTAGTGGGATCTCTGAGGTCATGTTTTGTGGGATGTAAAAGAACAACAAAGCGCAACAAAAAGTTTTTCCAACGGTTAAGTCAAAATATAGGTTACATTCGTTAAAATCATCTGTAGGTATGAAAAGTTTAACGATAGAAGTATCGATAATCATTTTCGATCCTTATATAGAGTACATACACACTTTCATCTTATTCGTAACAAAGTCCTATGCCTAAGTAACTGTAGGTATGGATACGATCGGGAGTCGAACCCGATAGGTTGCGTCACAAGACGGGTGGAGCGAATGCGATTATGTAAGACAGCAAAAATGCGCAGCACAATTTAACTTGAATTTAATTCTACCGTACACAGGAAATTTACACACCGAAACAATAAAGATTAAACGTTATGAAATAGATACTTAGACGAAATTTTGAAACAGTATAAATTAACACAAACGCAAAAGCACAGCCAAAACAAAGAAACTAAATAGTACACAAAATTAAGCGGAGCGTAAGCAAATGCAGCTTATAATGCAAAGCGCGTGTTAGCTAGGCAGAGGTTAAAATCGCATTGACAGGGCCGCGCCGGGCGAAATCCATGTGGCTTCGGTGCGGGGCGCGGACGCGGCGCAAGCGCAGGCCGGCCGCCGAACAATAGATCTGCCGAGGTGGTGGCGTGATTTGCGGTTGCCCAAGCTCATAAGCGGTAGCGATTTCAGTCGCGTGTTGATCCGCTACAAGTTCTCCCCTGCTGAGACCGTGACTACGGTCGATAGTAGTCGGGGAACCTAACGACTCGTCCACTCCTCGTCTTCTTTTGCGGCACCAGCTCGATGACGGTCTCCTGGGTCGGTGCTGGAATGTCCTCTCTCAGGACGTAGGCTGGCTTCAGTCGATCGATGGTCACCGTTATCTCCTTCCCTGACACCTCTATGTCATATGCCTTGTCGCGACGCCTCAGGACCAGAGGCGGCTCGCCCTAAGGAGCGCTGGTGCAGTGAACTCCCATAAATAATTATAACAAAATTATACTCATTAATCTCATTATTAATATAATAATATTACTATTTAAAATCTATCTTAAAATACGACTATACCAATACCAATAAAATAATTACCTTTACACATTACAAGATCATAGGTAGGCGCTATACCCATCATCCTACTGTATAATTTCATAGGTAACTCGCCAAGCGGAGCGCTCACGATTGCGCTCCTATGGAAGAAGACTCAATACATTTCCTAATACGAAATCCAATAAGAGTGAAAGAGAAAGTTCGCCACAGTCCTGCGCGTGAAACAGAAGATTTTCTATGAGAAATTAGCCAAATTCGGAGCGCCGCTCACGCCACGTTGCCGGTTGATTTTGCCGCCCGACCGCGCGACAGTGATTGAGCGCGACGTTGCCACTCCTATATAAACAAACACTGGTCAACTTAAATGCATGCGCGCGAATGCAAATTCGGGTATTTTCCAATTAATTATCATTTAATACGTGTTGAAATAGCCTGTACTTATCAGTTACTACTTGTGAGTGTTAAAATGGATAATTATAATGTGGTGTTCATTAAAAAGTGTGCAAAAACGTTACAAATCCGGCTTGAATTGAAGGCTAAGGGACAAGGGACCTTGACCTTACAAGAAAAAACTTGAACGACGAAAAACAAAACATTTACGCGTGTGTTTAAATCCGAACAATATGTGAAAACACCGTAGTTGTGTGGTTGTGATGAGAGTAACAAACTATTTTACAGGGTATTCGCAGGGCACTAGATTCCACGTAAGTACCGAAAGTCTATACGAGTATACGCGAGTTCAATGACCGCGTTGACAAAAACAGGCATATTTTACGAAGGTTAACAGATTGTGTAGTATTATGTGGTGCATTTCAAATTGCTTTAAGGGTGCACGATGAGTCTTCGGAATACCTGAATCCCGGAATCTGCTAACGTTTATTCCGTTATTTTCATTGTTTTATTTCAAGTGAACACCCATACAATTTAGTCACGAGCCGCCTCTGCTCAGGACTCTGTGAGGACCAGTATAAGCGGCTTGTAGAGGGCGTCGTGCTGGACCTTGTCTCAGAAATACGTGACTGCTTGATTGGAGATCCTTGGGCAGGTAGAAAAGTCTATTTGTGTGCCATGCCGTAGGCTGTGGAGCTAGCTTGCTCATGTGGTTCCGCAGCCGACTCGTAAAATCAGTGACGTCTACTGGCTCATCAGATGGAGTGAAGAACTGCCCAGGCAAACGAAGTGGCTCGCCGTAGACCAGTTCAGCTGCCGACGACTGCAAGTCCTCCTTCCATGCGCTGCGGATGCCAAGGAGCACCAAGGGGAGTGCTTCCGTCCATTGCGTGTTGGTGTGGCACGCGATAGCAGCCTTCAGTTGGCGATGGAGCCTTTCAACAAGCCCGTTAGCGGCTGGATGATAGGCCGTGGTCGTATGATGATTGGAGCCCGTGATCTTCGCCATGGCCTTGAAGAGATGTGACTCGAACTGGCGTCCGCGGTCTGTGGTGATGTGCTCGGGGCAGCCAAAGCGCGCTACCCAGCCAGACACGAAGGCAGGTGTCAGCGGTGATGTCTGCCAGAGGGTACGCCTCAGGCCAACGGGTGAACCGGTCGATGGCAGTGAGGCAGTACCTGTAATTATGAGACACGGGTAAGGGTCCAACCAGGTCAAGATGCACGTGTCTGAAACGTGCTGAAGGTGGCTTGAACTCTGCCAGAGGTGCAGAAGTGTGCCTAAGCACCTTATTCCGCTGGCATTGCAAACATGCTTTGGCCCACCGTCGACAGTCTTTTCTCACCCCGGGCCACACGAACCTTTGTGTCACGAGACGAACTGTAGGCTTGACCCCTGGGTGGCTGAGGTTATGAAGAGCTTCAAAAACAGTGCGGCGGAACGTAGATGTGACGAACGGCCTTGGTTCCGCAGAAGAGATGTCGCAATAGATGGGACAGTTCGTAAGTTGCGTCTGTACCTTCTCTAACTTCAAGGATGACCCGTTCTGTAGCAAGTCCTGCAACTCTGCGTCCGTCTCCTGTTCTTGGGCTAGAGATTGGTAATCGAGAACTGGAGTTGAGATGTTGACCTCTTCGATGCGGGACAATGCATCCGCCACTGTGTTGTCTCTCCCCGCAATGTACCTGACGTCTGTGGTGAACTGACTGATGAAGTCTAGGTACCTGAACTGGCGAGGGGAGCAGTTATCTCGCCGTGTGGTGAATGCGAATGTGAGAGGCTTGTGGTCCGTGTAAACAGTGAACGTGCGAGCCTCTACCATGTGTTTGAAGTAGCGTATTGCCTCGTATATCGCCAACAGCTCGCGATCGTATGGGCTGTACTTCCTCTGCGATGGACTCAATTTTCGAGAGAAGAAGGCCAAAGGCTCCCATTTGCCTTCCTTCTGCTGCTGTAGGACAGCTCCCATAGCTGCGTCCGAAGCATCTGTCTGAATGGCCAGTTCAGCATGCATGTCTGGATAAGCTAAAAGTGTCGCTTGAGAAAGACTGGTCTTACATTTATCGAAGTGCTCCAGGAAATCCGGCGTAGGTTCAATGGGGTGTGAACCTTTGGTTTTTGGACCAGCTAGCAGTGAGTTGAGGGGGGCCTGGAGTAATGCTGCACCAGGGAGGAACCGTCTCAAAAAAGCGTCCGTAAAAAGCGTCTCAACTCCTTGACAGTCTTCGGTACTGGATAATCGTTGATCGCCGACACCTTCGAATCCAAGGGCCTTACCCCTGTAGCAGATACAGTGTAGCCCAAAAACGATACCTCAGGACGTCCAAACACACACTTAGCTGTGTTGATGAGGACGCCGTACTCCTGCAGGCGCTCGAAAAGCTGTCTCAGATGCTGCTCATGCTGTGCCTCTGACTCAGAGTGAACCAGTATGTCGTCGATATACCCGTAACAAAAGTCCAGGTCTCTCAGCACCTCGTCGATGAAGCGCTGAAAGGTCTGCGCCGCGTTCCGGAGTCCGAAAGTCATGTACGTGAACTCGAAGAGACCGAAGGGAGTGGTGATGGCGGTTTTGGGAATGTCATCTGGATGTACAGGAATCTGGTTGTAGGCTTTAACCAGGTCGACCGTGCTGAAAATTTTCTTACCCGCCAGCTGGTAAGCAAAGTCCTGAATATGCCGGACTGGATAGCTGTCTGGGATAGTCCTAGCATTCAGTGCTCGGTAGTCTCCACACGGTCTCCAGCCGTCGTTCTTCTTACGAGCCAGATGTAGTGGAGAAGCCCAAGCACTTTCAGATCTGCGTGCCGTTCCGCTCTGTAATATGTCGTCGAACTCTTTCCTGGCAATCTGTAGTCTTTGCGGATCTAGGCGACGTGGACGGCTGGAAACCGGTGGGCCAGGAGTAGTCCTTATATGATGCACTGTGGAATGCTTAGGAGTGAGGGGCTTACCAGCTGGGCGAGTTACTTCTGGGTACTCTCGAAGCAGTCTGTGGTAAGCAGAGTTGTCGGTTGTTGTTCGTACAGATGAGATGCCTTCAGCCGCTTTTTGGTGCGGCAAGACGATGGCTAGGGATGTGACACCGTCAACCAGCCGATGATTGTGGCAATCGACAAGTAAGTTGTAGTGGCTTAAAAAATCGACGCCAATAATCGGCTTGGACACGTCAGCTACGGTGAAACGCCATTCGAACGCTCGTCGCAACCCCAGATCTAAACGAAGGTTAAGGTGGCCGTAGGTTGGTATGGGTGAACCGTTTGCAGCAAAAAGCAGGTACTTGGTCCTGCTCTTTGGAGGCGCCCGGACGGCTGACCGCGGATACACACACAGGTCTGAACCTGTGTCGATGAGATATTGGATCTTCGACTTACGGTCCGTCACGAACAGGCGGCCTGATGACACGGGGCAAGCATTTGCGGCCACTAAATGCTGCCTCTCTAGTTTACCGACGGTTTGAAGTCGCACGGTGCCTTGCAATTCTTGGCGTTGTTCCCGAATTGGTAGTGGTACCAACAATGCGGATGTCCGTCCGGCCTTTCACGGGATCTCTGGCGTGACCGCGACTTCGATCTGGATCCCCGTCGATGAAAACGACCTCTGCTGTGGGAACGAGAGCGGGAGTAGGTACCTTGGTTCCGTAATAAAGTTCCCACCTGGCGCGTCAACTCTGCTACCCTTGCTTCCAAAGCGGAGCCCGACGGCGTGGTGTTGTTGTATTGGGCGGGGGTACCAGGAACGGCAGCGATGTGGGCAGAAGGTTGTGTGACGTCATTGACCCGGTCGGCTAATTCTGCTACGTCACCCAGGTTCTGATTATGTTGTGAAGCTACAATGGTTTGCACATTAGGTGGAAGGCGGCTCGCCCAGATAGTACGAATAAATTCGTCAGGAATAGTGGGTCCTGCTAAGTCGCGTAAGTGACGCAAGAATTGTGTGGGTTTGCGTTCACCTAATTCTTCATGCTGCATTAATTGCAGCGTTTTCTTCTCACGCGTGGCCGAAATCCGCTTGATAAGTTCACTCTTAAATGTATCGTACTTGCCTGACCTGGGCGGATTGATTAGAATATCCTTCATCGTCCTAGCGTACTCCTGGTCCAACTGAGAAGCCACGAAATTAAATTTGGTACCGTCGCTCGTGACATTCGATAGTTCGAATTGACTTTCAACTTGTGCAAACCATACCTCAGGTTCCTCGGGCCAGAATGGTGGGATACGCACACCAACACGAAACACATCGCTCGTTGCTCCGCTACCGCTTCTTGCACTTGGACCACCGCCGAACTCGTTTGCACCATCTGACGCATCTGCAAATTCCTGGTTGGCGCCTGTACCGCCAGTTTTCGCTCCCTGCTCTCCAGAACCACCAGCCATGTTGTCCAATGTCGGGATGTCACCAGTGTAGGTATGGATGCGATCGGGAGTCGAACCCGATAGGTAGCGTCACAAGACGGGTGGAGCGAATGCGATTATGTAAGACAGCAAAAATGCGCAGCACAATTTAACTTGAATTTAATTCTACCGTACACAGGAAATTTACACACCGAAACAATAAAGATTAAACGTTATGAAATAGATACTTAGACGAAATTTTGAAACAGTATAAATTAACACAAACGCAAAAGCACAGCCAAAACAAAGAAACTAAATAGTACACAAAATTAAGCGGAGCGTAAGCAAATGCAGCTATATAATGCAAAGCGCGTGTTAGCTAGGCAGAGGTTAAAATCGCATTGACAGGGCCGCGCCGGGCGAAATCCATGTGGCTTCGGTGCGGGGCGCGGGCGCGGCGCAAGCGCAGGCCGGCCGCCGAACAACAGATCTGCCGAGGTGGTGGCGTGATTTGCGGTTGCCCAAGCTCATAAGCGGTAGCGATTTTAGTCGCGTGTTGATCCGCTACATAACTTTAAGGTGTCCTATGTCTAAATCACTAAAGGATGCGGTTATGAATTTGATGATAGTAATTAGCACATTAGTGTATTTTGCAGCTTATCATATAGCATTATGTTGTAAATGAGTGGTTTAACAGTGTTGGATAAAACCTATAGTTTAAAATACAAATCA
Source organism: Epinotia demarniana (assembly GCA_945867215.1). Lineage (NCBI taxonomy): Eukaryota > Metazoa > Arthropoda > Insecta > Lepidoptera > Tortricidae > Epinotia > Epinotia demarniana. Next base: position 12,522,971 of record OX244275.1, read on the forward strand.
AATGCTTTATGTTGTAAACGAGTGGTTTAACAGTGTTGGATAAAACCTATAGTTTAAAATACAACTCAAATGGTATATGAGTTCATCCTGTCACTTAGTTTGTTTTTACCTGTAATTTACTTTAGTGTGTGTAGCAGTGGGCAAAAGAGATAAAAAGGTCAGTTTCTGCGGGGGAAGCGCGGACGCAGGTCGCGCCATACTGGCTGTTGTTTACCAAGTAAGTTTTCTCTCTTTTATCTTATCATATTGTATTAAAATGCAAGTTTTTTTGACCAGTTTGAAGCTAAACAATCAGTCTTTGTAAAAATCTATTAGCGACACACAAATTGTTGTCCATTTGTCTTATTTTAGCATTGTCAATTTAACCAAAATTGTGATAATTTAGGTAGATCGATATTTTACAGTAACCTTCGTAAATGATTTTTTCTCGTTTAAAGCCGCATTGTTATGTTCATATTCTTCGTGATATTAATCACTAACAATCGATTTTGTAGTCAGAAGTTCAATTTAATAAGAATAGCCTACTTTTTATGAGTCGGTACCTAATTAATTTTATGTTTGTCAAACCCGAGCAAAGGAGTCGGTAATAGTAACCATAAGATACTATTACCGACCCATATGAGTCGGTAATAGCAACCATAAGAAACTATTACCGATTGGTAATAGTATATAGTATGTACGATAGGTAAATAGCTTCTTATGGTTGCTATTACCGACTTCTATGGGTCGGTAATGGTTTCTTATGGTTGCCATTACAGAATCCTATGGGTCGGTAATAGCAACCATAAGAAACTATTACCGATCGGTAATAGTATATAGTATGTACGACCGGTAATAGCTTCTTATGGTTGCTATTACCGACTTCTATGTGTATTATTGACTCATAAAATGTGGGCAATTTAAAGTCGTAGTTTTAGGACATACCCGGGTAACGATCGGTAATAGCTGCATAAAAATCGTTAATAGATTCACAGCCGTTATTCTAGGACAGTAATAGCAACAATCGACTTCGTCACTTCTTATATTTTTTCAATTACGATAATTCTTTATGTATATGCATTTGACTCAGCAAATATAATCTTTATACTTAACACTAACACTAAAATTTAAAAAAACTAATTGTGATGGCAACCAGTATACTTAAAAAGTAAGGTCGATTTTTAAATTGCCTTAAGGGGGTCGTTATTACCTGCGTTTACCTTACATCGTCCCAATCCCAAACAACACGTTTGTGTATTACGCATAGTAAATACAGACCCACAAAGTGACCCGTGCGATTCGGGGTGTTTCCCGGTTTATGAATGCTATTCGCGCTGAATGCAGTGAGTATAATAGTTGGCTAACGAACCCAATATAGAGCCGCGTATGCCGTATATCCGCATAATCTCTCAATTCGTTTTTATACCTAACACCTCGCGTGGAAAATAAAAACAGTTGGATTCGTCGCATCTATAAATATTTTTTTAGATTATTAAAATTTTGTTTTAATGCTTTATAAATAAATAAATAAAATAATAATTTTATTTATTTAAACATGAAGAAGATTTCTCCCGACGGTATTTGTGGGGACACATTGAATAGGCTTTATTTATTTTTTCCTGATTCAAACAAACGTAAATAAAGAGTAAACTATCTAAGTATGTTATTTTCTAAAGTATGTACAAGATGATAACTATAACATTAACTAAATTTAAGCTAAGTTTAATCTAAAAAAGGCCCTCGAGGCATTGTACCGAGGATGCTGGCGGCATTTCCTCGCTGAATTGCAATGCTGATGCGTTGCGCGAGAAAGCCGCTAGCTCTTCGGTCACCAGTTACGTCAACCAGACGTTTCGCGATTTCCGCAAATAAGTTTTGCAACTTTAATTAGAAGCAAATTGTATTGCGCTCGTTTGACATTGCTTAAAACTTTGAGAAACATTTGTAAATTGTAATTAAGCACGGTATAGGTAATAGTAGAAAATATAATTTGCTTTAAAAACAAAGTTTCAACCGACTTCAATTTAGTACTCCGCCAAGCCACGAGAACATATCCTATTTTTTTTTTACAATTTACCACATGAACTGATTTCCGATAGCAAATGCGTTGATTACTATAGAAAAAAACCGAATCGCTGTATGTGAGCCGATAATATTTGAGGACTTCCATCGATTCCCCAAGATCATCACCAATGGCACTTCATTAGTTCCTATTTCAACGGAACCTTATCAGAACCTGTGACGTACTTTTGCACTTTTAAGTACATAATTGAGGAATTCGACAAGTCATCTGTGGTCTTCATCATCAATTCCTCGCCACCAAATTTATGATTCCGGATGGAAATACACGGGTTGTAACAGAAAATACCAAAATCACTACACGCGTGGCTAATAAAATTGAGGAGTCCCCTCAATTCCTCATGGATACCATCATCTAACTGTATTTTGAAAAAAATGGGACCCACCTGGAAGTATATACATAGGAACAAAAAAAATTTTTTCAAAACTCACCCCCTAAGGGGGTAAAACGGGGGTCCAAAGTTTGTATGGGGGAAGCATTATTTTTTGTAACTAAAGACTTGAAACTTTGTAGGAAGATTGCTTATTAAGATACAAAAAAGTGCTTTCAGCGCTTTACAAAATTCCATCCCTAAAGGAGTTAAATAGGGGCGCAAAGTTAGTATTTAAAACTACTGGGACTTCAAGCTTGAAATTTACACCAGACCTTCCTTTTATAACGTAGGCAAGGGATAAGGCGGGATTTTTGAAAATTCTATCCCTAAGGGTGTTAAATAGGGGTGCAAAGTTTGTATGGGAGAAACATTATTTTTTGTACTAGAGACTTGAAACTTTGTAGAGATATTACTTATTAAGATACAAAAAAAGTCCATTCAGCGTTTTAGAAAATCCCACCCCCAAGAGGGTCAAATAGGGGTGCAATGTTTGTATGGGGTAAACATTTTTTAATGAACTAGAGACTTGAAACTTTGTAGGAAGATTACTTATTAGGATACAAAAAATATCTTCCGCATTTTATAAAATTCCACCCCTAAGGGGATTAAATATAGGTGAAAATTTAGTATTAAAAACTACTGGGACTAGAAAGTTGAAATTTACACCAGAACTTTTTTTTATGACGTAGGCAAGGGATAAGACGGGATTTTTGGAAATTCTATCCCTAAAGGGGTTAAGCAGGGGTGCAAAGTTTGTATGGGAGAAACATAATTTTTTGTAGTAGAGACTTGAAACTTTGTAGGAATATTACTTATTAAGATACAGAAAAGGACATACAGCGTTTTTTAAAATTCTACCTCTAAGGGGATTAAATAGGGATGCAATGTTTGTATGGGGGAAACATTATTTATTAAACTAGAGACTTCAAATTTTGTAGGAAGATTACTTATTGATACAAAAAAGCGCTTTCAGCGTTTTATAAAATTCTACCCCTAAGGGGGTTAAATAGGGGTGCAAAGTAAGAATTCAAAACTACTGGGTCTAGAAACTTGAAATTTACATCAGATTTTCGTTTTATGGCGTAAGCATGGGATACGACGGGATTTTTGGAAATTCTACCCCTAAGGGGGTTAAATAGGGGTCCAAAGTTTGTATGGGGGAAGCATTGTTTTTTGAACTAGAGACTTGAAACTTTGTAGGAGGATAATTTATTAAAATACAAAAAAGTTCTTTCGCGCTTTACAAAATTCCAGCCCTAAAGGGGTTAAATAGGGGTGCAAAGTTTGTATTTAAAACTACTGGGACTACAAACTTGAAATTGTCACCAGACCTTTATCTTATGACGTTGCCAAGGGATAAGACGGGATTTTTGGAAATTCTATCCCTAAGGGTGTCAAATAGAGGTGCAAGGTTTGTATGGGAGAAACATTATTTTTTGTACTAGAGACTGGAAACTTTGTAGAAATATTATTATTAAGATAAAAAAAGTACTTTCAGCGTTTTATAAAATTCTTCCCCTAAGGTGGTTAAATAGGGATGCCATGTTTGTATGGGGGAAACATTATTTATTGAACTAGAGACTTGAAACTTTGTGAAAGATTAGATATACTTATTAGGATACAAAAAAGTAATTTCAGTGTTTTATAAAATTCCACCCCTAAGGGGGTTAAATAGGGGTGCAAAGTAAGAATTCAAAACTACTGGGTCTAGAAACCTGAAATTTACATCAGATTTTCGTTTTATGGCGTAAGCATGGGATACGACGGGATTTTTGGAAATTCTACCCCTAAGGGGGTTAAATAGGGGTCCAAAGTTTGTATGGGGGTAGCATTGTTTTTTGAACTAGAGACTTGAAACTTTGTAGGAAGATAATTTATTAAAATACAAAAAAGTTCTTTCGCGTTTTACAAAATTCCAGCCCTAAAGGGGTTAAATAGGGGTGCAAAGTTTGTATTTAAAACTACTGGAACTACACACTTGAAATTTACACCAGACCTTTATTTTATGACGTAGCCAAGGGATAAGACGGGATTTTTGGAAATTCTATCCCTAAGGGTGTCAAATAGAGGTGCAAAGTTTGTATGGGAGAAACATTATTTTTTGTAGTAGAGACTTGAAACTTTGTATATATATTATTATTAAGATAAAAAAGTACTTTCAGCGTTTTATAAAATTCTTCCCCTAAGGTGGTTAAATAGGGATGCCATGTTTGTATGGGGGAAACATTATTTATTGAACTAGAGACTTGAAACTTTGTGAAAGATTAGATATACTTATTAGGATACAAAAAAGTAATTTCAGCGTTTTATAAAATTCCACCCCTACGGGGGTAAAATGTGGGACCAAAGTTTGTATAAGGGAAACTTTTATTTTTAGCTACTACGTACTTAAAACTTTGTTGACTGATTACTTATTCATTTACAAATAAAGTGCTTTCAGCGTTTTGGAAATAATTACACCTAAAAGGGTTAAAAAGGAGGTTCAAAGTTTGTATGGAGAAAAATGATTAGTTAGACAATTTTATTCGAAAATTCACAGGATAATTCCTAACGATAAATGAGTAAACAAGTGTTTCCGGATTTTTGAGAATTCACCCCCTAAAAGGAGACATGTGGTGACAAAATCTGAAAATCAACATCGGCATCTATTGTTTCTATGGTCTTATCGGATCGCTGATTAGGAAAACAACAACGATTTAATATCGGCGTCTAAATATCAATATGGGCGTTGTTATTACGGTTTTTTGGGACGTTAATAACGAAAATCGCATAGATTTTAAAATGTAATGTTGTGGACATGAAAATTCATGAAAATATTTGTGCCAAATTGTAATTCAATCGGTCCAGTTTTTTTCGTAGCAAATCGGTTGTAACAGACGGACTGACAGACAGCCATACGTGATCCTTTAAATAAGGGTTCTATTTTTGCTTTTGAGGTATGGAACGAGACCCGCGTAATATAGGGTTATAGGGTTTGAAGTTTGTATTTCGTGCCATCTCTTTTTTTTTTTGAACCGGTTCTACACCAAAGCCCGAAGGCTGTATCGGCAAGTCATGTTTGGCTTGTGGATAGACGCCACTATGGGGCAATCCGACAGCCAAGAAGTAAAGCGCGAGCACTGTATAATTTAATCGTGTGTAGAAGTTACATTTAAATTCTTGTCTTATCAAAAACTAGTGTGTAGTAGGTGTCTGAGTGGGTTGTCCCGGCAGCTGTCCGTACCGGGACTGGTAGTGAGGTGAGGTGCTGTAGAGTAAACCCCGTGCCATCTCGATCGTCAGCAATCGGTACCTAGGCGAGTGCGGGCGGCGCGGCGGGACGGGAGGGTAGGAGACATTGGGAAAGTGCCTGCATCCGTAATAAGTACATTCAAGGTGCTGCAAGAAGATCTGCTTACTTTTTATAAGTTAAGCATTTTGGCCGCCGTTAATAAAACAAACTAATTTTTGGGTATTTATGTTAAATACTGGTTCGAAAAGCATGGAAAAAAAATATCAGGAAACAAGCCTATAGCAATGTCGAGGCCACAAATTTGACTTGAAATTCGTGGAGATATTTTGGTATTTCAACATTATCATGAACATAAAGTAGCTTTTATTCCAGAGGACAGATTCTCATAAATCATGATTGTAAATTTAATAACAAAAATACGTACATACATTCATACATTCACGCCCTTATTCCCAAAAGGGGTAGGCAGAGCACATGAACTTTATGTTCCAGCGCCACTTTTAGCATAAATGTGGGTATAAAATATCGACAAAATGTGATATTGCTTAGGTTGTTAGCCCATCACCCACAACACACTTCAACCCTGCTCTCTTAATCGACTTTTACGACACACACGGGAAGAAAGGGGGTGGTGAAATTCTAACCCGACACCACACGGGCATAAAAATAATCGTAAATAAAAATTAATTTACCATAATGGGTTATGACGAAGGGTTATTCATAGGGGAAGTTAGTAGTAGTAGGTTAGTAGGCGGCGTAGCAATTCAACAATTATTGGAAATTTACTCTTACTACGCGGGCGAAGCCGCGGGCAAAAGCTAGTGAATTATAAACAAATAAATCAATAAATGTTTGTGGACAATCTTACACAAATAAACCTAGTACCAAACTAAGCCAAGCTTGTACTACGGGTACTAGATGACGATAAACATAGGTACTTATTTACAGAGTGAAATAGTATTTTCAAACTTTGGGAGGTGATTGGGTTCGTCATCTCGATCAAAATTTATCACCAATTGTATCCAAATCGCGAAAAAAAACCAGCTGTTCCATACATTTTGGCGGCTGAGCTCACACCGTTTTTATGGAACAGCTGGATTTTTTTTCACGATCCACCGAATCACCTCCCAAAATTTGAATACTATTTCAGCCTGCATATATTATAAATAAATACTTAGAAAACATCAATGACTCAGGAACGTGCTCTTCACACAAATTCAACTAAAAAGATAAAGAGAGATAGAGAGAGATATTTTAAGATATATATTTGTTTGTTTTCATGTCTATACCTATTTAACTCTCAACTTTTTTGTTCTGTGTGCTTTATTTGAATAAATATTTTTCTATTCTATTCAATTCTATAAATAAATTCCCGTGCCAGAATTCGATCCCAGGACCTCTAGCCTCGTAAGCAGGGTAGTAAATAACGAAGTTTGTTACAATACCACATTGCTACCATATACCATTTTTTATAGTTTAATATAAATTGATGAACAATGCTTGTATCAGAAAGTAGTAGCTAGGTACAACTCCTGGTTAACGCCACTAAGTACCTAATTAATCTCATAGCATCTTTCGAATTCTGTAAAACTACTAGTAGGTACTACAATTAGACCGGTGCGTGCATTTGCAGCAAAACATTATTACTATTTAGTGTAGTAAGGGCGGGTTTAGCAATCCCTCAGGCCAGTGGGAATGCGGTTACCCTCTTCCTGCCGCACGTTCCTCGTGGAAAAGCAACAATGAACCTTTTACACGAGATTTATTACAATCCTTTGCTTTGGTAAACACGGCTGCGGAGAGATGGTGAGCTTCTCTAGTTTGGCAGCGGTGAATCCTTAATAGGCCGATTTGATCAAACTATGTAGATTAATGAACTCGAGATTAAACTGCTTAATATGGATGGGCTGATGTTGGAAAAAACTCTTGTTTTAAGATACTTAATTAATATTTAGTAAAATATCACTGTTAAACAGTTTTGTTTCATCGTTCAGTTGTACTAATTTGTATAAAAGGACAACGAAACACTTAGAAAGGTAATAATTCATCAAACGTATTAATATAAGCCCTAAACGGCCAAAGGGTCCTTCTATTTTTATAGTCGTAGTAGGTGAGTAGACCAATAATAATTTAATTGGAGAAAATGGAAAACCAAGCTATAAAGTAGGTACTTTAGTTTTTTGTTTGCAGGAATAACCAAGAGCTCCGTCAACTCTAATAATCACTTAAAGAAATAAACAATTTTCTTTTTTTTTCCGTAAACGAGCCACTTCAAGCAATGAACGTCTTTAATAAGGCCAGTTTCTTTAGAGTTCACAGTTTCCTACGGTCAAAAATTTGAAAGTACATATTTGTTTCGGAAGGTCATAATAAAATTTCGACTGTAGCAAAAAGACGCCGTGATCATAAATTTAGTTTGGGTACATTAAGCCAGAAACTTTTCTCCGAATGGTTGTTTTCATGGTTCCTGCGACATGACAGTTTGATGTCTGCGAACGTGGGCTCTTACTATCGCGTGACATCAAGGGCAAAGTGATCTATACGTTTTTGTTGTTTATTTCTGCAGATTATCTCTAGGAGGGGGTTATATTTTTACTAAAACTAAGAAGAAGGTATATTTGAATGCAAAGGCGATATAAATAACATGTTTGGGGTAAACATTTTGAATATTAAACGAAATGATACAGAGTGATCGAATATAATGGAAAAATAAATCATCATCGTCTGTAGCCCTAGACAGATTTTGAATGTTCATTAAACCGTTCATTCACAGACTCTAGACATAATTATAACGTTAGTTAAAATAATAAACCCTGTCTCACTTTGTTAACGAATGTATGTATTAAGTATCATAACTTCAAGAATTAATTAGAGGCATGAATATAAATAGCATATTTACCAAGACATACAAGTTATAATTAATATTTCACAGACAATCAAGATATTCTGCGGTTTTATGGCCGTCTTGCGGCGGCGTCGCCGCAGTCAAGAATCGACGTCCCCTATCGATGCTGCCTTACCGCCTGTAAATACATTGTTAACGAGCCCTCTGATACACATATGCTGAGCAAATGTGGCTGCGAACCAATATCAAAGGTACGAGGGTAATTATTGGTACGGCATATCGACCACCATGGTTCAACGTGGATATTTTTCTTGACGCCTTAAGCGAATCTGTGAGCACATTCTCAAACTACGATTTTATTGTTTTGGTTGGTGATTTTAATATTAATATGTCAGCTAGGTGTGATGGTAATTCCATAAAACTCGCGAATTTCTTGCAGTGTTTTAATCTTACACAACATGTCCAGGAGCCTACACACTTTACTGATCACAGTAGCTCCCTTATCGACGTCGTCTGTACCGACGCGCCTGTATGTTACACTAAAGTTAGTTACATACCTGACCTTAGCTCGCACGCATTTATTTCCTGCCAGCTGAACATGAGACTGGATAAGCCCGTACCGAAGTGTATAACATATAGGCCGATAAAAGATATTAACATGCTAGATTTCGAACAACACTTAAATAATATCCAATGGGAGGATATCCTACGTCTGTCCAACTGCAACGAAATGGTTGATGCTTTTAATTGTGCACTGATTACTTTATTTGATAGTCACGCCCCATTAAAAACTGCCTACATAAGGTCGCCTAGTTGCCCTTGGATAACTTACACAGTGAAACAGATGATGCGACTGCGTAACGAGGCACATGCCAGGTATCGGCTAACTAACTTACCTGCGCATAAAAAATATTATAAAGAATTAAAACACATCGTCATCAGCGCCATATTTACCGAAAAGCGCGCTTACTTTGCGCAGCGCATCAACTGTCACGTTAGAGATCCCGCGCAACTATGGAAGAACCTCAAAAAGGATGTTATCTCAGACAACCGCAGTGAAAAAAATTTACCCCCACTTTTTAATGACCCCAATATTGTTAACCACCATTTCTTGAATTTACCAGGTATTGATTTCGTCCCAATCAGTAGCTTGACTCATTATGAGTTCGACCGTTTTAGTCCATCTTCTTTTACATTAAAGCCTGTCACTGAAACGCAAGTTCAAAAAATTATTCAATCTTTAAAGTCAAATGCGCAAGGCATAGATAAATTTTCTAAGGATATGCTAATGCTAACTTTACCTCGTACTCTTGGAGTTATAACAGCTATTATTAACAGATCTATCACATCAAATTGCTTTCCTGAACTGTGGAAAATCGCCCTAGTGCGGCCCATTCCCAAGGTTTCGAATCCAGTTCATGTGAGGGACCTTCGACCCATCAGTATACTGCCTTGCTTATCGAAAGTACTAGAGAAAGTGGTTTGCCTCCAAATGACCGATTATCTAGAGTCTAATAATATTTTACCCGTTAATCAGTCGGGGTTCCGCCAACACCACAGCACCACCACGGCCCTACTCGACGTTACAGACAACATACTAGCTGCACAGGATAAAGGTCAGGCTACGTTACTTGCACTACTCGATTTCTCCCGCGCATTCGATACAATTAATATCCCGTTACTTCTGTCCAAGCTAACTTATTATGGTTTTGACACTGAGTCTGTGAGATGGTTTGATAGCTACCTCAGTAACCGCAAGCAGTTGGTGGAACTCCGTACTGATGACGGTAAGAGTAATTTCTCAGACATGTCCCTCGTCCCTAGAGGCGTGCCTCAGGGATCAATATTAGGTCCTATTCTATACATTATATACACTGCCGACATAACTGCAGTCATTAAGAATAGCCAGTACCATTTGTATGCTGATGACCTTCAGCTTTATATTTCGTGCCGGGCCCAAGATGCGTGCTTACAAGCTAGCAAATTGAATGAGGATCTTAATAGCATAAATAATTGGTCACACACAAACTCCCTGGTATTAAACCCTAAAAAGTCGAAATACTTAATATTAGGCTCGAAGACCCAAATAGAAACGGTTGACAAACTAAATATCGATTTACATATTAACAACGATCCGGTCATGCGTGTGCGCGAGGCTCGTAATCTTGGAATTGTTATGGACGGCGAGCTGCGCTTTGAACAACACCTGCTTGATACTGTGCGCAACTGTTTTTTTAGGCTTAAAGTACTATACAAAATTCGCGACTTTCTTAATGTCGAACTTAGGATACAGCTTTGTGATACACTTGTCCTATCAAAATTAAATTATGGTGACATTGTGTACGCGCCGCGTCTGTTGTCGCGAACGCAGAGACTGGTCCAGCGAGTGCAAAACGCTTGTGCGCGTTTCTGTTTCCATATCCCGCCGCGCACGCACGTTACGCCATTCCTGAATCAAAATCGTATTTTGAGAATGTCCATACGTCAAAAACTACACCTAGCCACATTGATGTTTGGCTTAGTTAATAAACAGGTTCCCTCATACCTTTACAATAAGTTTATGTGGTTTCGTAACTCCAGGTCTTCGGGAGTCAGGTCAACGAGATTCCTTCAGCTTGTTTGTCCAAGGCCGCACACGGCAGCATTCCGAGGTAGCTTCCGCTACGCAGCAACTAAGTGCTGGAACATCATTCCTCCTCCTCTCCGCGCCTTAAAGTCCATTCATAGCTTTAAATTAAAACTCCGGATACATCTTTTTAATGTACAAATTGGTCGTTGAATATTTGAATACTTGTTACTTATAAAATGAATCTGTGGGTAGATAGGTACTTACTTTTACCGTTTACACAGGTACCTAACCTAACTATCAAACTAACAATCCGACTGTTGCAGTAGGCTGCTTACTTATCTTATTGCTACATAACACATAGCTATTATTATTATTATTTATTATCTGTATAAGATTTTGTTCATTATAATAGTAGTTTTACGCTTGGTTATTACCACTTTTTTATTTTCATATTTTTTAGTACGAACAGAGTCAATTACATTTCAGTGTTGCATGCATATAAATCACTGTCGAATGATTCTAATGTTACCCGCTAGTTTTTAAGTTCACTTTTGTAATTTTTAGACATACAGTGCCTAAAAATTATAAAATTGTTTGTTTAGTTTAGTCGTTTTATTTATTTTTGGGGCTCTCACTGAAAACCAGCGTCACGGCCCCCGTGACAACATGCTGAGTGAGGCTCCCGTTTAGCACTTAAGGATACGTTTTTGAGTGTATTTCTTTTTTCCGTGTTTTGTGTGCTAAATAAATAAATTCTTATTCTTATTCTTATATCTTTAACCTCCAAAATGCGCTCATTGTGTTGGTCTTAAGCGGTGGGAATGGATACAATGATAGCTTTCCCTTGTTTAATGGGCTTTGGAATGAGCACTCTGCGGAATATATCGCGATTCGCATCGGGAAAATGCCTAAAGGAAAACGTAAGGCGTCCTCGCCATTTGTTTTTCTTTTTAGATTACTTACTTGTTTGTTTCACGTAAGTACTATTCATTTACTTATTGAATCATGAATAATGTTACTTATTTACGTGAAATAGGAAAGTGAGGGTGTAAAGAATGTAGATTAACGGCCTCCGCGTTTCATGGGCCGTAAGTTTTCGTTTACAGTTATTTATTCAGATTACAGAAAATGTGGGTAGTATGTGTATATACATACTACCTACCGGTTATGGTAAGTGTTGTAGGGCTGTGTTTATTTTTACCTATGTTTAAAGCAGTTAAAGCTGCCTTCTATCAGTTAAGTTTGTTGGGTATAATTAAGACAAGATATTTTCCACCCAATTTATGTAATCGTCTAATCGTTTAGTAGTTTTGCAAGTTTAAATTTCCGCAATAGCCAAACTTTATCTTATTACTGCAGTGAAATAAGACAGTAGCTAAAAATCCCGACCTTACAACATAATATGTGCTATAAGTAAACGTAACAACATGTTACCTCAAACATTTTATTAAGACACTTCAAGCTTACAGCTTTTCGTTCAATTATTTTATTGTATTTACACTTATTTTATCTCATTGTCATGCTAATTATGTGATGCTAAGGCGCTAAAATGTAATTTCATTTTTTACGGCAAAATAAAGTCAAGATTAAGCCGATGAAAAACTATCTGAATTTTTCATTTCATCTCAACCGGGATGAGAGACATTTGTCACGGGAAAAAACGGAAATGCCCCAAAGTGGGCCATTATCATCGTATGGAACAAAGACGGGGCCATCCATTTCAACACGAGCTTAGTAATTACACGGAAACTTTTTATAGGCAGGTGACCCTTGAAGTTAATAGTTAGGGAGTAGGTTTAAGTATCTTCTTGATAGACAAAAGTAATTTAAGTGGAATTCGTATACTACACCTAGAGGTAAACGAGTTTAAAATGCTCGTCACTTATAGATTTCAATGTTTGTTTGTGATGTATGTAGAACCAGGAATTTTAAAACTACAATAAAACTATGCTTTACCTTGACATGTTTGTGGCGTAAATCACAGCATAGGTCTAAGTAACGAGTTAAGTAGAACGGACAACCTTTCTCCATTAATCTTTCAGGCCTTGATCTCGCCATCTTGCAGATAGATGGCGAGATCTGAAAAACAAACGAAACTTCTGGCCACCGATCAACCCGTAATGGACGGGAAAGGTTTATGGCACAACACTGTTTCTTTAAAGTATAGGTAACCTTTCATTCTGGACTTCGACGGTGAACGGTTTCAATTTCAATTTCATTTTTTGTCTGTAAAACATAGGTACAAGTACATTGGTGTTACAAGAATCAGTCTAGAATCACTATGTTCTGGATATGAGGCGTACAAACAGTCATTTGCAAATGACAAAGGTTACATTTGGAATTCGGTATAGTTATAATAACATAAAAAAACAAATAATGTTTGGTACAAAAACATGGTCACTGAGAAAAGAAATGTGAAATGTCAAAATAATTCAGGCATACTTTAATAAATTCATAATAATAATTACTTAATGAAGTTATGTCGTCTATTAAAATATCCGATATTGAATAGTAGGACTTACCTATAAGTAAGTTATAAGACGTATTAAATAATTGTGTATCATGCAAAAAACACTCTTTTGCATCAGTGCGATACGTGAAGGTACAGAACAAAGGTTATGCTGCGATAGGTGCTACGCTTAAATACATCTGATACCTTTACGAATAGTGCAGAGTTTTTGATGATGTTACTCGTAATTTTTTTTAATTTCCTGGATGACACAAGACTGGAATACACAAACGGAATCTAATGCGAAAACTGCAAAAAAGTCAACAAGTTGTATATACACTTAAGCATTTTACTTCCTCTTTTAAGGCTTGGTAATATATCTGAGATAGAAACGCAAACAGATCTCGTTGTTGGAAAAGCAAAATCGAGCTCGATCGAGAATGATATTTGAGCTATCGCGTTATTGAAATACCTAGAAACTCGACTGCTATTCCTTGAATAACGGTACAGCTCACCTCGAACGCTAATAATAATGTACTTATGTACATTTGTCGCACTAAAAGAACAATGCAAGGCGGTTCGAATGCATGACATAGATAGAATAAATGTGCAATCGAAGCTAGATTTCAGCTTTGAATCAGTCGTGTGTCTCAGACGAGCAAGGCTTGGTTTTGAAATTCCCTTAAACTAAAGAAAGGTTCTCTCGACGCGACGGTATTATTTATACGTATAAAGAGAATTCAGTTGGAAACAAATATTCTTCTATAATACCGCCTACTGAAACCATTCATTGTTACTTTATTATTATTTTGATGGTTTTGTCATTATTGGTGGTTGTTTGCTGTAATTATATGCATGTTTGCACGCGTGGAGGGAAGGTGGGCGCATTAACTGCATGCAAAAATGCGCTAATAGGTGCATCTCATCATCGCACATAGACCTGCACATTTTATAGAGGAATATCTAAGGAATATTGTTCTCGTAACTTATCATGGACTTCCGTAAATTAACGTCTGATTCAATGAATTAAGGAGACATGCTATTCTTGGAAATTGGCTGCCTCGTCCGTAACTAAACGTAAGTTTAGTCAGTGCAAATATAACCATCAGTAGAGGTGGAAACCGTGAATGGCAAAATGCTATGTAAAGTACCTTCTTCATATGGGAAACAAGTATAAGAGGAAAGCCTGTGTTATTGATAGGCAAATTAGATCCGAATCGATTAAAGATTTTATTGTTTTGTTAGTACACAACTATAAAAGGCACTACAACCATTAGAACACGAGTTTTTTTCAAACGGAATCTGTTAGTCAAAAACTCGCTTATTCGATGCTATGTATTGTTTGATACACTGTCGTAAAAGCGGCCAACTAAAAATATTCCCGGACAATGCCGCAAAATGCCAATCAATCCACTCTGGTTAAATCCGCTAGCAATCCCAAAGTCTTTCAGCCGCGTGGGCAAAATAACACCAAAAACAAACGCCAGAGAAGATTTCACTGTGTACCCTAGCCTTTATTGCTGGTTGCTTCCATACCGCAACTTTGCGCAGCACAAGGAAGCCGGGAACTGTAACGATCGTGTAAACTAACTTGCTCTAATTAAGCTGGTTAGCGACGGCGCTTCGTTGTCCCAATGTTGTTTATATTTAAATTTCTGTTGCATTGTTTAGTACGCCTAATGTTCAGTCAGTAAAACATTTCTCTATATAAAAAACTTGTTAAATGTAACAATTTTCTTGACCAAGATAATCACAGACTCGTATGTGATTATCATAATGACGTATTTAGTTGTGTTTATAATTGATTTAAACATAGTTGGGTGAACATTTAAATATTTAAAATTTCGTAACCCGATATTTAATTTAATTTTATAGTGTGAGTTAATTTTGAACACAAGTAGGTGACCGTAAAATTTTGATTGAGCCCATCGAAGCTGTCTGCATTAAAATTAATCGCCTGTCAAATTTCAGTTGAAGTGTGGTGTTGCCAAATTATTTGTGGCAGAGTGATCCCGGTGTCACTCTAGTGGCTGTACAATTTTGATTATAGGGCTTCTAGGGCATTTTCAATAATTCGTGTAACCGGGTGTGTAATGTTTTAATAACAACTATTTTCAATTTACATTTTGCATAAATCGAATTGCATTATTTTGAAATGCAGAAACGATTACTTAGTTTAAAAACAGAATGAATAAGAACAAATTGCATAATTTCAGAAATAATAATAATTAACTTGCGTAGTAATGTATTTGCATAACAGGCAATCAGTATACTGATCACTTTGTATACTATTTAATGTTCATAATGTTATTTTTCCAATAAAAACAAGTTCATATTTTCAAATAATATAAAAGTATAGCATGTTTTGTAGGAAAAACTTTTTTGTAAAAACAAAAATGGCCGAGATATTTCACGTCAAGAAGTCTGCTCTTTTGTATAAAAAAAATATCCGCCGCTCGTCTCGCGCGCTGTAGGGTCGCAGTTCTACCTAAGACTCCTCGTTTCGTTCGTCCTAACGGCGACCTGCCTGAAGGTAGAATATGTAAGTTGTTTTATAATTTATGTCATATTATATTATGTCACCTGATCATGCGTTAAAATATAGTTCTACATTTTAATCATAATACTAACTGTATGTTATAACAAGTAAATTTATTCCTAGTGATCATTAATAAACAATGTTTTTATGATTATAGAAAATTCTGTGATTTAATTATTATAACGAATAATATTATGGATTTTGTTTCTATACATTATGTTTATTATGAGTTTTAAAAGTAGTTTAATGTAATTATGCAAAATATTTGTATTAAAATTGAACGGCACCTCGTGTAACCAATTAGCGCAAGTTGTTAAACAAACATTAACTCAGTGTCAGTTTCGTGACTACAATTATTATTCAGGTTGTATAATAATTTACTTTTTCGTCTTCATTTATAAATGATATGCATATACGTGTATATTTAAATGTAAAACAAGTTCATTTTTACATCATTTGTATACATATTTAACTGTCGCCTTAAAACTGACGCTGAGTTAACTTTTAGGGTCCCGTGAACTCGGAATCTTGAAATTTGGTACGAAGCAACGTCTTATAGCACAGATATAGGAAACATTGCGAAAACCGTAAACGTTTGTACGGAACCCTCGGTGCGCGAGTCCGCCTCGCACTTGGCCGGTTTTTATTTAACAAGTCACACTAATTGGGCACACTAATTATTAAAAATGCCCTAAACGTGACACATTTTTCCTGCAATTTCTGGCCGGCAATTATTGCTGTCTTACGCTGACTTTGAGCAAGATGCACATACATAGGTACTTGCCGGCCACACATTGCCGTAAAAATGTTGCCCGTGTAGAAGCCCCATTATTAACACACTTTCTATTACTGTCCGTACCCGTTGGTATACCATTGCATAGGGCACGCGACTCGCAATCTTGAGGTCACGGAACGAACCCCAGCTCGTCCCACTAGGTTTTTTCAAAAAACAGCGGTTTATCTGTGAAGGAAAACATACACTCGACAAGTTCTAGTTTTCCCTTGGTGCTGTAAGGTCAGACCGGATGCTCAAAGTCAAAAGTAACTAGGTTTTTGCAGATTTAAAAAAAGTCCTGAATGTGTAGGAACGGTTTTTTTCTTACGTTGTAAGTACATGATTTACTTACACCTTAGCTTAATTTAATGACCTGCTGAAGCCGTTACGGTCCCACAGCTGAAAATCTTTAAGCTTGGGACTTTGTTAAAATGATCCATAAATATCCACGCTTGATACAAGTAACTTCAGATACTTGTTTTGGATAGTGTTTTGTGTTTATTTTTTAATTCTGACCCTAACTCTTACAACACACCTCCTGACTCCTCCTCCTTCTTCTGTACCTTTATAATTTATTTATATGTATTCAATATCGCACCCATTTTTCGTAAACTAGTGCCTACGTCAAATCTTGGGATTAGGTGCCAAAACGGACCCCGGGACGCATCCCGGGTTGGGTTAGAAGGATGATCACCCATTGGATATGCCAAATGGTAAATACGTCTAGCTTCTCCTATCTTAACCCATATGAATGAATAATTATACATTATATTCCCAAGACAGTTTACATACTTACGACCGTGAAGCATCCGACTTTTCAGTACAATCTTAAGTTGCTCCATTCATTTCACGCTGCAAACGCTTGCTTTGATCAGGAATGACATCCGCATTTACATAGTCAACGTAGCAGTCAGTTAGCAGTAACTAAGTACGTGGCATCAGCTGAGTGCAGCACAGACCAAGGCAGCGACATCTGCCGTATGGACGTGATGTACACCACGACATCTCACAAGCGTGCTTTGTTTTTTTAGCACCGATTTGTAGGTATATCTCTTTTGGTCGTAAATTACCACTCGTAGTTTGTTGTTTCCTGCAGATAAAGAATAGAGCGAGCGGGACGCCATTTTCAGATCCATTCTTTATCTGCGCGCGTTATACCAGTAGAAGTCTCAACTCCGACCATGAATGGAAGAGATCTCCGCCACGAGATGGCCACGTTTAGTCTCGTTCGGCGTAGGTACCTAAACATGGGATTCTGTACGTAGTACTATTATTTATTCTGTGCCCTAAGTTGACCCATCTTCGAGAAACGAGACGATTTTTTTACGTATGAACAATAAACTATAATTCTAATACTGGACACCTAGTCCATACGTATTTGTCATTGGTGCAGTGGCTGCAATCTGGGGAGTGCATGTACGGCCGCGGCCGGCTTTCTCGCCTTTGTTGACTAACTACTAACCCAGATGCCCTATTATGCTAATTCATTACATATGCACAGAGCCGTCTCGTTACCCTGAAACAATAGGATTGAAATAATG
The DNA here is from genome assembly GCA_945867215.1 of Epinotia demarniana. Taxonomy (NCBI): domain Eukaryota; kingdom Metazoa; phylum Arthropoda; class Insecta; order Lepidoptera; family Tortricidae; genus Epinotia; species Epinotia demarniana. Next base: position 12,541,353 of record OX244275.1, read on the forward strand.
AATCTCTTGATAAGCCTACAACGATTCTACTGAAGTCTATTAACGTAATTTTCCGTCGTATCTTTCTCTGTTGCTAATAATAATGGTTAATATTACAAATTGTATAATCACCATCAAATTGCTGGGTAAAAGCCTTATCTCATTGACGTTAGGGGAAGGGCTGTCTGTAGTCTCCATCTCGACCAAAGACTTGTCATTAATACGTCATGAATGGCTATGACCCCTTTGAAAAGCTGTTCAGAAATTTGCTGTTCTTCTGAATTTTCAGTCGTCGAAGTACCATTTTAAGCATGACATAATCTTTAAGATAGTCAACTAAATAAAAGGCTAACCGTAAGATATGGGTAAATAGTGGAATTCACCGGCATAATTCATAGTTCCACTATATATAGGGGATTATAATGGAATGCCACAGGACAAACACGAGCACACTACAAGTTTACTATAATAATCAGTATCTCAACTCGACAGAGCCTGTGTAAGAAACATATTTAACCTTTTCACCGCTAGATGGTAAAGCAACTTGCCGTGCCACCTCACGCCACAAGGGTAAAAAAATAATGGATAAAGAAATAATGCCAACATGAAATTGGGCTATTTCAGAGTAGGTTTTCATAAATAAAAAAAAATAAAAAAATTGTCGGCAAATGCCGTCTTTGGCGTCAGTGTCTCGAATCGACGATGACGTGATTTCACGTGTTTGGCGGTGAAAAGGTTAAGTAGTAAAATAACATGCGACTTCGTTTGCATGGTAATGTGGTGGGAATTAACGCATTTCTTCTCTTGGACATAGGACACATGCAGTTCTAATTTAACCTGTCAAGAAATACGTTGAAAACCTATTTTAGCTAAACTGCCGTTAAAATAGTTAAGAAACGTGTTTTGTCCCTATTTTACATAGATAAAGACAAACTAATCTATGTAAAATGGGGACAAAACACGTTTTATTTATCAGAGGTATTTTAAGTTTTATGAAAAAGGGTGTTGTAAAAGTTCAGTAGATGTTTGTGACAATAGATCAAACAGTAGGGGCATAGGTCTTAGCATTAAATGTTTATATTGAACTTCTTCTCTCCATATTATATTAAATAAATTAAATATACGTGATGCCTTAAATGGACTTAAGTCACTCCAACTCTCAGGTAAAGATGTGTTTAGCCATTAACAGTCGATTCTTTAGAGTACCCATTGACCGGTAGGTTAGTGTTTACGCGGAATAAAAATAGGTATCTCTTTTAATAAAGTGACAGACTGCCAATTTATATTCTCCAAAGAACCTAACTAGTGTGTAAATTCTACAACCATAACGCGATTCAGTCACTTTCGAGTACAGGTAATTATTAAAAATATTAAAGTATATGTAAAAAAAATCATATAGCAATGTGTTTCAGATCCCGCCATCGGTTCGAACGGAGACATTTTTATGATATTTTTAGCCCAATTTTTAGTCACAAATACTCTGTTTATTCATTTATTGGAGGTACAATTGCGTATATTATCATTTTAAGAAATGTTTGTACATATTATTCAATTATTATTATTATAAAAATCATTAACATTATAAAAGGCATGTCGAAATAGCCATTTTTTAATTTATTTTTGAAGGTGTTTGTGCACTCTTCCATCGTAATATCTCCGGGTAGTTTGTGATACTCCTTGGGACCTATTACGTGCATTGTCTTGGAGGACTTAGTCGGTCGTTGACTAGATGACAGAAGTCACTCTTTACTGCCTAGACAGGTACGCGTGAGTTTACAGGCAGAGAGATCTTGGGCAATGAGTTTTCATGTAAAATAAGATGTTTAACGTATGTGCCTCTTCTAGGAGTGCCTATAAAGTGATAATGAAACTAGTATGAAGTCAAGGTACGGATAACGCTTCACTGTGGCTAGGTGCACGCAGGTGCGCGCGGCCGGGTGGCGAGCCGTTGGCCGCCTTTACAGGCTATCGGCATCCTGCGACGGTCCATTACGTGCGGCGTAGATTATGTATAGTGTGGTCACCGCGATTAATGGATTACGGCTGCTATGCTGTTCACGGCCTGTTTTGACTCGCCTCATCTGTCTGTCACTCAGGGCAAATCAACTTGTCCGACTCAACCTTATAGTGATTAGTTGGCAAGGTACGGATAACGCTTCGCTGTGATAATGCCGGAGCGTCAAACTAAGAGGCTAAACGGAGGGGCAGAGTGCTCGAACAAATTGTCGAAAATGTGGACACGCTGGACAAAAGCACCAATTTTTTTTCAGGTCCATAGCTTTAAGTTTTCGATAGGAACCAACTGCTCCGTCGGCCATCTTTAATTTTATGGCGGCCATTATGAATTTTAGTTAATTTATCAATATCCTGAGTTCTATTTAACGTAGAATGACAAACTTAGTGTCTAAATATAACATATTTGGGGTCAAAAATAAGTGCCTGAAACAAAAACTCGTTATTATAGAGGCTATAGTGACACATAATCTCCGGAAATTTCAAGTGTCTACATATTACGGTTCTAGAGATATACCGATTGTTATGGTCGGGCAAAAAACGCCATAAAAATACGTTTCATGTATGAGAGCACAGTTTTTTTTTTGAATGTATGTTAAAGCAGCAATAGAAACACTACTTCTGTGAAAATTTTAACAGTCTAGCTGATACGCAGACAGCCGGATGGACAGCGGAAGCTCAAGAACAAGGTTCCGTTTGATATCCTTTGGGAACTCGACTCAAAAAACTATCTAGTTGAATTCCTTGACCCCAAATATGTATATTTAGACACTAAGTTTGTCATTCTACGTTAAATAGAACTCAGGATATTGTTAATTAACTAAAATTCAAAATGGCCGCCATAAAATTAAAGATGGCCGACGGAGGAGTTGGTTCCTATCAAAAACTTAAAGCTATGGACCTAACAAGTACTTGAAAAAAATTTGGTGCTTTTGTCCAGCGTGACCACATTATCACCTGTAACTGCCCTACTACTCATGTTCATTTGATTTCAATGTGTTTTGCCTGCTCATTTTATTACATTAGCTCGGCGTGCGTGAAATCGAGCGCGAAACACATCAAAATGAATCCATAAAGCATTCTTGTGGTGGTGTTACAACTGCTCATAATCAGAGCTCAGAGTTACACTGGTTATGAAGTGAATATTACGCCATGAGCGTTTGTCTGATGAATACGTTTCTGTCAATAAAAAATCGACAAAATGTGATATCACAACGCACTTCAACCCTGCTCCCTTAGTCGACTTTAACGACACCCATGGGAAGAAAGGGGGTATAGTGTAATTCAAACCCGACCCCCCACGGGGGCCGACACCATACGTTAACCATCATTCGCTCAATTAATTCGATTTTGCCGGACCATAGAATTTCCTCCTCTCTTTATCATATGAATATAACAATCCTCAGCTGGTGTTCCGGAACCCCGACCTTTGGAGCAATGTGTTTGCTTCCCTGTTTCTTCCTCCACTTGTCATCATTACGAACAATATTTAGCACCATTGTTACAAAAACATCAACATACATAAAAAAATAAAACATCACAGGGACATGTTTAACTAGTTCGACTGTTATTAGGTAGTTATACTGTGTTCCCAAGATAATTATTACAAAAATACGTTCCTCGTGCTGAATAACTTTTCCAGCGTGATATAAATACCAATTTTAAATAAAAGATTATTCTTAAATCATATCTTCCTATATACTAAAACAAATGATATACTTATCAATAAAATTCTTGTATATTCAGCTAAAAAATAAAGCAAATCACCCCTCTTCTATAGGTTCTCAATATTAAACCCAGAAACTAACTCTCTCTCTCTCCCTCAGCAAAGTTAGTTAGTAAAATTTTATTATAGGTAATAGATTGGAATATTAATTGTAAAGCCAAGCCGACACCAGGCTCCTTTAGGGGCAAAACCGGGAATAACGCTAGGAGCATGTTGAGATTGGAATATTACTTTATGTCTGTAGTACCCGCAGTTGTGTTTTGTTTGATTATTACGAGTAAATTATCAATATTTGATGGGCAATCAATTTCGATAGATCCGATTAGTTAACTATGCAAATCGACTTAAAACACGGCAGGGATTTTTTAATAGTAGTTGTAACGAATTAATTTGAGTAAAACGACTCTATAGTTAGAGTTAAGAAGTTATCTCAGTAATAAAATTGTATTAATTACTATCTAAATCGAAATCAATTATTTATCCTGCAAATAAGCCACAAGGGCACTTTTATTTGTCAAACGGTAATTTACACTAAAACAATACTAGAAATAATGTTACATTTATAATAATCATTTCAAAATTGCAGATTAAGGAACGATTAACGGTTAACAAGCTAAATGTGACTGGCGGAAAAAAATGAGGGTAATTCCGGGGTGGGAGGACGATTCCATGAGGGATAGATGGCGCATCGAAATAATTCATGGTCGTCGTCGGTAATTATTCTTCAGTTAATTTCGCGTCGTCCGTGGATGCAAAACTACGGTCAAAAATTTGGCAAAAGAAAAACCAAAAGTATGAGAATTCATTGTTATGGCCATCACACCCCGATACCTTATCACGTATTGCGGAGTAACCTCCGTGAAAAGGTTTCAAACCTTTTTATCTCAAAGGCAAAAGACAACAGTAAATCCTGAACAAGTAAACAAACATAATGCAATTATTCAAATTAGTGAGGGTAGTTAAACAGGGTCTAAAAGCCGACGACATAAATTAAGCCATTAAGTGCATTAATGATAAAGTAGGCCGGAGCTAGTGCCAGCGAATAAAGTACTATGTACAGCAAACACGGTCTTATTTTACGTCCTTCTAATGTTGCGTAGAAGATTGGGGCAGTGCCTACATGTTTTATACGAAGTTCAGGTCGCTTATAATAAGCGGATCGTTTAAATTAAGTACTTTTGAAACTGATTTTGTGGAATCATTTGATAAATTAACAGTAATTGTATTTATTTAGTGACAAATTTAGTAGCCCGACGTAGGACTGTTGTCAACGAAAGTAATAAGGAAGACAACAATGTACCGTAAAGAAAGAAAGCCACTTATCCAAAAAAAATACTCCCAAAATTTACTTTTGAAACCTTTCTTTACAGGAGTTTGTCGAATTGAGAATGCCTATTCATTCATTTCCGAGCCCGTTCTTCCGTTCCGGGGGGGAATAGAAAATGTGTACGAAGATGTTTTAATTTTACCGCAATCATAATTTTATTTTATAAAACGTCGGAGGCTTACTCGCAATGATGCGGTATGTACATTAAGTGCCAACATATATCAAAGCTGAAATATTTACAACTAACGAGCGCTCCTGAATTCATTGGGTTGTAAAACTCTGAAACATTTTGCGCTTCCTTCGCGGAGATTTTAGGATTTACCCTAAACCTCCACATTACTGCGTTGAACCGAAATAAAATAAGCAAGATTCGGGATTTTCAGTTACGGACGACGAATATTGCGTTGCTAAGAAAAATAACGCTTGAAGATTGCAATTTTCAAGTGCGTACGACGTCAGAATTCGTTTTATACGTAGGTACCTAGTTAGTAGTTTATCCAACGACTATATACGACATTATTTCAGCTATTTGAGGCAATGGAAGGCAATTCGCGATAAGATCTTCTACATTTGCACGAATCTGTGAAGGGATAATATATACGCCGTTGCGCAGAAAATTTATTTTGGAATAATATATATTTTCGTGTATACCGAGGCGGTATTTCGCTAAAGTGAGATAAAATAAGATCCGATAATTTTTATTGTTTTTAAATAAATAAATAAATAAAAGATGTTTTATTGCCACATCTTAAAAGTTACAACAATCTTAATTACAATTAAAAAGACTTAAAATGCTATACAAGTAAATAAAGAAATGCAAAATAACAAATAATTTAACCAAAAGAAAAAAAAAACAGTAAAAAAAGAAAGACAGACAATGTTTACGCTGTTTATGTTAGGCTATGGCAATGGGCTCTAGTCTCAGCCTGTGCTAGGTAAATCTATTTGATAACCTAGCGCTGATTTTCAGACTAGTCCCTTTAGCAGAGGTCGGCTTTGTTCGCGAGGACTGATATACCTACTTGGAAATAAAAATGTATAAATGTTTAACGCGACTGTGTATCTATGTTGTGTATGTATTTGTGTTTGCATGCTTGTGTGATATGCTAATGTGTTATAGGTCCAGTGTGTATGTCTATATACATATATATATGTGTATATAGTTTTTTTATTTATTTATCAGTATGCGGTGTGAAAATTATAATACATATTTAATATCAAATAAACTTACTTAAGGTATGGGGTGGTTTCCCTTTTGCAAATCAAGATAGTATGCTTTTACTAGTTTTTTAAACTTCAGCAGTGTCATCGGACTTCTCAATGGTGGCGGTAAGTCGTTCCAGATTTTCGTTGCTGCATATTTAAAACCTCCCCTGAAAAACTTTGTGTTATGTTTAGGGACAATGAAGCTGTTTTGTCGATAGCTTCTCACTGTTCTTTTATGTGCATCCTGCACCCACTTCAATTTTTCATAGAGATACGGAGGTGTTTCAAAATCTATGATTTTACGTAGTGTGTGAAATGTATACATTACCACAATGTATTATTATATTTATATGTTGGTACATAGTTAAAATTATAGAATCAACAGTCTGCACATTTCGGACGTAGGCAAATTACAATATTATGGCGTGGAATTTGTAAAACTATAAAACATCACTACAAATCACATTATAAAAGCAATTTCTACATCCATATCCATACTAATATTATAAATGTGAAAGTGTATGTATGTGTGTGTGTGTGTGTGTGTGTTTGTTTGTTTGTTTGTTTCTCCGTCTTTCACGGCAAAACGGAGCGACGAATAGACGTGATTTTTTAAGTGGAGATAATTGAAGGGATGGAGAGTGACATAGGATAGTTTTAACCCTGAAATCATCCCCTAAGGGGGTGAAATGGGGGGGGGTACAAGTTTGTATGGAGCTGCGATATAAACGAGTTCCATGCGGGCGGAGAGAGAGGAGAAAAATATTCATTTAAATTATAAAAACATTTGCATATAGAAGCCACTCTTTGAGTTTTATTTTAAATTGCGTTCCTTCTAGTGATTTGATACTTTCTGGCAAGTTATTAAATACCCTTATTCCAGTGACGTGTGTGCTCTCCTTTAATATATGACTAGATGGCCGGATCGCACATAAATTATATATAAACTGGTACCGTATATTTCTCACATTCACATTTTTTTATAAAAACATCGTTACGATCCTCAACAAATACACAAATTTCTAGTATGAATATACACGTTAAAGTTATTTTTTTATGCATTTTAAAGCTTGGTCTAAGGGAGTCCCTATTATTTATCTTAAACATAACCAGACGCGGGACACTCCGCGATGTTTTGGCTGAGAAAAAATCGCCTTTTGTAAAGATCAAAGGAGTGTCCCTTCTGTACTTGTACTATTATGTATTCTGTGGCATAACCCTCAAGCATGTTGATATTTTAGCTCACCGTTCATTGTCCTCCAGACTACTCCGAAGATCATTTAAGAAAAAAGAAGACACATTTATTTTGTCTGGAACATGATTAATCTTTTAACCTCAACAGCACAGTTGGCATAAGACATGTCACAGTTGGTAATCTATGTGGCTTTTAAATGCGATTCGTGATACCTCATTAAAAGTATATCAAATATTTTGTATAGTATATTTCAAGATTAGTTTGCACGATTTGCAGTTCAGGTAATCTCAGAATAAAACCTCATTCCAGTTTATTCAATTCGGGCTACGTGTCACACCAACAATGCAGTGTAACAAATATTTTTATTACTTCGTTTATTATTACAGAACGATTCTATTAATTAATTTCTAAAACAACACTTTTCGAACACACATGACAATTAGATCTTATTTAAAGTTTCATTTCAACTTTGATTTAGTGTTACTTTTAAGACTATTACAATGATAAACTCTTCCGATATTTAACATTTTATTCAATAGCAACACTGACAAACGTTCCACTTAGTCTAATTGATTAACTTCCATTTGAGAACACCACCTATTTTATTTTAAGCGATATCGGCTCGGATGGCGCTATTTACTCGATGCTTTCATGCCGGAATTACTGTAGCGATTTACATTTTAGGGTCCCACACTCAAAACCTACCAAGGGCATTTTAATGATCGACCCTAAAACGCTAGTATGACTGTCTAATTGTCTGTTTCAGAGGGTTTTCTGTAGGATTGGATTAACTAGCTGTAACGTATTTAGTAATGTTTATAAGGATAAGAGTGTCTGTATTCCACCGAACCACTTAGACGTATGTAATAGACCTTACGCTATTTCGGGTAACATAACAAAACAGTATCCCTGTAGATAGGTATAGAGGAATGTTCAGAAGTTCAGATATTTTTGACCCAGGTTTGATCCAGTTTGAAAAGACGTAGTGCATAAGCGATGCCATATTACTAGACCTGCAAACTAAAATTTATATTAAAAGTTTTGTATTTTTCAATACAGCTTGTACACAGAATATAGGTGCGTATTTCAAACTCGACCTTGACCGGATTTTTATTCGTTCATTTGTTCAGCATTCTTTACTTTAAACTGTTGCATAAAAGCCATAATGGGTTGGAGCGCACATTTGTGCCGCCTAAGAGACCATTACCTCCTGATGCATAGTAATTTAAAGCATTTATTTAAAATTACTTGTACTTGACCTCCGGGTCGAGTAATAGGAGTCTGAGAGTATTGGCATAAAATACGTCTCCGCGATTAGCTGCCATTTACGGTACTAACGTTATCACTTATATATCTATTTTAGTGTCGACATTTCCGTGTATAAATATTATTGAATCGTGAATCTATGTATATTACCTTAACTCTCGTAATATGTAATAGTAACGAAAATAATGTTTACACTATGTAGTAAATGCTTCCTCTGGGTACTGCCTTCGGTCTATTGCTTTCATAAGAAAATATTGACCAAACAACTACAGGAATAATTGCTCCGTGCGATGGGATCTTTTCACGTACCGGCTTAGACGGAAAATCTTTTCCCGCAAATGGAACCGTTTTTCTTAAATACGAGAAAATGAAGCGAGCTTATAGAAAACTCCGCTTTGTTCCATAGAATTGGAATACTTTTTTCATTTTTCAGCAGCCTTTTGTTGTCAAACGTCAGTAGGATTGGTTCGATTGAATCGTCACGAATCATTTCAACGATGATCGCAATCAATAAGGGATTTCGATATTCGTGATGTTGTATATATATATTCTTATTCCATTAAGATGTATATATATATATATATATATATATATATATATATATATATTATATATATATAAATATATATAGGAATAACCATAAAATGATGACTTTTAGTATCTCAACATAAGGGTTGTATACTAAGGAACGATGTCTATTAACGGAATATTATGTTTGGTGTTTCTCACGAATGAAAACGAATTTTAGGACAGATTCTTCATGTATTCTTAAGTTAGATAAGTTATAAAGAGGTATTCTGGGACAAAATGAATACAACTAAATCTCAAATGAGAAATCCTCAGGTTTATGCTCAAGTGCAAGTCAGGAATTCATGTGAGGGCACACCCTGGTAAAACCAGTTGTAAGTTATGACTTCCCTTCATAAATCCTGCAAATATCACCCTAACTGAGCATATAATCTAAGCTCCATTTTATTTGCCTAGAAGTTGGTACCCAAATCGAGATTGCGATTTTTACTTAATTGATTTGCAGAAAATATGTACCGCGAATCGATCCTGCAGTTTTAATGTACTAAAGAAATTTCAGTGCAGTGTAAGTACTGAATTATGTTAGCAATTACCAGTTTTTATTGTATACGAGTAAGAAACTGAGCGTTCGGGCCACGCGCAGTGTGATGTATACCTAGTTGGCTGCCCTTCTACTACTTGGTAACTAACAATTTCTTATTAGTAATTTTAAGTGAAATGTGTAAGTATCAACCAAGTTTCCTTTTTTAGGGCTCCGCACCCAAAGGATAAAAACGGGACCCTATTACTAATATTTCGCTGTCCGTCTGTCTGTCTGTCACCAGGCTGTAACTCAAGAACCGTGATAGCTAGACAGTTGATTTTCACAGATTATGTATTTCTGTTGCCGCTTATAACAACAAATAATAAAAACAAAACAAAATAAATATTTAAGGGGGGCTCCCATAAAACAAACTTTTTTTTACTGTTTTTATAGATACTGGTACGGAACCCTTCGTGCGCGAGTCCAACTCGCACTTGGTCGGTTTTTATAATTTTCGCCTTTTTTCAACTTCAGACAGTCTCTTTAGTAAATGTCCACTATTACTCGTCGTTACCTACTCGTGACCTGTAAAAACCTACTTAGATGTGATAGTTTTCCTTTTAACTTTATAATATTACTGCCGATATTTGTTTCAATACCACATATAACAATTATCTTTAACAAATATTCACGCTGGTGTATGTATAGTGCTCTTCTCAAACAAGCAATAAAATATTATAAATAATTCCAAGTTTTTTTCATGGCTGAAATGGCTGAATGTGTCTTCGAGTCGCACTATAGAAGGTCCCTTTGGATTATGGACTTCTCGTCTCGCCACTCGATAAAGAACACAAACATCAATATTTAATTGCACGTTTAATAAAATATAATTTGGCATAGAGATAAAGTAAATCGATAACCATAGGATGAAATTTGGGATGAACCACACCAGAGTAATTAGATTTTAAGAAAATCGTCTGAATACCGTGATTGCAACAAATAAATGAATATGAACACGCGGACTAAGTCGCAGGTGAATGCTAGTCTGTAATATATTTAACTATCTTAAATGTGTTGTACATTATAACATATTAAAATACATACATAGATTCACGCCTTTCTATCCAAAAGGGGTAGGCAGAGCACACGAAACAGCGTGAGTAATTTCAGCGTTTTATATAATTCCACCCCTAAGGAGGTTAAATAGGGGTGCAATGTTTGTATGGGGGAAACATTAATTTTTGACTATGAACTTGAAACTTTGTAGAAAGATTACTCATTAGAATACAAAAAAAGTGATTTCTGCGTTTAAGAAAATTCCACCCCTAAGGGGGTTAAATAGGGGTGCAATATTTGTATGGGGGAAACATTATTTATTAAACTAGAGTTTTGTAACTTTAGGTTATTTTTATAACGTGGGCTAGGGACAAGAAGGGATTTTTGGAAATACCTCCCTTAAGAGGGTTAAATATGGGTGCAAAGTTTGTATGGAGGGAACTTTATTTTTTGAGCTAGAAACTTGAAACTTTGTAGAAACATTACTTATTAAAATACAAAAAAAAGTAAGTTCTGCATTTTAAAAAATTCTACCCCAGCTTAAGGGCGTTAAATGATGGTGCAATATTTGTATGGGGGAAACATTATTTTGTAAACTAGAGACTTAAAACTTTGTAGAAAGATTACTTAAAAAGATACAAAAAAGTGATTTCAGTGTTTTAGAAAATTCCGCCCCTAGGGGGGGGGGGGTTATATGGGGGTGCAATGTTTGTATGGGGGTAACATTATTTTTTGAACTAGAGACTTGAAACTCTGTAGAAAGATTACTTATTAGAATACAAAAAAGTAATTTCTGCATTTAAGAAAATTCTATCCTTAAGAGGGTTACATAGGGGTGCAAAAAGGGAACTTTATTTTTTGAGCTAGAAACTTGAAACTTTGTAGAAAGATTACTTATTAGAATACAAAAAAACCGCAGGCAGCGTTTTAGAAAATTCTACCTCGAAGGGGGTTAAATAGGGGTGCAAAGTTTGTATGAGGGAAACTTTTCCTTTTGAGCTAGAAACTTGAAACTTTGTAGATAGATTACTTATTAAGGTTACGAGAAATTAAAAGAGCATTCAAAGTTCAAAAAAAATGCATAAGGGCAGTAAGTGGTATTTCAGCTAGAGAGTCATGTAAGCCTGTTTTTATAAGGCTCAATATCCTGCCCTTGCCATGCATGTACATTATAATAAATAGATTTGCATGCCTACTTTTATAAGGTATTGACATTATATGGACATTATTTACCATTTACCATACCATCTTTATTCGTACATAATTTTAAGCAAATAAACAAATTTCATTTCATTTCATAAGATACAAAAAAGTGATTTCAGCGTTTTAGAAAATTCTACCCCTCAGGGGATTAAATCGGGGTGCAATGTTTGTATGGGGGAAACATTATTTTTTGAAGTAGAGACTTGAAACTTTGTAGAAAGTTAACTTATTAAAATACAAAAAAAGTGATTTCAGCGTTTAAGAAAATTCTGTCCCAATCAAATCCCAAATAAAAGGTTGAAGGTTTTGTACGGGGAACACTGGATTTTTTAAAGAGATGTACTCTTCATTAACCTGTCTCCATTTCTCGATTTCCAGTGCTGAGTTTAAGATTGTTTTAACAGCCTTACGATATTTAACTTTTTTTTAATCTCACTCATAATAACTAAGAACCCCATTTTCTAGCTCCAAAACCATGCGTCGCTCTATATCTTGCAGAGTCATTTTTGCCAAAGATTAAATTTAGATTAAAGCATCAGGTAACTGACGGAATAAGTAGTAAGTATTCTGCAAACAATTCCCGTAATCTGTTTGGAAAATCTTTAAAAATTCTTTAACAATCGCATATCAGTGTCTGCCACTCTTTTAAATGTAATATCTCTAGACCATTTTAACTAAGAATAAAATTCACTTACCAGTTTTATATCTTTGTCATCATCAAAAATCTACGCGGACAAAGTTGCGGGCGGCCGCTAGTATGTTATTAATAACTAAGCTTGAACGGATCGTCGAAATACTATTGTAATTTGAATATCATGTCTATGTAAATTAGGGACGGGGTTTGCTATTTAGCGATCCTAGTGGGCGCTGTGAGCGATCTGTGTAAGAAATCTTTTTTTACTCCGTATATACTTATGTTTAATATCCATAGTAATATTATAAATGGGAAAGTGTATATGGGTGTTTGTTTGTTTGTCCGTCTTTCACGGCAAAACGGAGCGACGAATTGACGTGAATTGAGTGGAGATAGCTGAAAGGATAGAGAGTGACCTAGGATAATTTTAATCCCTGAAATCATCCCCTAAGGAGGTGAAATGAGGTGGTAAAAAGTTTCTATGGAGCTGCGATATAAACGAGTTCCACGCGGACTAAGTCGCAGGTGAATGCTAGTCTGTAATATATTTAACTATCTTAAATGTGTTGTACATTATAACATATTAAAATACATACATAGATTCACGCCTTTCTATCCAAAAGGGGTAGGCAGAGCACATGAAACATATTTTCCAGTGCAATTTTAAACATAAATGTTGGTATGAAAGATCGTCAAAATGTTATATCGCAGTGATAGTTTGCTAGCCCATCGCCCACAACATTCTTCAACCCAAAACTCATCTCTCATGTTCTTAATATTCAACATAAGTATACCTATACTAGCTTCAGCCCGCGACTCCGTCCGCGTGGAACTCGTTTATATCGCAGCTCCATAGAAACTTTTTACCACCCCATTTCACCTCCTTAGGGGATGATCTCGGGGATTAAAATTATCCTAGGTCACTCTCTATCCCTTCAGCTATCTCCACTCAATTCACGTCAATTCGTCGCTCCGTTTTGCCGTGAAAGCCGGACAAACAAACAAACACCCATATACACTTTCCCATTTATAATATTACTATGGGTATTCAACATAAGTATATACGGAGTAAAAAAAGATTTCTTACACAGATCGCTCACAGCGCCCACTAGGATCGCTAAATAGCAAACCCCGTCCCTAATTTACATAGACATGATATTCAAATTACAATAGTATTTCGACGATCCGTTCAAGCTTAGTTATTAATAACATACTAGCGGCCGCCCGCAACTTTGTCCGCGTAGATTTTTGATGATGACAAAGATATAAAACTGGTAAGTGAATTTTATTCTTAGTTAAAATGGTCTAGATATATTACATTTAAAAGAGTGGCAGACACTGATATGCGATTGATAAAGAATTTTTAAAGATTTTCCAATCAGATTACGGGAATTGTTTGCAGAATACTTACAACTTATTCCGTCAGTTACCTGATGCTTTAATCTAAATTTAATCTTTGGCAAAAATGACTCTGCAAGATATAGAGCGACGCATGGTTTTGGAGCTAGAAAATGGGGATCTTAGTTATTATGAGTGAGATTAAAAAAAAGTTAAATATCGTAAGGCTGTTAAAACAATCTTAAACTCAGCACTGGAAATCGAGAAATGGAGACAGGTTAATGAAGAGTACATCGCTTTAAAAAATCCAGTGTTCTCCGTACAAAACCTTCAACCTTTTGTTTGGGATTTGATTGGGACAGAATTTTCTTAAACGCTGAAATAACTTTTTTTGTATTTTAATAAGTTAACTTTCTACAAAGTTTCAAGTCTCTACTTCAAAAAATAATGTTTCCCCCATACAAACATTGCACCCCGATTTAATCCCCTTAGGGGTAGAATTTTCTAAAACGCTGAAATCACTTTTTTGTATCTTATGAAATGAAATGAAATTTGTTTATTTGCTTAAAATTATGTACGAATAAAGATGGTATGGTAAATGGTAAATAATGTCCATATAATGTCAATACCTTATAAAAGTAGGCATGCAAATCTATTTATTATAATGTACATGCATGGCAAGGGCAGGATATTGAGCCTTATAAAAACAGGCTTACATGACTCTCTAGCTGAAATACCACTTACTGCCCTTATGCATTTTTTTTGAACTTTGAATGCTCTTTTAATTTCTCGTAACCTTAATAAGTAATCTTTCTACAAAGTTTCAAGTTTCCAGCTCAAAAGGAAAAGTTTCCCTCATACAAACTTTGCACCCCTATTTAACCCCCTTCGAGGTAGAATTTTCTAAAACGCTGCCTGCGGTTTTTTTGTATTCTAATAAGTAATCTTTCTACAAAGTTTCAAGTTTCTAGCTCAAAAAATAAAGTTCCCTTTTTGCACCCCTATGTAACCCTCTTAAGGATAGAATTTTCTTAAATGCAGAAATTACTTTTTTGTATTCTAATAAGTAATCTTTCTACAGAGTTTCAAGTCTCTAGTTCAAAAAATAATGTTACCCCCATACAAACATTGCACCCCCATATAACCCCCTTAGGGGCGGAATTTTCTAAAACGCTGAAATCACTTTTTTGTATCTTTTTAAGTAATCTTTCTACAAAGTTTTAAGTCTCTAGTTTACAAAATAATGTTTCCCCCATACAAATATTGCACCATCATTTAACGCCCTTAAGCTGGGGTAGAATTTTTTAAAATGCAGAACTTACTTTTTTTGTATTTTAATAAGTAATGTTTCTACAAAGTTTCAAGTTTCTAGCTCAAAAAATAAAGTTCCCTCCATACAAACTTTGCACCCATATTTAACCCCCTTAGGGATGGAATTTCCAAAAATCCCGTCTTATCCGTTGCCTACGTCATAAAAGTCCTGGTATAAATTTCAAGTTTCTAGTCCTAGTAGTTTCGGCTGTGCGTTGATGAGTGAGTCAGTCAGGGCATAGGCATTTATATGTATAGATTATATTTATGTTAATTATGTGCTCAAATAAATACACGAATAATAATATAAAGAGGAAAAATTGGTGAGTTTGTAGCTTGGAAAGTTTGTGTGTTCATTCGATTGAAGAAAGTCTCCGGTCAGTAGGTACAAAAATATGTATCGATTTAATCCTCTCGTAAATATGTACCAAAACCTTGATCCACTGCCATAAGAGCTATGGGACATATTTATGAGTAAGTTGTATGCACCCATATTTTTACACTTGACTGTACATATGTAGAATGGGCATAGGCTATATTTTATCTCACTGCTCGCATCTGTGTTTTTTGTTATACCAAGGCAGAGTCGCGTGAGTGTTTTGGTTAGTGTAATCATACTCATTCCATATGCCCGTACTCAACACAACTTTTCTAAATAACCAAGACTGTTCGATAGAACGAGACGACGCTCCTATCTTGTCACTTATCGCGTGATAAGGCGATTAAAGTATAGATATATATCTCATTATTTGGTATTCAGGATTATAGTGCAAGGTAAACCATCAAGTACAAGAGCGCTGCCTATTAAGATAATAGCTATAGTTCGACATGTAAATGATATACGCGTAGATTGCGTCGTTGTATTAGCCGTCTAATTCAATTTACATATTTATGGCTCTTGATGTGGCCCTAAAGGATTACGTTTTTGATCTAGATTATGAGGACCCTGGCCCGCGCCATACATTTAGATTGCCTTTTTGCGAACTTATTCTAACAATTTGTATTCCAATGCGGGCTGGATTCATTAGTGCGTCAAATCACGGCCGTAATAAAAAAAATACTGACGTTCATTGAAATGTTGGTCATAAAGTCGCACTATAATTATCTTTGGTATAGTTACTTAGCTTTTATCCTGCTTTCATATTTTGGTTTTGTTATTTTAATGAATTTTTAAGTTGGTGTCAATTAGATAACCTGTATTTGGTTTCTATAATCTATTTTGTGATGTAACCGTATTATATGAAAATGATAGACCTGTTGTCAAATGTTGTAATTTATTTCGGTATTATCATACATTATCTTTATCTTTCATTACCTTAAACATATCACAATAAGATTATTAAAAACTTATCACAACAGATTTGTGGAAAAACGTTTGAAACACATTAGCTGTGTAACGACGTGGAAAGGAAGATGGAGGTGCCCGTCATATGATGTTTGCTCAGGCATAGAGCAAATATGAACAAAAATAATGGTCCCCTCTGTATAATGAGATCACATCTCCTCTTACGCTACGACAATCTCGATGAGGATAAAATCAGTAAAAATGAACATAAAAGGTTATTTAGGGATACGTAAATATCGGTAGTTACCTACTGGCGAAATTATTTATGGTCATTATGTGACTTCCTAGGAATTGGTGGAACGACGTCGTCGAGTCAGACCTGCGAAATCTTTAAGCTATGAACTGCCGGGAAATGGCGTAATATTGGGGAAAGTGGCAAAATCCCGTGTCGAAGGCCACTGGGCCAAGATTAGTTAGTTTCATGTGACTGTCTGCCAGACTCAGAAGCGGAAACATATAGTTATTTTAAATGCTTTTCGGAGTAATCAGAGGCTCCAATTCGTCGCATAAAAAAATACGGTTTCACAGGTTTTACTTTGGACCTCGATCTCGCGGCAGCCTAAGAAGCGATGGCTGAATGCCGTGAAGGCCGACATGAGCGAGAACGGGCTCACAAAAGAAGTCACCCAGGATCGTGCAAAGTGGAGGAAAGCGAGTAGGAAAGCGGACCCTGGCATAGGCCGGGATAACGCTAGGTAGAAGATTAAAATGTAAATGCGCATACTCATGTTAAATGTGTGAAAATGCCTTTATTATTTTTCTTATACCTACCGCTGAATCGATAACGATAAATTTGAATACTAAGTTTGAGTTACATTATTACATAAATATTTTGTGCTTTTATTCAATACTGATTTCAAAATCGAAATTTTATTTACTGATAATTATAAAGTTTTACTGCGTTACAGCAGATTTCAAGGCGCTGATAAATTCTAATAATACT
This sequence comes from Epinotia demarniana, assembly GCA_945867215.1. NCBI lineage: Eukaryota > Metazoa > Arthropoda > Insecta > Lepidoptera > Tortricidae > Epinotia > Epinotia demarniana. Next base: position 12,558,946 of record OX244275.1, read on the forward strand.
GTTAACTTTTATGCAATTACCAAATAAAGACAAAAAAATAAAAACCTTAAAAAACAGACAATAATATACTAAAACTTAAAAATGAGGTTCGCAAAACCCGAACAGAGCTATTATACATACCTACTGAAGCAAATCAAAGAGAATGTATAGATATTAACGTATAAGGAAACAAAATTGATGTAATTATAAGCAATTGAGTATTTCACAAAACTCGAATTGCGATTTTATGGGTATTATTAAAAATACCGGTTGAGGTGGCGGCTTTTACTTTTGGTTCCACATTCTACGAAAACAACACAAATCTGTCACAAAAGGCATTTTAAGTGAAAGTAGGTATTAAATATAAGCATATGAATTTGAATCATAGAAAATTTTTATTCACTGAGCTAGGGATCTATTCTACTACCTTCAGGAACGAAATCGGTTTTATATTTGTTCGAGTGCTCATTCTGACGTGTCTGGCTTGGCACGCGTGGAATCGCAGTTAGAACACGCGACTAATCCAAAACGAATTCCAAATCAATATGTACAATTACTAAATCGGCCGCTATTTAGTAAAAATATGATCATACTCAGTCTCAGATCTCTAATAAAAGTCTCGATTTTTCTCAGCTAATATTATTTTTTAACCGACTTCAAAAAAAAGGAGGAGGTTCTCAATTCGGTTGTATTTTTTTTTTTTTTTTTTTTTTCAATGTTTGTTACCTCAGAACTCCGTCATTGATGAACCGATTCGGAATTTTTTTTTTTGTTCGTATGTATATACTTCCAGGTGGGTCCCATTTTTTTCAAAATTCAGTTAGATGATGGGATCCATGAGGAATTGAGGGGACTCCTCAATTTTATAAGGCACGCGTGTAGTGATTTTGGTATTTTCTGTTATAACTCGTGTATTTACATCCGGAATCATAAATTTGGTTGCGAGGAATTGATGATGAAGACCACAGATGACTTATCGAATTCCTCAATTATGTACTTAAAAGTGCAAAAGTACGTCACAGGTTCTGATAAGATTCCGTTGAAATAGGAACTAATGAAGTGCCATTGGTGATGATCTTGGGGAATCGATGGAAGTCCTCAAATATTATCGGCCCTCATACAGCGATTCGGTTTTTTTCTATAGTAATCAACGCATTTGCTGTCGGAAATCAGTTCATGTGGTAAATTGTAAAAAAAATAGGAAATGTTCTCGTGGCTAGGCGGAGTACTAAATTGAAGTCGGTTAAAACTTTGTTTTTAAAGTAAATTATTTAGTTTTTTTTAGTTAAGGTGAGTCGGGGCAAGAGAATCATACTTTTTTTAAAGTTAGATTCAAATAGTGTTTGCGATCTTATTAATTCGTAAAATAAAGCGATAAAATCTAAGTAAGTTTAATACATTTTTAATTTAAACTACTTCTCAAGCAAAGAAACATATAAACCATGCACTAATTTGTAAAAAAATAAAAATCGGCATGACTGTTCCTCTTGCCCCATGACTGGGGTAAGAGTATCGTACGTACCTAACTTGAACTAGGTTAGCTCCAGTGGATTTATGTATTTAGTAACCCAGTTGGTAGACGCTTTCAAGAAAATTAATACCTTAATAAGTTGAAATACGGTTAAAATTCGGAGAAAATGCGTTTCTACATATTCTGGGGCAAGAGTGTCATAGTAGGTGTTTCAATGTTGACAAACCACCCAACACTTAAATAAAAAAAATTATGATTTGAAATTTTTAATTCACTTTTAAACTATACAATTTACGAGTAGGTATTATTTCCTATTTTAATTCCGCACCATGTTTCTGCAATTATCAGCACTCACCAGTGAAATATTTTGAGGTTAAAATTTTATTAGCTTGATATAAACTTATAATCGATAGGAATTTTCAGAAAATAACGATGTAACATAAGAAATAACCAATAAATATTCGACTCACCAACAAAAAAATCCGAATTAACAGCCATAAATCACACAAAACCGCTTTTGAATTATACTCGTGCACTTCCACTTATCACAGGTCGTAACCAGTTAAAGTGAACCGCGTTTTGTTTCAATATGGCGTGTGAAAGAGACATCTATGATTTGATGATGGGACTAACACACGCCTGTCTGTTTTACCGACGGTACAAAAAGGCGCTCAATTCAAAAGAATGAGTTGGAGAAGCTTTTGACCCTCTTCCCCCGATGTTACTCTTGCCCCGACTCACCTTAAACCTGTATTATTAACGTCTCAATAGCACATTCATTATACAAGGAAATTTCTGGAAAATGTAAAAGGAAACCTGGAAATGTGCTGCAGCTGCAACTTATCAATTGGAACTATTCAGAAAAGAACGAGGCGAACAAAGTTATTTGAAAGCAGGATTGAAAGCAATTTAATTTCTGTTGGTTTATTTAAATGGGTTTTGCCTAATTGAGCATTCGCAATTTGAATTAAATTATCTGTACATATCTAAATAAAATTTTGTAAAATGAGATGGACCTGAAAATGTTTGTACGAACTTTTAATTTGATATTTATTGCACGAAAGAGTAACTTATTGTACAAAACGCGGATTTATTTCGATTTAATGCTACAAAGCATTCATTACCAGTCAATCAAAGGCAAAGTAGATAAATGTCGCATTGAGTATTCCGTTTATCAATCCTACTATGGTGTATGACTGTATGTAAACAAACCGCCATAGTGAAAGACAATTTCAATATGGCGGTTTGTTTACATAGTTAGCAAATTTATTGACGCCCACTATATAGTTGTCTTTTTCTGTTGAATTAACGTTTGTGGCACCTAAATAAAAACTATACCCTGGGCATTTTGAATCTTTTTTTTTATGTTATAGGAGGCAAACGAGCAGACGGATCACCTGATGGTAAGCGATTAACGCCGGCCATGGACACCTGCAACACCAGAGGTGTTGTGAGTGCGTTGCTTTTGCTCAATTAACGTGAGTTGTCAAACAAACATTTACTCAGTGTCAGTTTGGGATGAAAACTAAGCGTACAAATTAATTACCTACTATTATCTAAAAAAATATATTTCGAAATTATTATTACATTAGGTTCTTATTCCTGTTTCGTCAAATCCGGCCTAAGCAAGAAATATTTAGACTTCGTTAGTGCGGACGCGCCAAAAACAAATTCCCGCGTAAAGCCAAATGAGTTAGACCAGGGATTCATAATTAAAAAAGTTGGTTCGCGCACAAAAGTTGTTTCACTCAGAGGTATCATCGGCAGGACTCGGGTACGTGGCGACGACTTTTTTGGAATTACTGTTCTTGTTTCTGATTATGTTTTTTATGACTGTTGCACTCCAGTTCTCAAGATAAGGTAACGTTAAGTCCTTGCGGTTATAAACAGTTATTGTTTATTTCATTATTATCGGCTACTTTCATATTCGCGCGTCTTCGAGTATAACCGGTAATTGACAATAGAATTCCGAGCAAAAAAGATTTCTAAAGAATATGACAAGAACCAAGCTCTTAGGAACGCTATCGGTGCTTCAGTAGCTTCCTTCGCAATATTTTGACGGTAAATGTCTTTAACATTTTCTACGCTATTAAACGTCGTTTGCGATACTAAAAACGCTGTGTACCTAAACGAACATTTTGTGTGAAGACTCAGGAGCGAGTGCCGACTAGGATAAAATAGTATACTTTTGAAGACTTTTCTATGGAACCGTTTTAATTGATTCGGACCCGTTTGAAGGGTCCTTAACAATTTCATACGGCAACACCGGAGCATTAAAAAAAGAAAAGGACATTCGTCTATAGTCCTGTTCCGCTCAGAGTTTTTTGCAAGACGCATGTCTCCTGATTGAGTAGTGGTAGAAATTTAAGTGGAATCGTTATTTTGGAGCGCTAGTCCAGTGTTAAGCCGCTCTGCATTGTGCGCAAGAAGACCAGGACTACCAGGAGTGAAGGAGTTTGCCAGATTGTGGTTCCGCGAGAATCGAAGTTCCCCGTGGCGACCGGCGGCCTCCACAGACCCCACGAGGACTCGGCGAACGACAACAACTTGACTCGACCGTTTGACCTACTGACCGTATATGACGGCTGTCTCTCCTGGCAATTTTAACCTAGTTTGTAAGTGGTAATCTCAGTACCCGCGTATCGCGAGGCATCCAATGACCCCCTCTGGGCGTTAGAAACAGTGATTATTGAAGAAATAGTCATATATTATAATGCAAATAACCTCTTCCTTCGGCAGTCGGGTAAAAAGAATGAATGGAACAGAATTCTATGCACTTACCCAATTAACCATAGAGGCCCATTCTGAAGTTAAATAAAATGCGACATTTATAAAAACCGCCCAAGTGCGAGTTGGAACTGCTCACGAAGGGTTCCGTACTTATCTATAAAAATGGCAAAAAAAATCACGTTTGTTTTATGGGAGCCCCCTTAAAAAATACTTTATTCTGTTTTTTAGTAAGTATATTATGTTGTTAAAGCGGCAACAGAAATACATCATCTGTGAAAATTTCAACTGTCTATCACGGTTCATGACATACCGCCTGGTGATGGACGGGTGGACAGCGGAGTCTTAGTAATTGTGTCCCGTTTTACACTGGGTACGGAACCCTAAAAAGCGACAAAGTACATAGTCGCAGGCACTTAATTAATGTAAATTATGTAGACTCAGGTTGATGGTCTCCTGTCGAAAAAAAGCCAATTCCATCTCAATATCTTGGCTCTAGCCTATTTATCATCACACTTGGCTATACGTTCACACAAGAAGAAATACAGGAACCAAGACAATTACAGTGTGTTTATATTCTAATTTCTTTTTTTTTAAGAAAGTCTGTTTTTTTCATATCATCTGTTCTGCTGATAAAATTACTCGCAATAAAGCTATGATTCTGGTTGAAATAAACAGATGGTCAGAAAAAGGTGTATAGATTCGTGTTGAGTGGGTTTGAAAACAAAAAAATCGGCCACATGTGAGTCGGATTCGCGCACGGAGGGTTCCATAAAAACGGCTAGAAAAACACGGTTGCTATATGGGAGCCCCCCTTAAATATTTATTTTATTTTGTTTTTAGTATATGCTGTTATAGCGGCAACTAAAATACATCATCTGTGAATAGTAAGTAAAGTAAAGAAAAGTAAAATTTTATTCATAAGATCGTTATACGTCGTCACATCATTGTTTTATAATTACATTCGCAATTTTGTTATAATACTTATTCATAATATTACATTTATTCACTTATCTGCGAGTACACATGTATTCATGTTATATTTATTTATTATTGAGTAATTCATTTATGTCATAAAATTGTGATTGTAACAGCCATTTCTTAAGTCTATTTTTAAATAATAATTCAACTGTCTAGCTATCGGGGTCCTTGAGATACAGCCTCGTGACAGACAGACGGACGGACAGAGGGACGGACAGGCGGACGGACAGACAGCGAAGTCTAAGGGCCGATTTTTGAATTCCCAGATAAAACTATCTGTCAGATAAGTGTTAGCTCTGTCCTTTTCTTTTATATAACTTATGAAAAATATGGTGATCATTTTAACTGACGGATGACTTTATCTACAGATTGAAAAATCGGCTGTTAGTAATAGGGTCCCGTTTTTACCCTTTGGGTACGGAACCCCAAAAACTAAAGTAATATATCTATCTCTTCGTTTGATCCACTTCAAACCAACCAACACCCTGACTAAATTAAATACAGTTCAAAATGCATTTCAGAATTGGGCGGGATGCTGTCTTTTTCAATTTTCAAGGTATTATAGAATAACAAGGGATATACCTAAATAACAAATCAATGCCGCGTTATATAGTCCCCGAAGTTCCAAAGGGTGTCTGATATGAGAATGTGAATTTAATGTTATGTGATAGATGCTCACCGCCAAGATAATATTTTTTGCGGCATTTCGGGCTGTATATTTTTTTGTTTAAGACATCTGTAGTAGGTAGTATTGTGACCATGAATGACTGAAAGCAGCGTCTTGTTCCGGTGTCCCTCGCGCAGCTGCCGAGTGCCGAGGCGAGCCGTCCGGGCCGCCAGTGCCGTGCCGGACGCGGATCCTGTAGCACGTCACCCCGGACCGAATTTCCCGCACTTTTCATACGTACGCGAGCAGTGTCAGACATATTTAGTGTGTGATTATGTGCTGTTTGAAATTGGTAGGTATTTTCCGCTAATTATAAAAAAGTTTTTTTAGATATTGTACTTCTTTTTATTTTATGACATTTTATTTGATAGGCAATTTATTTGAATGGTTATCAAGTTGCTATTATTTGTGTCAAAGTTTTATTCGTTTCGAGATGGTCGTAAAATCTTGTCTCTTCGTACAGGCAGAGATCTTTCATTAAGGATATTAAACTTTAGTAGTTAATATTTTGAATAACATGGAGATAAAATAAACCTATAGGAAAAGGATACGAGTTCTTAAACTGCGCAGTCTTAATGCACAAAAGAACAACTTATCGTACAAAAGGCGGACTCAATGCCAGAAGCATTCTCTACTAGTCAACCTTTGGGCAAAGCAGACAAATTATATTTATTTTTAAGGAGAGACTTACGAAAATAATTTGTTCGGGCGATAAAATATTTTTTATCGACTCCACCTGAAATAGTATGAGTAAACTGCCTGCCTGGCTTCAGTATTGTCAGCAATGAGTATGAGTAAGTAAAAGTAATACAGAATTGTTTCAGGAAGGATTTGACAGACAAGTCAGATTTGTCTACTTTTGTATTGAGTATGGCTAGTGATTTCTTTAATATTTGGTGACGTAAGTGCACCTCTCCGTGATAAACTAAATTGAATAGGCCCGATTTAATAAAAAAATGCTTTAGATCTTTTGTTGGAAAAATACCAACTGAGTTAACCTTGATGTGACAGAAAGCCTAACGGATCTTTACAAAATCGGTGTTATAGAACTACAATAAATACATATTAAATACAAAATGAGTAGATTTAGTTAGTCAGCAGTTAGAGTTATTTTTCAACCGACGAAAAAACGGAGGAGGTTCTCAAGTCAACGCGTATATATATATATATATATATATATTTTAATGGACTTTTAAGATACATTGCTGAGTAGTGGAATTATTGTATAACCTGGAATATGTAGGTACCTCCATTCAGCAGCAGAAGTACACGTAGGAATATGTCAAAATAACCTGCATTATTTATTATTAGTAAAATTTTGAATACTTTGCCCGCGTAGACGTCTGCTGCTGACTTTACATACTTTAAATACGCATAATAGTTACCTATATTGGATTCTCGGTTGAAATTGATATTGCGTACCAACAAGACCGATAAATATTGACATTAGATATACCTACTGTACGCAACTAAAAAAATGGCTACCAACTTTTATTAATCCGATTTTATCCGAAATTATGCTTTTAAACAGCAAATAAATTACCCACTTTAGAAATACGCGAGCCTATTACATTTGAGGAGTTCCAATCCTTGGGTTGAAAACCCTAACTTGAGAACTTCATCATTGTTGTGTAAATGTTATTCATCCTTTTATTTAATTCACTTAACATGATTAACTAAATGTTTATTAGATCGCCGCAATATTTCTCCGAATAATGTAAGTAGTCATAAACTGGATACCCCTTAACTGAACTTTTACTGATCATCATCATCCTCCTAGCGTTGTTCCCGGTACCACCCCAGAGGAGCTCGGGGTCCGCTTTGACACCTAATCCCAATATTTGGCATAGGCACAACACAGGCATAGGCACTGAACATATACTGATATACATAAATAATATCCGGAGGTAAGTATATAATGATATCGCCCGTCACATAAATTATTGGATGTACGCAAGAAAATTATACAATATATATTATCTGCAATACACTAGCTCACTTTCCAATAGTTGATTGAACCTGAAAGCATTTTTCAAATACTAGGATAGCCCTGAATTTCATACAAAAGCCTTCGGCGTAGATTTGACGTGCTCGCTTTTGCATATTTTAGAAAACCGTACAAAACAGGCCACTGACAAGTTCACTCAACCGTTTTCACATCGGATTTTATTGCTTCTGACATGGATTATATTGTCATCCCAAATTATAAATGCGATGACGGTTCCATTATCATACATTTTTATTAAAATTGTCTCGCAAATCTTAATTCTGGTGAGTATCCCTGAAATGATTTGCTTTCAAACTCGAATGCTCAGCCAATACATTCACGTACAACCAATTTGTATGTCTTGCAATTATATGTATTTCCATATTTTTTACAAACTAGACGGCAATTAATCCTTAGTAGCTTACTGATTTCGAAATTGCCTTTTCACTCTTGCTTTGAAGAGCGATTTTATTTGTCAGTGTAAACCGATTACGGGAACGAATTACTGAGCAGTTCGAGTAAGGAGAGAGAAGAAGCGAATCGCTTCTATAGTGAATAAATGTAAGGATGAAGGTTAGGTAACTACTCCTCTAGTCTAGACGTCAGCTGAGAAGGAAGATGATAGTATAATAGGAAGTGCTATTCTTACAAACACTTTCTGAAATGTCATGTATCACCCTTTATGTGCCAGCAGTAACGATTCCCAAAAGCACAATGGATGTGCTTGAAAAACAGAAAGAGGATTTCCCGACAGAAATACGGTGTTTGGCAGGAGCTTTTTGTCTTGGATGGATTAAATATGTAGCTGGGTTAAAGTTTGAATTCTAATTCACTCAAATGATCTCTAGGTTTCAAAGTTCCTGCAGGTATACCGTATTTAGTATAAATTATAGCGCGGGTATCTTATGATATCTTTCCCATACTAGTCGACGATGACCACACACGCAGGTATAAATTAAAACTGCCCGTGCGGACTCTCGTCTAGTGCCTAGTATAGAAAATATGTGTCGTCAGAGTAAAGGGACGTTGTCGCCGTTGACTCTAATGGCATTATTACACCGTAAATCATCGCATATGTATTAGGTAGCGTGTCGTTAAAAAAGGCATACTCGCTGTTGGCGACAAATGACAAGATCCTTTTTTATAGATAACGCCACGTATGTATATCGTAAGATGCTTCGTTAAAGTGTACAGTACAGTACATTACAGTTCTTTTATTTATTTCTGTCTTGTACCTCGGATTTCTGTCGCTTTCGCTATCATTTCGCTCTTGCGTCGGACGTTTTCCAAAAACCTTTTTAATTTAATTTCCACTGTTTTCGGTACTCGATACTCAGAAATCTCAGTTTCGTATATATTGTCAATACACGAAAAAAGTGTCCCAAATATTCCATTCCAGATCGGCACACTGTAAGAAAAAAAATACATAGTAAAATCGGGGAATATTTGTCCCAGTATATATCCTTCTTCTTGTATACAAGGATCGATAGTATTAACATTACTTAGTAAAAATAAACCAAAAATAAATTGAATTCTGAGAAAAAAGTTAATGTCTATTGAATACACTACGTCCTTAAGTGAATAAGATATATTGGACTGACAAATCAATTTTCATCAGCTTCTTTGCATCCACGAGAGGTAACGTGGTTACCGTGGGAATTGAAAATAAGATTATCCTTGTGGGTACAAGACTGAGTCCTAGGAAAGAAATTGCGGTATGTCGTTACTGCAGGTAGACGGTCACTTTACTTGGTCTAGTTTGTCTCGTAGCTTTTCCACGTGGAATTGCTTTACGTTCAGATTTCTCGTAAAAAGTATTCAAGATTGATATTATTTATATATATTTATAACAATATTTTGCTTAATACCAGAATGGGGACTGGCCTGTGTCCAGCCATGTGGAGTATAATAGGCTAATGATGCCTTAATTTTGGAAATGAAATCTGCATACTATAAATTAAGCATGCAGGGCTCCTACGGTATGAAGCCAGGATAACGCTAAGCCACATTAAATAAAGCAAGAAGAATGAAGAATTTTTACACCACGCTGTAGTGAAAGATTCCTTTTTTTTATAATTAAGCTGGGTTAGGGCCATGCTAGCTTGATTTTGCACTCGCTTATTTGCTGATCATTGCTCTTGAGTGTGCGCAAAGTTGTGTTGTAAGTAAAGTCAAGTGTAAAAATACGTATTGAACGAATTCTCTCATAAATACGTATCGAAAGCTTAATTCGCCAACATAAGTAAAGGTATATTTTTGAGTAAATTGTATGCACCCATATTTTTGTACTTTCTATATAATATTGTCTTATTTGCACTTTCCGTTGAAGTCTTGGTTTACCTCGCACGATTGCTAAAGAACATCGTAAGCCTAAGAAAGCTCCAACAGAGCTTCGAATTTCAAGACACCCGCCGTACGAGCATCGCGCCCCTGAGTATTACACTAAGCTTAGTTGAAATATTCTTGCTGTACTAAATCGTCTTCATTTAATCTCTTCAAACACTGTTTACACTTCATTTAACTGCAAAGGACTGCTCATGAATTTTAGTTTACTAGTAAGTATGCGTAAGTCCCATTTTTGAAACAAGTTGCCGTTGATTGTCTTTGTTACTGGTACCACACACTATGTTAGGCAGGGCGTAGCACGGGTGCCATTTTATCACATATCGCTGTGGATAAGACATCCGTCACGTTCTGAGAAGTATGCGAGTGCAAGGGTGATGGATGTCTTATCCACAACGATAAGTGATAAATTGGCAACCGTACTACGCCTTTAGATCGTAGGCCAAACGTGTTTCTAGCCATACGAGTACTACAGATTTTTTGAACGAGACAGCGAAGCGAACGATGTTCTCCGTTTCTGCTCGGGAAAAATATCTTTCGTATGTCTGGCGTCTGTCGGGCTCTTTTCCTCCACAGGGAGGAAAGGATTTCTCAACCGGTTCTCGTGAAACTAAGTGAACAGGTTCAATAATTTTATTTTTTACATAATTCGGAGAAGCATTTTTTTTTAAAGTCTTTAACTTGAAGTTCAGAGTTTTGTTTCTCTGTTTTATTCTCACAATATGAATTAAGATAAGTTTTAAATATTGTAAACCAGACAGGGGTAGTCACGTAACGTTCCAAACACGCGTTAGGATACTTTAAATGTCATTTTTCCATGACATTTAGATCTGCCTGACGCGCGTGCAATGCGTTACGTGATCGACCTGCAGAACATGATTTTAATATCAACTCGATACCTTCCCTGTGCGCATTCCCGAGATAAAGGGTATTGACAGACAGCCAGCCGGACAACAAAGTTATTCTATAAGGGTTCCGTTTTTCTCTTTTGAGGTATGGAACCCAAAAACCACAATGTCAAAAAAAAGTTAGATTAGAGAAATGGCGAACTTCTGAGAAATGTTCTTACTTCTAACTAGATGTCATACATTTCGCCTTGGTGGTTATTTGACACGTAAAACCGACTTCTTACTTCCCGAGACCTACTTATAAAATATTTGAATTTTGTGCCAATATGAAAATGAAATATGTTCAAAATCCCCTGTTACCATAAACAATTAAAATTAATTTCATGGAATTTACCTGAAAATTTGTTTAAATTTACTTATAATTCGCAAAGCGTATTAAATTGATGATGACTAAATGTCAATAAAAGCGTCGATAATTTTAGGGCGTTCAATTAAATACTTGTTTATAGCCGGAAAATGGAACACAATCGCGGCGTCGCCTCCGAGGCAAAGTTCGTATTAAATTTCAATCGCAGAAACCGCTTCCGATAAACAAAGCACCATTTCCAAACACGACTTTCTGGTCGTAGAAAATCAATGTATGTATAATACTCGTATGATATTATGTTTCTTACAAAAGATATCGTGGATTGTTAAAACTATACAGAAATCGAGAACCGAGGTCCACAACCTCCTAAGACCCCGCAACAAAATTTTGTACTTCAAAACAAAATTGACTTTAAACTTTTAATGAATGTGAAAAAGTTCATAATTTAAAAGCACTAGCGGTACAAGCGTACCCTGGGTCTCAAGAGGTCAGATCGTAAAATTATAACATTCGATTTGAACCATGATTATTACGGTTTATTGAGGGTTTTGCATAAGTATGTTAATAGTATTAGATACCATTTGTTTGTTTTTGTTGTTGCTATACTAATACTATTCTGCATACAATTGTACGACAGCATTGAAAACAAGTGAATCTAAAATGCTCGTTTATCGAGAGACTTTACTACGAACTACGCTACTAAAGTCGTGTTTCTGAATGTTTATCTCTATATTAAGTTTGCCTCTTGGGAGTTTGTCGGAAGCGTTGATCGAAGACTGCAATGTTGATTCTTGCTGTTTTAACTGCGCAATTAACGACTGCTTCTTTCACATTGTAATCAAAGCCTTTTGGGCATTGCCGTTCATTAAACGTATGAACAGTCAATTTAATATGACGACCGGGGGACCTGCCAGTGACGAGCCTAGTGGGTAGTGATGCTACCTAAGAAGCTGAAGGTCCTGGGTTCGAATCCCGGTTAGGGCAAATATTTATGTCATGAGCATGAATATTTCTTTTCGCGTCTTAGATGTGTTGATGAGGGCAACCCCGGCTGTCAAAGAACGAGCAGCTGTTATTTGCTAGGTCCCTTTATTTATTATAAATTTAATGCTATTTCACGTAATATAAAGCCCATTAGGTGTAAAATAAATAGTTTTAGTCTCAATTTTAATGTATATATAATAAGTGAAGTGTTTTAGTGACGTTTACAAGTGTTTTGTAGTATCTGAAATTTGTAACCGTCGTAGGTTATAAATTTGAATTATGTGTTCGTCTCGCAATCCTATCTGCTTGTTTTACACACTAATAAATGCCAATTGTGTTTGCAAGAAACAGTAAAACATTGTACAGATTTAAAAATACACAGTTTAGGCATAGTGAGACGTCACTATTGCATGTAAGTACCTATGTAAGTCGCTTAGCTTAAGTAAGCAGTTCCTTGATCTGTTTTTATGTTTTATTTCTTAAAAGAAACATAAATAATGCTAACTCGCAGAGCAGCCGCCGCAGCTCGCCAGCAGGTGGCTGACAAACTCCAACTTACCTTGCTTGAACTAAAAACATCCAAGGAATTGTGTGCTCAGCTGCTTAGTGAGAGAGAGGACAGTGAGAGGGAACTGTTATTAGTACTTGATAGCAGAGATAAGTTAAAAAAAGAGCTATGTTCATTAGAAAGTTCTTACAATGATGTAAATTCTGAGCGGGCCCGGCTTCAGGAAATGGTAGACAGATTTTCTGAGTGTGGAGCCGCTTATGAGGAGGCTTTGAAGGACATCGGCTCAATGGAGAGAGCGCTACATGACGCACATGAGCAAATCTACAAGCTACAGGAGGCCAAGAACAATGCTGCAGAGGCTCACACTCAGAGCTTATTCGAGGAACTGGTTGGGCCCGGCTCACAGTTGGTTACCCCTCCAATTGAAAACCCTGTGGTTACTATAGATTTAACCAATGATTCTGCCTTACCAAGGTTAGTAAATTGCAGTGGTAAAAAACTAAAGAAATATTTCAAACTGAACAGAATAATAAGAAAAACTCAAAAGTTGACAAAACAAAATAAATTGTTTTTCAAGAAATTGAGATTTTGCAAAATAAATGTTAATTTAGTGGACAAGTTGGATATGTATTCTGCTCAGTTACAAAACAGTAGATCAAAATATGAAATTGACACACAGGAATTAAATTTAAAAATTCAGAGCTTAGAGGATTCAATAGAATCATTAAATAAAATGAATGAGAGTTCAAAAAAAGTGATAAGTGAATATTCATTAGCCATGGATGATTTAATATCCCAAATTAATTATAATTCAGAGCGGTTTGAGTCACTGACTAATGGCCAGTCTTGTTTATGTAAACTAGTGAGTGGTCATTCGTCCACTGGTGATTCAAACTCGAGCCTGTGTGCCAGTTTACCACCACCGGAAATTAATAATAAAAGCTCCCTCCACACTACACCTAAGTGCACACCTAGCTCTAATGCAATTATGTACTGTGATGAAATTGGAAGTAATATGGGCACATTTCTGAACCATCACCTAAAGGGACTTAGCACAATTAGCAATTGTCTGCCATATAGTAGCCTAGATAACATGTTAAATCAAATTCTTAACGACAAGAATATTCATTCAGAAACAACACTGCTAGTTCTTATGGGAAACAGGGGTAATGTAAACAAAACTGATTTAATTGAATTCTTGGAAAAGTTAAACACTCTTATAGTGAAAAAGGTTATTTTGTTCACATTCCCATATAGTAGTCAAATGTCAAAAGTGGAGAATGACACTAGATATAAATTAAATATATCTCTATATAACTGTTGTACATATAGTTGTAAGTTTAGTATAATTGACATGAACAAATATGTTAGTAAAAAACATTTGCCTATGTTTTTTTTGACTGAAGGTAAGTTTTACCTTTCCAATTATTGTATGAGACAAATAGCTCTGTCGCTATCCTATTTACTTGACATTTATGCCAAGAATTTGGCACATAACTCAGCTCCTATTGAGCAGCCCAATGTTAACTTGGAATTGGTTCCAATCTTAACTAATAATTTAAATTAAACCTTAAGACAAAAGAGTACTCTGTCTCTGGCAATTTAGTTTTAAATAAGTATAAAAATTATATCCACCTGGTACATCAAAACATTCAGTGTATTAGAGGGAAAGATTTACAAATTGAACTTTTTTTGAATGATTGCAATATTGATATTCTATGTATAACTGAACATTGGTTAACCAGTAATGAATTAATGCCTCAATTTAATAATCACCAGGTGGGTAGTTCGTTCACCAGACTTCATTCCATACATGGTGGGTCGTTAATTATATTAAATAATAAATTAAAATTTAAGGAACGCAAGGACATTGTATCCTTGTCTGTTGAACGGACCATAGAACTGAGTGCAGTAGAATTTGAGCAATTTATCGTTGTTTGTGTATATAGGCCGCCAGTAAGTAATTTTGAACTCTTTTAAAACATAATGGAATCTGTGCTTCTTAAAATATCGCGTTCTAGAAAGAAATTACTTATATGCGGCGACTACAATGTAAATATTTTGGAAAATTCAACAATAAGTGTCAGATTGTTGAGTCTTTTCAAATCTGGTAATCTCAACCACGTATTTATGGAGCCTACTAGAGTGACTGCTACTAGCTCAACATGTATAGATAACATTTTCACTAATATTTTTCCTAGTAACAAAAGTATAATCAGCAAATTAGAATCAGATCACTTAGGCCAACTCATGGTATTTGAGACATTAAGGAAAAATATCGTGAAAAAACAAATAACTTTTGTACCAGTAACCACAGATCGTGTGGAAAGAATGAAACATAGTCTAGCTCAGGCGCTACCCTTTCTGTCTTCCGATATGAGCCCTAATAACATGTACAATTCATTCTTCCATACTTTTATGGCACTTTTTAATGCGGTATTTACTCGCAAATCGGCCGTGGTTACTAGTGCACCAGTTTTTAGTGAGTGGGCTACTGCGGACTTACATAAACGTAGACAAGTACTGTATGCCTTATATGAGGAACGGCGGTTTAATACGAGTGATGAATTTAAAGAACATGTCAAGCAATATTCGAAGCAATTTAAAATAGATTGTCATGTTGCCAAGCGTAATTATTTATCTCAGAAAATAAAAAATAGCTCTGACATTATTAAAACAACCTCGAAAGTAATAAACATGGAGACTGGCAGATCGGAAAACACACCGACTGATCTTAAAATAAAAATTGATGGCAGAATTGTAGATTCTAGTTTGGAAGTAGCTACTGAATTTGAATATTTCTTTACTGAGATACCAGTCTCCACAACTAAGTATTTAAATTCATCACCTTCCTCTGCCGTTACATTGTTGAAAGAAAACGCCCCAGAATGTAATACAAACCTCCATTTTGAACACGTTAGTTTCTCAGATGTAGTAAAGGCGTTTAAATCGATTAATGTCAAAAAAACTAGTGACCTCTGGGGAGTTTCTGTTCATGCACTCAAATGCATTATAGAAATCATAGCGCCTGATTTGGCAGTTATATTTAACAACAGTGTCGATTGCGGCGAGTTTCCTGATCTAATGAAACATAGTAAAATCACTCCGTTATTCAAATCGGGTAGCACTACTGACCCCACTAACTTCAGACCAATATCTGTGCTCCCAACATTTAGCAAAATTTTTGAGAAATTAGTTTTGTCGCAATTAATAAAGCATTTTAATATAAACAATTTGATGCATAACATGCAATTTGGATTTACCCGGGGTCGCTCGACAACCGACGCTGGTGTCGAGCTGATTAAACACATTTTCGATGCCTGGGAGGAATCACAAGATGCTTTAGGTATCTTCTGTGATTTATCCAAGGCCTTCGACTGCGTTTGTCATGAAACATTGATCAGGAAACTCGACTACTATGGAGTCAGAGGATCAGCACTGAATTTACTAAAGTCATACTTACATGGTAGAATACAAAGGGTCGAAGTGAATGGACAGCGATCACCGGGGTCATTGGTCTCGATGGGTGTACCGCAGGGATCAATATTGGGACCTTTCCTGTTCCTTATCTACATAAATGACTTGCCATATCTCGTAAAGACCCACCATGATATAGTATTATTTGCTGATGGCACCTCACTTATTTTCAAACTTATAAGACAGCAAAAAGCTTGCAATGACGTAAACAATGCTATTTCTAAAGTAGTAAATTGGTTTAATATTAATAATTTATTGTTAAATGAGAAGAAGACTAAATGTATTAAATTTGTCACGAATCACGTTGAACACGAGCAAGGGAGTGTCTTTGTGAAAGATGAGGAATTGGAACTAGTTGATAGCACAGTTTTTCTTGGTTTAACGTTAGATTCTAAGCTTCAATGGGGTCCCCATATTGCTAATCTCTCGAATAGACTGAGTTCTGCAGCATTTGCAGTGAGTAAGATCCGTCAATTAACAGACGTGGAAACAGCTCGATTAGTATATTTTAGCTACTTCCATAGCATTATGTCATATGGTATTTTATTGTGGGGCAGTGCCTCGGACATTCATTCGATTTTTGTTCTGCAGAAACGGGCTATTCGGGCGATATATAGATTGAAACAGAGAGACTCACTTAGGGATAAGTTTAAAAATATTAATATCATGACATTGCATTGTCAATATATCTATGAAAATATTGTGTATGTACATAAAAACATTGTCAATTTTAGGAGAAACTGTGACATACATAATATTAATACTAGAAATAAGCATAAGCTCGCGGTGCCCACCACTCGGCTCCAAAAAATAAAAAAATCATTCATGGGTAATTGTGTAAGGTTTTATAACAAACTTCCTGGAAACGTAACTGAGTTATCTATTAATAAATTCAAAAACTATGTGAAACGTAAACTTATTTCTAAAGCTTATTATAGCGCACAAGACTACATGAATGATAAAACTTCTTGGGACTAATTTTGACTGGATTTATAATTTATTTATTCCGTTTGGAAAAATTTGACATTGTGTTTTTCATTAATTATTCTCGTTTTATTTATTTTTTGACATTAGATTGTCTTTCTAGAAACATTCTAGACTAGTATTTTTTTATATAAAATTTTAAATATTTCATTTAAATGTTACTTTTTATGTTTAATAAATTACTCGAAGTAATTAGCTTAAGATTATGTTTCTACCTGACGATTTGAAAGTGCTTGTTACTCGGCCTACTTGAATAAATATAATTTTGAGTTTTGAGTTTGAGTTCTATCTATATAATTATGTATATCTTTTAAATATAACGTCGTCTAGTACGCGTAACATAAACCTTATTGACCTTACTTTTAGACTAGTGCGATTCGTATAAGATTGTCCGTTAACATTTATTTAATTAATATTTGTAGGTACCTACACTACAAACG
Organism: Epinotia demarniana; assembly: GCA_945867215.1. Taxonomy (NCBI): domain Eukaryota; kingdom Metazoa; phylum Arthropoda; class Insecta; order Lepidoptera; family Tortricidae; genus Epinotia; species Epinotia demarniana. Next base: position 12,576,712 of record OX244275.1, read on the forward strand.
CCAAAAATAGATCTGTACTATGCACGACTCTACTGTCATTAATTCAAAGGTATGTTACGAAAAGAATAAACGAAAGTATCACAGCTTATGAAATTTCATGTGTTCTTTGAATACCCAATATCCCAGAGCAGCGTGGAAATTCCGCCGTGTTATATAAGCCTTATCGTGAGCATAACTCAACTAATATGAATGTTACTGTGCCTAACGTTAGGGCGAGACACTTTCCACTCCCATTATGCGACTTTTACGTCCTCTCTATTTTCTAAATTTGAATTTGCTGAAAACGGCTCTCATTACATTCAGCCAGTCACCACATAGTTAGCTTGGTACCGTAGAACCCCGTGACTTCGCCTTAGATACCTAACATCGCCTATTTTGATAAAATTCTCGCCTAGTTTTTAGGGCAGGTTCCGCACAAAACTACTAAATAGAAAGTGTTTTTTATGCATGGCAATATTCTCGCATCAATACCGGCTAACTTAACGACGTTTACGGGAAGTGCCGGTATTTCTTTACATTGACAGCACGTGTTTTGGATTACCTTGGCGGAACTTTGTTATAAATAGTGGTTAAGAAGAGACATCGGAAAGTTTTTTCTTGTACTATAATCTACAACTAATGCTCTTTCTTATGGTAAAATTGTTTTTTGCCTGCCTTATTAGTATACGTCACAATCGATTTAAATGTAATTGAGGTTATGTTCCGGCCAGCTTGTAGCTACAATTCGCCTGCCCCTAGGGTTGTCAATACAAGTGTGTGATATATTTCAAATTTCTTATTTAGTAGTATGGGTCATTCAACCCTCGACGGACAAAGGGGTCTTACAAGTTTTAATATTAATATTTTAGTTTGAGTTTTACATTTTTGATTCATGTTTATCTTTACCACTATTATGATAGAAGGCTGTGATGATTGAAATGATTCGTTTAGAGGTACTTCTTTTTTCATAATATAACTTTTTTTAATTTAAAAACAAGTATTTTTTTTATTAGCCCTATAATATTACTCTTTTTTTGTTGTCGAGTAAGTTAATATGATTTTTGACAGCCCTATCGAAAAAACAGTTAATGTATGAAACTAACTTCAGACCGTAACCTGTCTTCGCCTGCCATGTTTTTTTTTATATATCTCTTATCTGGGATAGTTAAGGTTCATAATCGAAAACACGTTAAAAATTAATAAGATAGTTGGCGGCAACTTCAAATTTGGACGTAGTTTAAGGAAAAGGATCCAATCCACAAAATTACCAAAACATGAGTTAAGTATACCAGAGAGGTGTTTGAGGCGTATATTTTCATTCAGCAAAAAGACGCCCAGCTCACACAGTGTTTTCATATTTTAATCAACATGGGATACCATCCCACATGTATGACGGGGTAGAATAGATATCCTTTAATAAAAACCCATAACGCTTGGAACCGTATAGTAATATTAGATCAGTTACATATATTGATTCACATTTATTTTAACAAAAGATATCCAACCTGCCTGGACCATTTTTAAGAAATGCAATTCACACGTTTTTGCTTTTAATATTTTCAACGAAATGGATCCAATCCATTTGTATTCTTTCTGAAAAACTAAATGTAGGCTCTTTAAAACTTTTAGATATGCAACAAAATAGATTCACCTCACTTGGATCAGTTTTGTTGAGTTGTTGTGAATCCTGCTTTGGTGTCTTAGTAAACTACAGAAACAATCCTTTTCAAAAAAAAATTTGTAAAGCCGACTTTTCAAATTCTTTTGGCTTTATTTTTAATCATTAAAAGAAATTTCCAATACAAAGCAGCCTTTATTACGATTTTTGCCGTCAGTATTGTCTTCGATCATTACAATATACGTAAATGTATTATCGAAATATAGGTAAATAAATAAACAATTCAACTTGCTTGAACCTTTTGTTTTATATGTTTGGCAGTTCTACGTTCATTTTCAAAAACGATCGAGCGGGCGTAAATCTTTTTTGATAGATAAGTATGAATTATGCTTTAAACATAGTATTCTTATGTTTCACAACACTACTGACAAAAAAAGATTTCATTTCCATAGACTGTGCGTGTAACAGTTCAAGTTGTCTTCGAATCTAAATAAACACCCTCATTAACTTGGTCGTCAATAATATTACATAGATCTCCAAAGTATCCTTTGAGAGAGCGCTCCCTGCGAGCCCCAAGTCCCAAGGCCCTGGGGTGAGCCCCACGGACCCTCACTATCCCCAGGTGTCTTGCAACTCGCTTCAGGTCTCGACCTGAAACCACCTGAGCGGCGAGGCAATCCTTCAGAGAGTGGTCCCAATGCGAACCCGAGGGCCTAAGGCCCGAGCCCGAGCCCCCACGGATACTCGGTATCTCCGAGTAACTTGCAAGCGAAACCTTAGGGCCGAAGTCCTGAAGGTAAACGGGGAGGCAAGCGGAGCCGAAGGCTGAGCTTTTCGTAAGAATGAAAGGCTCTAAGCATGCTTGTAGTGAGTGGTCGCTATAAGAGCTTGGGGGTTGAAGTCCTTACTATCCCCAGGTGTCCTGCAAGTAAAACTGGAGATCAAAGTCCCCAAGGGGAGCAGGCAGTTAAGCGAGGCCGAAAGGCGAGCTTTTTGTAACAATTAAAGGTCCCAATCAAGCCTTAAGAAAGCGTTCCCAATGCGAGCCTGAGGGCCGAAGGCTGGAGCGCAAAGTCCCCAAGGGAAGTGGACAGGCAAACGAGGCCGAACGCTAAGCTTTTCGTAACAATGAAAGGTCCCAATCAAGCTTTAAGAAAACGTTCCCAATGCGAGCCCGAGAACGAGCCCTCACGGACACTTACTACGAGTATACCCGAGGTGGCGGGCTTGGCGGAGTTTGGCGAGGAAGCGAAGCCAAAAGCCGAGTTTTACATTTAGAGAGCGCTCTCAATGCGAGCCCTTACGGACACTCATTATCATCGGGTGTCTTGCAAGCGAAACCTGAGGCCTGAATTCCCGAAGGTAAAAGGGGACGCAAGTGAAGCCATAGGCAGAGCTTTTCTGTAGGAATTCAAGGCTTTAGCATGCTATAAGCGACCGCTCCCTAGGCCAGCTCGAGGGTTTAAGACCCGAAAGCAATCCCCGCGGACACTTACAATCCCCAGGTGTCTTGCAAACGAAACGTTGAGCGGAACGCTGAGGAAACGGAAGGCTGAGGTTTTATGCCGTTTTGTCCAAAATTTGTATACCCGCATCCCTTGACGTTGGTGAAATTTTCAAGTCTTAAGCTCATAGATTCAAGGAGTTCCTATACAAAGTTCATCCCCATTTTTCAACCCCTTTGCACCCTTACCTTTATAATGTTATAGCCCAAAACCTGGCCAGGGATTTTTTGATTTGAGTTTTCATCAAAATTCGTTCAGCCATTTTCACGTGATGCGGGTACATACAAACAGACAAAATTCTAGGTGTTCTGTTATCGATTCTAAGTATTCCCAGCATAGTTTTTTTCGAATATCTTTCATATAAAGACTTCCAACCCTCGTCAGTTTTATTATATGTATGTACAGATGGTTTTATATACCATTATTATGCATTATTATGCCATTTTTATTATGTGAATCCTTATTACAAAATGAAACAAAAGGAAGGGCCTATGAAAAGTGTATTTTCGCAAAAAAGATCCAACCCCACTTTTGGTCAAATATCTTAAAAAATATATCATTTAACTGAATTATAGTATAAGAATTTATACTACACGACTCAACTCAATTTTCATCCAAACATATATTATTAAAAAAATGTATCAGTTTTGAGGAATCACGGTTGAAACTTTAAATCGCCATAACTTTTGCTCAACTTTTTGTGGATTGGTTCCTTTTCCTTAAACTACGTCCATTTTGTCTATAACGCTCCGGCGGTATGTAGGTGAAGACAGGGCGTTTTGTCTACACTTCGCCTACCACCTTTAGAGTCCAATTGTAGCCATTCCTTAGCGAAATTTAGACCTTAAGTTACGATAAACTAAAGTCCCATATAGATTAATTCGTTTTTTGATCTTAGCAAGCAAAAACACGTGTAAATCTGTGAGAAATTTTCAAATAACTGCAAAATCCAGGCCCGGTTCTACGGTATTTATTATTTTTAGCCATGCAATATCAGTTGGTAGCACGGAAATTTCGTCAAAAGTTACCGTTAGAGTTAGATACTTTGCGAGAGTTTGGTTACTGCAAGGCAACTGCTTTGGTAGGGCCAGCGTGCCGATGGAGTCATAAATCCGCTACACTACACTACACAAAAACACAAAAACATTTACGAGTCACTATAGAGTACGAGCGAGAGGTCCAGCGTAATGATAATTATTTAAGACTCCACGGCACGTTGATTCCGGCCCTATTTTAACAGTTGCCGTGCATCAGATTGAAAGTCGCGTGGTTTACCGCTCGCCTACATACAGTGGCTCCCAATCATGCAATAGGGAAGATGCAGCTATAATATTTACCATTATGTTGTGACCAAAATGAAACGTTTTTAAGTACTAATGTCAAACAATAACTAGGATTTGAAGTAATAAGACGAGCCACGGACAAACAAATATGGCGAGTGACACACAGGAACTGCAGGTCCGTTTAGGCGCGAAAGTTTAAATTGTCAGTTTGTAACAGGATTTATTCACTATAAATTATAGTATTGTAAGTTTTTAATACTTTCGTGGTCTTGCATATTTTATCTTCTCTATTATGTTTTCATTCTATTGAAAACTACTTCATAATTTTATTATACATATATACCTCATTGTGTATTAATAAACGAATGTTATATTAAATAGGGTATGTGACAAATTTTCGTTAAGTACTACAAAATCTTCTAAAGTCACTAAAGATACGCTTGATAATTGTTTTTCTTAGATTTAGAGCCATTTTAATAACCAAAAGACAGTTTTAATAAATACACTTCGTATTTCCCGCTGAAACGCTAAGTCACGTGACATTTCAGAGGCGTGACGTCACGATGCATAGTCTTAAGGCCTGCATACACTGGCGCGGCCTGCGATGGCGGACAATAGTAAATTTGACAGCTAATGACGACACCGGCACCGCCAGTCTGTGAGAGGCCTAATGTATGGCTTAAAGGACACGTATCCAGAATGGCATGACATTTTGTTTATTGCATCGTGACGTCACGTGCTCTGATTGGTCGCTGACACGTTTTGTATAAATGATGCACAGATTCAAAAACTTATCTTTATTTAGGAAAATAAAACATTTAATCATTTTTATTTGTAATTCAAGTCAATTATTCTTAATAAGGACCTTAAGTGCTATAGTATTCAATACAATACTTCTTTATTTGTTTACTCTGTCACATACCCTATACGGGTTTAGACTCAAAATTTATTATAACTCAAAAAGAAAAAAGAAGGCAAAAAAATATGCTAGCGACGACTAGCAAGTCCTTAGTACACATATATTTCCAAATTGATTGTACCATTCCGAAATTCATATTTCCTATTTAATATCTGAGCTGAATGATACATCACAGTCCATTCTCGAGTAGAATGCTTTGAGTCCCTGTTCATTAGTGAATACGCGAGATTCTGATGTGGAATATTCGTTACAAATATAAATAAACAAGGAGCATGTACGAATCTTTAGATTAATTTGCTGAGAAGGAAAGTTTGAATTATTTCGTATATTTATCCAACGACTTCTTCAGACGTTTCTAAAACTTTTACCGTGTTTACGAGCAGAACCAATATTAAAAAGATACAATGCTTATGCGCGTACCCGAGTTGAAGTCATTTTCGACAATTTATAAAGCCAAAAAGTTTCTTGTAAGTAGGTTGTACTGTCGTAAATGTGGACACGCTGGACAAAAGCACCAATTTTTTTTCAGGCACTTGTTGGGTCCATATCTTTTTAGTTTTTGATAGGAACCAACTCCTCCGTCGGCCATATTTAATTTTTAATGCGGCCATTTTGAATTATAATTCAGAATAAGATCTTCATGTAGGCCTATAAACTAAAGTATAGTGCCAGTGGCTCTCTTCAAATACTGAACAAAAGACCTAAGTGGCTCGATCTCGGGGCCAAGTCTACAATCACTTTGCCCAACGGAACTAGTCACCCGCTGTCATTTATGTCTAAAAAAGAACCGGAACACTGATCAAGTGTGAGTAGGGTCGCGGGAGCGCCTACTAGAGTCGGTTTCTCGTATTTACCTAATACTTAAGTACACGTAATTGTTGTGCCTAATTTGAGTCCATGTGAATCTTGTAACTATATATACTCGTACCTAACTATGTATGTATCTATTTAATCATTATATACAGACAACCTTTAAAAATATCTATACACAGACTTAATGTTATATATTGACATAAGACGGATGTGTAGATATTTTTGGAAGGTTGTCTGTATAGGTACATATTGGAGAACTCGATAAACCTTGCATGCAATAAATTGTAAAGTGATTAAATGAAACATTACCTACTTACATAATGAAATAAATAAATGTATATCATCTTGATTTTTTTAGGATGTTATAGGTAATTGACGACATTTATTAACTTTATCATCGTAATAGCTATTTTAATGAACCTTTTTTTAAAGATGATATTTTTTTTTATTTTGTATGCATGGGAAATTGACACATGACAAATAATAACTCGTAAATCAATTTACAATATACATTACGCTTGCTAATGCATGCATCATTGCTCATTATATCAGAAATTGATTAATTCCAGACCTAGTAGGTACTAGTGTTTTTTTTTCTCTTGAGGATATTCTGGATCACTGCTCCAACTCGGGCTTACTTATTAATTACTAAGTTTAAAATGATCAATAATGACATTCTCCACTGTTCTAACACCCTAAAACATGATGCAATGAACACTCGAATGAGTTGATGTTCAATAACCCTTACTTTTTACGTGGCTCATCCATTTCTTAGTCCTCTACTTAGGAGGGTTCGGTAATTGGCTTACCTAATTAGTGATTGCAGGGATAACAGTGTTCCAGAGCCCCCAAATCTTGTAAGGTGATGTGCTTATGAATATTATAAACTTTGGCCGTACACAATTTTATAAATCATCCTGCTCCCTTGAGTATAGTACGAATTTCGGAGATGAAATGTAGCATACGTCCTTGAAAGTGAAATTATTTTTCTTGGAATACTTCGGTAAGGTCGCGGTACATTTCGATCTTTACTTTAGTTGTTCTTTATAGCATCGTTTTCTTTTTCTTCAAATGAACTCAAACTGATTTGAACCTTTTGCTCGTCAAGACCAAATGATGTACATGGTTGAGATGAGATTATTGAACAAGCGATCGAAGTGAACGAAGTTCTTCAGCTTAGGCCAAAATTCTTTCGCGTGTCCGGCTGTTTTCCTGTACAGGTCGCATTTTTCAATCGGTTTTCGTGACACTTTATGAACAGGTGTTCAAAAATATCTAGTATATAATGTAATTTATCGGTTTAGTTATTCTGTTCACTCTTACCGTGAATATATCCAGATTGGGATTGGTAGGGAATACAGATGACTTTTTAAGGAAATAGTATTCCTTACAAAGATACCATATAATATACTCAGTGCATATATCAGGCAAGCATCAAATGATAATTGATAGTAATTCACATGAGGAAAAATGAAGCAAATAGGTTGATTGACGATATAATGTTAATCACTCCATACACCTGGACGTCTGCTGATAGATCGATAATCGAATCGATCGAAACCTTATCGATAGATGTAACGGATATCTATAAAGTACTTTGTAAAGAATTACATAATGAACCAAGTTTTATCACAATAGATGATTACAAGTTAACAGTTTCACGCGACGAACAGAGGAATACCGCTGTATTCACGAGGGCTTAGCAGCTCTGTATGACAGGAACATCGTTCGGGGTGATTGATCATTGTGTTGTGACGTCCCTTGAGTAGTTAGTTAAACAGCTCCCTAGCGACCGACGCAATTAAATCCTGTGCTACTCTAGCACAAATTGCACAATATCAGCCAGAATGCGATGCAAAACACGAACCATTAAGAGCCATTGTACATTGAATTACTTAGTTCGCAGGGTTTACACAATTTAAACAGATGACGTCGCGTATATTATGTCATTTATATTCCTGATATGTTGAGACTAACAGTAAGTAGGTATTCACGATGTCGGAGAAAGTGTATAATTATAAATTATAACTTCTGCGTAGACTTAATTAATGCATTTTAAGGAGAACACACAGTGACCACTGTTCAATTAAATATTCAGAGCTAAGTAAGTGTTTATAAAGCGGGTCTAAGGTAAGTATGATGAAATGCAGGTGTAGGTGTGATATATATCATTTACAAGTATTGAAATTCAATAACTATTTGGATTGTCCGCTTACACTACATCCTTTTTTTTTACTCTTGAGTGTATTAAGTTATATTTTTTATTTCCACGATTTAAAATATTCATAATTCCAAAGTGTGTATGTGATGAATTTTCACTTAACATACCGTTATATAAATGTTAAGATGAAATTGTCTATGGAGCGTGTTCCATCGAATCGGTTTTGATCGGAATACATATTTCATAGCGTCGCCGCGTGCATTTTCTCACAAAACAGTATCGTGAGTGGATTTCCGCTCACACAGAGAGCTTTGCAATAATGCGTTGTACCTATTCATGGTTAAAACAGGCTCTCATATAGCCTTGCTGCTTTTTCAGTTGTATATCAGGCCGCGGCTGCCGAGTATTTATTAAAGCTTGTTTTGTATGAACATGAAAAGAGACTTAGCTAATAAAAAATACGCCAATCAGAGCCTAAAATATTTACTAGGTTCAGACGAACGGTCAATTACGTAGTACTTATCATTATGAGTTTATGAGACGTCAGGTAAAAAATTTGAACACATCAAAGGAGCCCGAAATCTATTTATCTCATCAAAACAGATTCAGTTTGTTTTGTACATTTTATTTATACATGCTGGCAGGGAAGTTGTTTGCAGTTCCCTGAAGTTGCTAGGGAAAGTTCGTAAAAGGTCTTTATTCTGTTTGCGCGGAATTTCGTTTTCTTTCCATCTTTGTTCCTAACTGTCCTTACAGAAATTGCGCTTCAGTAGTTGACAAAGTTATTCGGGCCCTTAAAACGCAATGTTTGTTACAATAATACATCCTATACGGAATCATAGTCTTATTCGCTGTAAAAGTAAATACTTTTGTTAATGAACACACAACCTTTCAGGAGTGTTCCTTATTTACCCTGCATTGAAACTTGTGATGTTTAGTTGCTTGACAATTCGTGTTCAACTACATATTAATATCAATAGATATATTCTTAAAACTTTAAATCTAGCGCTTTCTCCATTGTGTTATGTGTTGTTTTCAAATAGACCATCATATTTAGATTGCATCTTATCAATATTGCCCTATTACGTCGTAATAGCAAGCAATAGTCGCATCACCCATCCGCAATCACGCGACGACGCTGAGCCTGTAATGCGCCGGTAATAGCTGAATGCGCCCCGACCAAGAACCGCCGATCCATCGTCGCGCCTCACGTCCTAGCTATATCATTCACAACTTGTCTCGACTCGCCATACAACTCACTCCTAGTATTTCTTGATCCCGAGATTTCTGACGAATATGCGAAATCAGAAGCTGGACTTACACTGGTTCGCTTCAGGCGATTTGTATGAACTGTGAACAGGTACCAGCTCAGCTACGAATCGAAATCCGACTCTATTCAGCCACCCTTTTGTGCCGACACCGGTTGCTGATGACGTGACGCTGGCATTAGTACCATATCCCTTGTAACTGGTAAAATTACAAAACGTTAATAAATTTCTTCAAGTTTGAAGCTAATTCGTTTACAACCCCTCAAGTGTAGTTAAGAAGTTGTGGAAATACTGTTACTTAAAGCAACGTTTTGAAACATTTGTAACTAAGCAATCGGTGGCTTTGAAAATAAACAAAGACATAAAACAGGCAAATGAGTGTAAACTTGTTTTATGACGTAAAAGTTTCTTATTACTTATCTAAACTTCTAATATTGCAAAAGGAAGTCGCCACGAAAGATTTGTTTAAGCGCAGGAAAAATCGATATTTTCTTTTGTAGAGCTCTTCGAATAAGTAATGTCCTTATAGAAAAGATAAAGGAGCCATCGTTTAAGGCCCAATCTCGAGGATACCACAGAAAACTAAAATATGCTTTAGAATGTCGCAAAGCGTTTAATTATGGAACTAATAGGGTTTGAAAGGCTTAATTATAAAGAAAGGAGTTCAGAAAAAAGGAAATAAACGTACTTACCCTGTATTAATTTTGTTCAATTAGGTATTAGATAAACTCGGTAGGAGAAAAATTAATAACGACACATGAAACTAATTTTAAACCTTTAGATGAAGTTTGCCACGACACAGATGTTAGAAGAACTTTTTTATTGAAAATAAAAAAGTTGGCAAGTTATGCCAAACTTGATAACCTTTATTAAAATTATCCAACTACGAGTAGAAGTGTTGAATGAAATGCATCAGCTTCTACAAACGCGTGTGGGATTTGTCTTATCTCGCATTTCCAGTTGGATACCTAAACCAAATTCACTCACTGAATACATTCGTTCAGTTCATCAACTCATTCGTTTCATCAGTAAAAATTATGGTTTGATAAGGCTTTGCGCGTACATAAATGAACCCACTTACAAGTTTACTAGCGCTACTATTATAATCTCTCATCTCTCACTTATAATAAATCTCTAAATTAAAAAAAGAATCAGCCAGTCTCAAACTAACCATTTTTTCTACTCCTGTACCGTTATCTGTCATTTATATAGGCTTTAGCTCAAATACAATGACACCGATAATAAGTCGTCGAAAAAGTCTATGCTCTATGGCCCATAAACGCACTCTTAAGTGTACTTTTATGGTTCATACATTTTCCATAAAAGCACTGTTTACCACGATGTCAAATCATCAAACTTTTTTTTATCAACCACTATATTGCAGTGGTACCAACTTCATTAGCAAATTTTTAGAAATAAGGAGTTTTTATTTATTATAAAATATTTGTAAAACATAAATTATTTACTAATATAACAATAAATTATCTTGTATTGTGTGTTAATATACACATTTTACCAATTATTGGTATCATTTATAAATATAAACCGATCCGATTCCGTTCGGATCCCGATTCAGTTTGGTTCGGATGGCAAGTGCAAGGAAATTAAAAACAAAACAGACCATAAACAAGAGGTGTCAATGTGTCATATTTCTAATTTCCCACCAAAGTTCCAGTTCAAAATTAAAAGACGAAATATGATTACTATTCGTTATTAATAACTTCTTAAGATTTGATTCGTGTTTGTGAAGTGAAGAAAAGTGTGTACGTTCCTTTTAAAATGGACGAAGAAGAAAATAACTGCACCGCTGAAGAAATTGCGTGAGTAGTAATAGAACTAACGGAAAACTTACTGCTGGAAAGTCAAATGCTATTTATTTCAAATTAGTCGTAGAAAAAGTATTGTATGCAACGGTGTATAACTTGGTCTTAAAACGCTCGTGCCGTCTTTAATTGCGATGCTCGCCAAGGCTCGCATCGCAACTCACGACACTCGCGTTTTAAGACCCTACTTATACAACAGTTGCATAAAATACTATTTGTGTCCCCCGATGATTTCAGATTCCCATGAACGGAAAAATATGTAACTTTTTTCATAAGCACATTATTATTCTAGCTTCCGTTTAGGATAGTTTTTATCCGACTGCGACGATTAATTAATTTTCGGAAACATTTGACCTCATTAAATTATTCATTTCTTCTGCTTGAAATCGTAGCCGCCATATCTGTCAACTGTCAGTGACGTCAAAATGGCGGGCTTGCCATAACTATCGAGTATTAATAATTTCGATCCGGTGTTGTGATGATAGACCTTCACAAAACGCATATTAAATTCAAAAGCGTAAAAAAATAATCGATTCTGATATGGAAACTTATATGCGATAAATTCGTATTGAGGCGTAATTTCAATAAATGTATCAACAAATTTCAACAAAATAACGTCAAACGTCTGACTCTCTTCCTTTTTTTTAATGGCATGGCGATAGCGCTGTTCATGCGTTCAGCCAAAGTCTATTTGAGTTTTTGCAAGATTGAATCACACGCTGAGTATTTAATTGTCACGATACTGCACGGCTATCACTAGACGGCGCGCGAGCTCTCTCGATTTTTCTCGCACTATATGTCTCTTTCTAAGTTATCTGATAAGAGAGAGACGGATAGTTGGAGAAAAATTGAGAGAGCTCGCGCGTCGTTTTGTGATAGCCGCGCTGGTTTGTCGGTATTTATATTTATCAGTAATAAACAGTATGTATGAAATCAGTATAGAACGGGCCTTTTATAAACATTAATTATGAAGCGCGTCAGTATTAGGCCTGCATCACACTGGCGCGGCCTGGCCGCGGCGGACAATAGTAAACTTGTCCGCCGCTGTCAAATTTAATATTGTCCGCCACCGCAGGCCGTGCCAGTGTGCCTTAAAGCCTGCATCATACTGGCGCGGCCTGGCCGCGGCGGACACTAATAAACTTGTCCGCCGTTATCAAATTTACTATTGTCCGCCACCGCAGGCCGCGCCAGTGTGATGCTGCCTTAAGGCGGCTTCAAATTGACATTCAGCCAATATAGAGACCACAATAGAGACACAGAAATTGGCCAACATACAGGGAAATACTTTTATCATAAAGCCTGCAACACACATTATTATGTTGGCAAGGGTGGGAACATACACAAGATTTGCCAGAATGTGATAGTGTAATCTGAAACATTGCAATATGAAAAAATAAACATATTGTATTGACATTTGCCGTCTGTTGTCAAATTAAAAAGAGATCTTTTGTTCCACGTAAACACTACCGGTCAATGGGTACTCGAAAGGATTATCTATTATTAATTCCTAAACACATCTTTACCTGACAGTCGAAGTGACTCAAGAACTCAAGATCATTTCAGTCATCCATCACGTTTTTATAATATAACATAACACAGTGTTAAAAATATGTAGAAAAGAAGATCAATTTTAATTGTTTAAACATTTAATACTGCAGCGTGTGTCCTACCTCTTAGATCTATTGCCACAGACATCTACTAAACTTTTACCCCATTATTCATAAAATTTAAAATACTTCTGATAAATAACACGTTTTGTCCCTTTCTTAGTAATTTAAATATCAGAGTAACAGGTTTTAACGTCATTTTAACTAAAATATATAGGTTTATTGAAAGTTTTACATGATAGGTTAAAATTAGAACTGCATGTGTCCTATTTCCAAGAGAAGAAATGCGTTAACTCCTACATGAACATGCAAACAAAGTCGCAGGTACAGCTAGTGTTAAATAAAAAGGCTCGCTGACCCCGACCTGATATCACGATACGCGGTTCGCACAATCCCTTTTCTTTTGAAACAGCGCATCACCTTCATTCCATTAGCATTTTTATAGGCTCTTGAGGCTGTCGTTATCTCAACAAGGCGGCATGCGCCGAGAGGTGCTGAAATTGTGGCCCTTTCATTTATTTTCAGTTGAACATTAGGACGTTTCTGTAACTTGACGGGACGGCTCGGGGCGGAGTCGGTGCGACGTGAACTCATCTCGGCAGTTGTGTGGTGGGCTCCGCGAGAACTGACTTCGGGCATCGTAATATTGTTCTAGCATGCAACATGAACTTCACGTTTGTAACGTAACAATATGAGCTAATGCTGCCTTGTGTTTTTATCCTTCATTTATACATTTTGTTTACAAAAAATACAAGTACAGTATTTTATAATAAATAGCCTCTCGCTTGTTTCACAAAATTAATTAAACATGATTATTTCATAACAATATGGCAAACACTTCGCAACAGCGAATGCTTCCCAAATTTAAAAGTACATTTTAAATTTCAACCAAGTAAAAGGATTATGTATCTCTAGGGAAATCAGAATACATCACTCTTGAAGAGTTTCCGCGTTTTCCTTCCCCGTCGATTCATATGGCATATAAACTAATATACGTCTAGCTGATATTGCTGTCACCGGGGACTCCTTTGGGACTCGGAGGAGTCGGTCGTCGTGTTACCTATTAATAAAATCAATTCAAAACTGATTTATACCTGGAAAAATGAGGAAAACTTTCTGTATTTTACCGAAAATTCTCTTCGGAAAATACTTGCAATGTGCGCAGGGAATTTTAATCTTTTGGGATGGTTCGTTTTGGGCATCCGTGCGGAGGGTCCTATTAGGCTCTGCAATTATTAATTATCCCTTAACCCGCATTTTTTGCTTACAGCAACTTGGAGAGTATGTAATTTATAAAATAACTTCATAAGTAAATTGCCTTTACCTCTGATTCAGTGCCCTAGGGGGTTGTGAAAAGATAATTATACGGGTATGGGTTTAAAAATGCTTTACGTTTACTCAGCATTAAGATTTTTTAAACTCTAATGGTCGAGGAAAACGAGCGTACAGTGTTGATTTTTAAAGCTACAATGTATTTCTACCAAATTTAAGCTAAAATATGACACTATGCGTTACTTATACGGAAACGCAGCTTACTTAGCTTTAGTGTAAAAGCCCATGGGATAGGTAAATAATATTCAGATCGTTATCGCTTTATAACACATCCATTTGTTTATTAACCACAAATATGAATATTGGAAATAACTGGTCCATGGAGCTTAATTAAATTGATAATGTAGGTCAACGCAGTCACAAATTAATGTCGTTAAGAGAAAACGCAGGTAGCGTCCATGAGTTCAGTCCATCAACACAAACTTTTTTGAAATCTTTCTCGTTCACAGTAGATACATAAAAAGTATGGAGAGTAATCAAGAAATTCTATTGTATCATTGCCCTATTATTCTTGTTATTATCGTTGTATGCCAGGCATATGTAGTCCACCACATTTTTTTTTTTTCATTTTTTTTATGTATCTAACAATATATTTTTATATGGCATAAGGGTAAACAGTTGCATAAAATAACTTTTATGCGGCTCAATTTTAGAAACAACTTTCCTCATAAGAGCGAAACGCCAGCTAGCGCTGTTTTCTTAAGAGGTAGCTATCAAACAAAATTTTCAGAAACGAATTACTAGCAATAATGACATGCCTGGAAAACATCTCCGTATTCTATTTTATTTTTACTTATATTAAGTTAGAGTATCGGATGATTTAAATTAGTTATTTTACTGTACAGTCAGCGGCATAGAGTTGGTAGCAGCCAAAGCAGGCAATTATATAGGAACACGTCTTTATTTCTGTAAGTGTTTACTCTCTCCACATCCTTATGTGTTACGTATAGTTGTACATGTTCGTAATTCAAAACTCAAGGGAGCTATTTCAACATTTAGGTTTTAAAAGTACATTTTCGATAAGTATACGGTATTTTGAGGCAAATATTTGTGTGTTGAGCATGTGTATCTGTTTCAGAGTCTTGGATATTTTTAATTAAATATATCGTCGTCCATAACACAAGCCGTACTGAGCTAACTATCGGGGCTAGATTTGCGTAAAATTGTCCCCTAATATGTATTATTATGATTATTTATTTCTTTTCAAAATTAAAAGACAGAAATACATAGCAACTATGTATAACATACCTATCTCTTTATGTCGTGTCGTGTACACACTATGAACATTTAGTCACCAACCAACGTTCGATATAATTTTCATTAGCCCTAATATTCTGATAACTAATCTTATATGGCATAATTATTTGCTGGGCCTAATTTCATACGTCCTAATCTTTACTAATACTAAACATCAAATGTGCTAATATATTTAAAACTAATAATGATTTTTCTAATGACTACTAAGCCTAATGATAATTGTGCCTAATGTTTAGTTTAATGTTCACCACACCTAATTTCGTCACACCTATCTGTCACTTGACCTGTTAACTTTTGCTGTAATGTTTCACTAGACCTAATTAATGCATATTTCTTCGAAACAGTGATTTTTTCCCTCTTGACGCATAATGCCCTATTTTAGGAACGCAAAACGCCCTAGACGTGAAATGTCTTAGGCGTGAAATGTCCTAGACGCAAAATGCCTTAGAAGCAAAACTCCCTAGACGTGCCTTAGGCGTAAAACGCCCTAAACGCAAAATGTCCTAGACGCCTATATTCCCAAAGGGGTAGGCAGAGCACACAAAACAAATATTTGGTGCCATTTTTAGCATGACTAGGTTGAAAGATCGACGAAATGTGTCTTTGATTGCAGTACATCGTAGTAATTCCTTAATAATTTTAACCCGTTAAGCGACTTATTGAAATATGTGACGTATGTCAATGTCTATAGAGTTCTATAAATATAGCTGAAATAAAACTCACCTCCGGCAGGAAAGATCTTTTTATACACGACACATACATAGTAAAAAGTGATAGTACAAAGGCGAACTTATCCTTCACAAATTATCCTATGAAACTTTAAGGTGACCACTATACATCAGGTCGGCCGTCTGGTTGTTTGCCACTTGTTTAAAAAAAATTGACTTGTTAAATTTCGCCCATTTGGGACTTACTGCGTGTAGGTCATTCTACGTTTAGGACATTATGCGTTTAGGTCATTCTATGTTTAGGACATTATACGTTTAGGTTATTCTACGTTATGGACATAATGCGTTCAGGTCATACGTTTAGGTCGTATCGCGTCTAAGGCATTTTGCGTTTTAGACATTTACCAGATTTAGGAAATTATGCGTCGGGAGGATTTTTTTGGGTTTTCTTTGAATATCATCACACCTAATCTCGTCAAAACGGGAGCCAATAATGCATGGCCGTGTCCAGTTTTTGTGGATGCGGATTATTGGGTCGTGCATTATCAAGGCGGACAAAAATGGGTTGTCATAAGCGAATTCTGTCTTATGTCGGTTAGGTTAGGGTTCATTTGTGTCCCTCAGACCAGAAATAGACACCCCGCGCAGTGGGGTGGCGTCGACTTGCTGTAGGGCTATCACTAGACGGCGCGCGAGCTCTCTCGACTTTTCTCACACTATACTTCTCTTTCTAACTATACTTTCTCTTCTCTGTCTTCGGATTACCTACCTATTCTTCTCTTATCATCAGCAGCTTCTCTTATCTTATGGCAGGTCAGTGTAAGTACGACGATGAGTGAAGCGAGGAGGAGTGTTAGGTAGAACAGCGACCCTACAGCGCGCGCACCGAGCGAGCGAAGCGAGCTCCAGAACAGCGGGCAAAGCGCCAGAATCGACATAGTTCTACTGACAGTTCGGGATAATGACGTAGGCAAAATTAAGATTCGGTTTAGTGATTTTAGAGACATTGATAATAAGGTGTAGTCATTATTAGGGTTTGCAATATTAGGCCTAGGAAAAAATCGGTTAATTAAAATTAGTCTTAGTAAGAATTTGGTAATGACAAATTAGACATTATGAAAATTCGGGATACTGAAATTAGGGCTAATGAATAATTAGGAACAATGAAAATTCGGGTTTGTGATTTTAGGGTTAACGACATTAGGGCTAGTGAAATTAGGTATATTATTAGGGCTAACGGAGGAGAACCCTGCTAGATGTCACTAGCGTTTTATTCTCTTGTATGCTGTATAATAAATCCCTTTGACAGGGTACGACCAAAACCGGTAACATGTCACGGCAAAGAGAGATAGTAATGGTTTCCGGGCAGCCAAAAAATATCTGTAGCTCATGAAAGGCGACATGATCATACCCTCGGCGCTAAACTCTATTAGCATATAAATGGCTTGCGTGAGATCCAACAGGGTTTCTTTCAGTTTTCGGGCCGCATTAAAACTGCGATATTAGAGCAAGGTGTTAATTGGACAGTCCTTACCAGCTTATTTAGGTGTTTGGTTATGCGTTAAAGTAATTATATATATATATATATATATATATATATATATATATATATATACCGGGTCGAAAGCCGCTCTACTTCAAATACTTCTCAGATCCAGAAAAAAACCCGTGTAAACTCCATTTGGGGACTAGGCGTAAATCTGGACACCTACCTCAATTGCCATGATCATCTCTGTCTGTCTGTTTAACACTGTTTGCTATAAGAGACTATTTTTTTATTTATTTATTAAGACACAATAATACAACACAAACAAGTATACAGGTTCCCGTAAAACCATTTGCACAGTTTGACTGTGGGATCGAGCAGTCAACGCAAGGGATTTTTGGGACATCGGAATCGTAAAACTGTTAGCTATATCGTGCTCTATTGAGAAGCAAGCTAGAGTTTGCTTCCGTTTTTTGGAACTCTTATGAAGCTACCTATGCTTTACCTCTCGAGAGGGTTGCAAAAGGTGTTTCTACGGTTTCTGCACAGATACTACCCGGTTATAACTCCCTAGAAGTAAGGCGTACATTTTTTGCGCCTCTCTCTACAACCTGCAACATGGTGTGCAGCCTGACTGTGTTGAGTTGGTGGAGCAATTAATACGCCTAAATAGGCCTATGCTGACCAAAATCTGTTTCCGCCCTCATGAACGCTGTCTCCTGGCAGTGCCAACGTCACGAACTGTGGCGCGTCGCGTGGGAGATCCCCGCTCGCTGGTTCGCCCTTTGCAGCTTCTGAATGGGCTCCTTACATCAGCTAGGCAAATAGTATAAAAACTTGGATCAAGATATTGGAAAAGTGGAATGGGCTTCCGTCAAAGAAATTTGATAAAATATTAAATAAACACATTTGTCAAAAATCTTGGACAAGTGGAAAGACTAGACTTGGCTACAGGTGGTATTTAGGCAATTTGTTACTGGTGTACTAAATAATAAAATAAAAAAACTTTATGAATGGTCTGAATAGTTTACAGGTAGGTACTTATACCAATAGGGGTCCCTTTGTTTCCCATAAACTTATTGTTCCGAATTTCGATAGTCAGAAATTGATATCCATATAATTTATAGACATAAACATCAGTAGTCATAATCTTTGTTAAGTATAATGTTTTGTAGTTCTAACATTAATGACCCATAATATTAAGTATTATAATCTCAAAAGTCAGAAATTGATGTCCATAACGATCAAAGGTATATCGATAATTATTCATAAATATTCTGAGGCATATATTTCAACGTACTAATGATTGCTATTCATATCGTTTTAATGCCTAAAGTGAATTACGTCTAAAATACCAAATCTATAACATCCAAAGTCATATAGATAATTACTCAGAAACATTTCTAGACATACATTTGAAAGGGGTACTAGGTACTACTGCGCTAAGTGTTTATGACTGTTTCGTAAAAAATACGTTTAAATAAGCATGTTTTATTAGAAACTTTTTCTCTGAAATTAATAATGGCCAAGATATAGGACTTCTAAGGCAGGTCGGTGTAGGTACGACGACGAGCGAAGCGAGGAGGAGTGTTAGTTGTACCGGGACCCTAAGCGCGCGAGCCGAGCGAGCGAAGCGAGCGTGCCACGGCAGCGGCCGGCGAAGCGCCAGAACCAATAATGACACAACATTCATCGAAATGTTGACAAGTACATATTTTTCCTAACTTTCGGGTCAAATATTTCGGCCATATTTGATTTTAGAGAAAAAAGTTTCAAAATGAAACATACTTATTTTAACGTATTCTGACCACAAAACAAAACAGTGAGCGGCATAAATATCTTTTAATCGCATCACTCTTTATTTTTGCCAAAGTACCCACATTAATTATAATTAATGGGTATGTGGGTATGTTATAAAGCAGTCTGGAAGAACGCGTTCAGTAACGTTCGGTAGTAAAAAACATGTATTTTATTATTTTTCTGGGAGTGTGTTTATGGGCTTTAACATTATGAAGAGTGACACCACCGTGAAATTGAATGATATGACTAACTAATCAGATGACTACCAATCATTATGACTTGCGAAAAAATATCTTACAATAATTATTACAAACTAGATTATTGCCTGTAACATTATGTAATTGCATACCACCGGGACATTCAACGTTATGGCTAACCAATTTTATGACTAACAATAATGATGACCTGCAAAAATCGGAACTCCAATGTACATTGTTAAATTTTATGACTTTCGACAATATGACTAGAAAAAATTATGGTGGAAAACGTTATGGACTGAAAAAATCGGATCTTAAATTTTATGGGAAACAATAGAGACCCATACCAATATTCTATAAAATATTTAAAATTTTATTTGAACCAGTTTTGTATGCATTTATGAGCCTGCAAATAGATTATTGTGCAAATAAAAATCTGGAGATTGGTTTTGACATCGAAACTATATTTAAACAAGACCTATTCACGTGTCTATGGTCGGTGTATTGTGCTCAAAAGTGAGCCTGTATTTTGGTGACAAACACGGGTAAAACACATATTGGCAATAAGCCATATTCACCGGCCTCCAAAAGCTGAAACGAACGATGGTTATTGGAGAATATTGGAGATTCCTGAAGCCACAGACAACTTTAGAATTTCAATTAATAGCGAAAGCTTTTCTGTCCATCGGTGGTAGTTTTTTAATGGCCAAAACGTTGAATTTACTGATTTCAGTAATCCTTTGATTTTTATTTTACTTATTCACGAGTATTTTACCATGCGTTGTGAGATTTTCCATTGTAATATTTTAATTGGTTCTACGAATGTATTCATGAAACATTTTTAGTTGCATACTTTTTACAAGGCGGTAAGTTGTTGCTCCTTAAATATACCCACAAACTAAAGGACATGTAATAAGATTGATGTAATTCGCAGAATAAGTAAAAGTATGAATGCATATTTATAATGATTAAGTGCGAACAATCGTGCTTACAAATGGTCCTGATGTTTCCCGCTGACAGAGACAAGTGCTTTGTACCATTCACAGCAACAATTTATCGCGGAGATAGCTCCAGGCCAAAACGTGTATTTATTCTACTTCAGAAACAGCGGGCAGAGTTCCAATCTCTTCGGCGATATAATCGCAATTTTATTGCATCTCACAACGGAGTAACTATAAAGTAGTCCCTAACGTGGCGTGGTGGGGTATATCTAGTCAGTCACTTCAACGCAGCTCGCCCCCGCGTCGACCCGTTTCCAAACGTATCTAGGCCGGTAATCCTATTTACCGCAGAAGAATAGATTTGTAGGTGACAACTGAATTATATTTCCAACCTAATTGCGTTACAAAATCAGCCTTTATTGTGGCGAACTGGATAAATCTAGCTAGTTGATTTATGGAGCAGGTTTGTGGATACGTACATAGTTGGGATTATGTACGGAATGCCGCTAGGGAATAACGTTTCGGGAACGAAATGATTCACTGCCCCGTTCGGACTGTATTCGCACAGGTGGATATTAACACCGAGGGACTCTTCTAATGTTAACTTTACACATTATATAAACGTAGGACAGTATTAGGGTTTCGTGAGTAAGGAAGCTAAAAACAGAAACCCAAATACTGTGTATTCAAAAAGCTTCAGTGACTTCGCATATAATCAGTGTTTACTGTGAGATATCAATTTCCTTCGTGTGTGCTGAAATAGAAACGCAAAACTGGATGCGAGCCGGCGTCGCTTCAAAGAATTGATCCCTCTTTCCTTCAAAGCATTTTGTTATCAACTTCTGAATATTATTAACAGCTAGCTTCTGGCCGCAACTCCGTCCGCGTGGAACTGCTTGAAGACGTAACAGATAGAAAGACACTATTTCGCATATATAATATTAGTATATGGATATAAATGTTATTTTAAATTTTAGTGTTTTTGGCTCATTAGAAGCTCACGACCCACGACACTAGTATATGATACTTGTACTATATTCGGGTTTTATACCAAACGGACACGAATTCTCTCACCTGCTATATCAATAAACGCAGAGCTGCCCTCCATTAAACCTCGCAATACAATCGACAAAGCACCAGTGGGATAACATGTCAGTAACGCGTATCTGGAAATGGTCAAAGCCGCCCCAATACCATGCGATATATCACCGTCACTACAGGCGTACGCGATATAGTACAGGCTATAACAGGGGCTACACTGCACGGTCAGTCCAAATTGCATTTTCATCGCTGCAATGGCTTGCACCGTCCTGAATTACTGGACGACAGACTGATTTGATTACAGACGGACGAGGCACGTTTATGCTGAACACCTGGTGCAGTTAAAGTTACCTGAATCAGAAAAAAACTAAATTTACCTACTTCAGCAGTTTCAGGTTGTTAAAACTTTCGTTAGTCGTGTTTCACATAATTCTAAACACGGCTAAACTCATTTATTAAATTTAGAGAGTTCTTGTTTAGGGCGCGCTGATTGTGCTGGCTCCGTCCGCCTTATACTGGCTGGTGAGGCGCGGGCCATGCGAAACATGTCGCCCATAGCACAGCATAGGAACATTAAATAATCATATTAATCATGTATTCATGGTTAAACCCATTGTTAACCATATAATTATTGGTAATAAGTATGTTAAGGTTTAACATTTGTAATATATTTGACACATACTTTAATGTAATAAAGATAACATACTGATGTCGTGATAAATTTATCGCACAGCACACCAGAAGGCGTAGCACGGTTGCCATTTTATCACTTATCGCTGTGGATAAAACATCCGTCACGTTCTGACAAGTATGCGAGTGCTAGAGTGACGGATGTCTTATCCACAACGATAAGTGATAAAACGGCAACCGTGCTACGCCTTCAGGAAATAAACGAACACCGTCGCAAGAATACATTAAGTAAGATTAAGTAACTTTTTAAGCAATGCCAAAAGTTGTTAGAAAGAAGGGAGTTGAAATCAACAAACCGCCAGATTGTAGACGTAGGTGATTCGCGCAGCCGGCAACGTGCGAGAAACTCCCTCCTGCGCGGACTTATACGCCTGTTGCATCTCCCGGATTGCTGTAAATGTTACTATATTTGCTTTTGGTTCCTCCGCTAAACTTTTCGTGGAGAATACATTATTACTTTCGCCAGTGAACAAAGGTGTCAGTTCGGCAAACACTTCGGTTTGCTCTCAAAGGATTTTCTGATTCCCTGTGCGCATTTAGGTAACGTTTCATTTCAAGGTTTCCTACGTTCATATTTCTACTGTAGCTTTTTTGCGTAAAAGCTAAGTAAGCTGATCAGTGATGGTACAAATCATGTCACATTCTGTTTTTTTTTATCAAAAAAGAATTTTAATCAATCTATTAAAATGGTAAACAAGCAGATATTGAAATTGAATCAACCTTGATATAGTATTTTATGCAATCGTTATATAAAGTATGCTTTTTCAGTCGAGTACCACGTTTAGGCCACGGAGCTTGCTGAGTGGCCTAATTAAGGTACGAGACTTAAAAAGCTAATTATATAATTAATGTATACAAAACTTTTTATACGAGTCAACTGAACTAAACAAACAAACTTGGTATCTACTTATTGAAAATCTAAGCCCTAATGAAAAGAAGTGCAGCACAATTTTCCTTTTATAACTTTCATCAACCAATAATTGACCGTGCCTATTCATTAACATGAATGGAATGAGTCTTCTCGTTTTATAAAGTATTTATGTAACTCCTAAAGATCTGACTAACTTTATTAGTGACCCCGAGAGAATAATCTTCTTTTGTATTAACTATAATATGTATCTGTTTTTGCAAGTCATATAAGAGGATTCCGTAAATTTTACCCTTATGAATATTATTATAATATTTAGAATGCGAAATAGTGAAGGGAAAACCTTTGTTAAGGAAGCTAACAAAATAAAGAAACCTTGACAATGGTGTTGCTTGCTACGATACCTTAATTATTAGTCACAGATTGTTTAGAAATTTGAACACTAATTTCATAAAAGGAGACTCTTGAAGCGGGAGGGATTTGTGATATTCTCTTGTTTTAAATCAAGTTTTGTTTGGCATGGAAGGGCATATTTTATATCGGCTTTTTCTTTTTTGTGCGTTGATGTCTTTTAATTTTGTCTTCCTCATGACGGCGTCCTATTGGTCAAATACATTTTATTTCAGTAAAGGCGCCACGAGATTGGTCGAATTTATTTTAGCTGTCTCCACAGTTGTAAAATGTTGAGCTGGGACCTCCGTAGTAAAAAGAATGTGATTTTAGTTTGGTGTACGAAGTCTTAACTCAAACATTAAAGTCGACGAGTGTAAAAAGTAAACGTAATGATGTTGAATACCCATTGAAAAAATCTAACGTACCCGCTTCGTGGGTAGATCGCGACAATATACCTCCGCAATGGGAACGCAAAGATTCCGAAGCGATGTAGCCGATGCGCCATCGCGCTCGCTGTATTTCCACTTAATAAAGTTCAAATGAGCCGTACGAAATGTTCATTATACCTATCGCTACCGATAGGTAACTTTGCGCTTTGGCGAAACGAAAATCTATATCGGGATTGGAATGGTGTTCCATTTGCACTCAGCGGTTATCGAAGATATTTCGCGAATTTGATACCTAATAAGGTATTACAATGTCGGTCCGTATTTAAGGCTTACTTTTTTTATTTGCGAAGAAGTGCCAATATTTTTTACGAATACATTTCGTAAGTACGTTACTATAAGTCAGTTTGCTTTCTATAACTCATTCAACTGCTATCGCTAAACTTAAGTGGCAGTGGGCGGGGCACATAGCACGTAGAACCGATGGCCGTTGGGGCGGAAAGGTTCTCGAGTGGCGACCACGTACCGGAAGGCGCAGCGTGGGTAGGCCCCCGACAAGGTGGACTGATGACCTGGTAAAGGTTGCGGGAGTCCGCTGGATGCGGGTGGCGCGGGATCGGTCAATTTGGCACTCTTTGGTGGAGGCCTATGTCCAGCAGTGGACGTCTTTCGGCTGATATGATGATGATGATGATGATGATGATTCAACTGCTTGTTGGAGCACAATAACCCCTCTCGTTAATTTGAGGCACCGTACTTATAAGCGTGAATAAGTATATATTTTACTATTTGCCCGCGTTGCAAAGAACGCTTGCAAACTCGCGGTATGAAATAAGTCTATGAATGTAAATTAAGAAAGTCTACTCTATACACAATTTTCGAAATCGGTCCAATGTCCCGGAGACTAACCCATTAGTCATTACATCCAAACTTATAAAATTACAAAGCTTCAATCGCACAGAAATTTTCTTTTTGTAATACCTATTAGTATGGAGCTACTACGATAGCCTAGTGGTTCAGGCATGCGGCTGTCAAGCGGCGGTCGTGAGTTCGAATCTCGGCTCGTACCAATGAGTTTTTCGGAACTTATGTACGGAATATTTAGGTATCGTTAGCTTTTCGGTGAAGGAAAACATCGTGAGGAAACCGGTCTAATCCCAATAAGGTCTAGTTTTCCCTCTGGGTTGGAAGGTCAGATGGCAGTCGCTTTCGTAAAACTAGTGCCTATGCCAAATGTTGGAATTAGGTGTCATACCCCGGGCTCCTTTAAGGGCATTACCGGGAATAACGCTAGGAGGATTATGGATGAGTATGGACATGCCTTTGTGAGAATCCCACTGGGGAAAAACCGGTCAATTGCGTGTCGGGCCATGGTCAGCAGAGCATGGTTCCGTAGTTGCCTGTCTGTATTTGTTACATATCACGTGCCAAGTAAATGGTGCGGTTGCGTCGGCTGAATTTGTTTCAGTCATTTTAAGTTGGTTATTAGTTACTATTACTAGTAATGTCTACTTAGCCGTGATAGTGATACTTTTCTTTTTAAATTAATTACTAGTAGCCACGAATTTTTACCACAAAATTTATTTCTTTCATAATTTTATTCTACTATTTTGGCGGCGTGATTAATTAATTAATTATATACCCCTTCCGAATTACAGCTTTCTAGTAGTGAGGGTCACTGAGCTAAGCCGCAGAAGAACGGACGGACAGACGGACATGGTGTATCTACGGAACCCTAAAAAGACCGCTTCTCTTGACGGCCATGCCTTCACCTATCCAGGTGGGACCTGCGATCTATAAAATAATACCTAAATATAAAGCATCCGTCAGATATTTGCTTAATTTGCTATGTGCACTGGCACAGCAATATTACTATTCACCATTATCTAACTGTTAGCGACTTCCTGTCAAGGAAAATGCCTCGTATTTGAGTCGTTAGCAAGCAAACATTTAATTGAATTACTCGGAAACCCGAGAGAACTTACGGTTAACCACCAAAATTGTATTAGCTTCTCCATCAAAGGGAGCTCGAAGGATAAGTAGTTATCCGATTCAAAGCGTACAAGGTTCCATTCTCGTATGTTTTCATTACAGTCAGAATGGGAGAAAAACGTTAAACCCTTCTAATTAAGACATTAGGACGGCTAATCGAGATCCAGCTATTCCATTAGAGACAGATAAAATCTGTTTGCCATGTAAAAGGCAGACATATTGACGCATTACCCAAAATTATACATAGGTGAGCAATAATTCAACCGTATAACGTTTACCAGAATTTACTTAACTCCATGCCTACGCGTGGTAATCGTAGACGGGAAATAAATATATGTAGTACTGTTACTGTCCCCTCTGTACAAACATGTCACGGTTCTTATACATTTTTAATAGAGGGAAAACTAGGAAAATAATTATTTTCCGCACGTGCAGAATAACAACGTTAACTCACGGAGGCGTAAAATTTACTGAAGTACGGGCGCGTGGCATTTGTATCACGATATGTCATGTCTGTGTGTCATCTCCAGATAAATACGGCGCGCGACCTGCGTGCCGGATAACAGTGAAATATTATTTAGGATACGTTAGCCCGCACAAAAACCAAACTTGCCCGAAATGCTCCAGGATAACACAAAGGTGCGTACTTTTTATTGACAGAGGAAACTTTACTCGCGTCTCTTTGTGAACTAGCTTCGCACCTCCCGTTTTCTTTTTACGGGTGAATAAATCATGACTTTCACCTGTCTGGAGTATATTGTTTTGGTTATGAAAAATGCGTTGTGTACGTGCTCTGTAATGGAGGAAATAGTTGTGTGTAGGTAATAAAGATATCTAAGCGAGCTGCAGAATATATCAGCGTTCTAGTTGAGTGCAATGCGGAGGCGTGACCAGCTGACCGCGGGGCTTTTATTGTGATTCGGAGTTGTGTTGTAGTTGCAGCTTGCATTTTATGATACGGCTAAGATGTATCTGGAACGTGTTGTGAGTACACGCGGGAGCCGTTAGTGTCGTGCTCAATAACGCTTGAAGCATAATTTATGCGTTTGTATAAACAATCAAAAATAGTTATTGGGTAAGTTCTAGGTAATATTTATCGATAGTTTTTGAACTCAAAGACACAACGATAGTGTAAGTAATATAAAGGTACATTCGTCTTAAAATTTATTGTTTTAAGGTCTAGATAAGTTCTAGATAAGAGGTGCCTGTCGTATCGCATAATGTTGATCGTCCTAAAAATTTTTGGCCGAGAATGTTTGGCATAATGTTGAATAGCATACTACTTATTTAACCTATTCATTTTTGCGCATACACATTTAAAAGTTCTAAAGTATGTTTATCCTAATATTGATTACTCGAACATCGAATTATCTAAAAAGTAATAGTCCTAATTTTCATTACCATAGTGATTATTTTGCCTATTATTAAATCTATAAAAAAAATCCTAAATTTTATATTATTTTTAAACTCTGAGCAGACCCGACCTACATCTAGATAAATAAGATAGGTTCGTTAGTTGCCTTTTGTTCTTCAGAGCAGAAATAGGGGCCCCGCGAAGCGGGGCTCCGTCGACATGAGGGCGGGTCATAAGTTCTTTAAGTAATAGGCAATTCTCAGCCGAGCCAACCTGAATTTAAATTAATTAGATAGGTTCGTTAGTTGCCTTTTGTGCCTCACCCCCAATCGATATACAGGGTGAGCAATCCAAATGGGTCAGTATGGCGGTTTTGGAAACCATAACAGATAGCGAAATCTTGGCTTAGGAACCATGACGTTGATTTTAGTAAAAAGAAAAACTGCATTCATATACTTACAAAAATACGTGTACTCGGCCCAGGAATCAAACCTGGACTTTTTGAAAAATTAAATTTCGTTATTTTCCTTTGAATATCGGTTATGTAGCTCTTAAATAGTAAATGTTACTAAGAAACATGATATCTAAAACTAATAAAATGCATTATTTTTAAACAACGAAGTTTTATTTTTCAATACTTCAGGGCCGCTGCCGGCCCTTTGACTTTGTATGGGGAAGTTTTAATATTGTTTGCAAAATATTTAAATTGTGGGCATTTCAGTCTAATATTTACATAAGATTTCGTTCGATTACTTAAACAATATGAATGCACAACATTTTTAGAACATTAAATATTAGTAACATGAAAGTTATGCACATCAATCATTCTAAAAAAAACTTCGACATAATAAACATGCGGACAATAACTGTTTAGGACAATCGATATTAGGAACAACAATATCGGCAAATAAAAAATATGCACTACAATGTTTATTGTTTATGCCATACGTTTTATTCGGCATAAAGTTGGTAGGTATGCGACAAAATAGTAGTACCAACAATTTTATGCCACCCGATATAGACCCCTAGATAAGGTACTATTTTTAACCCCCGACGCAAAAAGAGGGGTGTTATAAGCTGAAAGTGTCTGTTGTGTATCTGTGTATCTGTCTGTGGTAGCGTAGCTCCCTAACGGATGGACCGATTTGAATGCGGTTTTTTTTTGTTAAAGATAATTTTATCCCGAGTGTTCTTAGCCATGTTTCATGAAAATCTGTTTATCTGTTTGAGATATTGGACTTTTGAAATGAAAATGTCGGGGGTTTTTCAACTTTTCTAAGTTTTAGTTATATCCCAAATGAAGCAATCCCATGTGAGTTCTGAGGGGTAATCACGCAACGTTTAACTGTAATTTTTCCATAAAAAAATTTGCATATCTACTATTTTCCATATAACTACAGATCTACATAAAGGACGTTCCATGCGTTACGTGATCGACCTGCTGTTCTATGGGCGCTCCGTCGCAGGTGCCGCAAGGCATTAGTATTACATACCTACGCTTTACGCTACCTTTGCTTTTGTTGCTTGTTTTTATAATACACACAATTCTCGCCTTGTTGACGGAGCATACGCATCGCACCGAACTCGCACTCACTGACCTAAATGCGCATCCATTCATCGAATAATGACTAAATAGGACAATGTCACCAACATTAGTCTGTTAACGTGCCCTTAATGCGTATAGTAACAGACGCTCTTTCGTTCACAGATGACTTCACAATCTTTGATAAATTTAGTAGCATTTAGTTAGTGCACATTATCTTCAAACCTTATTAAGGTAGGTATTTCTATATAACCTATACAAGATAAGACCTTATCTTGTATAGGTTATATAGAAATAACTTTTACGCCGATTTACATATAAGACTGGTCAATTACATAGACCAGTCTTATATGTAAATCGGGTGCCATCATACACAGATTATCCTTATAAATGAAGAGACTTAGGCTGGGTTCAATGCATGGACTGAATTCAGTATCTGGAAAAGAAAAAAACGTAGACCATTTGGTAGAAATTCTGCACAAAGTGTAGCTACCGTTTTATTTGTTCTTCAGTGATTCAGATTACGATTCAGTAAATTAATTCAGTTCAGGGGACCGATTTTTGACTTTCGAGCGCTCGACTCTTTCACTCGAAAATTGTCAAAAATGATGAAATTCAATTTTGAAATGATTGAAAATTCAAAAACGAGCGGTGCCTATTGACTACTCGTATTCAATTCTATCGGTAGAAAGTGAGTGCCTGTGATTATGACACTACAATAGCAATAACTTTTATTTAATTTTCGAGCGCCCGAATGTCAAAAATCGGCCCCCTGTGTGAGGCCAGCCTCAGGCGTGATCTTACACATTAGATTTATCCGATGCGATTTATCATATTAAATGGTAAATATTTTTTATATAACACTACAGCAGATGTCAATCACTGTACGATATGTTTTAAACGAAAGGACTTCATAAAAACCCTTAACGTGTTTAAGAGATGTCCGAGGGAGCTTTTAGTAAGACGTTACATAATTTGGCCATTATGTGAGATATGAGTATCATTCGACAAGCATCATACTACAAGCACCGTACTAAGGTACGTGAGGGTAATATGGACACGTTAAGGTTTGGAGCTCTGCTCATTGAACCAAGAATTAAATTCCTCTTTATAAATTCGCCAAGACCTCTTAATTGCTAGTAACTTCGCGTCAGCTGTATCCAATCAAATCTAAAAGCTTTAAAGCTAAATGAGGTTTTGTCAAACTTTCTACTACGAGTATAAGGCTAATGAATTGAATTATAAGTAAAACAAGAAATTGCAGAAGTTTCGTCACGAACAAAACATTCGGAATTAATTAACATACCTTAATACAGTTAATAATGGAGGGCAAGTAATTTGTACAAATTAATTATGCTGCTACTGCTGATATTACATTACACTTTGAGCTTTCACTATTTAACTGAATATCTGGGGGCACGGTAGTGCCCCCGCCAAGTCGAGCGCGAAGCAAACACTGCCGTACCATCCTTTACTGGAACCATTTCGCCGCATTTTCAGGCCCCTCTTTGAGAACCTCTGGATAAGACCAGAACGCAGAAGTTTTCGTCATCCAGTAAGCTATAATCACATACTTAAAATCCAAATTTTCAAGTCTGTAGGTCATTTAGTTCCGAAGTTAAGCGAAAGCAAAGTTTCGCATTTATGACACTCACTCACTCATGATCATAAAAATAGAACTAGTACTTCCCATAAACTCAGAGAGCTGAAATTTGGTACAGAGTTAGGGTTTAATGGCCAAATAAAGGGAAAACTATAAAAACTAGGATATACGAAGATCTGGAGTACCTGGTGACCCTGATTAGAAAACACAAGAGCCCAACCAAACTATTAGACAAAGTCGTGCCAAGTCTCAGGAATTCTTATTATTCTTTAATAAGCCCACGTTTCTACAAAAAGAAGTGAAATCCCATCAAAAACATTCCGTAAAAAACTAGCCAAGTCTCGATGGAGCTGCTTGTTTATCTCTTAAAAGTAATGAAATCCAGACAAAGTCGTGCCAAGTCTCAGGCATTCTTATTATTCTTCAATAAGCCCACGTTTCTACAAAAAGAATTAAAATCCCATCAAAAACATTCTGTAAAAAACTAGCCAAGTCTCGATGAAGCTGCTTGTTTATCTCTTAAAAGTAATGAAATCTAGACAAAGTCGTGCCAAGTCTCAGGCATTCTTATTATTCTTCAATAAGCCCACGTTTCTGCAAAAAGAATTAAAATCCCATCAAAAACATTCTGTAAAAAACTAGCCAAGTCTCGATGAAGCTGCTTGTTTATCTCTAAAAAGTAATGAAATCGAGACAAAGTCGTACCAAGTGTCAGGCATTCTTATTATTCTTTATTTGCTAACTAAATAAAATTTTGTGACTTGGCAATTACACAATACTACATAGTTTTAGGTATCCATAAATGCAATAATAATAATAATTATTATTATTATGTATGTCTTTTCCGTTCACGGGACAATGATGTCCCGGACCTTTAGGAGGCGTGCGTGGAGCTAGGTACCTACAAAGTACCAACTGAGGCAATACGTAGAGGCCCTTTTGACAATTTAATGAAATGCAAGGAGTACACCGAGCGGATACTGTACTGTTTGGACCAATATTGCCAAATGTGCTGCTGCAATGCAGTACATTATTATTATTATTAAATGCAATAAAGTTGTGTGATTACTTTTTAGAGATAAACAAGCAGCTTCATCGAGACTTGGCTAGTTTTTTACAGAATGTTTTTGATGGGACTATTTTGTTCAAAGGGAATACCGCTGATGCTTGAAAACACATAAGCTTTGTATTATTGAAACACCTATGTATTTAGGGACGACCTGGGGACCGATTTTTGACTTTCAAGCGCCCGACTCTTGCGCTCGAAAACTGTGAAAATTTATGAAATGCTATTTTGAAGTAGCGATAGAAAATTGAAAAACAAGTGGTATTGACCACTCGTATTCAATTCTATTGGTAGAAAATACGTGCCTGCCATTTTGACACTAAACACGTATTTACTTTTGTTATATTTTCGAGCGCTCAAAAGTCAAAAATCGGTCCCCTGTACGTGTGGCTTTAGGCAGAAACAACTTTTCAGAGGTCATTACTTCAGGAAAAACCTCAATAGCGCGATTTAGAAATCGACCCGGATGGTACAGCGCCAGCCGCCAGCCGTCTAGCAAAAAATAGTCCAACCTACATTAATGCTTATAACAAGTATGCGTAAAGGCCGAAACGCACTGACAGCGGTGGCGGAGTGGCGCGGTGCGGCGCGGAGGCGGTACCGGTTGTAATATCCGAGCTGATATGAAACGATCAGCACAGAGCGGCGCGGCGCGGCGCGGTATTCTGTGCGGACCCTTTCGTATTAGTTCGAACATTACAACCGGTACCGCCTCCGCACCGCCTCCGCACCGCACCGCGCCGCTCCGCCACCGCTGTCAGTGCGTTACGGCCTTAAGAATCTTTTGATAAGTAGTTCAAGAAGGCGGGTGATGCGTAGGATGGTCGAATTGTCATCGGGAAAGGCGTGGCTGTCAAACACTTGACATTTAACTCTCGACATCAAACGAGTAGAATGCATTGAAACCGGGTTTTGCATAATAGTTATTTACGATACAAGTGCCTAAAATAGGAAATTCGCAACGAATGGTGATAAATTAAAACACGACCGAAGGGAGTGTTTTAAATCAACACGAGTTGCAAATTACCTATTCGCACGCGTATCGTACAACGTTTTACTGTACATATGGCTCTTTAAAGTTTCGACATATGCATGAAAAGTGCTCTTTTCCGCACTAGTGCGGGAAAGTAGCACCATATATATGTACTGTAATAATAGTTTTAGATTTTTTCTCAATCTCTGCAGCTAACTGATATTATTCTTAGTTACCAAATCCATTTCTGAAACTCAAATATTCCAGTAGTTAGGTGTTTAAAACATAACAATAGTACCGGGGGACCGATTTTTGACTTTCGAGCGCTCGAAAATCAAATAAAAGTAAATACGTTTGTAGCGTCAAAATGGCGGGCAAATACTTTCTACCAATAGAATTGAATACGAGCGGTCAATACCACTCGTTTTTAGGGCTCCGTACCAAAAATGGTAAAAAAGGAACCCTTATGGTGCGACTCCGTCCGTCTGTCTGTCTGTCACAAAATTTGAAATAATTACTTGTGATTATGATAAACATAAATATTACTGGAAAAGTATTTTTTTCTGTATCTAGCATATTTTTTGTTTTATTTACAAAAATCATTTCCTAGTTAAGTTTGCAATTTAATCAACTTTATAAGTATTTTTTCGTTTTGAAATTCCTATAAGACTATAATAGAAAAACTCTCTTTCAAATAAAACAAAAATAATAGAGATCGGTTCACGTGATAAACAATAGGTAATCGCTAAAAGACCAACATACATACTAAGCCGATTGCCCTTGCACGTTAGTACCAAATGAGGCCGATAGATGGCACTGACCCCATTCGCGCTGTTAAGATTTTTCTAGAATTAACGGGGTTGGGATTGGGACGCGTATATTTATTTTCACCTCACCGGCTCGAAAAGGCTTGCTTTCTCGCTCAAAATCTGCGCCCAAAAGTCCATTTTATCCGCTAGCGTGGAAAGAGTTTTTGAATTTGGAACGTGACGGTCAATCTCGAGATCCAACTTTTTTCTATACAGAATGAGAGGTGCGTTCAGAAACTGATGGTGTTATGCCAATAATTAATTGTTATTATTTTGATAAAACAAAATGAATAATACTTATTCTTTCTTAATTAAGTAGGTAAATACGAAATATTAATATTTAGACTGATTTATAAGGATAAAATACGAAAAATTAATTTTAAAATGTAGTTTTATGTTTCAAAAAATTTCGCTTCTTCCAAATTTGGAACGCACCGTTTGAATAGTTACTTACTTTAAGAAAAAACTCAACCTACATTTAATTTTGTTTTGTACTAAAGCCACAGACAGTAAAACCAAAATAATGGTGGTTATTTATAGATTTTAGTGCAGAAGATATACAGCTATTAGCTAATAGCTAAAAGCATAAGCGAATTTGAGCCTTAGTTTACCCGTGAGTACCCAACAATATTTTGACTGTTTAGCGTAAGCGACTGGTAAGCGTGGGGTTTATTTAAAGATGCAAATTAAATATATATGTAACATTTAATAATTATAAAATGCTAGATCTTGATGAGATGTAAACAAACCTTTATTGAAAATGAGTATAAGACCCAAATTACTTCCATTACATTTACCTACAATTTTCCTCGCGGTGGTGAGGTGAAAAGTTGTGTGTTGCGCTCGGCAGCAAAATTGTTTGGCGTCTCGTGCCTTGAAATCCTCGCTATGCTCAGGATTGTACTTTTGAACCATTCGCTTCGCTCATGGTTCAATTTTACAATCCTTCGCTAGCTCGGCTTTCAATACAAGCACTTGCGCCAAACAACAACTTTGCAGCCTTGCATAACAAATAACTATTTCAATAGCAGGTCAAAAAAAGATCGCGATTCAATTGTCTTGCTTGGTGTAAAAGTTACTCGTTTGAAATTGAATTCTATTGTGTTGGGTTACAATAAGTAATTTAACAGATATTGGGACATTTACTTTAACTTGAGTTAATTGTTAGTTTGTACGGAACCCTCGGTGTGCGAGTCAGACTAGCACTTGACCGGTTTTATTCAATTTTCTAGCGCTATTTAAAAATAGCATTTCATAATTTTTGTCAGTTTTTGAGTGAAAGAGTCGAGCGCTCGAAAGTCAAAAATCGGTCCCCAGTTTAATGTAAGGCATGCCCAGATTTGTGGCAGATTTCGTTTTCTACCGAGTGGACCCAGTTTTGCCAGTTCTTCTAGAACTTCAACTATAAGTACCTAGAAAACTTAGAGATACAGTTAAATCATCCGAAAATCGAATTGAATTAAATTTGCTCGTATTTTATTGTACATCTAGGAATTCTAATCATAGTTGATGTTTGTTAAACTACACTAAAAACCTTAACACCATTCACGGCTAGTATACAAGTAGTTATAGTCTGTATCTAACGGCTCCTGGCTCGTAGGAGTTGTGATTTACACGTATTACTCAGGTCGTTTATAAGTGCTGTCAAAGCAAAGCCTTTATTTATTGTTTAATAGAGCCTGAAATACAGCTCCCACTTACTGTTATCATCGTGGCTGCTCGATTAGGTTATTTTGCTCGAAACAAACTTATCACGAGGTCTCGGTGGAAATGTAAGGAAGTTATAAAACTGTGTAGTGTTCACATTTTTATGTATTTTTTTTTTATTAGCCATATATGCTCTTATCGGTGGAAAGTCTTCCAGTATTTTTGAGCAGAAGCTTATTGACGTTTTGTTATAACATAATATGTTTATTTCTTGATTATTAGCTTATATCTTATTTAGTTTGATCCTTTAAATTTTATTTGGGGCCCGGGATCTACTTATTAACTCCCCTATTATATGCTAAATATAAGGCACCAATATTCTTATATAATGTTACAGTTATAAATAACGGTATGTTGGGAATAAAGGCGTGAATGTATGTATGTATAAGGGTATGTACCTCTTTTCGTACTGAATTCGGAGCAAACATAGCCCACTTTTTCGCAACGAGCTTCAAGTGAATGTGCCCTAATTTCTGTGTAAATAAAAGGCGCCGTGTGTAAATCGAGTTTTTGTCTCTTCGCCACTGAGCACGATAATGTTAGGGAGAGACCTCTACAAAAGGAGGATTAATACCAAGTAGCTGTACAGATTTTTGGCTTATTTGAGAAATATTTCAGCACATCACATATATTTCTGATACTGTAAATTTGTTCCAAATAAGGAAATATTGAAACCCTCGGACCCGCGTCGTTTCGACATATACATAGTAATGTGATATTAATATAACTTCAGCAATAGGGAAACAAGACGTATTTGTTCATAGAAGCGTTGCAATATGTGATAGAAACTAGAGGTACACACTATATTGTAAACCGTCCAGCATTACAGGGGCTACTAAGTACTTGTGAAAATTCGAACAATGTGTCCAGTATTAGGATTTCTAGTTAAATGCATCTGTTTCTAGTAAATTGCATATTTAGTGCTAGTGCCAACAGCTAGTTGCACACTTCCCCTTTTTAACCGACTTTAAACAAAAGGAGGAGGTTAACAATTCGGATGTATTTTTTTTTTATTGTTTTTTTTCCTATGTTTGTTACCTCAGAACTCCGTCATAGATGAGCCAATTCGAAAAAAAAATTTTGTTCGTATGTATATGCTTCCAGGTTTTTAAAAAAGAATTATTAAAAAAATGGGACCCTTTTTTTAAAAATTCAGTTAGTTGATGGGATCCATGAGGAATTGAGGGAACTCCTCAATTTTATTAGGCACGCGTGTAGTAATTTTGGTATTTTCTATTATAACTAGTGTATTTACATCCGAAAATCATAAATTTGGTGGCGAGGAATTGATGATGAAGACCACAGATGACTTCTCGAATTCCTCAACTATGTACTTAAAAGTGCAAAAGTACGTCACAGGTTCTGATATGATTCCGTTGAAATAGGAACTAATGAAGTGTCATTGGTGATGATATTGGGGAATCTACGGAAGTCCTCAAATATTATCGGCCCACATACAGCGATTCGGTTTTTTTCTATAGTAATCAACGCATTTGCTATCGGAAATGAGTTCATGTGGTAAATTGTAAAAAAATGTGGAAATATTCTCGTGGCTTGGCGGAGTACTAAATTGAAGTCGGTTAATACTTTGTTTTTAAAGTAAATTATGTGATTGTGTCATCCCCCTGACCAATTCGTCGTTCTACAAGTTCTCCGATGCAAATCCGGGCCAGGCTTTTGAGAAGATGCACTAAACTTTCAATACCTCAACACAAATCAGCATTCTATATAGAGGGAGTATTCAAATTTGCCGCCGCCAAAATTTGGAATGATCTGCCACCTCCCCTACGAGAACCCATACCACTGCCAAAATACAAGCGATTAATCCAAGCGCATCTAATCACTTTACAAAGCAGATTTAGACATAAGCACTTTATAGAAGCACGCACCAGTCTGAAAACCAGCGCCGGGCCGCGTTGCCCGGCACATGCTGAGACTGGGACCCATTGCCCTCTACTTAGTTCCTTAAGTTATTTTTGTTTAGTTTTATTACTTCATGTGTACTTGTATATTTAAGGTTCTATTTGTGGCAATAAATATTTTTCTGTTTCTGTTTCAAATGTGTGAGATTAAACTTATATATATGACTAACTGATTTAAAATTTGACTGCAGTATGTGGCACAGTAGGATAATTACTTCGATGCTTTTAATTAAAAAAAAAAGATTTTTCTACAGTAAGAGGTATCTTAAATTTGTTCTTACTCATTAATGACATTTTTGTTGGTTGTGTCGTCAGTAGGTAGGTACATCGCTGCTGTTGTCGGGGGATTTGAGTAATTAATGAAACAAAGAAAAGCTTATTCTTATATTCCTTCGTCATAAATTTCGTTTACTTAAAGCTCAATTAGGGAAAACAATCAAGGCGTTATTTACTGACAGAGTAATAGCTAGAAGCATATAAATATATAGGGACATACATAGGTACAATAATTCATAGCAATGTCTCGACACTATGTCGAGACATTCATAGTGACCGCCCACACATTTGCGGTGAATGGAACATGTATAATTAGCCGGATAAAGCTCACCACGAGATAATTTCGGTCACACTGGACTCTGAATAGACGTAGCTCCATAAATCGCGTAATAAAGTAAATGGCACGATGGTCATTCCGTCCCCTAATCTCTGTTTAGCACATGCGCTTCCTGACTTTAATAATCATAAATCTGGCCCATAACACAACATATTACGTCCTTAAGCGTTCTTAGTAACATGGTCATTATTCGGGAGTTGGAAATACATAACTAAATTTACGCCCCGAGTCCTTTAATGTTTGCGTTACGAGCGTCGCCCACCCATTCGGTTCACGAAGTTTATGGGACCCTTTTTAATATTTCTTATGAACGTAATTTGATTATGGTACTTTTATACCCCGTTTCTTCTTCCACTGGTAAGAGTAACGGCCTGCGGCCATTCGCGAACCGAAATGAGCAGTCGAATTTGAGAAGTCGTAATTCGAAAGAAAAATAAAATAGGTGTAGTATAAATGGTACCGCGTTATATCATTTTTATTGGCGTCATTTTGCGCGTGAATATTTTTTAACTGCCATCGACCCGTTTCTTCATTTCAACGCCGCCTTAGATTTATTAGTCGCCTACTTCCACTGGCAAACAAAAACTTAAATCTAAAGAATACTGAAATTATTAGGGTTAACGAAATAAATATAAGAATGAATCATAATAAACGTTAATAGGATTAGTCTAGTTACGGAAAAAGCTAGTTTCGCGAATATTTGTACTGTGACGTCACGCACGCGGCGCCGCCGTGGTGAATAATGAGACCAATAAATTAACTCTGTGTCCAGATGTCTTGGAGGGAGACCTGACGGCGCGCGCACATTTATTACTCGACCGTGCGCCTACGTCTGAAACCCGTGGCCATCGACGCAATTTTTCCCCCTGTCAACAGGCCTGTCGACATCATTTCGGTTGTTAAACAAGACCGATTTTATTACATGTATAATTTGTCAGAACGTTCGTGCTGATTTGTATTTTATGGGCGAAATGTAATTTCATTTTCGTCGCTCAATTTCCTCCGCCTTTTGTATTACTTTATTGTTTGCTAATTGAGTATTTGTAAACGATCAAGTTTCGACCAGAGTTTTATAACAAGTTTATCTTTGGCTAGTGACCCGTTTGTGTTTAACTACCCAGCATACTAATGAAAAATATAGTAACCTAGTAGGTAACTAAACAAAAGTTAAAAATACATTCTACACGAATAGGTACGTGCTACAGTACCTAAGTAACTAATATTGTCGTTAACTGTAAGTCAAAGTTTTATTCAAGTTTGCTCCATCGGCATCGCGAGCATTGAAGTAAGTTGACGAGAATTTGTAGTAGTGATTGGGGTGTGTTATGTAAAGTTTAGGTTTAGTTCACATGTTAAAACAATCAAACATGAATCAGGGCGTTTGTCTCCATAGGTAATTTATTATTGACTTACATTCATTCAAATTGTCACTGGGGAACCTAATGCATTAAATAATGCATTGAAACTAAGACAAATTTGTCTGCAGCATTAATTTCATGACGCGGCCGCAGCTTAAATAGTAACTAAATTACATGTTCAACGCGCGTAGTTCCTCCACCTGGAATCACGTCAACACTTTCACATAGACACTTATATTCAGGCATGGCGGCGACGCCGTCTATTAATTAAACTATTAATTAAACATATTAAACAGACGAACTTTCTGCCAAGCGTTCCAGCGAAGTGTGAGATGAATTAATTCTGTATTAGCGCCTCGTCTGATTCTTCCCCATTGTTGTACAAAATGCCAACCGAAGCGGAATACGTGTCGGCAAACTGTGATGTTGTTTGGGAATTTAGTTTCTAACATTATTATTCTGTCTTAGATGTATGTCTAAGAGTGATGGGTGCTACTCGGTACCTCACCTTTAAACGGCGCATAAAACAAAAAACGAATTTAAGGCAAATATACATTTTTAAAACTACTATCGGTTTATACGATTTTTAGTTAATTCAAAATATAATATCACCTTAGTGGTTTGATTTCCTCAAGGCATGGTTGTAGGTACTAAACTTTCATAGCTTCACAAGCATACCAAGTTAGCGAAAAATTATTATTAAATATTAGTCGCGAAACTAAAACCTATGCGTGGAGGTAACGAAGCATAGCCTTATCTTAACATAGTGAATCTTCTGGCGCTCGTTAACTAGCGGGAAAATTTATACACCCCGAAGCACAGTAACAGGTGTGTAACTCGCAATATTGCGCTAATGCATTGCTATTATTATTAAACTCCAGAGTCCAGCTAGCGTCTGATTAATGGCACTATTTATTAAACGAGATGCGACCATTTGGGTCGCCGAAGCACCTATTGAAGCTCTTGATTTACTTCCTAGATTTAGTGTTGACTGTTGCCAGAAGGACATTTGCGGCAACTTTATAGCCGAGTCAGAAACATGGTAAATCATTATTCTTTTAATTGTTTGGGTCTATAACATCTGTTACTGCAATATCTTGTGCAACACTGAGAGATTCGTTTCATACCTCAACTGTGTTAAAAATTAACAATCCTCTCAATATAATTAGTGACTGAAATAAACGTTATTAGTTACACTGAAAACATTATAAATTAATACTCAGTGTAAGCGTCAATATCATTCACTAATTTTAGAAATAATTAATAAATATGGGACGCGACCGCGTAGGGGATCACACACGTCAGATTTAGGTTCGCGTCTTTCCTGTGGAATCTGTCCCAGTTCACTTTCACTGCCAGGGACCCGCTTAGCGGGTGCCTACGCCGTAGTCTCTTTCTGCTACATACCACGGGATCGGCTACGAGCGTAGCGTGTAGCGATTCTTTGCAGTGAATGTGTTAAGGGATATAAAGCCTAGGTTTTGGTTCGACTTTTAAGCCGCATAAACGGCGTCTCCTCATACAATTATTATGTGATTAAAACATTATTAATATTTGTGTTATAAGCGCGGTTGTTTAGCTAAACAGTGAACCTCCATGTTTTTATAATTATTTTATTTCTAGTTACCCCCATGTCACATTTTATGTGCTTATTATAATTTTAGTAATTATGTACCTATTATAGTAACTTGTGTGTAAAGTTATTAATTGTTAAATAGTGTCACTCATCGGCAAAATATGCATAATTGATTTAATCTCATTAAGCGAATTGTTACATTTCTTTTGAGAAAAATTAAGTTCTTGATGTGTAAGATCTTGTATTGAACATGGCAAAAGCCGAACATTGTATTAAACACTCCATTTCAAATCAGGTGCCCGTAAACTTATAAATTAATACACGAGTTCTGAGAACAGTTAGATTCCAAAATGCCTCACAGAAGTTAAGTAAAAAGTTTTAAAAACAAAAAAAGTAGAGACGGGGCAAGAATACTAGAAATATTGAGGAGACCTGCTGAATGCTGATCTATCCTAGATGGAAGAAAAAGTTATCCGCATCGTACGATAAGGTCGAGCGCGGGGCTGACGCCTCACACCTAGCAATGGCGAGAGAAGAGTGGATTACTCTAATAAAAAAACACGTAGCTCTTATATGTTGTAGATAACCGTGAATATTCTACATTTTGTTTATTTCAACGCACGTACCTATTCGCTTACGAGATAACAGCATTAGCGCTATATCCCGGTACGTCAAGACCCCTTTAGCTATCAGCACCAGCACTTCCTTGTTATACGGCATCTACGTGTCCTGTACGTTACGTTATATAATCCTTATTAAATCTCGTATGTTACGTGTCGCGAGAATTACGACGAACAAATAAATTCACGTCGCACCAATTACTAAGTCGGGAATGTATTTGAACGAAAATGTTGAAAACGTTGAACGGGAGCTTCATTTAATAACTCCTCTCTTTGAGAACGTGATATCTTGTTAGAACCTTGTGTTGGAAGAAATTCATCAATACAACTAGAGATGTGATGACGGGGGTAACGATGTCTGAAATACTAGTTACTATACTAATACTAGTCCATATGGCAAAAAAGTAAGAAAGCCTTATAGATTCAAGATCATCTGTCTGTCCATCTGTCAGAACCAATTTGCTCGATATTATACCAAATTTACTAGACCAAAGTGAAGTTGTAAGTATCTATAGTTGTTTACTAATATGATTCAATGTAACTAAAACACGAATGTGGAACGTAGCTAAAGTTATAAATAAAAGAGTGAAAGACCATAATTTAATCTTGCACTACACTTGGAAAGTCCTCCGCTTGGCTCCAATAATCTCAAGGGGACTTTGAGAAAATGTTAGCAATGTTGCTTATCTGTATTCGCTGGTTTCCTATGTCTTATTGGATTCTCGCTATATTCTCCCTCAACAATAAATAAAATAAGCTATGAAAACGAACGAAATCAACAACTACATAGGTTATTTTGTCAATTCTTTGGCAGCAGACGTTTTGTCCATAACACTTGTATCGATATTCGGATAATAGAGTGTCATGACGTAACACCGCGTACGTTTCCGGCCCACTAACCCACGGCGATCACTCTCAATTCGCGCCGACACATCGCATTGAATGCAAATTACTCCAACTATGGACGCGTTCACACCAAGCATAAAAGAAACGAACGGAGTAAGATTAGGTAGATGACAACACAGTCTGACTTATAGGTAAACTAGGAACGTAATTGAAATGCTCATAAGGGTTCCTGGCAGTCAAAACGGATGCCTTTAATTGACTTAATGTGAACGCAGCCTTATGCGCAAACTAACAGAAAGCGGGAACTCAACTAAAGCACGTACGAACTGTGCGGCACCGTGAACGCAGAATTTTAATTTTAATCGCGATATATGAGCGTCATGATAAACTTGTAATACCTGCGCTCAGGGGAGCTTGGATCGGACTATGAGTTCTCGCCACGAAGCCTTTGTCCGACGGTTTTCATTTAAATCACGCGCTGGTTTGTTAGATAACTTTATTTGGATGGAGATAATTAGACAGTGATGGATGATTAAGCCCCCTTTGTGTCAGTAACAGCGTGCTGCAGTGTTGTTTGATTATGGATGATTACGCGTCAAAATTGATGCACCGTGCTAAAC
This sequence comes from Epinotia demarniana, assembly GCA_945867215.1. Lineage (NCBI taxonomy): Eukaryota > Metazoa > Arthropoda > Insecta > Lepidoptera > Tortricidae > Epinotia > Epinotia demarniana. The sequence goes on from OX244275.1 coordinate 12,619,352, forward strand.
AACTTGATCCGCCAATTAAATGGTGCATATTCATAGCGGCTACACTCATAATCTTTTGCTTTAAAGATTTTGTGTTTCTTTTATTATTACCGACTATTCTCTCAGTGCCATGCCATCTGGTCCAAATGCTGGCTTCACTGAAAATCAGCGTCACGGAATGTGTCCTCTGGCTAACTCCGTGACATTAAGCTGAGTGAAAGCCCTTTAGTGCAAATTACTTAGAATAATGTGTATTATACATAACTATATACGTTTTGTTAGTTAAGGATAATTTTTGCACTAATAAACAATTTTCTCTATTTTTTTCTTTCGTAAACGGTCCGCCTAAAGCAAAGGGGGTGCACAAAAACAGACTTAGAATTTTTTTGACCAAAAGTGAAAAATACATAGGAATCATAAAAGACTTAGAAAATAAGCATGTTTTGTAGGAAAAACTTTTGTCTAAAATCAAAAACGGCCGAGATGTTTGACTTCAAAGTTGGGAAGGATTTTAGGACTTGTAAAAATTTCAATGGATGGAGTGTCATTATGACCCTAGATTATGACACCTACTTTTTATGGTTTTATAAACTGCTGAATAGTTCTCATTTAAAATGCTTGGAGTATTTATTTTTTAACACTTAGATGCAAACCTCTATTTCTCGGTGCAACTAAGAGCAGTCGTGTCAAGCATTAAATAAAATTCCCTATTTGTTCCAGGTGCACACGCCATGACTGCTACAGAATGAGATTTTTATCAAGTGTAACGTCAAGTGCAGTGTCGGGAAACTAATAAAAGATGCAAGACGTGACTGTGCGCTGCATGCGTTTAAATAAATGACTGTTATTTAATTAATATGCAATTTAACGTGATGTGGAAATGATGAAATTCGTGTAGTGTTCTTTTTAAGTGCCGAACGACTTGATGATGTGGATAAAGTTTAGGTAACGCGGAAGCGCCACGAACATTGGATGTTTTGAGTGTATTGGTAAAGGTGTAGTAGAATGCGGGTTGGGTGTATGTAGAGGTTGTTGGAGGATGCGGTGCCGGAGCGTGTGACAGCACGCGCCGAGCGAGCGTCGAATGCGGCGTGGCAGTGTATACAGCGTCAGCGAGGGAGTGGAGCGGTGTGCCTGTGCCAGGTACCTATGCTACGAGCACAAATATTTTATTCTAGTGCCTTAGACCAAACAAATGAACTAGTGATCTTTGCATTTACGATTGAATTGTTGCGAAGCAAAATTTACAGATCACGGCAGAATTCGTGTTCCTTTGCATGGTCTAAACCCGCACTGATGTATTTGCTCAGTTAACCCATTCAAGGCCCATGTTATGAGTCATGCCTCGTCGAGAGATTTTCGCTACAGGCGGAAAAATGCTCCCACGCTACGGCTCTATAGCACACAAAGGGTTGCTTGCCCTAGAATGGGTTAAGGTCAACCGGGGCAAAGGAGTCTTCGGGAAAATGCGTTTATTTAAGTTTTTTTAAGCAACGTGTGCTTCAACAACTCCTGCCCTCTAGTGATATTCATTTAAACTACTTGGACGGCATGAGATAACAAAGAGGGCGTTTTAAAGGATCGTAGTCAAAACATTGGCCATTTTGAAATTCATCACCTTAGCAGATGAACGCGGTGCCCAACCTAGGTGAACAAATCCGTTTAATCATGGCTTGTCCTTATGCCAACGTGATATTTTAGGAATAAAAGCAGTCTTCTTGAGTTGGTTTATACGAACGGACTATTATTTTTACTAAAACTGCAATATTTTAAGAAATATGTAAAGAATGAGATTTAGATTTTCAATCTTGGCAAAATACGTTGCTTCCTGTGGGGTAATTGCGTGCATCTAACGCAATTACCCCAGTTGTAGTGCTCGAACACCTTTTTCTTCATGTTTATTTTTATGAAATCTAGATACCTCCATTGGCGCATTGTGAGAAATTTTACATAAATCAAAGCCTATGTCCTATTCTGATATATAAGATACATAACTGCAAAAATTCATAAAAAATCGTCCCGTACCTAGTTTTTGAATTGGAACGTACATCCATCCATCAATACATCCGTATTTTCGCATTTATAATGGGAAATGGACATAAAACATCCGTGGAGTTGTAAGCGATCGTTGGCTACGGTGGTCGCTTAGCAACTTTAAATACGTACTTAAACAGTACGTATTTTAACGAAAATTGTTAACGTAAGTACAAAAAATCCACTGGTAACGCTCCGTCGCGGCGTGTGTGATTGCATAAATAATTATGAGTGACCCATAAATTTCCTGAAAATGTTCACTGTAATAACTTGGAAAATATACAATAACAATCTGTTTTTCTCGAAATCGCCGTTAATTTACATATTGTTGGATTACTGATTTAAGGCCATTTTCGCCAGAGAGGCGACCTACGTTACATGTGAACACGTTAATTACCTACTTAGTTAATGTTTATTTCTAACTAACTTTTGCCCGAGACTTCGTTCACATTGACTTCCTTTTGTTGAACTTTTACTGGGATAAAAAGAAATGTATATGTTTATCCAGGCTGTATATATGTGAATATCTACTCTATTTGTATATTAAAATTCATCTTAATCCATTCAGCCGTTTTTGTGTGACTTAGTAACAAACATTCAAACTTTCGCATTTATAATATTATAGTAGGAAGGACTAGGTTCTGCCCGCGACTTCATCCGCGTGGAACTCATTTATATCGTAGCTCCATACAAACTTTGATCCCCACAATTGGGAGAAGGACATAAAGATAAGAACTACCCTATGTCCTTCCCGGGACTCAAACTATCTCTTAACCAAATTTCATCTAAGTCGGTTCAGCAGTTTATGCGTGAAGAGGTAACAGAAAGACATTCCCACTTTCGTATTTATAATATTAGTATGGATAGTACGACTAGATATTAATAATTAACGTAAAGTAATGAACATTCACAATCACGTTTTACAAATTAGCAAAGACTGTACGACTTAAGGTTAAAATAAAATGTTTTAGATTACCTACTTGCACAATTTGAGTCTATTTTAATCTGAAATAAATCAAAATTGTGGTGTCCTTTAATTTATATTCGCCGAAATTTAATTAACTTAGGTACATGCGGCCATAGTCTGAGACGGGCACTTGCCATGCGGTCCGTGCGCTTGCTTGCCACCATCGAGGTGGTATTTATGTACCACCACGATGGATTGTTCTTATGAACAATATATTTTACGAATGATAATGAAATTAAAATAACTGGACTAGCGAGCGAAGCGAGGAAGAAGGCGTCTGTCTGGCAGTTCTCCCCTACAGACCCCGTAGCATGGTCGGCCTTATCACACGATAAGTGACAAGATAGAGCGTTCATCACTGGCTGACACCATTTGATAGAACGCAACGACGCTCCTATCTTGTTACTTATCGCGTGATAAGGCCAACCATGATACGGGGTCGGTCTCATTACTCAATCGATTCTTAATACATTTTGTGAGCAAGTTCAATAATTATGTAGGTTTGTTTTGTCAATTCAGTTTTTCGTATTTTTTAAAGACAGTATCGCGATTTCTGCTGCTCACAGAGCCGGTCCATATTAACAGATAGGTACATCATTAATACATAAAATAAATAAATAATATTACTCATTTATTTTGTGTAGACAGTTGCTGGGACATATATCATATTTGTTAATGCATCCCCTACAATAACTAATAATACGCTTCATGCCCCCCGTTCTGGGTAATTGGACCCCCTCCACACGTCGCCATGATTTTACCTTATAGTCCAACCAATAAAACGTTATATGTATAAATAATTAAAATAATAGTAACATACTCAAATTGTACTTACCTACTGATGTCGTCTAAATTACGGGCCAGGAGTCTTGGCAACAGCGGTCGCTGTAGCGATTTTCAACCCGATGTACGCTGTTAAAAGCCTTTCTATTAGATGGTAATAATAATAATAATAATAATTAGGCGTAGGGATGTGACGGCCCCATCGCCCACCAGATTTCTGGTGCAATCAGTCAACGTAAGGCAGGTCGTGGCGGGCTGTTAGGGAGTAGCGACCCTACGTACCTGAGTGCTCCTGGGGGTGTCCTGTGGTCAGGCTGAGCCGATCGGGTGGTTGGTTGGACAGGCCCTCCGCCTCTGGCTTGCCTTTATTGGCCGTCCAGAGTGGAGTCGCAAGAGCTGTTGCTCGAGGGTAGATGTGGACACCTAAGTGGCGAGTTGGCTATATGTTTAAAGTCCAGTGCCACCTCTCTACCCCCCAGCTCTCTGAACGGTGTTGCCCTTAGGCCATTTTTTAATGTCGCTATTAATAGGGGCCCATCTAGCAGTTAGCGAGTCACCGTCTGCCAGAGATAAAGATAGAAACAGTTTTATTAGGCAGGTGTCCGATGTTTCACCCAATAGCCCACCCACTAGTCCATCATTTCAATCTAATAACCCGTTTTATTTAGATTCCATCAACCATCAATAGTCCCTATACAACCCAGCGGGTGCTGTCTCTGTGTGCGTCCCATGACACGGGCAGGGACAGCATCCGCTCGGTGTACTCCTTGCATTTCATTAAATTGTAAAAGGGCCTCTACGTGTTGGCTCAGTTGGTACTTTGTAAGTACCTAGCTCCACGCACGCCTCCCAAAGGTCCGGGACATCATTGTCCCGTGAACGGGAAAGACATACATAATAATAATAATTTATTTATTCACGAAGTAAACTTATTCCTATTAACATTTTCTTCTGCCAAACCACAATGCGATTTGTTGGTAGACATATATCTAAGATAGTAAATATTGACGTTACTCACCAGTCACCACCAGAAACCACATAAGTCCTGTTATTATGATTGCGGTGCTGTGTAAACTATATAAGTACAGAAACTCAAGGTAACAGGGACACAACTCACCTCTAAATTACCTCTAAACAAGAGCAACACGACATTCCACTGTGCCATATCTCTTTAGCACATGAAGTACAGGTATTTGGGAAAGTTAACATGACGAGCTCGCTTGTTTTCTATTGATTCGGTAAACTGAGTTACGCACCCAATGTAAAGCATGATATCCTCAAATTATTCATTGAAAGGTAAAAGTATTCAGCAACTAACTAGCATAAGAGACCTAGGGGTTTTTCATGACTCGAAGCTTATTTTTAATGATCACGTTGATAATATTATAAGTAAAGCTTCTAAGACTCTTGGATTTATAATGCGTAGCTCGGTTTGTTTTACACATATTAAGACGCTGAAAATCTTGTATTGTGCTTATGTGAGAAGCAAGTTGGAATACGCATCTCAGATTTGGAATCCCCAATATAAAATTTACATTGACAGAATTGAGCGATTACAATCCAAATTCATGAAATTTCTTTGCTACAAAATGCATACACATTATAGTTCATCTAATTATTTAACCCTTTGTAAAAAGCATCACTTGATACCCCTTGCTAAGCGTCGTGAAATTGCTGATATATTATATTTGTTAAATATAATAAGAAGCAATGTTGACTGTCCTAATTTACTTGCTAAGATTTCTTTTAATACTCCAATAAGAAGTTTCCGCCGTTTTCGTCCTATTAGCATATTCCATGTTTCCACTAAATATAGAATGAATAGTTTCTTGTGCAGAGCAGGCAGGAGTTTAAACAAAGTTGTAGATCAATTAGATATAGACATATTCTGTGATAGCATACAGGCAATAAAATCTAAACTGATAAGTTTCTTCATGTGTGATACTCAGGTGTAGGCTCGGGTTATTAGAGTTTATAGTAGCCTAATTCATTAACTACCTGATTCTTGTATATTCCGCGTATTAGGTAGTGCGCGATTGGTTACTGTGCGTAATGTACGCTAAGTTTAAGTTTGGCTTCAGATTTCTTTGTTAGTTTATTTCTATAAGTGAAAACCTGTAATTGGCTATATGGTTTTATTATGGTATCTAGAAATATGTTGCGCTGTTGGTTTTCCATGTATCAATAAATAAATAAATAAATAAATAAATTAAAAGGTTTGGAAAGGAACATGTGATACCCGCGTATGCGATATCACATGCTTGAGCGTGTGATAACTACGTAGGTATTACTTACTAGGCGTTTACCTTTAAACGGGTTATACGCTAGTTTGCATCGCATCGTGGTTTAAAAGAATAAAGAAAGCTTCCTCATTGATTGGAGTAACCTCACGAGCACCGGTCCGACGGCGCCGTTGCCTAAGCTTATCTGTGGTTTTCTTTTGCCGTTGAAGGTTTCATATCGTTGGAAGGTACTAGAGGTCTATCGGAGTGAACGTATTAGATGGAAACCATATTTAAGGAATTAAAAAACTTCAGTTAAAGTAGTTTTGCAAATGCACTGCCGCGAAGACACACGCGATATGTGTCAATGATATTGTATGTTTACTCCCTTTGTCTCTGTGTATATTTTGTGTAGTGAATACACGTCTTCTTTTTTCTTTTTCTTTCAAAATTCTGGTTGAGTCATACACAAAACAAAAACAAAATTCGTCTCTCCTGTGGTCAATAATTAAGAGCTCACGTGCATATAAATAATGATTTTATCGAATAGTAATATAGAAGAGGAGACGCCGTTTATGCAGATTAAGAGTCCTAACAAAAGTTAGGCTTCGTAGCCCTTAACTTTGATAATGTCCACAGGAAAGACGCGAACCTAAATCTGTGTATGACTCGGTTAACCCTTAAGTAGTTAACAATACGTTAAAATATTTGCCGTCATAGATTTAAAAAAAAACCGGTCAAGTGCGAGTCTGACTCGCGCACCGAGGGTTCCGTACAAACTAACAATCAACTCAAGGTAAAGTAAATGTCCCAATATTTGTTAAATTACTTATTTTAACCCAACACAATAGAATTCAATTTCAAACAACGAGTAAATTTTACACCAAGACAATTGAATCGCGATCTTTTTTGACCTGCTATTGAAAATAAATATTCGCGTCCCAATCCCGACCCCATTAATTCTAGAAACATCTTAACAGCGCGAATGGGGTCAGCGCCATCTATCGGCCCCATTTGGTACTAACGTGCAAGGGCAATCGGCTTAGTATGTATGTTGGTCTTTTAGCGATTATTGTTTATCACGTGAACCGATCTCTATTATTTTTGTTTTATTTGAAAGAGAGTATTTTTATTATACTTATAAAGTTTTAAAAAGTGCGAAAAAATTACTTATGAAGTTGATTAAATTGCAAACTTAACTAGGAAATGATTTTTGTAAATAAAACAAAAATATGCTAGATACAGAAAAAAAAATACTTTTCCAGTAATATTTATGTGTATCTTAATCACAAGTAATTATTTCAAATTTTTCGCTTTGATAACTTCGGAGATAAAAGAAAAACTGCTTCGAAAAGTGCAACTCAAGCCCTTTCAAATGATACCCCACTTGACCCAATAGTTGAATTTTTTTTTGCTCCCTCCTCAAATTCGTAATTTTTCATAGTAAATTTAAATTTACATTAAAAATTTTCATTTTCCATGCACGCCGATAACTCTTATTTATAATCATTTCAAATTTCAAATTGATAGCTTAAGTAGTTCGTGAGATATTTCACTTTGTGACAGACAGACAGACAGACGGACGGACGGAGTCGCATCATAAGGGTTCCTTTTTTACCATTTTTGGTACGGAACCCTAAAAAACGATTGTATTCTGACCGATATACGGTTCAAAATTGAATTTATTGTCAGAGTCGTCAAATAGTCAAAGGGAGAGAGGGAGACTATTTTTGGTATTTATGAAGATTTTTTTGGTATGCTCCTAGCACGTTGTAGAATTACGTCTTGCGCAACTTGCCGCCAAGTCGCGTCGCGCGCGTCTCAACGACTCCTACCTGCCTCATTCGCATTGTGGGGTTTTTTTTATATCAAGTTTTCACTTCTGCCGGTACTCGCGGAGTGCACAACCCGGTCTTTTTTAAATCCCAAACCTGAATCATCAAAATCGATCGCTCACAAAATTTCAGGGGAGTATCGATTGAGAAATGAGACCTGAGGAGCAGAACAGCCGGAGATACAAACGCACTTTTGCCCAAGCAGAAATAGAGAACTGGGTTTTTTCTTTTCTTTAAATTTTATCTGTCTCTTACACGCCAGTTTTAAATCAAGTTAAGATAAAATTAGCAAGCTCTCCAGAATACTCAGTTTCACTTATGTATGATAATTGACCACGCCGGATTAATTTAAGCTAGTGAAATTGTAAATATACATTATTTTGTAGATAATTGTTAACAATTGACTCTTAAACTTCGTTAACGAGGCGCCTATGCATGAATGACGCGAGGTTGATTATCTGGCTATTTGGAGTGTGTCATGGTAATTTTCCGGCTTTAATTATGAATACTGTGATGTGATTTTGGACCACGCTGACTGAATAGCAGGAAAACGCACCAAAAACGCTACAGTCGCTTATGTCACGCAACACCTTACTAGTATTGACGTCATACTGATAAAGTCCTAACTGCCTGCACCGTTAGTGTCCCATTTGGATTGCTACGTAACCAATTAACATGTGTATTGCAGTGAACAATTTATTAATCCCCGACGCCACCTTGATTGCTTCGTCAGCTCTAATCCCTATTGCTATGGAGATAAGATTGAAGTTAGCGCTTGACGCAAATTGTGTCGCAGGACGTGTAGCCAATAATGAATTATGATTCATCAAGCTAGAAGCCACGATTAGTACTATGCTCTTGCATAACTTATGTTCATTGGTAGATACATTGATTTATTGATGGGTCTGTGACTGAAGCATCGTGGGGTTTGCGATAGCGCTTTAAGCCTTAATTAGAGGTATATTAATAGCTTATAAGTTTATTTTTCTGCTTTCTTTTGTGTGTTAGCTGTGTAATGTTTTTTTTATAATATACCAAGTGTGAAAGTCCTACTCCCGTTGAAACAAATATAGTTAGTAACCTACTAGGCGACGATACCTAGGTTTAGAGAGATGCTTCATCTACACATGGTGTTAATAAAATAACGCAAAATCTGAAAACAGTTTGTTCAGAATCGATAGTAGAACGTGAAAAAAAAAATGTTCGTCGACTGTGGTGACCTGCTCCATACAAATGTAAACAATAAATCGCTTCTAAAAAAAATTCAATTTTTTTTCACGTTCTACTCCCGATTCTGAACAACTGTCAGGTTTTGCGTTATTTTATTAACACGTTGTACATATAAACGTAAAAGTCCTGACTGACTGACTTATACCAAGGGGCGTACACTCCGCGATTTACGTTCATCGCTACAAGTACATGCCGGTGCCCCAACGTTGAGTAACCGGCATGTACTTGTAGCGATGAACGTCGGCGTCGTCGTCGACGGCGTCAGAGGGCCATAAATCTTAATGTTTTGGCTGAGGAAAAAGCGCCTTTTGTAGAGATCAAAGGAGTGTCCCTTCTGTACTTGTACTATTATCTATTCTGTGCTTATATACTCGTAATCAACGCCCAGCCTAAACCGTTGAACCTAGAAAGCTGATTTTTTCACAATAGGAAGTTTATGTAACTGTGGAGGAATTTTTGAAAATTTCCACCGTCAAGGGGGTAAAAGGGGATGGAAGTTCGTATGGGGATGGAGTAATATTTGAAGTGAGAGACTTGTAACTTTGTGTATGGACTCCTTATTACAATACAACAAAAGTAATTTTCGGGTTTTGGAAAAACCCACCCCTAAGCGGGTTAAATAGGGGTGCAAAGTTCTTAAGGGTGAAATTTGGTATAGGGATAGTTTGAGTCCCGGAGAAGGCCATGGAATAGTTTTTATCCCGGGCATCTGTCCCTAAGGGGGTGGAATTGGGGGTGAAAGTTTGTATAGAGGAGCTACCATAAAACGAATTCCATGCGGGTGGATCGCGAGCAGAAGCTGGTTAACTCATAAGAACACTACAGTTCACTTAAAACAGATAAATTTGATTATTATAGATAAATAAATACATGTACACATAGAAAATATCCACGACCCAGGAACAAATATAAATGTTCGTCACACAAATGAATGCCCTTACCGGGATTCGAACCCGGAACCACCAGCTTCGTAGGCAGGGATATCAACTAAGGCTAAAGTGGTCGATAGCAGCAGCAAATCTTCTTTACTTCATTGGCCAACAGTAATTATACCATGAAATGTTAGAACGGGTAGTCGCTTGTCGCGTAACTTTTCGAACTAGCGTTAGGACATAGCGGCTGTCATTTTATTGATAAATGTATTACCTATCGTAACGCACGTTCGAAAAGGTGCCTACAGGAATACCTGTTGGTACACCTACATACAACTGTAAACAGCATTTCAAAAGCCTTACTTTCGTTTGTAATAGCAAATAACCCTCCTCGTCCTCGGCAGTCGCAAGTAACAATAGGTTGTTCAGCTCTTAAAATCCAAGTTACATCTACCTATTGATCGTAAAGAAGACCTTTCCATAATAAACTTGTAGGTCGCAATACAATTCCATTTTAACAATCTAAAATGGACCGTCTATTTCCGTTTGCAATCCGCCCCTGTGGCAGCCTTATTGGGTGATTCAATAGAAGAATTGAAGGAGCGTGGGAGCTTTAAGAATTATGCGGTTTACATTTCCGAATTAGTATTCCGTAACCTGGACTTAAACTATGAACTTATTTTAATGATTGGTTTATAAACTTCCCACGCGCTTAGATTGGATGTAGGCAGAAGAGAGGTAAGGGAATGTCATCCACAGCGGAATATCATCATCCCGTTCGTATTTAGAGCATCTCTGAGTGTTTGGACTTATTCGTTACATATGTACAGTCAGCGTCATATAGTTAGTAGCAGAGTATCCAATTATTTCGTAATACACCCTTATTCTTACAGTAATAAAGACGAGCACCGAAATATTTGGCTACCGTGGCTGCTACTAATTATATGGCGCAGACTGTACGAAGGCATGCGAATACAAAATAAAAATGACTATGATTAATCAAGTAATTTTCTTAGATTATTCCCAGAGTTAACAAATATTACCCCCGTGTCGTCTCTTCTCCTTATTCGCAACTTTTGCAAGGTATACTTTTTTTTGATAATGCTTACCCTAACACCTTAAAGATATCTTCAACAATCGATGTAGATAAATCAATTTTCAGCAATTTTAAAGAAACATACAATTTCTCAATACTGGCTTCCAAAAAGAAGCAAAATTCTACTACATACTCGTATCAAAATAATAAGTTATGTAGTTATCACATCAGTGATTACATCCAACTGGTAGCATGTACTGTATAAAACTCTTGTCTCGTCTGTAAACCCGGTACAAACAGTATAGTTAAGAGTTTGTATACATGCAGTGCAAAATAGCAAGCAATAGTTACATGGGTCTCAGGGAAAATAAGTACTATTGTGTATATATTGTGTATAAAAGGAAAAAAACAGACAAGCAACAATCATGATATTGGGTCATTCTTAGGATACCGTACCTCAAAAGGGCAAAACGGAACCCTTATAGGTTCACTTTATTTTCCGTCCGTCTGGTCTAGTCTGTAGGGCATTGAATGCTCCTTAGGACAGACCATCTGTCATTTTTTCCATTTAAAATTTGACATTTAGTCTACCTAACGTACAGTCAGCATCATATAGTTATTAGCAAACCCCGGATGACGGGAGCAAAAATGCGTTGACAGCTTTATAGTGCGAGGACACACATTTTATATCATATAAATCGATGTCGATAAAAAGCACGATGTACCTACTGGACTACCGCTATGATATGCAGAAGTATTAATTATTGTTGAAAATAAAATTAAAACGAAATGTTTGTATTTTTTCAGTATTTTATATAGTTTTCGTAATATACAATTGTCATTTTTTCTAAATTTTCTGATTTTAAACTCTAAATAATTCTAAATCTACTGTAGTAATCGGAGCAAAATTAAATAATTCATAGTGGTTATGGATTTCTTCTGTACAACGTGGAAGTACGTTACCAGATATCAAATTATTTAAGATGTTTAAAGTTAAAAAGCCAACGTTTTTCTTCAACACATCCTGATACTTGTTGTGAATAACTTTACCTTGAGGATGTAACCGTAATCTTGACAAGTGCACTTTCAACTTGTGTACTATATTTAAACTGGCTTCCAGGCTTAAATTTTGATTTTGTAATTGTTTTATTGTACTAGGTATTATTGTCAAATCACTGTTTATCCATTTTAGATCATTCAAAATATTGAAATCGTTCTCGTGAGTATGATATAATTATAGTACCAATGTAATTAGTTGACTGAAATGGTATCTATACTTACCTGATGTACCAAATATTGTGTAACAACCTGACATGTAAGATAATAAGTTTGATCTATAAATTTCTGATTCAATAATTTGTTCGTATGGATGTCGATAGAATAGTCGATATTTAACTAAGCACTAGTGACAAGTGCATTTTTGCTCCCGTGGTCCGGAGTTTGGTTATTAGCAGCCAAAGTTAGCCAATTAAATAAATAATAAATATTAACAAATATAAGGGGACAATCTTACACAAATCGACCTAGTCCCATAGTAAGCTCAGTAAGGCTTGTGTTATGGGTACTAGACGACGGTATATATAATAGATATAAATACATAGAAAACATCCATGACTCAGAAACAAATATTCATGCTCATCACACAAATATTTGCCCTTACCGGGATTCGAACCCAGGACCTCCAGCTTTCGTAGGCAGCGTCACTACCCACGAGGCTATAACCGGTCGTCAAATATATTGGCACACGTCGTTATCACTATAGGAGTAAGGCTTTGTTGCGATATATTTGGCTATTTTGGCTGCTACTAACTATATGATGCTGACTGTACAAACAATGATTTAGATTACGATTTATTTATTTCATAATATACAATTTACAATATAAATTAAAGCTAGCTTAATCTATATGAATTTATATTATGATCGTCAAAGAGAATTAAGAATGATAATAAAATGTCAATAAAATTCAAATGATAGCAGTAAATAAATTACGAAGATATCATATAAAGATCGTCAGATAACAGAATATACATTAATAAACGAAAAATAAAAATACAAATAACGATATAATTTACGATGTCAAAAACAGTGATAATATTAATGCGTTTCGTGATCGACCTGCTGGTCTCAGTCTGTTCTAGCTGTGAAAAAATCAAACTTCTAAGATTACGTAAAAAAAATATACGGCCGTTTGTGTTGGAAAAAACGTATATTTCGACACTCTCAAGGGAATCAAAATGTGCAGGGTACTTTCCGTTGACCTAGAACGAAGAAACTTGGCAAGTAATATCGTTTATACTAGAATTACAGGAGAAAATCTGGAAACCTCTACATTTATAATTTTGTACGGAACGCGCGCGGTGGGCGAGTCTGACTCACACTTGTCCGGTTTTTTTCTATGACACGACGGTGGCTAAAGCTCTGGTTTCCTAGGATAGCGGTGCCGTCATACGGCGGCGAAATAGACTATCCGTCTCTTTCTAACAGCACCACTTAGAAAGAGACGGATAGTCTATCTCACCGTTGTAGGACGGCACCGCTATCCTTAACGGCCAAAATTAAACTCTCATGGTGTAGCGGCGCTCTTGATACCGGCCACAGTCCGTAGGTACCTCTCTGGTTAACCGCTTTGAATGGTTACCTTAGTACTTCATTACTTTACAAAGCACGCTAAGCCGTTGACCCCGGTTGTTGTCTACGATTTGAAGAAGTTGTAATATTTAACCCCCGACGCAAAAAGTGGGGTGTTATAAGTTTAAAGTGTCTGTGTATCTGTGTATCTGTCTGTGGTAGCGTAGCTCCCTTACGGATTTACCGAAATGTATTCGGTTTTTTTTGTGTCATAGATAATTTTATCCCGAGTGTTCTTAGCCATTCATGAAAATCTGTTCAGCCGTTTTTGAGAAATTGGACTTTGAAATGAAAATGTCGGGGGTTTTTCAACTTTTCTAAGTTGTAGTTATTTTATTTTTATTCTGATCTGCAAAGAATCGTTTTACGTTTTTCCGTTTAGTAGCGGAAAGCTATGGTGACCGCTGCCCAAAAAGCCGCCAATAGTTTTCGGCGGCGAAACATGAAAATGGCATTCAGTCCTATGAGTCCTACTGGGCGCCTTAGGATTAAAGGCCTCCACCCACCGGACGCGTGTCGTGCGCGGCGCGTGTGCTGCGCGGGACACGCGCAAGTTCTAAAGCATTGAAACTACACTTCAAACAGACATAAATAAATAAATAAATATTAGGGGACAATCTTACACAAATCGACCTAGTCCCAAACTAAGCAAAGCTTGTACTATGGGTACAAGACGACGATAAACATACTTATATATAGGTAAATAAATACTTAAATACATAGCAAACATCCATGACTCAGGAACAAATATTCGTGCTCATCACACAAATAAATGCCCTTACCGGGATTCGAACCCAGGACCTCTTGCTTCGTAGGCAGGGTCACTACCAACTAGGCTAAAGCGGTCGTCGTCAGACATCGAACGCGTTTCGAAGGCCCCGCGCGGGCCCGCGGCGCTATAGTTACAACTCGGCAGCGCGGCCGCGTGTCGTGCGCGTCGCGTGAGCTGCACGGGCCCGCGCTGCTGAGTATGATAGAGATAGTAAGATACATATTAAATGTGTTGGTAGTGAGAGAGATATGACGCGCGGGCCCGCGCGGTAGCGGCGCAGCTGCAGCGCAGCAGCCGCGCGGCACACGTGCAGCACACGCGCAGCTCACGCGTGGCACACGCGCAGCACCCGCGCAGCTGCAGCGCAGCACCCGCACGGCACACGCGCAGCACCCGCGCAGCTGCAGCGCAGCACCCGCGCGGCAGCGGCGCTGCACACGCGTTGCTACACACCGCCCGCTTACGGTGTGAATATACCGCTTCATACGCGCCCGACACGCGCAGCACACGCGCGGCACACGCGTCCGGTGGGTGGAGGCCTTAAATTATTTGGAGGTGAGGCGTAACCATGGGCTTCTGACTATTGCGTGTAGCGTCCTGCGAGGAGATTCAGACTGTCCTGATTTAGTTGAGCAACTGGTGCGCCTACACATTCCCTCTCTTTCGAAATCGAAGTTCAACCTTCGCCCGCGCAAGCATCTCTTGCTGGCAGTACCAGAGGCGCGCACTGTGTCTCGTGCTAACTCACCGCTTGTGCGCGCTCTGAACTACCTCAATGCCCTTCTCGCATCAACACTGTTGTCTGTCACCAACAAGACTGTTATGTTTGTGCCAGGAAGTGCATGGATGTATGTGGTGAATGTCTGACGTACTGTGAGGCGATGGATGACCGCCCCATTTCTGTTTATGTTTGATGTGAAACATTTATTGTTATTATCTTTTTTTGTGTGTAACTTTTAAATGTACCTTATAGTGTTTTAAATTCATCAGTGTCTTAGTGTAATATTATGTAATGCTGTGTAATTAGTTGAAATAAATAAGAGTATTTTTCACAATCGTGTTATAATAGAGAGCTTTTTAGTCGAGTACCGTGTTTAGGCCACGAAGCTTGCTGAGTGGCCTAAGTAAGGTACGAGCTTAAAAAGCTTGATTATGACACTATTGTGAACAATACTTTTTCTACGAGTCAACTGAACTAATTAAACAAACTTGGTATCTATTGAAAACGAAGTGCAACCAACGACTTTTTCACTTTTGTGCGTTGATGTCTATTTACCTTTTGACTTTCTCATGACGGCGTCCTATTGGTCAAATCCATTATAGTTCAGTAAAGGCGCCACGTGATTGGTCAATTTCATTTTAGTTGTGTCAACAGTTATGAAATGTTGAGTTGGGACCTCCATAGTAAGAAGTACGTGATTTAAGTTTGGTGTACGAAGTCTTAATTCAAACATTAAAGTCGACGAGTATAAAAATAAATAAATATAATGTTAATTTATCGTCACATCTACTCTAAGGTTAATTGTAAGATATCCTAATATAGGTAAAAGTTAGCCTTTGCCCTTTCCTTTTGTATAGTCATGAATGTATGTGTTATTGTGCACATTAAACCACTTACTACAATTATATATGGTTGGGTTGCACCAACTTACGATTACTGACTGATCAAATTTAAACTTGTCAAACTTTCTATATTTTGATTTTAACGAACACCGCTTGCGATTACAGATGGTTGTGTGCAACCCCGTATTTCGGATAACAGTGCAGGAGCGTTAAAAAGAGATAGGATTAGTCTCCAAGCTACGCTCCTGAAAGCCAAAATGAGCATGACGACAGAAAAAAAATTAACTTTGTTGTAACTAGCAGGTAGCGAGTGCGCGGGCGCGGGTGCGGGTGCAGCCATGGCCGGCTGATGGAGACGGGCTGGTGGTCGCCGTCGCCGTCGGCCTCTCCGCCGCCGCCGCCCCGCGCCCCGCCGCCGCGCTGCCGATGCCGACCACTCTCTACCAGCTACACCTGCTTGCCGCACTACGGTGAGTCAAGTACCATCGCCAACACAGTTAACTGACCATTCGAGCACTTTATGTGCTGTCCTCGCCTGCGCGGTATGACGGTAACGGGCCGCGGGCGGCAAAGCCAGGCGCCCGCACTCCGCGCGCGCCCCATTATCGACATACCCCTGCACCCGCGCGTCGTGCAGGCAAAGACTGGCTACCAAAATGCAATTCAGCACCTAGCCTACATTTTGGATACAGAAATAATTCCCCGTAGTGGGGATAGAAGGGCAGTTTCAGGTGATAATGTGGGCACGGTGGACAAAATTTCCATACGATATTTAGAACTCGAGATATTAATTATATACTTACGTATTATTCAAAATGACGGAGGAGATGGTCCTTATCAAAAACTTAAAGCTTAATATATATATGGACCTAACAAGTGCCCGAAAAAAAATTGGTACTTTAGTCCAGCGTGTCCACATTTACGACATGTTCGGGCACTCTGCCCCACTAGGAGGTTTCCTTAATCGATTTTCTATCCAGTACAAAAGAAAAACTTACTTGACACGTGAACAGTCGACGTCAAAGATATGTCAATGATTTACTTTTACGCCTTACGCCTTATTACAAAACAATAAGGTGCAAAAGTGAAAACATATCTGACGACTGAACAATCTTTTCATACTCGCATAATGCGCAAAAACACGGCCAGAACTTCATGGCCTACTTCTGATATTCTGTTACCATTTTCATGCAACAAAAACCATGGATTTTGTAGTGTCTTCGTTAAATGCACACCCTTCAAAGTTCTGACAAGCCGCCGAGAGGGCCAACAGCAAAGTAAGGACAAAAAGTCTTCTTGAAGAAAGTTCGTAAAGTGGCTACTTGTCACGAATCTATCCATAGGAAACTTGGAGACGTCAGTATATGTACAATGAAATATAATGAGATCTACAAAAAAACTCATGTACGCTAAATATATAATAATTTTATCATTTAAATAGGTATACCCATCTTTCCTACTGAAAAAAATTACTCACTATTGTCATATTGTCATTAATTTTAACGTTACAAAATTGTTTACAGTAGAACCCGCTTAACACGATCTCGCTTAAAGCGATTTCTCGCATAATACGCCATTTTATGTCAGTCCCTACAACTTGAGACATGTTCTCATACGTTACTTTTCAGCGATAAGACCGCCTGTTGTCTACCTCTACCTACATGTTATTGTATTCATTCTCTTTATAACTGCTTTGTTTATGTGAGGTGTGCAATAAAGAGTAGGTATTTGTATTGTATTGTATTGTATTGTATTGTTGCTTCAAAAACGTAAGATCCCCTGTAACTTATGATGGACAATCTCGAGCTTGGACGACCGGCCTGCGTTTCATCCAGTGGTTAAAAGCTCTAGATGATCACTTTCAGATTAAATATAGACGCAAATTTCTATTAATTTCTATTAATATCAAGCTTTCTATTAATAGCAAGCTACAGAATATCAAGCTTGTTTACTTACCTCTGTAGAAGACGTGGCAATAGAGAGATCTCTCAGGGACCGAAGTCCCGTTGAGAGTTGTTTGGATTTTTATATTTACGCCAACTGATTAAGAAACTTCTATAGCGCGATGCAGAACACGTCAGATTCGATTTTGACAGGCGTGACGCCACATCAGCCTCCCTTCGAGATAGGGGTCAGCGACGACGTATGCAGATTGCAGCTTGCGTGGCGAGCGCTCAGAGCCAGGGTGGCGAGCAAGTAGAGGGAGAGAGAGAGAGAGAGAGAGAGAGAGAGAGTCTGGCTTGCTGAGAGAGTTGGGCGTCAGTCGGGATCTTCAGAGTGGCGCTTATATCCATTGTCGGAGGTCAGAGAGATCTCTCAGGGACCCAAGTCCCGTTGAGAGTTGTTTGGATTTTTATATTTATGGCAACTGATTAAGAAACTTCTATAGCGCGATGCAGAACACGTCAGATTCGACAGCTGACAGGCGTGACGCCACACCTCCAAATGCGTCAAGCAAATTACAACCGATGGATCAGGGCATCATAGAGGTCCTTAAACAAGTTTGATTGAGATGACCACATACCCCACCCCCTATCCCGTATAGAGATGGGTAGGGGTGGGTAAATACCGGGTAAATACCCGGTATTTACCCAATGCACCCGGTAAATACCCGTATCTACCCAAATTGGTGGGTATAAACTATTTCGAATGGATTTTTTCAAAAAGTGACATTTTAGGGCCGAGTTTTTTTTAATGAAATGTTTAAAGCCTTCTGAACAACTTTTGTTATTGCTAAATATCCTTTATGATGCATAGTTTATGAGAAAAAAAATGTTTGTTATTAAAAATAACACGTATTATTTTCCGAAATAAGATCAAGTTAAAACGGGAGCCACTACCAGAATAGTAACTATAAGCCTTAACAAAATGTAAGAAAAATATTGAAATAGTGTTGCCTTCTACTTATTGGACAAAAAATCATCATCTTGCTAGGCCTTTTTCCCATTTACTTGGGGTCGGTCTTCCCTGTTCTTTTTCTCCATTCTGCACGATTGAGTGCAAGGTCGGCGTCTATATTAAGATCTTTCAGGTCTCGCTGAACCGTCGTCAGCCAGGTGGCAGGTGGTCTTCCGCCTCCTAGCTTCGTCGTTGGAACTCGTTGGAAATCTAACAGCGTACAAAACATATAGTATGGTACACAACTACAATACGCGTAACGCCCATAAGCTCGTTGGCGTTAGCCGCAAGTTGACCAAGTCGGCCAAGCTCACCCATGTCATGGGGCCTGCCGTCTACAACAACCTACCTGACAGCATCACCAGCGCCCAAACCTTGGCCATTTTTAAATGTCGCCTCAAACGCTGGCTTGTTGAGCACCCGTTCTATGATTACAACGAATTCTTAGATTTCCACAAAAAGGAAGTCATAATATAATCTATATTTTAGAACTTATTATTAATTACTATTATTAATGCCACGACCTGTGTTATGTCATATTGATGTGTATATTGTTATTATTATTATTTTTACGACATAAGTACGTAAATATGTTCAACAATTATAACGTGTAAATTGGCTTTACGAATAAAATACTTATGACTTATGACTTATGACTTATGACTTATGACTTATGAATATCGAGCGCTACCTTAACCATGTAGTCTACTGGGCGCCCCTGTACATGACCGTACCACCTCAGACGTTTTTCCGTCAGCTTTTCTGTTATTGGCGCTGCTTTAAAACTACCCCGGATATACACGTTTCTTATCTTGCCCATCATGGTGACACCCGCTGACCAGCGTAACATGCGCATCTCAGTGGTGTGGAGCTTGTTCAGGTGGGGTTTATTTGTAGCCCAGTACTCGGATCCGTACAACATCATTGGTCTTACTACTGTCTTATATACATGACCCTTCACCTTTAGAGGCATTTTTCTATCGCATAGGATGCCTGTGAGTTCTTGCCATTTCATCCAGTCTGTCTGAGTTCTATGGACTACATCGATGTCAATCTTTCCGTCGTTGCTGAGTACGGAGCTTAAACTTTGTAACAGTTGGCAGGCGATCATTACCTATATAGAATTTGTCATTTTCCGTTTTGTCGAACAGAAACGACATGTGTTTGGTCTTCTTCCGACTGATTTTTAGGCCGTCCTTCTAGCGCTTCCATCCAGCTATTCAAAGCGTGTTGAAGGTCAGTCTCAGTCTCTGCTATTAAGGCCAAATTATCGGCATATAGAAGGTGCCAGGGTACAGCCCGTTGGCATTTTCGTGTGAGGTAATCCATCGTGACATTAAATAGAAGTGGACTAAGTGTGGAACCGTGGTGTACACCGACCTTGAGCTTGAAGCTGTCACTCGCACCTGCTGAGCAAATCACCTGTGTAGAGACGTCAGTGTACATGACCATAATAAGATCTATATACGACTCTGGGATAAACTGGGCGCGAAGAGCCTCCCATATAAGGTCGCGTGGTACATGGTCAAACGCCTTCTCAAGGTCGATGAATATCATATGCAAATACAAATACAAATACAAATTATTTATTCTGCAAATAGGCCACAAGGGCACTTTTACATGTCAAACGGTAGTTTACAATAAAAATAATAATCTTACAATAAAAGATTATAATCTAACACAATAATAATTTAAAATTTGCACATTAACGACTGATATAACAACACACTAAATGTCACAAAGTAAATGAAAACAAAACAAAATACGACCATTACATTCGATTACAATAATGTCTGTGCATTAACAAAAAGTTAATGATATTAATTCAGTATTCCAGAGATGTATAAGGTTTCTGAGCGTCCAAATACAATCAATAATTATTCAATGTTCGTAGAGATGTATACGGTCTCTAAGCGTCAAAACAAAACAATAAAAAAAAGGAATATTAATGTAATATTGTCAGTGATGTACATGGTCAATAACAATAAAACGTGTCAAGATCGGAATGATGTCTCTCGTCAATACGATAATAATAAAATAACACTAGTATTTAAGAAGTTGGGTACTATGCCCTTGCAAGCATGAACGGTCCGGACTCCACAAACAGCACCCGATCACGAGTATGACGCATATCTCAGCCATCGCCTCCCTCAACCATATGTTAGGGAAGGTGGCGACCCGATCAACGACGCCACCGTAAGCAAAGCCCTTTAAGCGAGCATGACATATTCAAGCCACCGGACAATGTTAAAAAGCAAAGATTAATAAGCGACTTGCTCGGCGAGAAACAGCATTACGTGCTCTCTTCTTACATAAAATGGAACAATTATTTCAGGTAGATACTTATAATGTGTATTTAGGTATATTCCTAATAGAATTAGCCTACTACTGGCTTAAAGGCATTTTTGTCGTTTAAGAAATCGTTGACAGTATAATACGCCTTGCTTAGCAAATTACTTTTAACATGAGACTTAAATTGACTGAACGGTAAATTAACAATTTCGGTGGGTATTTTATTATGAAAACGTATGCAGTTCCCCACGAACGACGTGCTAACCTTGCGGAGACGACTGGCCTTCACTGCGATCTTGTTTTTACTTCTGGTGTTGTAGTCGTGGATATCGCTGTTGAGTTTGAACTCGTGAAGGTTTTTTCGCACATACATGATATTCTCAAGAATGTATTGGCATGCTACAGTAAGAATGTTTGCCTCCTTAAATTTGTCCCTGAGAGATTCTAGAGCTTTTAGTTCGTATATGGAGCGTACAGCGCGTTTCTGTAGCACGAATATGGTCTGGATATCAGCTGCTTTCCCCCACAACAGGATTCCGTAGGACATAACACTGTGGAAGTAACTGTAGTACACCAGCCTGGCGGTCTCAACGTTTGTTAACTGTCTTATGCGTCTTACTGCATAGGCTGCCGAACTAAGTTTTCCGGCTAGGGCGGTGATATGTGCCTGCCATTGTAGTTTTGAGTCCAAGGTGATACCTAAAAACACTGTTCTATCTTCAATTTCCAGTTCATCACCCTTTAATTTGATCTTGGTATTGTTTACCTGCTTGACATTAGGTAAAGTGAATCTGATACACTTTGTTTTCTTGGAATTTAGCAGTAAATTATTTGCTGTAAACCATTTCACAACAGTGTTGAGTGCATCATTAATATCATCGAAGTTTTCCTCTTTCCTGTCTACCTTGAAGATAAGCGACGTGTCGTCTGCGAATAACACTATATCATGTTTATCTTGCAACATATTTGGTAGGTCATTGATGTAAATCAGAAAAAGAAACGGACCCAGAATCGAGCCTTGGGGAACACCAAGAGCAACAGTTGTCCCTGCTGATTGGGTCCCATTGATGACTACTCGTTGTGTTCTCTCCGAGAGATACGATGTCACAAGATCAAGAGCACCGTTTTTAATTCCATAATGTTTCAACTTTCTGATTAAGTTCTCGTGATCAACGCAATCAAATGCCTTTGATAAATCACAGAACACTCCAATAGCATCTTGAGCCTCTTCCCAGGCATCAAAAATATGTTTAATTAGTACCACACCGGCATCAGTGGTAGAGCGACCCTTAGTGAATCCGAACTGGTTGGTATTGAGCAGTTTATTGCAACTAAAGTGGGACATAAGCTGATGGAGAATAAGCTTCTCAAAAACTTTGCTTAGTGCCGGTAGTATTGATATTGGCCTGAAGTTGGTAGGGTCAGTTTTCGTTCCTGATTTAAACAACGGGATAATTATGCAGATTTGTGTTGTTGACTTTGGCTTTCTCAATCAGGATTCTTATAGCCTGAGTAGCGTCAGAGGTGCCCTTTCCATTTACAAACCCTCACTGATTGGGTGTGAGCTTCACGATACCATTAAGTCTGCTGTTGATTATCCTCTCCCATAGTTTAAAGGTATGATCCATGAGCTTTATTGCTCGGTAATTCCCACAGTCACGTACGTCGCCTTTTCCTTTGTAAAACGGTATTAAATGACTTCTTTTCCAAGCATCTGAAATTTTCTGTCCTGCCATAAGTCTGTTAAACAACTCGCTTAGCCAGCCGATGCCAGAGTGCCCTATTATGTTTCCAGATCGGAATCTCAGCTGGACCTTGGCCTGTTGTTTTTCATCTTTCTGATCTCTTTGATGATTTCCTCCGTTGTAACTGCTGTTATTGCTTGGTTTAACTTTCGGGGATTCGTAACATTAAGCAAATGGCGGTAGTATTGTCTTCTGTTAATAGTTTATTGTTTTTATTTGTGATATATTTGGCTGAAGTTATATCTTTGCTGTTATTATTTCTTTGTAAAAGTTAGCATCGGCTTTGGCTCGTGCGCTTGCCACTTCACGTTTTGCGTTGGATTTCTCTCTGTTGTAGTCTGCTTTATCCGCATCATTACCGGTTTCTTTGTGTTTTCTTAAATGCAAACTTCTTGGCCTGCACAACATCCTTGACAGATTGTTGTCACCATTTAGTCTCTTTAAAGAAAGAAAGAAAGAAAAACATTTATTTATGACAAACACATATAACAACAGAGAAATACAAAAAATAGGACGAACACTGCTTGTCACAAAAGCAGCAAACAGCGTGAACGGGGCTCTCTTACTCCTGGTTCTCCCTAAATTTGTTTCTGCGGATTTTCTACAGAATGTTTCTAAATCGTTCCACATATCGTTTTCGGTTTCTACCTTTGAAGTGTCTTTTGTGCCAAAGTACGTTTCGTTGTTTTGAACGAATCTTGATCCCGCGGCGGTTTTCAAGGATTTTAACTTAATTTTAGGTATCTGCTTGTTGCTGCACTTAACAGGTTTGGGCAATTCAACAAACAATAAGATCAGCCCTAACTGGCAGGTAGCGACGTCGCGATCGTGCCATCTGCGACGCGCGAATATTACACCGCGTCCGACCCGGCCAATTAATGTTTATCAGTTGCCTGGTTGAGACGGCTATTGTGCGTTAAGTGCCACGTGTGGATATTTGATCCATGCTTTAAATATCGATTTTGTTTTGTTTGAGGTAAAAGCTCACGTTATTGAATTTTGTTTGGATTGGCGGTACAAAAATAATATAATATACTTACATACAACTTTCATTTTTCCATCCTAAAGTTATATATAAACTCACTAAGTAATTAATACACTTCTCTCTGAGCTCGGATGATTGTAAATACAAACATTTAATTTAATTTTTATTTATTTTATTAACAGCATGCATAATGTCCATGAGAACAACAAAAGAGTTTATACCCACCTTTTTGGGAAGAAACGGGTAAATACGGGTAGATTGGGTAAATACCGGGTAAATACCCGGTATTTACCCATGGGTTTTTACCCACTACCCATCTCTAATCCCGTATAATAGTTACGCTTTCTCGCTTAAGACGCGTTTTTCGTTGGGTCCCTGAGAAATAGTCTTAAACGGGTTCTACTGTATTCGACTACTACACTACTATACTTTTAAGATGACTTGGACATGTTTCTTAACAAAAAGTGAATAAATCAATCTGTGGATGAAAATGAGAAATCGGACATCAGACATTATAGAATAGAGGTATAAGAAATCACAGAGGTACCATTATAAATGACTTGCAAAGAGTGGTTGTAGTCCGCGAATGGCAGGCAAGAGGGGAGTGGTTGGTTGCGTTTGAAAGGAAACGATCTATCAGCAACGTGCAATAGGTATTAGGTACACAAAGAAAATTTTATTCCTTACCTTGCGAATTTACTTCCGAGAGAAATTTGTCTGTTTTATTCTCCTTGGTATTTTCTTTGTGATTGCGGTGGAATGAGCCAACAGGTTGCTAATGTAGTAAGTGAAACTTAATGGCCTTAAGAATCGTGTAACAAAGATAGATAGGCAACTACGGAACCCAACACTGCGCGTGGCCTGACACACGCACTTGGCCGGTTTTTCACTAATAATAAAATAAATTACATATATTTTTCCTTGTATAAGAGAAACAGTAGAATATCACAATTGCTTAAGGAAGTCATCTTTTTACTCTCTTTCCGCGCTAAACCGATTATCCTATTCAAGGTTCCCTTGCCATTCCTTTTACGAGAAAAAAAGATTTTCTTAAGAGCATTTTTCTAAAGTACTGAGAATAAGGAAATCATATTGCCAGTGATAAGTAGTGCGAAGTTTCTCCACAATAGTACGAGTAGTACATATTTTTAAATTAAAGTGAGGAATTGGAAAAAATATTTGCCATGGCTGAGATTTGCCATTCCCAACTGAGCTACGCTGGATATTTAAATAAATATTTTAATTTTTCCACGAAAAGCATAATCAAAAGCCACTCTGTAGCCGAGCAATAAGGGATATGACTTTCAATCTGAAGTCGTGGGTACCGCTGGGTTTATAAAAATACTTAAATGTACGAAATATCATTTGAAATAATTATTGCTTTTCTGTGAGGAAACCGGTATAATTCGAACAAGGTCAAGTTTTCCCTTTGTGTTTGAAGGTCAGATGGCAAAAGTCTCTTTGGTAAAAGTGCCCACGCCATATCTTGGGAGTGGTGCCATAGTGGACCCCGGGCTCCCTTAGGGTACAACCGTGAAAAGCTATGAGAAGAATGACGGAGACGCGAAGGCGTTTTCTATTCATTTGTCGACATTTAAAAGTGTGGTTTTGTTCCAGATGGCTGGGCGACCGGCGTGGAGGGCGAGGAGGAGTCGACAGTGGGCGCGCTGCGCGAGCGAGAGCTGCGCTCGCTGCACCGCACCGTGCCGGCGCTGCGCAGGCGCGAGCTTGACACGCGCGCCATCAAGCACCACTTCTACCCCGAGGGGGGATGGGGGTAATTATTTTTCTACTAACGTTGGCAAACAAGCATACGACCTGCCTGGTGATAAGCAAACACGGTCGTATTGGTTTGCGACACCACAATTAGAGAATCACCTTTATCGATTTGACGATTCGTTGTGCAGGTCCTCACTGTCGGCACAGCGCACCCTCGGGACCTCTGGCGATCTTATTCACTACAAGGAAACAAACCCATAATAAATATACCAACAAAGCAAGAAGAGGTATATATTATTATGGCTTCTGTCTTCTGTAAGGTGGAGGTTACTATATTACTATTTCCCCAGTTACGTTGTGCCCTACGATATTTATACATAATAAGTACTACTTAAAAATATAAAATTTTATTTCAAACATAATTTTCCGCCTTCATTAGTACCTATTAGCTCGACGACACTTGCTTATTAGCGCTTATCGATTGTTGGCAGGAAAACAATTCTCCAAATGATATTTATTCAAGTAGGCCCAGTAACAAGCACTTTCAAATCGTCAGGTAGAAACATAATCCTAATTACTTAGAGTAATTTATTAAATATAAAAAGTAAAATATATACGAAGTAAACATTTTTATATAAAAAATATTAGTCTAGAATGTTTCTGGAACGACAATCTAATGTCAAAAAATAAATAAAACGATAATAATAAATTAAAAACACTGTCAAAAAATTCCATAAGGAATAAATAAATTATAAATCCAGTCAAAATTAGTCCCAAGAAGTTTTATCATTCATGTAGTCTTGTGTGCTAATAAGCTATCAAAATAAGTTTACGTTTCACATAGTTCTTGAATTTATTAATAGATAACTCAGTTACGTTTCCAGGAAGTTTGTTATGAAACATTACCTACACAATTACCCATGAATGTTATTTTTTTATTTTTTGGAGCCGAGTGGTGGGCACAAAACAGTCAGAACTATGAGTCGGGTTGCCACAATGTTTATTCTATCCTGTGGCGGCACGTACGCCAGAGCGAGTGGGATACGCTTTCGATTGATTTGATTGCTAGAAACATCGCTATAGTCAAGCATGCCCTAGGCGCGAAGTAAAACACCGCTGACACAAGTCAATTCGTACATAGTCCTTGAAATTTAGGAGCGTGTGTGGCACTTGGGATACTTGTGCTAAAAACTAGCGTAGGCAACTCCATGCAGCCATGTGCTTGCTTTCCAGTGTCTATACTGCCCTCATAACATAGTAGCCATTGCAGAGATGAATAAACTGTAGATAACACCTAACAACGGCACATTTTATGCAAGAAGGCCTATTTAAGTCATATTTATCTCGTTCTTGGTAAACGGAATAGTACATTTCGATTCTAGTGCGGAAAGTATGTCATTACGTCACGAGAACTGAGATATCTTGCGACGAGCCATAGGCGAGTGGCAATACTCGGGACGATTGAAGAATGACATTTCCGCACGTGTATCGAACGACGTTATTTAATACAGTTGCGAAAAAATAAGAAAAACAACAAGTAAGGAATTCGAAACTTTTATAAGTATTATTAATTCTGTAACATAATTGTAAAACAGTTGAAAAACAATGAAGTTGTTCAAAAACCTATTGTTTTAATACAGTTCTATCTTATTTATTTTTTATTGACATACTTAACAATTAATGGTACAATTTGTACAATTATTGAGTGGGAAAAGTGAAAAGCACTAGTTCGCGAAATCCAACTTTCCGCACGCTAAACAGCTACGTAAACCAGCACTTTTTGAGCAACTGTATTAAAAAATAAATTATAGGGTAGTTTTGTCTAATTTTACTATTTATTTATTTATTAGAACCGATGTTACTCTTACATTACATATCTTTACATAACTATTATTTTAATTTTACTGTGGAGTCAGATTTCAGTCTCAAAACAATTCTTACGTCGACGAACGTAGATAAGTATTATGTTGGGAGAACGTAATAATATGACGTTCTTTGTTAAACGTTATTTATACCAAGATTTTTAGATTAAGTGAAAGTATATAATTTCGTGTATATCACACAAGTGGTCTTTATTATTTGATAAATGCAGGCATCATAGTGAACCTGTGCAACAATATAAATCCACGGTCACATTATTCAAAGCAAGAGTTCAAAAGCAAACTTATAGGTTCCGATAGGTAATCACTAATCAGAGTCGCCAGTCAATGTACTCCCAGGCTCTTTGCAGACCTTTTTTCATCACGAACAGGCTTTAGAAGTGAAAAATAAAATCAAATCGTCCTGCATTCACCGTATGCCCGCTATTGCACTAACCTTTTTCCTGCACACTGCCATTCCTTCCCATTCGTGACTATTTGCGCCCATTAATTTCCAAGTCCATTGCGCTATCAGATTGGAGGTCGGCCAACGCTTCTGCAATTCACTTGCTAATAGTTGCGATAAAACACAATATTGATTAGGATTAGGATAAACTGCTGTAGGTATTGTATGTGCACTTATTGCGACCGGTAAAAACATGCTTATATGTAATCAAGAGGGTTGGGTCCGGTTCTAGAACGCGTGTCTACTGAACTGTATGTATTTAAAGACTTAATTTACATACTTATGATTTCACTATGTCGATACTTATTACTTACGTTTTATTTTACTGTGTGGTCTCATTTTAATGAAGCTGAATTCATAATGGAGAAAACTTAAATAAGTACAAAATTTACACGAAGCCCAGTCAACACAGCATTTGATCCGATTATGAGATTATGACAGATGTTTAACGCGGTAGATGCTTAAGAATGCTCCATTAGCGAGCTGTTTTCGTAATTATCCTCATAATTAAACTTGGTTGAAAATTACGATTTGCTCAATGAATCTTGTTTTATGTTCCAAGGATAACGTGCCAATAAATTTTCTTGCTATTTGAAGTTAAATCACCTACATACAAGTAAAATTATCTTCATAATTCATAATTTATATGTCACTTTTTGTATGGGAAAATGACAGTTGAGCTGTCCTATCGTACGATTCGTACGTTCGGGAAGCTTCGTGATCAACCCCACAGGTCATCAAGGTTGTGTTTATTTATTCATTCTTACAGATTACTTGCCTAATGGGTATTGGGAGCAACTGAAGTAAACTAATAAAGATTACGGGGGCTCATTGAATAGAAATTGATCCCCTCTGTTTGTTTATTTAAATGAATTCACGGTTTTCGATTTTCAATCGAACCGAACTGGCGGAGGGGAGGGGAACGAGCCTCACATTTAAACTATTTAAGCCCCTAAACTTTCATTTGTTTTTCCGTGGAAATGGGAGTTTAAGCTTGTGTTAGAAAGTTTAACGTGATTTCGATTTAGTATTTTACATATTGATTAAAACGAGTATAAGTATTTATACTGAAATTGTGCATAAATAGTGTATAATCAAACTGTCCATTGAAGGAAAATCTGAAACTCTAAGAAATACGGAAAATTGTTCGTAGGCCAATATTAGAAATTAAAACTTACGTTAATTAACAAAAAAAACCTCAAACACAGTTGAGAATCAAACCCGGACTTTGTCTAAAAATCTGAGTTCACATTTGTTATATGAGTAGTGGGATACATACTCATATAGTATTCGCAAATCCTTTTCCTCCGCCGAATAAATCCGGCTTTGCAACCTTCCTTTCCTTTCCTGTATTCTTCAAAGTATTTATTTTAGGACGATTGGATTCTTGTCCATCACAGTATTCCCGGTTGCCAAATCGCGATTGATAAAACAAGTTTGGAGAAAAGCTATTGTGAGACCGAGGATGAAAGGTCGCGTCAGTTTCACGCAACTTCTCCAGTGGGAGTGGGACGATCCATTCATATTAGATTGGCAGCGGATTAAGGAATTGGCTATAGCTATAAGCCAATCCTGATTAAAAGACCTAATAAGCTCAGATATATTGAAAAATGGGTGTTTTAAACGGCTGATCTGTAAATCAGCCGTTTTATTACTTATGCGAATTTATTATCCAGTTGCGCATTAACAGTTAGTGTACCTAACAGTGCGCAAGCTTTATTTTCTTGGGGAACACCCAAATACTCCGAAATATTTAATTCCGAATTTGCTAATTCCGATTTTCAAAACTCCGAATTTCATAATTCCTAAGAATTATAATTACGATTACTAAAAAACACGAATTTCATTTTACCGAATTTCATAATGTCGATAGTTCGTTTTTCCGATTTTTATAACTCCGAACAATCAAAAGCGCGAAGTGTCATTGGCCCGAAAAACAGTACTCCGATTATCAAATTTCCGAAATTTCATTACTAATTCGGAAATCTGATATTCGGGATACAGAACTTCGTGTTTTCAATAATCGGAATTTAATTTCTTAGGAATTATGAAATTCGGATTTTTGAAACTACACGGGGAATCAAAAATCCGAAAATTACGATACTTATTTCCCGTAGAATAGGGTTCTGCCTTTTCTCCGAAGCCCCCCGCTGTAAAAATAAACAACAAATAGTCGTTACAATGGAATGATTAGTAGGTTAGGTTAGGGTTAGCTTGTGTCCCTTAGAGCGGAAATAGGCACCCCGCGAAGCGGGGTGACGTCGACCCGCTGGCGGTTAGGTTGCCTTATTGCATTAAGTCCAAGTATACGCCCAAAATTATATGTTTTTTATAATTTTCTTATTCTTAATCTTCTTTTTATTATATATTTACGAGGATAATGTGTTGTACACAATTTGCTCACAATATTCTGTATAGGAATTGCTTGTAATTCGTTTTCCATCTACCCATCTTCCTATATTAAGATTAATTGTGTATTCATGTGATTTGCTATACAGTTTCTCCACTCTAGGCGTTTAAAATGCGGATCTTAGGTATTTAATTCGTGAGTGTTAGCTGCGGTAGTGA
Organism: Epinotia demarniana; assembly: GCA_945867215.1. Lineage (NCBI taxonomy): Eukaryota > Metazoa > Arthropoda > Insecta > Lepidoptera > Tortricidae > Epinotia > Epinotia demarniana. The sequence continues at coordinate 12,649,808 of OX244275.1, forward strand.
TCTTAGACGTTGGGAGTTATTTTAATGATTATTTAATAGTTATTAGTAACAGGAATTCGTAATTTTGATTTTTCGGATTTTTGTTTATTCGGATTTATAATTGGTCGGTGTAATGATATTCGGATTTTTGAAAATCGGTATTTCAATAATCGGAATTCGGATTTTTGATATATCGGATTATTATTCCGTCCGACTTCTTATTATTCGGGGTAGTGAAATTCGGAATTTTGATAATCGGAGTTATAACCGTTAGACCTTGAAACGACTCCCCCCCTAGATACATCCCTTTACTCCTAGAAATGCCCCGAACAGTCTACAACTACCCCGCAACTCCTCAACGCTGCACCTAAACTCAACTATTTAACCAACCCTAAGATCTATCTATTTTATAATGGCCTTTAGGAAAAGAATTGTGATCGTCTCGTAAATGATCAGGAACCCACATTATGCATAATAACTCAGATTCTTTAATGGTTGTGGGAATTCATCTGGAGTTTAATAAAATAAAAACTAGCTTAAGCTATGTGGTAATTCTCCTAAAACTAATAAAATTATGAAAGGTTTTTATGGTAACGGATTCACATAATATTTGTAGTGAAATGAGAGCAATGAATTATGGTATAAATAAGTAAATAAAGTAATTATTTTTGTTTTTTAAAATAAAATCCCCGACCCTTGAGCTCTGTAATTGTACTTCTCAAATACAAACTTCACTTGTTCATCCGCCTCAAGCGGAACATGATAACCTTATATCCCATTCCTTATATAAGAAATTATATACTACAGGGAAATTCTGGCAGTAATTATGCACAGTATTTAGCGTTGTCGCTAAACAATAATTATACACTCTAGGAATGATTTTCTTTAAATGTTACATCAAAACATTATGTAAAAAGGTCGGCTCTTGTTTTATGGCTTGTAGAGCATCTCCTTTTGCACACCATGTTCCTCAATTGGCCAGGTTGGGGTATGATCATCATCCTATTTGTGATCAACTGATGGGAATTGGACCGTACTTTGGTCTTCGTTTACTTAACTTGAACCTTATAAATGGTCATCTTGACATAACAAGCAAATGTACTTTTCTTTAGAGTTCCTTTACTCATCATCAGAGATTAGTCTCTACTCTCCAGCCTTCACTCTTCATAAAGAGCTTTAATGACGTTAAAGCCTATTTATTAAACTGTTACTCAAGCGTTCCAATATGCGAAATAGTCTGCATTCCAAGTATAACAGAACTAATTCCTAGCTTCACGTTTCGCTAACTAGTATATAAGACACTTAAGTACACAATATCTGAATATTAATACTTCTTGTTATTTTTCAAAGAAAATACCACATGCAAGACTTATCTCATTTGAAAAGTTTCCAACTCAGAAGATTAATTAATTATATTATTATTATCTCTTTATTTAATATTTATCTTAAGTTAGGTTTTTACAATAATGATATAAAAAGTAAAATATAAAATAATACATATAAAACATAAAACCATTATAAAAACCTAACCTAGGGTACCGCCGGCAGCGAGGCGGGGCCTAAGCTGCCGGTGGTCAGGGCGACAGAGACAGGAACCTCCTGACTATTCGCGCAGTGTCCAGGAGTACCGCCTTCTGTATCTGACCCTTGATCCAGCCATCTAGCGAGAGTCTCTTGAGGTGACGGTCGAGACTCTTCGCTATCAAACCGTTCGCCGAAACGACTATCGGGACGATGTTCGTCGAATCAACATCCCACATGGCGGTTACCTCGTGAGCCAGGTCTACACTCACGAGCAAAAAAATCGACTCAACATTTTTTTGGATTGCAATGTGCAATATCTCTAAAACTAATATAGGTATTCTTAGCACAGTAGCATTTTCTGAAAGCTGAAAATGTAAGCTTTCAGAAAATATCAAATTCAAGTCATATTTTTTTCAGGTTCTGGAAAAAAACGTGATTTTTCACAAAGTGGGGGAAAACTGGTTAATTTCATAACCACAACATTGAAAGAAAACAAATTTTATGGAGGAAAAACCATTTATTTTTCATTTTAATACCGCGTATTGCCACCATAGGCGTTTCTTACACACTCGATACAGTTCCTCATGGACCTTATCAGCTTTCTGATGGTGTCCTGCGGGCAAACATCCCATTCCTCGATCAAAGCAGCTTGAAGGGCCAAAATCGTCTCCGGGGCTGGATCCCGCGCTCGAATCTTCCTCTTCAGGTAATCCCACATGTGCTCGATGGGATTCAAGTCCGGACTCAGCGGTGGCCAGGTAAGGGTGGAGATGCCGACCGCCGCCAGGTACGCTTTGGTCACTCCAGCGATGTGACAAGGGGCGTTATCTTGCATCAAATGAAACCCCTCGTCAAAAAAACCTGCGTATGGGACAACATGGTCCTGCAGGATGTCAGTGATGTACCTATCCGCGGTCAATCCACCTCCTCGGCCGCCACCAGGGATGAAAACCAGCCGAGTCCTCGCCTCCATTGAAATGCCCGCCCACATCATGACGGAGCAGCCGCCGTAGGCGACTGTTTCTGAGAAGCAGCATTGTGCAAACCGCTCTTCAGGTCTTCGGTACACCCGTCCTCTTCTGTCGCTGCCATGGAGACAAACTCTGCACTCATCAGTGAAGAGTACCCGGCTCCATTGCTCGTAGCTCCAACTTTCGTAGCGTGCTACGAAATCCTTGCGTAGGTCCCGATGTCTCTGCGTCAATTTGGGCCCCGTAGCTGGCCTTCTTGGGGTGAGGTTTGCTTGCTTAAGTCTTCGGCGAACTGTCCAAGAGCTCACGGGTTCCTCACGGGTCCGCATCAGCTGCTGCTGGACGTCAACGCCGGTCAGGTGGCGATTCCGAAGACTGGTCGTCACGATGAAATGGTCCTCTCTCTCGGATGTGCATCTTTGACGGCCGGATCCCGGTCTCCGAGTAAGGGTTCCGGTCTCAGCGAATCGACGATAAGCCCTGGAGACAGCAGACTGACTTAAATTCAGCTGTTCGGCAACTGAACGCTGAGAAAGTCCTTGATTCAGCAAGGCGACGACTTGGGCGGCTTCATTTTCGGTGGTGGCCATTTTTTCCAGGTGGTTTCAGTGGTCCAATTGCGAGAGATGTGCACAGGTCAACTTGTCATAAGCGACGGATAAGAAAAACAGGTTTACACCTGTTTTTATGCATCCTGAAGGCGCTCAACTCGTGGGTAGATCAAGGCGGTTAAATTTCAATTCCCGTTCAAACGAGCATATCCTGAAAGTTATGCGTCTGGTTTTCATGATTGTTGCGATTTTTCAAAGCTGAATAAATGTATAACAACGTGGTATACTCATTTTTCCTGTAACATTTCTCAGTTGCGGAAAATTTGCCCTAAACCAAAAAATGTGGCGTGAGTCGATTTTTTTGCTCGCGAGTGTAGGTACTTGCTGGCTTTGTCCTTTTCGGCCTTCACGAGGTTCTCGTCATGGGGGATGGTGATGTCGACGAGCACTGCCTGGCGTTTTGATCGATCTATCAGCACGATATCAGGCCTATTGGCAAGAATAGTTCTGTCCGTGATGACAGATCGATCCCAATAGAGCATGGCACGACCATTTTCGAGAACTGGCGCAGGTGTGTACTTATAGTAAGGCACTTCGGAGACCACAAGACCGTATAGCAGAGCAAGTTGCTGGTGAATAATTCTGGCTACAAGGTTATGTCTGTGCAAGTACTCGCCGTTAGCAAGATGACCACAACCGGAGATGATATGCCTGAGTGACTCCCCGGGACGGCGGCATGCCCGACAAATGTCGACCGTATCGTTCTTCAGGATATACCTCCGGTAGTTGTTCGTCATGATAACTTCGTCCGCAATTGCACAGACAAAACCTTCGGTTTCCCCGAAGAGATCCCCGAAACGTAGCCAGTTCACCGACGCGAGCAGATCTACATCGGGCCCTGTGAGGGCCTTGTAGAACCGCCCGTGTAGCTCCTTGCTCCTCCATACCGCCTTGCGGTCCTCGGCGCTCATTACTTTAAATCTGCGCCAGTTCTCGTTTGCCAAGGAGAGCGGGGTGAAGTTTCCGTCTACTGCTACTACGTCGCGATGCATCCCACACTCGTTGTTTAGGAAATAATCCCTGAGACTGTACACCTCGCGGTTGTGGAGGTCTTTGGCATTTAAAAAACCGCGACCTCCACACTTCCGCGAGATGTACAGTCTCATAACAGACGAGCGTGGGTGTAGCATGCGATGCGCAGTAAACAGTACTCGAACTCTTCGATCCAGGGCATCCAGCTCAGTCTGAGTCCACCTTAGTACGCCAAAGGAGTAAGTAAGCAAGGGCATCACCCAGGCGTTGAAGGCGCGCACCTTGTTGCCGCCCGACAAAAGACTATTAAGTACTTTGGTCAGGCGACAAAAGAAGCGCTCCTTCACCGCCCGCTTAACGCCCTCACCCTCAATACCCAATGACTGTGACATACCAAGATACTTATAGGTTTCTGCTTCGGAGATAGATTTGAGGGACATTGTCTCAGAAAGTTGCCAATTTGTTGAATTTACAACTTTCCCCCGCTGTACATGCATGACCGCACATTTATCGACACCAAATTCCATTTTGATGGCACTACTGAAGACTTCTGTTGTTTTCAGTAGTTCCAACAGGTCATGTTCATTTGGTGTAAATAGCTTGAGGTCATCCATATAGAGCAGATGAGAAATAACCTCACCCTCTCTCCGAAGCCGGCAACCTAGTCCTGAATCCTTCAGCAGGGTGCTAAGTGGATTCAGCGCTAGGCAGAACCACAAAGGACTCAGACTGTCGCCCTGGAAGATCCCACGTTCAATCCTTATAGAGTACTGCGGACCAGAAGAGCAATCTCCTCCCCCCGGTTGACGAAGGACTGTGGTCCACTGCCCCATGCAAGCGCCTAAGAAGGATCTCAGAGCTGCATCAACTTTATACAACTCTAAGATCCTCCTCAGCCATGAATGAGGCACCGAATCATAGGCCTTCTTGTAGTCAATCCAGGCGGCCGAGAGGGCCCCTTTGTTCCGCCGGACTCGTTGGAAAATGGTCATGTCTATGAGGAGGAGCTCTTTAGTGCCACGAGACCCAACCCTACATCCATTTTGAGCAGGAGCCAAAACATTGTTTGCAACGATGTGTGCGTTAATTTTTGCTCTCAAAATGGATGTAAGGAGCTTGTACAGCGTAGGCAAGCACGTGATGGGTCTGTAGTTTTTCGCTTCCGTGGTACTACCGGACTTGTAGAGCAGGGAGGTGATACCAGTTGTAAAGAAAGATGGCAGGGAACCGAGCTCGAGGGCTTGCTGGAACTGTGTTGCCAAACGCAGGTGTGAGCATCGAAACCATTTCACCCAGAAGTTGTGCAATCCATCCGGCCCAGGACTTTTCCAGTTCGGCGCCAAACGGATGGCACAACTAACGTCTTCGGGACTGATTGTAACAGTCCCCATGGGTTCGATGTCCTCACACTCACGTTCGACAACACTCATCCACTCGCCCTCGGTGTGTTCGACTGGCACCGACCAGATACTACGCCAGAAGTCAACCATGGCAGTAGAATCCGGCTGCTGTCCGTCGGTCACACGAACATCGGTTTCCTCCCACTTTCGGTATACCTTCCTTTGGTCGCTCTGGAAAAGGCGATTCTGCTGGTATCGGTCCACACGCTGTCTGTAGCGGCGAATACGGGCTGCCCATGCATAGACTTTCTGCTTCAGAAAGTCAATGCGCTCTATGACACAGGCCATGTAGTCGCGGGGCCTGGTACCAGTTCCCGCGAAGGCCTGGTTCACAAAGCGCATGACTCGGGGGCGGTTGTTGCCCCCCCTGAAGCAGATCAGCTTTGCAATGAGAGTCCTGAACGTATTGATACGCCGCTCAATCCGTACTTGCCATGCAGGGACACCCCCAGCGGTCCTAGGTGCACGGTCAGCGTCCGGAAACTTGACGCGAGCAACACGGCACGCCGCGATGGCCCCGCAGTACATGATTGAGTGTGTATCAAGTAAGTCTTCACTAGTCCGTATATACGGGTCTAGCAGACCGTTCAGGGCTCCCATTAACGCTAGATTTCGTCTATTCACGGGCAGGCGTGGTAATCGTGGCCTAGAGTTGTTTGTGGAACGATACCCCGTAATCGCATCTTCCAAAGCCCTCCTCAGTAGCTCATTAGTCTGGGTACTCACGCTCTGATTCGCACAGTCCTCCTCGTTGGCACTGGGATCAACCCGCGGTGCCCCCGGTGCCAGGTCGGGTACGGGCATCGGAACCGGCAACAAGGCGGGCGGATCCCGCGCCGAGGTAGAGGTCGCACGATCAGAGAGTGCTTCCAGTCGTAGCCGATCAAGCGTGGCGTCATCCAACCGCTTGTGCCGCTGGATGACGCGCACCTGATCCGATAGACGTTGTGCGGATACGGTGATGGTCGGTTCAAGCGCCTGAAACAGAGGCAGCATCCGGACACAGTATGCGGACAGATTGGTTCCTCCCTCTGTCGCCCCATAGTAGGCGCGCATGCAGTTTTCGTTAATGGATTGCGTCCACTGCATGCGGCGCACTATACCACCGGTAGCGGGAGCCGTGGGCGGAGCAGGATGCCCCACAGGCCCCAAGCGTGCCGGCAGCGGTGGTCGCCCGCGCCGCGCAGGTGGTCGTGGCGGCGGCGGCGGCGACCCGCACTCGTCGTTCGAACTGCTGCTGCTAGTTTCGGGCGCGGTCGCAAATTCATCGCCCGATGATGACGTGCTGGACGATGGTGTGGACGACGAGGCGGGTGGGAGTGGAGGGCGTGCGTGTTCTTCCGCTAGTGCTTGACGTGTTTTTCGCTGTGATCTAGTTATCATCGCGTGCTGTCAGTGACATTTCAAAAATGGGCATTTCACCAAATTGCCGTTTTTCTGGACCATTTAAATATTTCCAGGGCTGTGGGATGTTTATATATAGTGGCGATACGAAATCGAGCCATTTTAACCTGATAAAACACGAATACAACGAACACAAAATAAAATTGTAAAAAACACGTCTGACATGTGACAGCGGTCACTTATTATTATTATTATTATTATTATTTCTTTATTCATAAAACAATTTACATTGTGTTTGAATTTATAGATTACTTAAACTACATGAACAACAATATCAAACAAACATGCCACTAATAGTAAAATTAAAATATAGAAACACGTAATTTAATAAAATGGGAATTGGATTGAAATATAAATGTAGGATGTCAAATTTTAAATTTAAAGATTAATAGAATTATAATTTTATAAGTCAGAGATGCGTTCATTTACAAATTCCTCTACCGAATAATAGCACTTCCTTAGCAAGAACGACTTCAACTTATTTTTGAAAAGGAGGCTATTGGTGAGTGACTTTAACTCTACTGGTAACTTATTAAATAGTCCAACAGCCTGGTAACCTGCCGCATGCCTAACTACTTTAAGGCTGGTGTTCACGGTCTGAGGTAAATCTCTACGTCTGGAAGCTATACGTCTGGCCCTCTGTTCTGTAGTTTCAATCAAGTGCAAATTTTTAACCAAGTCCGTGAGCACAACCAGTATGTATAGGCTGGGGACAGTCAAGATTCTGAAGTCAATAAAGTACGGTTTACATGGAGTATCCTGTGGTACCCTTGCCATTATTCTAATAGCTCTTTTCTGCGCAATGAAAGCCGCCTGCACATTATACTTGTAACTATTTCCCCAGAGTTGGATACTATACCTCAATTTGGATTCGACCAGAGCATGGTAAACCATTTTCAGCTGAGTCTGTTGCAACTCGTCCCTAAGGCTTCTGATGGCATAGCAAGCGCAATTTACTGCATTTCTCACAGCGGATAATTCTGGCTTCCAGTTTAAATGGGAATCAATGTACACCCCTTAAAAATTTTGCGGCCTCAACCTGCTCTATTTTTTCATCCTCAAGGGAGATTTGCAGTGTATCTTTGTTTTTGGCTGTGGTTCTAAATAACACTACATTGGTTTTTTTGGCATTTAATTTCAAATTATTAACCTGGAACCAACTCGTGAATGTACCCAGAGCATAGTTCACCTTAAGGTTCAGTTCTGACATGCAGCTTCCTGATATAACGGCATTCGTGTCATCCGCAAATACAACTAAGGTGGTGTCGGGGACATTATTCTCAGTGTACTAGATTACATTAGTAAAAACAATGAAGAAAGTAGGGCCCAAAATTGAGCCCTGTGGAACCCCTCTATGCGCGTCAATAATGCGTGTAATTGACTTTAAATTACTAAAGCAAACCACCTGATTGATCACAATCCTACAGTCTTAATGACCGCCTATGCTCATTATGATAATTATAATTCTATTAATTTTACTCTGGAATTAAGCTGTATGAATATTTAGTCGATTATCTATTAATCCATAGATTTAGAAGGCTGTAATATATAATATGTCCTTTTTCACTTTATATATCACAATAGAATTATTACACTAAGATTTCATTAACAATTAATTATTCACTCCCTTCCCGTTATCTTTGAGTCATATATATAGATGTTGAACATTCATGTCACTTCATAACAATCTCTATTTATTTAATATTTTATAATTAACTAGGCAATTTATTGAATATGTATAACAAACAATATTGGTGAGCGTTATTTTTAGACTGAGCTCTTTACCAATAGAAAGTCCCCAACTCTACAAAGCAATCGAAATATTATAAATTAAATACATAAGGTTATAATTTATAAATAAAATGTATAAGCTGAAAAGCTGATTCTTAGGATCATATAATAGAGTGAGACTCTTTAGTTAGTGGGTAATTTCAAAGGAATCCTGTTAATAGATATTCTAAGTATGGATATTATTCCATACCTGTTATTCTACAATTTATTAATTTATCCGTTGAAGAAAATTATAGAGTTAAAATCATTGGTAAATTTATCGGTTAAAATTCCAAGGCAGCTACCGCCCTACTCCTTCATAAAATAAGATCTATGCCAATCTGGCTGAATTTAGTATGCTAAAACTGCCCTAGATCTGACATACGTCTAGATTCCTATGTCAATCTGACTGAATTACACTTCGACACAAAGAAACACTCCTGAAATACACCTCTGGCTTTGTTGACAGAGTTACTTACGCAAAGCAATCTTGAGAAACTATAAAAACCCGAAACTAAGTTATGAATTTCCGAAATCTATAATTAAATTGCTCTTGAGAGCTCGCTTTGCTCCGGCAAGAAATCGCCTCCGCTATTAGCACTCAAATCCAGTGCTCCCGGCTGCTGTCTCGTTCAAGCTCCAACTTCCAACAACAATCTCCTTCCGTAGCTATTACACTAACTTCCAGCATTCGGCCAACACCTTCGATATCGCACTCACTTCACTTTGAAAATAACTCTATTCACAAATTAACACTTGAGGGTTTAACCCTACAACGATTCCGCTCTACGCGCACGAAAGCTGAAATCTAGACTTCCTCAACCGTACGCAATACACGCAAATAACACTGAATCTAATCCCGGGATTATAAATAATTAACACTGAAAGATATCTCTGATATTCTGAACACTATAATTTCACTCCCGACCCGATATACTAAAGCAATGGGAATCCGACCGGCAGCGATTCGACCTATTGCCAATAAAAATCCGAAATTGAATGATCCTCCAACCCTGAGCCCAACTCCTTATACAACCGTTCCAATTTCCCGCCTTCTATTTTGAAAAAGGAACCTTTTCAAAACAATAATCATAAGAAAGTTTTTCCAGTTTTTCCAGTTCGTTGAACCCATCTCGCCTCTTGCTCCAGCCTCCTACATTCTGCTTATTTTCTCACTCATTTCCCTTCTCTCTCGCTTCTAGCTTGTGTGACACGATTAAAGAATGTTTGCATAAACAAGATTTGTTTCCTAATCTCATACTCTCCCAATTATTTGTTCAACTTTATACAGGTTTTTAAAGTCTTTAGCTTTGATTTGTATGTATAATATTAATTTATATAATTGAAATCTCTAGTAAATAAAACAAACTTGTGTTGTTAAATAATTTCTTTAATTATCCAGTAACAATAATTATGCTCCTCATCAAGTTATTGTCAATAATCCTCCGTATAATGGGCATTTGTTTATTTCCTTATTAATGAATTTTGATCTCTATAGCCTAGATAATAAGGTCTCCTTTTATTTGTATTACTTTGATGTAATTCGCCATGTCCTACCTGAAAAACCAATATTGACAACTAGTTTACTATATACATAAATATGAATGTAAACAACGTAGTTGGGTCCGTTACAACCTTTTGAAATTTCGGATTTATGAAAATCGGATTTATGAAGAATCGGAATTATATTAGGAGTTTTAAAACATTTGGAATTATGAAAATCGGAATTATGAAATTCGTGATTTCGACTTTCGGAATTTAGTTTTTCGTATTTATGTAGTGTACCCATTTTCTTGACGTGAGAGTCGCGCAGAGATCATTATGATGCCTTTGTTCGCATCATCATCATTATTATATCAGCCGAAAGACGACCACTGCTGGACGTAGGCCTCCCCCAAAGAATTCGCTTAACCAATATCAATCGTGTTAGAATCCCTTTGGCATATTTAACAGTTAATGTGTCTTATCAATATGACAGAGCTACGTAATGGCAGGATTAAATCACTGTCAAATATCCCAAGGTGATCCAAAATATTGTCTTAACCAACCTTTTTTTATATACTTTAAGTAGTTCCCTAGTCCTCACCGGTTTGGAAGCGAACATACACACTGTCTACAACCGTCCTGGGATTTCGGGAAATGAGATGGGACACGTCATAAGCAGGCAGAGCGCAGGGGGCAATCTGATACTTACCTTTTACATTCCAATTTGATTTCAATGTGTTTCGACCGCTGTCTTAACGCGCGTCAGGGCGAGCGCGTAGAACACATTGTTATGCAAAATTTAACTCTCAGATTGACCCCCAGGTAACGGGGTGACATCCACAGCGGCAAGTCCAGAGCGGCGGGACTCAAATCTCAAATTTCCTCCGTGACAAGGACACGTTTCGGTTGAACTGGGGTTCTAACTATTTGGCGCAAAGTGTTGAATCGGAATTATAGTTTAAGTACCTGTATGTCGCGTGCGCTTGCTTCCACACGTATTCAGTTTAAAGCCCCATTTGTATTTTGGATAGTGATTATAACTTACTCAATTCAGTAGTGAGAAATGGAACAATATATAGCGACGTTAGCGGTCACATTGACGGATTAATTAATCAATGAGTGTGTCCAATCGATATGCCAGGCACGCCACGGCAGAGTTATATCACTATAAAATTTCGCAAATTATCCCAGCAAATGTCTTTTTTTTTCTTTATTTTAGACATGATTAAAAACACACTTTTTCTGTTATTCTCTGATTATTAACATAGAAGGAAGATAGGAAGATAGGCTTGACACGGGTATCCTGAATACTTAATAAGAGTTACTAACCTGATCTTTGTAAATTTTACAAGTCTCTTTTTTCTATCACAGATCCACGACACGTCATAAATTGTGCTGGTTATAAGGTTAACGTCCCAACACGTACAATACATTGCGACTACAATACATTAAGATTGAAGGTGCCGACTAAAACTAAGTCGATTCCAATTTCACATGCTTACTGCAATAGACCCCCGGCCGGCGGCTTGAGTAAATGATAACAAGAGTACTGACTTCAAGTGAAAGTTCTAAATGCTTATAAAGGAAACAATATTCATAATATGTAGGTATAGCCTATTGTCCGCTTTCATCACAATAAAAAAACTAGTTAGTGGAAGTTATACTCGTTCATAATCCGTTGGATACCTATAGTCGAAAGTATCTGAAACCAGCTGTGTCTCCGGCTCTGCCCGCATAGTCGTTAATCACTCTTTCGAACTAACATCCACTCCCCCATTTCATCTCGATCCAGGATAAAATAGTAGGCCTTTCTCTTAACTCCATCCCACATCCCAAATTTCGTCAGAATGGGCTTTGCGGTTGCAACGTTATTTATTTCAAACATCTCCGAGGAATTTCCCATCGGCGACGTAACCACGCAATCTGTAATCAGTAAAAACTTCCATCGGGTTCCCCCTGTTTTGGGCATAACATTTTTAGTAAGAATTCTCTTTAGCATAATCTATTTTGGGCATAATTGACTTTGCGCATAAACTGTTTTGGCAGAATCGTAATTCGCATAGTTCAATCACGCCGAATTTAATTAGCCCGAATATTATTTGAACATAATTTTGATGCTCCGAATCATGTTCATGCATAAAATATATGAGCATATTTTTTTTTCGAACACTTTTTCGAGCACAAATGCTGATAATTTCTGCGAGAAGTGTTTGAATTTATTTTTTTCTTGAAAACAGACCAAAAATGGCAATTATTTTAACCTAACTTAAACCCAACTTGTCGATGTCATCCCGCTCCGCGGGGTGCCTATATCCGATTTAAGGGATACAAGCTAACCCTAACCAAACCTACTAAAAATACCATTGTCACGATTATTTGTTTTTTTTACTGCGGGGGTTTCGCCCCCGAACCCCTCTTTTTGTAGCTGCCCTGCTACTATATTATAATCCTTATCGAAATCATATAATAATATTGTTGTTATATCTTGTGAGACGTACTTAGGTACCCCGGTTGTAAGTACGCATAGTAAATATTGAACAATCGATAAAATGCCGAATAAAATTATGCACAAAATTATGCGTAAATATAATCGGCCTTAACAATAGGACGCAAATTTAAATTCGGCCAAACACATTTTCGAAATTTTAGAAATTCTATTACGTCTCTGCCACATTAACATTCGGCGAAAACCGAATCTGCCAAGTCTGTTATGCGAAAAACGTTTCAGACAATCAAAGTTATGCCAAGTAGAGGAAACCCTTTCCATTGTTTTCATGAACACCGCTCCTCCACCACTCATTGAAAGCGATATCGGCTAACTCATCAGGTCCCAAATAAATATTTGATAGAGTATCAAAAACTTTGGCGGCTTGGTCTTCCTGCTGACTTAGCAACCAATTTTCCACTTCCACGAACCTAATGTTTTATTGATAAATATGGTAGCAAGGTATCTATCTACCATCAGTAATCCGGCGGGAGCACAAGACGAATCACATTTTTTGTGAACCTGATCTGTAGGAGGTACTAAAGTGTAAAAAGAATGATCAGTGAAAAAAGGTAACAGGTGCAATAAGAGGATTTTGTATACTTATTGCTTTTATCCTTCAAGCCCCCGAATCTCCGCCTATATTCCTTTGTTCTTTAAGCATCGCTTGAGAATCTAATTTAAGCTAATATTACAACGGGATTTCACATCAGTAAAACCATAGGACGAGACCTCTTTGATACGTTTTCAATAAACCACTTTTAATGGTTGCGTAACATTGATGTTTTTTTTTCTAGCTATTCATATCTGCAATTACTATATGTATATTTGGATTGAGTAATGATGTCAACTACATAATTAAGTTAATGATACAAGCTTCCTAGAAAACATACTCGTGCAGGAATCACGCATCGTTTAAATATGGCTTGTGACATCAAATAGTTATGATTGATTAAGTGCAGGTACTTATAGGTATCCTAGATTTAATAAAGTTCTTCGAAAGATTAACGATCGATCATCAACTCAATTCATTCTAACTTCAAATGTCTTAGTTAACTATCATAAAACACTTTGCAACTTGCAACCAAGGTTCCTCGGCTCAAACACACTAAGTAGGTATCTACTAGGAAAACAATTACTTTAAACATATAAAAAGTGTTTTCTCTCATTTCGCTATTAGTGGACCAACAAAACAAATGAACTTCGTAAAATCGCTTGTAAAACTGTTAAACTCAAAAGTGGAACACTCATTCGAGAACAAATCCGAAGTAGAGCGCTGCGAGCAGGAATCCGAGGCAACTGGCATGAGAAGACCAATAAAGTTGGACAAGCAGTTTTAGCCTACCGCTTTCTGCCACGATCTGTTAAGTTAATTGAAATTAAGCTACTCGTAGGTACGTACCTACGGCCAGGGCTGGAATGCCCTTAACACTGGAACGGGTAATCTATTCTCGAGCCTCTGGAGTTTAACAATGAAAACAATTGCCTCCCGAATTTTAAATGCCGATCACGAAGTTTGGAGATCGTAGTTCGAATCCTTTATCGCAACTGAAATATACAAGCTTTAGAGATGGATCCATTTGAACCTTGTATATACTAGTTCCACCCCATTCTATCAAAACATGATAGTTATGTGTATGCATGTATGTACGAAACTTTCTCGAAAGCACCTCTTAATAATAGTTGCGTTATCTTCTGGTCCCTAATTTTTGTAATCATTATAATCTAATCGCTCTCGTGTTGTTCCAGATGGATTGTATGCGGTGCCGCATTCCTGGCGCACCTGCTATCCACGGGCCTGCAGCTAGCGTACGGCGCGCTCCACGTGTACGCGCTCAAACACCTCGGTCCCACCGCCGACCACGCCGGTAAACATTCCACGACACACGCACAATCACGTCTAATCAAACCAGCTACAACTGTCTTAATCTAACCAAAACATCTACAAAGCAACACCGCCTCACGCATTCGAATGGCCGCATAACCACCCCGTAATAATCAGCGCTCTGCCACAAAACATCTATTGAACGTTTGTATCATCACGTGTGAACTTAAGTAGGGTTCACTGCGCCGAATACAAATGACAAGCAATCAATTGAATGCGCCAAACACGCAGCGTCTACAATCCGAGATGAACTGTGAGATTGGGGAAAAACATTTTGAAAGCGTGAAACAGACCGATGAGAGCAGTGCGACAGTCGGAACGGAAAGTAATTTATCAACGGCGCCCTCCGGAAATACTTAAATAAACAAACAACGAGGATAAGACTTTTCTTCAATAGCAGCCAGCGAACCTAAAATGTGTATTGTCTAAGATGTATGAAGATAAAGATGTTTTTATGCAAACGACGCCCATTAGGAAAACTTCCTCCACTGATGTGGTGTTGGCACCCGTCTAATTACAAACATAGACCGCCATTACTGGTACGGGCATTGTTGAGCACTGGGTACTATAAATCATTTTTGCTAATCGTAAATAATAATGTATTTCTTCTGAACAAAGTAATTTATGTTAACAACCCGCAGCATCGCGTTTTGACAAGCAAAATTTAAGATCGAGGAAGTAAATGAACTTTCCCATTCACCGGTATTTGTGGACCGGCTTGATTTATTGAATTAATTTTCCAAGATTCACGACCTGGGTTGAATATTAAGAGGCAGAAGTAATTTCGGTTATGAGCGCGGTCTTTGTTGTCAGTCGCGTGGGCGGGGCGTCCGATCATAACTCTGTCAGGTCTGCACCAAGGCAGAAATTGGAATTTCGTAGCGACGTTAACGAGTAAAGCTAGGTTCGGTAATCGGATGGCAAGTGGATGCGGCGATGGCTTGGAGGCGCCGGGTAGCCACAGGCGGAGCGATTACCACATCGTCAACCGCCCCGGCATCGGCACGGGGCTACGAACGAGTTTTCCCTGAATAACACCCGACACTCGCGACCCCCATTCCAACTGTCTTTGTTAACATTTCCACGTTTCCTGATCTTTCAACTGTCACTTCAATTAGGCGCAATTCAAAATGTTTAGACAGCCCCCCTGAAATCGTTTTCGGGAAATATCTCGCGATAAACAGACCTTTTGAGTTTGCCGGCGACCAGTTAAAGTTAATTGCTGTTTCATTTGATGTCGTCGCAAGCTGCTAGCGGCAGTAATCAACTAATGTTCCGAATGGACTTAGTAACGGTAGTTATCTGTAAAATAGGTACATACAAATAATGGGGTAAAGAGGCGAGCTATCGAATGCGGCATTATGCGGGAAGCACAATGAGTCTATTGTGCGACTCATAACGGTAATGACACGCAATAGCGACAGGCCTTTAGATAAATTAGTAAAAGAAATTATCTTTGTTGCTGCACAAAGGCGGCCGGGCTAATTGCTTTTTATATCTAAGTAAAGTACACAGCCATTAAAGCCAGTTTTTTCCTGGCAATATTAAACATGAATACGTTTCAGTGTCATTGTTAGTACCTAATACGGGGGTTTCATTTGTTAGCTACTCAGCGACCCTATCAGTATTCAATTATCCAAAGTTATCGAACATTTATTGAAAACAGACATACATTTGACAGAGAAACATGAATGACCGAAGAGTAATACTTGAAATATTACATATTCCGTACCTAATTGAATCTATAGGTTATATAAAACTTATACACATATCGCACACACGACCTTACACGCACGATTAAACTTAAACATAAGCAAATAACCGAATTAAAACTAAAATTACATCAGGTTCCCATTGTATATAACTTTTTGCGTCTACATTTAGGCAATAAGGAAGGGCATGACGCTCTATATTGTACTTATACGGTTTTGAGATATACTAAAGAACGCTCTTCGTAAATCGTCGGAAAGAGGCTAGAAAAGGCACGAACAAGATTGCGGATGCCGTACCGTTTCGTCGCTTTACTTGTGCTGCCGAGATGTTCCGTTAAACACGATGTCGTATAGTCGGTGCAACCACAGAATAAGTAATATTACTTACTAGTGCAACTATGAGTACGTGACTTCGTGCAGGCCATGGACGGCGCACTCCTCGTTTATTGTAGAGCACGAACGATTTGTTTACTTGTTTGAATGTATAGGGTTGTTCTTTTATGAATCTGTTAACGGATATATAGACTTATTTGCTAATGTATTTAAAGTTATTACTCACATAATATGTGGACCTACAGTGTGGATATATATTAGGACCTACTTACATGACTTTTAGGTGTGTTATAGATTATAGTTGAGACTCAAGTCGCTCACAAAGGAATGCAAATTCCATAAAATGTATATTTTTAGGGTTCCGTAGTCAACAAGGAACCCTTATAGTTTCACCATGTCCGTCCGTCTGTCTGTCTGTCCGTCTTCGGCTTAGCTCAGTAACCCTTACAACTAAAAAACTGCAATTCGGCGTGGGCATATAAACCAATCACGCCGACAAAAAAGCAGAATGAAATTCTAAAAAAAAAATTTTTTAGGGTACCTCCCATCTTCCCTGCATGTAAATAGGTGATGTATTTTTTTTCTCATTAAACCTATAGTATCGTTGGATAGCTTTTCTTAAAATATCATGGGTAGTCTACAACTATTTTTCAATTCAGTTATGCGTGATAATGGTATTTAAAGCCCTAATTTTTGTTCGAGTCATGTGTCGTGTCCCCCCCCCCCCCCCCTGCCGGCTAAATGGCTACTACTGGGGACGTGAAAAAATTCGTGGCAGTAGTACAATATAATGAATTTAAAAGGAAAACTATCACAATTGAGTAGACATCTTAACTAGTACTTAGTTAACGAGTAGTAGACATAACTAGTTAACTAGAAAGAAATGCACTTAATTTCGGGTGCATATACATTGTCATTGGAATTTGAACCTTTTACCGTGGACGGTAGAGTTGCTTTTTCACGGCACGTTATCTTCAATAGAAAAAACATTGTCCTTCAGGTGGTCGCTAACCGAAGGTGGTCGCGTAACCGGCGAAACGACCCTATACATGTGTGTTATAAAAATAATCATATTTACGATTATTTACGAGGGTCAGCTATAATAAAAACCCCAAAGGCCCCTTTTAAGTCCGCATTCTGTGACAGACGGGCAACCGCGGAACCCTACCCTGCGCGTGAACCGAGACGCACTTGGCCGCTTTTTTGTTAAATATTTTCACTCACTGGATAATAGACCTGTTTACTTAATACATTCCTAATCCTTATTTGAGCGAGTTGCTTGCTTAGCTGTTTGCTGCGGTTCCTATTTATGAGGATGCCTTGATTTGAGTCGAACACGCACCCTATACAGAGACTCGCTTATACCTTCCCCCCACGAGAGAAAGAGATGTAACACTCTTCGGGAATGGCTTTTTTGGACAAATTTCGATAAGGTTAATGTAGTGAAGTTTTATTCCAATTTCATGTAGGCTGAGTAAAAAAGGAAAATACAGACCCAACTTTGGATTTTTTTCTAGAGAGGAAATTTTAAGCAATAAAAAATCATATATCTGAAAATCAGACAGTAAGGTTGTACTACCTCGTAGGTATTTTCGAGTGTAACTGGACTAGGTACGAGTAGTCCCTAAAACAGTCACGTAGCATTCTTATAAAAAACAGTAAATAATCAATAATGTGTTCTCCGTATGGTCGGGCATAAGGCATAATATATGTACTATACACAATCACACATGAAACAGTTACACTGTACTTAGTATTAAAAAAAACAGTAAACAATCACTTGAGTTTGCACGGCATGGTCGGGTGTAATATACTAAGTACTATGTATACACATAGTGGTCGCGTTGATCCTAAAACACAGTATACAGAAAAACACAATAAACCCCTCTCATTTGCGCAGTATGGGCGGGCGCGATTTGCCTGGGAGTGTCCCGCGCGGCGGGCGCGCTGGTGGCGGGGCGGCGGCGCTCCCCGCGGCTGGCCGCGCTGCTGGGCGGCCTGTTGCTGCCGCTCGCCTGCCTCTTCACCTCGTTCGCCACGCAGCTGCACCAGACCATGCTTAGCTACGGTAAATATTCTGAATCTTATACTCTAGAACCACGAAATCTCCAAGATCGAAGTTCATTTATCTCTGTCTCAACCGCTAGCGAGATTCTTCGAAGATGTACTCGTACACGTCTCAATGGCGTCGAAACGAAAGGAGCGGTCACGTATCGTATTGTATACGTGCAGATCTAAAGAGATCAGATCATAGCACCTTAGTTGAGTTACCGGCTTGAAGTATGTCATACACAGGGAGTCAATCTGATACAAACACGACACAGTTCACTGTGTTTCGGTTGTTCTCATATGTTAGCTATAAGCGAGCGCGCAAATAAAACTCGTCGACAAACTACCAAAATATAGCGACCAAATTGCCGGTCACGAATGCTGCACGTTTGCTCTGTTTCTTAAAGATATAACGTTTCCAGGAGTGGTGCTCGGCATCGGTTGCGGGCTGGTGCGGGAGGCGGCTGGGATGGTTCTGGGCGCTTACTTCCGCCGGCGCCGACAATTCGTCGAACTGGTGGCACACGCCGGCGGCGGCGTCGGCATTGCGCTCTTCAGCGTCGCCTACAAGGAAGCCGTGGGGTAAGTGTTGAAAGGAGTGGTTGAGGTAGTGCGGGACGCCAGTCCGCCACATGAGCGCTGGAGGGAGTACATGGGTCCTGGGCTGAGCGTGGGGTGGCGTGGGCTCCACCGCTCATGTGGCGGCCTATGGATGGAAGCCGGTCATCATGGGATCGGGGTGACCCGCGATGGCCCAAAGGTACCTTGGTGTAATTTAATATGTAACGTTTTAATTTCATTTAATTTAATTTTCTCAAACATGCAATGAAATGTCGTCGTTACGTGCGTCATAAGAGGCTTCAAAGTATCACTTGGAGGAAAAATGAAAAGTCTTTTGTCGTGTAGCTGGATTTTATATTTGTGGTTGATATTAATAAACAAAATTTCAAAATGAGTTCCGATGATAACAGCGACGAAGAAACTAATTGTACTCCGTCAGAATTGAGGGCGGAGGCCGAATTAGCCATGAATAACTTGTTGCCGCCAAAATCGAAGGACAAGAACATAAATATAGGTTGGTTTTTTGAGTGGTGATATTTCTTTATTTATTGCATATGTTTGAGAAAAGCACTATATGTACATGCCTACCCGTGAAAAGGGCTTGCCGGCTTCGTATCACTATCCGGCCTCTCTACGGTCGGCCGTCTATACCTACTCACCCGGCAAGCCCTTCTTTCCCTTCGGCTGCAGTAATGTACTATTTCACAGCAGCTTACCTTTGACAAACTGACTTTGTGAGCGTTAGGTATGTTATAGTGATGCTCAACTAAAATATGCCTGTGTTTTTTCACGGTAAAGCTGAAATAGTACTTTTTATACTCGTCGACCTTAATGTTTGAATTAAGACTTCGTACACCAAACTTAAATCACACGCTTTTTACTATGGAGCTCCCAACTCAACATTTCATAACTGTTGAGAGTACTAAAATTAAATTGACCAATCACGTGGCGCCTTTACTGAACTATAAAGTATTTGACCAATAGGATGCCGTCATGAGATAGTCAAAAGGTAAATAGACATCAACGCACAAAAAAGAAAAAGCCGTTGGTTGCACTTCGTTTTCAATAGATACCAAGTTTGTTTAATTAAATCAGTTGAATTCTAGAAAAAGTATTGTATACAATAGTTATAAAATTAGCTTTTTAAGTCTTAATAACGTTGTACGACGTTAAACGTGGTACTCGACTGAAAAAGCATACATTATATAACGATTGCATAAAATACTAATTAAAAACATTAAAAATCATTATTGAAGCGCATAATTTCATAACATGCATATTTTGCTGCGTCATTATGAGCTGGGTATCTTTTATTGCCTGAACCTCCAAAACTTGTTTTTCCAAACCCTAGATGAAGCTCCAATAGCTCGTGTTGAATGCATAATGTTAAAACGATATCAAAGTCTATACCTACTCACCCGGCAAGCCCTTCTTTCCCGGCGGCTGCAGTAATGTACTATTCGATTAATAATGATGATGTATCTACTTCCGGAATCCTACTATATATCCTACTAATATTATAAATTTTATTTGGATGTTTAGGTGTTTGGTTGTTTGTTACTCAATGTTTGTAGAGCCGTTGAAGCGGGCTCTACCGATTTGGATTAAATTTTGCACGAAGATATTTTATAGCCTGGATTAAAATATAGGATAGTTTTTATCCCTTGTCCACGCAAACGAAGTCGCGGGCGGAAGCTAGTAATATTATAAATGCGAAAGTTTGGATAATTTGATGTTTAGATGTTTAGATGTTTGGATGTTTGTTACTCAATCACGCCTAAACGGTTCAACTGATTCGGATGAAATTTTGCACGAAGATAGTTTATAGCCTGGATTAAAATATAGTCTAGCTTTTATCCCGGGTCCATGCAGACGAAGTCTTGGGCGGAAGCTATTAAATATTATTCATTTAATAATTCGTTATAAGCTGTGGGGTAAGATTCCACACAAGACTAGATGAATCTTGTTGTACTTACTTATTGAACAATGGAATTAATGTAATCCTATTATTCTGGATAACCGATTGGTCCCTTGCGAGCAGAAATGAACATTAATTATACATGTCGGCAATTGAAATCACTTTGCTCAGCGAGCGAGGAATGAGCGGGATAGTAATGAAATAATGAATAATGAGATGGAACTATCTCTATTTGAACGCGTAGGATAAACATTCAATTGTAATTTTTCAATTGTCGGTCTAGTGACAATGCTTGGCCCATGGGCCAAGTACTCGCGGCAGGTATGAAACAAAAATATTAAATTCAGAACTTTTTTGGCAAATAGCTCGCATGAGCCTGGTACCTGGCACTCCGTTACATTGCAATCTGCAAAATAACTTCTTTGTAAAAGAGAGTTAGTAGGAGCCTCACACTTGTACAAGTTACAAGTATAACTACTCGTAACTTGGGTTCAATGATTAACAAATATCACTTACATATTAAAAAGTATGTAATGAAATCTACCTATCACTATCGACAGCACTTGAATGGAAGTGATAAGTACTTGTCTCACTACCTTAATAACTCGACTTGCAGTATCTGCGCCAACCCTAATAGCTTGGTCAGACGCCAGAATTCCAAAAGTGGATTAAACTTAAAGTAGATTAACTTTTTGCTGGACAATACGACACCTGGAAATGGTTATCCGATAGTATTCTACTTACTGATGTGTACGGGGTAGGTTTATACACCTTGATAAATTGAAACTGCAATGATTACCGAAATACTGATTTATTATAAAACTGATTAGAATGCACTCCGCGGCGGTCGATTATGCACTGGCGGGGACCGCGGTTTACGCTATGTATGAATTATGAAAATGATGAGTACGCGTTTGTCGCTTTGTGCGGTTCGAGACCGTACATGCTCCCGGACGCGAGAAAGAGGTGATGAAATTTTTAGATTGATTATGGTTTTTTATGCTTTTGATGATACAAGACGATAAACAATTTTGCTTATTACTAAAATGATTATACAAAGATGATACCGACATCTTATTCGTGATTAATTTTGTTAAAACTACCTCTAGTAAATATTGGGGAGGATGCTGTGTTAACTGAGTAAACACTTCCACTTTTACCGGGCTTTAGTTTTTTACTAGAACACTGAACTTCACTTTGCTCTGCTTTTACACTATCACATTGATCACTAACACTAACCTCTGGCGCGGGCGCCGGCGACAGCGCCCGACGGCGGCGAGCCGCGGCGCGGCGCGCCTGCAGAAACGCGTACGCAGCACACGCGAGTCCTCCTGCCGCTATAATGTAGATGGCTACATAATGATGGACAACATGGAACGAAATCTGATCGTCTTCGTCAATGTTCTCTGAGGTCTCCTTGGCTTGGTTGATTTGTTTTGATATCGCCATAAACGATTCATTAAAGTTTGATACCTGAATTTTACTGGTAGGTATTGATAAGTTGATGATATAATTGACTGGGGGAATCTCTATAGCCACTATCTCCGGCTGCGTGTAGATTTCATTTGTATGTTGCGAGTGAGACGTAATAGTAAATGATTCGCCCTTGATGATGCAATCGTGTTCCATCGCGATCATGTTGACTCCGCTTAATTTCTCCGTAGCAATTTGATGCGCACATATCATTCTCAGGGTGCACTGACCGCAACAGGTGAGCATGAATGTGTTTACATGAATCAGCTCTGCCCAGTTATGTTGGCACGTACTGTATCTAGTTTTACAATTATTTTCACGTTGATCTTTGACACAAAGGTCGTTATCTGATTCCCTCTGATACACTGGCTTCTGATAGTCGCATACCATTGTGTTTGTGTCGATATTAATGCATTTGTTTAATTCGTTTTCTGAGAGAGTCATGTAGGTATCTTTCTTGATGTCCATAGCAAGATAACTTGCTATAGGTATAATGTTCACCATTGAGTTTCCCTCTTGGCGTGAAATTGCTAATAACTTATAAATATCGTAACTGTCTCTGTTGATAAGTGGAATTTGAACTTCGAAGATAAAGTACTTGGTAGTCATACGAGCTTTTACCTTGAGTAACTGATATATTTTGGACAAATCTGTTTGAACGTTGTCCACTGATAATGATACGTCTTTAGATAACTGGCCTGATATAACACTTAATTCATCTCGGAGCTGTGTCGGCGTCAAAAGATGAATATTGAAGTGCTGAGCGCTTGTGATGGTGTCAATAAGACTGTTTTGTATCGATTTTAAATTCATAAGAATGTTGTTTGCGATGATGCTTGATAATGTGAATTCATTTATAACTTCGATGATTTGGACTTCGTTGTTAAAATTATTTGCCGACTTCTCCAAATTAATTATATGCTGATTGAATATTTTGTGTTGCTTCTCAATCGAGCCCTCAATTCTTTTCAGAAGGTTATTTTCAGCTTCTACAATTGATGTTTGATTTTTCCAGAAGTGTGCTAAGTGCTTTTGGTTGGATCTTATCAATGTTATGTCCTTCTGGTACTGCTCGGCGAAACGTTCGTCTAATACGCCAAATAATGAGTTGGCGATGTATCCAACTCCGTCAATGAGGCCGCGTCGCGTGCGCGCGCGCTCGTGAAACTGCTGATGTTGTAGCATTTGGTCGTAGTGTTCTAATTCCACGAATCCGTGTTGTAGTTGTAGTAATATGATGTCACAATGGGATCTCTGTGCTATTTTTGGACACATATTTTCTAAATGGTCATAGTAATTTTTAAGTACTTTTTTTGCTTGCCAGTAGGGTTCCAGATTGTAGTACAATACTAGTTTCCAATTGTCCTGTACTAGACGCATGCTTGATGTCTTGTCAAAATAAAGGCCATTGTTGCTCTGTAGCGCTGTTATGTTATAGGCATTGTGTGCTACTGATGTGGCGACTAACATAAATAACAAGAAAATAGTTGTCATGAAATTGATACATGTGGTTTTTATTGTTTTGCTTTTCTTAGAGTTGTTATTTTTTGTTCGACTTCCATCGTTGACATTTTGCTCTTGTTGCGTTGTTTCATGCTGATTATCGGTGGGTAGGATTGTCAGTTTGACAACTGGCCGTCTGATAATGCCGTTCTTTGTTTTCAAGCTTACGACTCTAACGAGTCCGTCCTTCCCGGGGTGTAGATCTACTACCCGTCCTAAGCTCCATTTGTCTGCTGGTAGATTCGCATCGTTAATGATAACGATGTCATCTAATTTGATATTTGGTCGAGTCGTGCGCCATTTGCTCCTTGCTGATAATTGGCTCAAATATTCTACACGCCATCTTTTCCATAGGTCATGGAATATTTTTTGAGTCATCTGCCACCTGGTTCTTTCATCTCGCTCTGTCTCAATGATAGTCAATGTTGGGCCGCTTGCTAAAAAGTGAGATGGTGTTAGGTAATTTATGTCATCAGGATCTTCACTTATGGCGCAGAGCGGCCGAGTGTTGAGGCATGCTTCAATCTGCGCCAGCAACGTCGTGTATTCTTCAAATGTCAGTTTTTGATCACCGACCACTCTACGCAGATGATGTTTCAGGCTTTTTACGGCGGCTTCCCATAATCCTCCGGCGTTTGGCCAAGAGGGAGCATTAAAATGCCAAGTGATTCCCATCTCGCTTGTTTCGGCGAAGAATTCTTTGCTACATATTGATTTTAAGTCCAAATATTCATTTTGCAGTTTTGTATTCGCCCCTATGAAGTTAGTACCCTGGTCACTGTACAAGTGAGCCGGGGCTCCTCTTCTTGCAGAGAATCTTCGCAGAGCGGCGATGAACGCTGATGCCGTTAGATCGGACACTAATTCGAGGTGCACAGCTTTTGTTACCATGCACACGAAAACTGCCACGTATCCCTTTGTTGATTTGACTCCTCGACCTTTGCTTGATTTGACGTCAACGTAACCTGTGTAGTCAACGCCTGTATGAAAATACGGCCTTGTTGGATTCGTCCTTGATTCTGGTAAATCGCCCATCAACTGATAAAGGTTAGTTGCTTTGTGTCTTTTACATATGACACAATGTTGGAGTCTGTTTTTTACTGAGCGGTTACCACCCACAATCCAGTACTGTGCTCTAAGTCTAGACGTTGTTGTACGTGCTGTTCCGTGAAATGATTTTTGATGTGCTTGATCGATCAGCAGGTGAGTTAAGGGACCGCTACGGGGAATGATCAGGGGATACTTCATGTCATTGCTAATTGATGCGTTTCGCAGTCTGCCCTTGACTCGTAACAAGCCTCCTTCATCCAGAAATGGATTTAAACTCAAAATGTTGCTATTTGTTTTTACACAGCCACGTTCTCTTATATTGATTATATCGTCCGAGTACTCTTGATATTGTATGTGTTTAATAATTTGTAATTTTGCAGACCGTAATTCTTCAGCTGTCAAGTAAGGCAGTTTCGGTCGATCCCGTGATATTGCGCGAAGTATCCACGCTAGTACTCTATATGCCTTTGAGAATGCGCTGTGTTTAATTATTAATTGTTGAATGATATCGTCTTTCAACGGCTCGGTTCTAGTTGCTACATTTGATTGTTTGATTTTTCTTGTTTCTAGGTCCGTTTTAAAGACTGATTTTTCTTGATATTGTTGATTTTTGAAAGTCGATAACGTAGGTGGCCCATTCCACCACAGCGAGTGTTGTTGTAATTGCTCTACTGACAAGCCACGGCTGGCACAGTCGGCTGGGTTTTGCTTTGTTTTGATATAGTGCCAACAGGCGGGCGGCATTGTTTCTGTGATTTTCTGCACTCTGTTGGCGACGAATGGCTTCCAGCGGCTAGGTTCACCGTGAAGCCAGCCTAATACTGCGGTTGAATCACTCCATCCGAAAACTTCAATGTTGTGATCTTGGAGGCTTGATTTGACCTTGACAATTAATTTTGATAGCAGGTATGCTCCACACAGCTCCAGGCGAGGTAATGAGACCTCCGGATTAGATTGTTTGGTTGGCACTATTTTTGTTTTTGCTGCTAAAAGAGTGATTGATACTTTTCCTTGATTTTTCACACGGGCGTAAATAACGCTTGAATAAGCCTTTAATGACGAGTCACTATAGCCATGTAATTGTATGTTTGATTTCTCACCACTGTGTGTCCACCTTGATATTTTAATTTTATTGATGTTAACTAAGTCATCTTTTACTTTAAGCCATGTTTCCAGGATGTCGTCTGGTATTTGGTCTTGCCATTTTAAATTCGCAGCACAGACGTTTTGAAATAATAGTTTCAGCCGTAATGTTATTGGGGCTAGCCATCCAAGAGGATCGAATGTTTTGGATATTTCAGCCAAAAGTGTTCTTTTTGTTAGTTTCGGAGATGGGTCTTCTGATAACTTACATTGAAATGTAAATATATCGTCCTTGGGTACCCAAATCAATCCCAAGGTCTTTGTTGATTCTTGATGGCGAAAATCAAAGTTTTCTTGAGACGTTGAAATGTTGTTTTCCAACAGTGATTGATCATTGGAGGACCATTTTCGTAGGTTGAAACCACCGGACTTGAGTAGTTCAATGAGATCAACTTGTAATTGTTTTGCTGACTCGATGCTATGACTTCCGCTGAGTAGGTCGTCCATATAAAATTGTTCCTCTAATACCTTTGCTGCTGTAGGGAACTTATGTCGTTCATCTTCAGCCAATTGCTTAAGTGTCATCATGGCCAGAAAGGGAGCACTTTTCGTGCCATAAGTGACGGTTGATAGCGCGTAATCTTGTAATTGTTCATCAGCTGATGGCCTCCAAACAATTTTTTGATATTTCTGATCATCTTGATGGACCAAAATCTGCCTAAACATCTTTTCTATGTCAGCAGTCATGGCGTATTGATATGTTCTCCATTTGAGAACTAATGATACGAGATCCTGTTGTAAGTTAGGACCTCTGTACATAAGGTCATTCAAACTGACTCCTGTGGATGTAAGGCCCGAGCCATTGAAGACTACTCTCAAGGACGTCGTGGTGGACTCCAGGCGTTGGATACAGTGATGACTCATGTAGTAACCTGGCGTTGTTTTGCTGTTTGTTCGGTGCATGTGTCCTAAATTGATATATTCGTCTATGAACGCTTTATAGCCCTCTGCGACGTTTGGTTGTTTGTGAAACTTTCGTTCCAATTGATGAATTTGAGCAATTGCCTTTGGTTTTGATTGACCCAGCTTTTCGTCTATGCCCGGATGTAGTGGTAAGCGCACTACATAGGCTCCATTTGATTGTCTCTCTGTCGTTGATTTATAAAACTCCAAGCAATGATGATCTTCAGTGCTCAAAGTATTGTTGTCGGAAATGTCCTCGATCATCCAGAATCTTTGAAGGTCGAGGTCATCAACCATGATAACGTTGCATTGGAAGGACTTAGTGGCGTTGGCATTTCCACACAAAATCCAACCAATCCTTGTTTGCTGTGCAATTGGTGAAGTATTATTTTCTCTTATGATACCGCTTAAAATGATACGTGAGTATATATCTGCCCCGAGCAACAGATCTACGCGACGGCTAACATTAAACTCAGGGTCTGCTAATTGAATGTTTTCTATGAAAGGCCAAGATGGTTTTTCAAAGGACCTGTTCGGTAGTTGATTGATCAGTTGTTTCATTATAAACACGTCGGTTTCAAATGTATAATCATTGTGAATTGATCTAACTGTTACTGATGTTAGTCCCTTGCAGTTACTTTCTTTCGCTCCTACTCCAAAGATGACACCTTTGCATCGTTTTCGTTGTAGGCCCAAAATTTGGGCTGCATTTTCGCTGATTAGGCAAGTTTGACTGCCTTGATCTATCAAAGCTCGCATCATTTGAAAAGTACCGTCTGCTGCCTGTACTCGTATCATTGCTGTTGCTAACAAAACTTCGCCTGCTTCTTCTTGTAATGCATAATTTTTATGTTGTAATTGCGCCATTTTAGTGTCCCCGTTAGACGGCTTTGATATTTTACCGAACACGTCGTGCAGTAATGTATTATGATCCTCGTTGCAAACGCGGCATTTTTTCAACGAGCGGCACTCTTTTCCATTGTGGTTATAAAGACAATTTCTGCATAATGATAATTTCGTAATTGTTTGCTGTTTCATGTTAGGCTGTAATTCAAGAAATGTGTTGCAATGAAATATTCCGTGTTCTTTTTTGCAGACCGGGCAACCTTGTAGAGTGTTTTTACACGTGTTGGGAGTTGCGAAATGATTTGGCGAATGATTTTGACGACTTGTAAATGCTTTATAATAATGTGATTTTTTCACATTACTGTTTGTTATTTCCTGGGTATAATGCTTTTTCTCCGTTTCTGGTCTGCGTTTTGATGATTCCAGGGAAGTAAACTTGCTCTCGAGAAATTGAAGCAGCTCCTGTAGCGAAGGCAAATCTCTCGGGCTTTTCAGGGATTCCACGTAGTCGTTATGCGTGTCGGTGTCCAGCTTGTTAGTGATAATGTAAACGATTAGTGGATCCCAAGAGTCCGTTTGAACTCCGAGTGACTTAATTGCATTAAGACACTCATTCGTGACGTCATGCATCCGTTTGATACCTATTGCAGTTTGTTGCTGTAAAGTTGGTAAATTCATGAGAATACTAAGATGAGAATTAAATATCAACTTAGTATTGTTGAAACGATGGTTCAGAATTTCCCATGCTACTTCATAATTTTCGGAAGTGATATTTAAATGCTGAATTAATTTTTCTGCTTCTCCCTTAAGCTTGCTTTTAAGAAATTGCATTTTTTGCGCCTTTGACAATGATCTGTTGGAATGAATAGCCTCGACAAACAAATCCTTGAAAGACACCCACTGATGATAATTTCCGCTGAAAATTGGGATGTCCATTTGAGGTGTTGCCTTTTCGCGACTAAACTGTGACCACATTTTGCTGTTGATGAATTTTTTGATATCGTGATAACGTTGTTCATACTTGCTAAATGCTTGTTCATACTCTTCGTTAGGTTCGAATAGCTCGCTGTCTATTTCCCAATGAAGACTATCTATGACAGACCAACGTGATTGTACTGATTTCAATATATCCTCGAATTCCCACTTTTCAGAGACAGTTTCAAGGTTAATGATATTTATAGTTCTCTCAAATGCTTTGAAATTGCTGTTTTGTTTCCTCAACATCTCTTCTAATTTACTGCTTGTGCCTCTGTCTAGAGGATTCCTGATTGTTGAAGATTGTAGAGGTGTCTCGGGCACGGTCCCAGTACGCTCTGGGTCTACCTGTTGCTGTAGCTGATAATTCCCTTGATGTACCGGAGCGGTTGTCGGAGTGACAAGTGATAACTGATTCATGATATATGTTCGCGCATTTTGATACAACTCCGATGTACGCTGGTAATCGTGAATGAAATACTCGTGCGATGTATCTTCGTAATCGCACAATTTGATATGATTGCATTGAAACTCTTGCCAATACGCTTCTAAGGTGCTCAAGCGCTTTTTGATATGTGCTGGGGTCTTGCGATCAGCTCCATCCTTTTTGAAATTGCTAAGGAGTTGCTCCATCGCTAAGACCAGTTGATTCTGATTTTCTATGAGATTTTCCATGTTGATAGCTTAGTTGTAAGCAGTGATAGTAAATTGCTGACTCACCGAAGTATCCTGGTTCACTTACTTGACCGCGTCCACGTGTCACAGGAGTGCTGTTTTTTCACTTGTACGCGGTGTAATTCCCACCTTCGGAGGTTCGAAGGACCAAAAAGATGTACGGGGTAGGTTTATACACCTTGATAAATTGAAACTGCAATGATTACCGAAATACTGATTTATTATAAAACTGATTAGAATGCACTCCGCGGCGGTCGATTATGCACTGGCGGGGACCGCGGTTTACGCTATGTATGAATTATGAAAATGATGAGTACGCGTTTGTCGCTTTGTGCGGTTCGAGACCGTACAGATGTCCTTCCTTTTTACCGCCAACGATATATTTTTCTGACAGGTACTTAGTTAGTTGGTTTTATTTTTACGATTTTTACTAAGACTAATTAAAAAATCTTGATAACAGGAATCTTGGATGGCGGCTAGGATTGCAAGCGATTACTGGCATACTGGTGCTAGCATTTTTTCTTAGTGCAGTATACCGAAGCGCATCTTTATACCATCCGCAACGTCGAGCAATTCTACATTTGAAAAATCAGAGACGAAAGGTAATTAATCAACTTAAATCGCTCCCCATTCGTAAACGAAGGTCATTACGAGTTCTCTGTACACTGTCTTCCATATTATTCGACCCTGCTGCGCCTAGCTATCTTAGGTCTAAATTTAAATTTGTAACCGCCTGACCTGGTGGTACTCTACGCCAGTCCCATAGCCTGAAGCTTGTCTCTCACTGCACTGGATTTATGAGTAATTCCTTCACTGTCCAGGCCATTCGGCTTTGGAATGCACTCCCGCTTACTATCAGACAAGCTCAAACGAAACTCGCCTTCAAGCGCATGTTGCGAAAGCATTTTCTCAACGATATCTCTGGTTAGTTTAGTGGCATAGTTTTTTTGCACTGGGTACGCAAAGTAATATGTATGTATTTATATTATATTTTTGTATTTATGTAAGTAAATGTATTATTTATTATATTAGGAAATGTATTTCATTGGCTACCTTATCCTTTCCATTTGTGTTTTCTTGGTCAGCTGCCTGCACCTATAAGCTTTTCTGTTTAGCCCTGTGGTTGACTGGTAGAGAATGCCTTAAGGCATTAAGTCCGCCATTTGTACTTCTTATTTGTGCAATAAAGTTTAAATAAATAATACATTGTAATAAAAATCAGTTTAATACTTACTATACAGGCTGTTCGGGATACCGATGTAGGAACTTAAGGAGGCGATAGATTTGACTATTACGAAGAGTTTGGAACTTACATGCCTTAGTCAAATCTGCAAATGTTTGTACCTAAAATTTACATGAACTCATTTATTCGTTGTCTTTTTGGCAGAAATCTCTCATGTACCTACAAAAATGATAAGAAAACTTGTGTAACAACTAATATTACGATGTTAATTACCATAAATATATATTTTTTATACTTTATTTTTCTCAAATTTATTTGTCCATGACTATGTAGGTATGTTGGGTAAGTTTTTTTTTTTACTCGATAAAAAACTATCACAGATTGGACTAAGACATGTACGGTTCAGACTATTCCTAATAGTCCAGTGTATTAAGTTCCTTACTCTTTAAGTTCTTACATCGTTATCCGGAACACTCTGTATATTTATATATGAAACGTTTTCCGGGCTTTTTTCGGTGTCAAAGCAGCGTCCTTTAGGGGCACAACCGGGAAGAACTCTAGGAGAATGATGATTTTCCTAACCTTTCCTACAGTGCGAAGTCGTGCAAAAATATTCTAATAAATACATAAAGGTGCTACTATAAAAGAAAGGAAAACTTTTCGCTGTCCGTTGAAACTCATAATCCAATTAACAAAATAATAATTGGCACGAATTTTTCTTTGTCGTTATTTCGTATTGTTTAAAATTTATGAATAATCCCGGCTTTATGTTTTAGGTGAAAGAAAAAAAAGGCATGCGGAGGTCGGCACCGCTAATCGATTTAAGCCCTCTTAACTCTCGGCCGGCTAAAGTTTTGTTATTGGCGGCCGGAGTGGCCGCGTTTGGACTTTACACCCCCGTATTTTTTTTGGTAAGTTAATAGTGTTAAAAAAAATACGTTTTTAACGAGATTTTTTTCTTTAACGGCCTTTACTGTTGACTGTACTTCAATATCAGACATCGTTGATTACATGAACAGAACTACATTTTTCCTCCGCCTCTGGCTTGCCTTTATTGGCCGTCCAGAGTGGAGTCTCAAGAGCTGTTGCTCGAGGGTAGATGTGGACACCTAAGTGGCGAGTTGGCTATATGTTAAAAGTCCAGTGCCACCTCTCTACCCCCCAGCTCTCTGACCGGTGTTGCCCTTAGGCCATTTTTTATGTCGCTATTAATAGAGGCCCATCTAGCAGTTAGCGAGTCACCGTCTGCCAGAGATAAAGATTGAAACGGATTTATTAGGCAGGCGTCCGATGTTTCACCCAATAGCCCAGCCGCTAGTCCATCATTTCAACCCAATAACCCGTTTTATTTAGATTCCATCAACCATCAATAGTCCCTATACACCCCAGCGGGTGCTGTCTCTGTGTACTCCTTGCATTTCATTAAATTTTCAAAAGGGCCTCTACGTGTTGGCTCAGTTGGTACTTTGTAGGTACCTAGCTCCACGCACGCCTCCCAAAGGTCCGGGACATCATTGTCCCGTGAACGGGAAAGACATATATAATACATATACATAATACATAATATAATAATATAAATGCGAAAGTTGGGATGGTTCGATGTTCAGATGTTTGGTTGTTTGTTACTCAATCACGCTTCAACGGCTCTACCGATTTGGATGAAATTTTGCACGAAGATAGTTTATAGCCTGGATTAAAATATAGGATAGTTTTTATCTCTTGTCCACGCAAACGAAGTCGCGGGCGGAAGCTAGTTGATGATTTATCAAACCGATCTGACCTGAAAATTGTCTTTCGAGGGAAAAACACTTTATAGAAAAAAGTAAAATATTCGACCGCTTGTAATTCCTCCTATAACCCAACATCTGACCTCGGCAGATTTTCATTTTTAACCCTGAGTTAATAACGTACATATGGCGAATTGATAACCTCCTCTTGATAGGTACATACGCAATAGATTGCTTAGAATAGCTGAGGTCGATCACCAATTTCCGCTTGACTACAAACTTTTTACGCAAAAATACTTAGGTAGGTACTATCGCCGAATCAAACAAGAGCTCATTGGTATTTTTTTAATACAACGACGGTTGCAAACCAGCGTACGGCCCGCCTCATGGTAAGCGGACACCGCAGCCAATAGACGCATGTAACTCCAAAGGAGTAACATGGACGTTGCCAACCCTTGATATGTTTGAGGGTTCGCCGTGTTGACAGTTGAAGGAACAAGTTCTGTCGCTCTCAACACAACGCATCCTCGGGAGCTCGGGCGACCTTGCTCACCTCCAGGAACACAACACTACTACAGAGCAAGTAGTAGTGTTATGATGGCTGTGGTCTTCTGCACGGCGGAGGTACTTCCCGAGTTGGGGGAGTTCGAGCGGGATGACATTTCGCTGTGCCCTACCTCACCAGAAAAATATTCACAGGCCCTGCAAGGCTTCCAAGAGGGTTTAGAGGAGAACGCGCTAGTGCTACTGCAGACTTTCCTGGGTTTCGCCGCCGTGCTTGGCTGCGCCGGCTTCGGGCTCGTGTTGGTGCGCCCGTCCGCGCAGTGCCTCGTCTCCAAGCAGTACCTGTGCCAGACTGCTATGCTGGGAATAGGTACGTTCTATGTTCCTTTTACGTGTAGTGGTTTCGCAGTGCTTTTATAAGTGTGAAAGGTTTCCAAGAGGGTTGAAAGGAGAGCGCCGCAAGCGGTAACTGTGCTTGATTCTATTCTGGAAAGTTTCCGCGTTCGCATTATTTTATTTTTCTAAACGATGTACTTCATATAAATATTATTATTTTACACACCCGTGTACCGTTCGACCCCTAACGTGATATTTATTTACCCGCGTTAGACCCGTGTATATACTAATATTATAAATGGGAAAGTGTATGTGTGTGTTTGCTTGTTTGGCCGTCTTTCACGGCACAACGGAGCGACGAATTGACGTGTTTTTTTAGTGGATATAGTTGAAGGGATGGAAATTGACATAGGATCATTTTTATCCCCGAAATCATCCCCTAAGGGGGTGAAATGGGGGGGTAAAAGTTTGTATGGAGCTACGATATAAACGAGTTCCACGCGGACGGAGTCGCGGGTAGAAGCTAGTAATACTATAAATATGTGTACTTACCTTTAAAGCGCGAGAGTTTAAAGTGTGATATAGTTCCTATTCCCACGTGTTGATAGATTGATTGTTTTTCAGGCGCGTTTTTTTCTTCTTGTTTTTTTTTACAATAAGCATATGTTAGTATGTAACATACTCAAATTTTTATTGCATGTATATTGACTTCTTTTAGCATACGAAAATATTACTCCTGTATCCCTTTTCACTAGAGTCTGACCAGAGTCATGTGCAAATCCATTCCAAAGTTCTTGCGAAGTAACATACATCCTTAGGTGCCTACTTTACTTACACGTTAATTATATTACATAATAGGTTCTATAATAGGCTTAACAAGAACATTTGTTTCAGGCATATCAATGCTCGCTCTAAGCAGCGTCGAGGGCTACCACGGTTACGTGCTGTTTGCCTGGATGTACGGCTTATGTTTGGGTGGCTTTCTCTACTCTATAAAAATGCTTACAATGGAGCGCATCAGGGGACGTCACTTCGCTAAAGTTTGGGGTAAGTATAACGGTCGTTGAAATTTAGCGGCCCCAGGACAGAAGTTTTTCATTAGTTACCCTTTTAAGTGTCTGTTTAGTTTGTGCAACTACATGCTTAATCACACAAAATGTAATATTTTTATATACCTACGTGTAATACGTTTCCCGGATTCACTATACAATAATTTGCCACGTTCCGAATATTTATTTACGGTTCAGTGTGGTCCTTCACAGGATGTTAGCATGTTTTGCTAACATAAGGCCCTTCGGTCCTAAAGTTTAGTTTAGTTTAGTTTATTAAATCACATTACATAAATTTCACATAAGTACAGTTATCTTATATTAGTTTTCATATAGCGATCGTTTACAAAATTACGAAAATTACTATTTGGTTATACACGATGAAAAAACATGTTAATTATAGGAGTAAATAAATGATAATGAAAAATAACAATATGGTCATACCTAAATACAGGTACTATTCATTGCAATAACCTTAATAAATAAAAATATAAAATAAATCATGTCGTAATAAATAATAATGAACAATACAATTTAGTAATTGCAGTACCTATCAATAACCTTAAACGATGTAATAATGTCAACTCTTAATACCTACTAATACCAAATAAATAAATAATCAAAACTAATAATTATGTCAGATAATAAAATAGCAAATTTACAATTTAATAATACTCTATTTCTTAACGTCTATGAATTCTTTTACGGAATAGAATGACTTCTTCAACAAGTGGCTTTTAAGTTTGCGTTTAAATGTTTCGTCGCAGCACTCAGTCTTTATATCATCGGGCAGGTGCTCATAATACGTTGGTCCAATGATACGCGGATTTTTTTCGTGCAGAACTGTGCGACGCGGCACCGTCCGAAGCTTTCCCGTGCTGCGGAGGCACTTGCCCATAACTTCCACTCGCTTAAACTCATCTAGATGTCTCCGCGTGACCATAATGATCTCGTAGAGGTAGTGGGAGTAGTGTGTCATAATCCTGTGTTCCACAAACAATTCTTTGCACGACTGTGCTAATTAAATGCCAAGCTTAGCTATGCTAATTAAATGTAAAGTACTAATTAAAGGACGGGGAAATTTTATGTTTGTGATACTCGTAAGACGGAAGCAAAATTGGAAACCAGTTGCCTCTATGTATAAATATACTTACATAAGACTAGTATGGATAGTAGTTTTTCTAAATCATATATGGCGGGTATACATAGATAAAACTGTCTTATCCTACTCACCATCCATACTAATATTATAAATGGGAAAGTATGTGTGTGTTTCTTTGTTTGTCCGTCTTTCACGGCAAAACGGAGCGACGAATTGACGTGTTTTTTTAAGTGGAGATAGTCGAAGGGATGGAGTGTGACATAGGTTAGTTTATATCCCCGAAATCATCCCCTAAGGGGGTGAGATGCGGGGGCAAAAGTTTGTACGGAGTTCCACGCGGACGGAGTCGCGGGCAGAAGCTAGTCATACGTACATTACAAACGGATTACATTTAAGCTTTAAATTAGCAAATAAATTACTTATGACTTATGACTTTTCTTCACGTAATACCGAGGTTTGCCAAGTTAAGTAAAATGAACGTGTATTTGTAGGTTTCGTCCAAGGCGCAGAAGCTCTCCCTGTGATAGTGGGCGTGCCGGTGACCGGCTACATCAACCAGCAGGCGCCGCGGGCCGGCTTCTACTTCTCTACGGCGGCCACGCTCGCCGGGGCGCTGCTGCTGTTCTTCGTGGGCTTCTCCAAGCGCGAGCCGGAGCCGCCGCCGCCGGCGCCCGCGCCGACCGCGGCGGAGGCGTGTCCGTGCGTGACGCCGCCGCGCTGCGAGCCGGCGTGGTGCGCGTGCGGCGCGGGCGGCGCCACGGCCTACTGCGCCTGGCCCGGCTCGTGCAGCGCGCGGCTCACCAAGTCTCTCTCCTACGCCGCTCCGCTGGACCGAGCTTGCTGCTCCGCCGCCGCGTACCCCGAGTGCTGCCGGCGCCCGCCCACGCTCCGCTCCTCGCGCAGCGTCCCCGAAGGCCTGGCGCGCCGCGGCACGTGGAGCCGCGGCGGCTCCTACCCCGCCTCCTGCCGCTGTCGCAGGCGGGAGCACCACCTCATAGAGCAGATCACCACCTCAGTATGACGACTTGCTCATAAAACTTATCGTGAGTGCGCCGAGTGAGACCGCGTACATATTTTATTCTTTGTAGCTAAAAAACAAGCTGATAGTGGTTAGGATATAAAGCAATAACGGGATTGATTATAGTGTTGGACACAGTGTGGGTATTTTAACTTGTTTGTTTTGACGTTTACCAATGCGCTTGGAAACTGTTTTTCATTTATTTTAGTTACATAAATTTTGGATCAAAAATATTTATTACGCACCTTGAAGGCTTGAAGTTTTGATCTTTGCTATAAAAATATTATAAAATTACCATTTACTGAGTATTTCTTGAAGTACTCGTGGGACCTCTATCGTTATGTAGCTAATACGAAACTAGGTAATGAATGCTCACGTTTCATACAATTTTAATCTTTAAACTACGATAAATTAATGTCAGTCGATATTTTGACTAACACCTTTCCTATCCACGGCTAGCTAGAGCGGGTAGTAGTTTTGGTAACTTAGCTATAGTTACGATCGCATCCTTCGTCATTCTCATCGATCATTTGAAGTTTCAATTTTGCATGTAGCCGGATTTCACTACTATAGTATCATTATTAGTCATGTTCCCGTCCCTGAGCCGACGACAGACTGAAACAACTTATTTCCGTGACAGCTGTGGCTGCATTCAATGTGAATTCAGTATTCGATATTTATGATATCTTGTTTCGCTTCCATCTCGTTATTTTACTAATAGGTACTGAAGGAATACGGTGCTGAAGCTTTCGCAAAATAAATAATTCTTTCTCGTTATGAAAAACGTGACGAAGCGGTCGTAACGCTCGCTGATTTACCTCTAGGAGTAAGCAAAAGGATATATCAATAGAACTTGTAAAGAAAAAGGCGAAAAAAGTCAATTTTAGCAATATAAAAGTTATTTGACATGCAGCTCAGGATATGTTGTATAGAATTACTTTTCGTTATTGTTATTTAAATGTTTTATTGTTAGTTAATCGTAGAGTGTATCGATTGTTTATTATTTGTGCTGTTGTGCGAGGATTGTTATGTTTTTTGTACCAAAGCGTGTTTTACAATTTTGGTGGTGAATAGAAAAGATATTAAAGAAATTAGCAAGACTGAGTGTTTTTATTTATTAATTGGCTATTTTACAATTGGTAATAAAAGTTATCTAACGAAGCGAGAACATAAAAAACACGATAAATTTATTATTTGTGCTGTTGTGCGAGGATTGTTATGTTTTTTGTACCAAAGCGTGTTTTACAATTTTGGCGGTGAATAGAAAAGATATTAAAGAAATTAGCAAGACTGAGTGTTTTTATTTATTAATTGGCTATTTTACAATTGGTAATAAAAGTCATCTAACGAAGCGAGAACATAAAAAACACGATAATAGTAATGTACAAGTACCTATATGACGTACCTACAGTAAATACAACGTTAGGGGTCTTTTAAACATAACTCAGCAGGTACCTAATATCTACAAATATTCATCGCAGGAACGTGTTGCGGGGGATTGCAGATCAGAGTTATGAGATGTTTCCGTGTACGAAAAAACTCCCCAATAACGTACATATATTGCTGAATAATATGATTAGGTACGTTCGACTTGATGCACACAAAGCTGTAACACCAGAAGTAAATGAGAAGAACGTGAAACGACCGGAAATGATATCGATCCCTAGTGAGTCGGCGGACTCAGACAATACCATCACTAGGACGATATTGACCGAATCCGCTACCCGGAATACAGATGATACCCCTAAAATAAGCGCCCAGATTACCCGCAGAGATGTAG
Source organism: Epinotia demarniana (assembly GCA_945867215.1). Classification (NCBI taxonomy): domain Eukaryota; kingdom Metazoa; phylum Arthropoda; class Insecta; order Lepidoptera; family Tortricidae; genus Epinotia; species Epinotia demarniana. The sequence continues at coordinate 12,688,134 of OX244275.1, forward strand.
GTACGATTCCAGTCACTTCAAAAGGGATTCGGCGTTTCTATTATTTCAACGCTTTATTTTCAGAAAAACGCGAGTTTACTTTGTCTTTAGTATTAGAAATAGGTACACTTTGAAAATGCCATCTGGCCCGGACGACGATAGCGGTCATTAAAAGCCATCTAAAAAATTACATCTTTTTTAATGACACACTTTTATAGCTATTTCAAATAGCTCAGCGAATAAAGTAAAATCACATTTAAACGAGAACTCGGGCCCGTCACTACTTGACACATAAATGTTTATGCCCCTGAATAGAATAAAGGATTCCTCGTAATGTTAAGACGGTCGAACCGTCAATCGCAGTCCTCACTCATCTTAGCCTGATCCCTTCAAAGCCATGCAAATGGGAAGTGCGGGCGGGAGGAAATGAGGTGATTTCAATAGACCTCACGCTCCCTTACAATTCCGTCACTCGCTTTACGAGCTGTGACGTCCTCTTCTACTAATAAACCTTTATGTCCCAGCGCTCTAGAATACCAAGCAATTCCATGTAATTTAGGCCAAACATTCTCGATACGATCGCATCGGTGCATATTATACATATACCTACCTAAGCGGACTAATAAGTCCTGCTTGTAAAAGGATTTACATTAATATGGCTCGTTCTAGTAGCTATGGGAATGCAATATTTCATATACGGAAGATGCGTCCCGATCTGGGTGTAATCGCTTGATATTCGCCGGGGAGCGCCGTCCGTCATACGAGTGGTCGTAATTAAGACGCGGTGGGTCGACGCGTGCGCCGCATACATTTGCCGAGGATTATGGAAATGCTACCGCACAGATCCGCCACCATTCTCGGGATTTCTCACAATTTGGTTACACCAGCGATGGGATACGACTTCAGCAATAGCTATATTTCGTCCGCTAGACTATACCTACAAGCTCAGGTTCAATTTGACACTACACAGCTGCCTTTCGGGTTTTATTTCATATTTATTGAGACGACCGCTTCCGTTTTATTGTAGCTACACACATAAGCGTGAAATTAAATTTCTCTTTGCACTTAGATAGGTACGTTCACATTCAGATGTTTTCAAAATTATTAGCGTTCTTCAGTACAAATGGTTTTATCTGTGGCTCTAAATTATACACAAACCAGCCGTAAATGAAGTGTCACTTGTTGTTGTGAGTTAGGAATAATTTCCACGCGTTGCTCTGCGCGGCGGCCTAATTATTTATGCATGAAGTTAAGAAAATACGACACTGAAGACAACAGAACCACTGCACACATTTCATGCTTAATTAAATGTGCGTTGCCAATTACTCTTCTGAACGCGTGATGCCGCGCCTGCGGAAAATTAAGAGGTGTTATCAAAAAAATACTTTGTGGGCAGAGACACGTTTTGATGATTTATTATGTATATGTACATGTACTAACATATACCTAACCTAGTCCTGGTGTACGATAAAAAGTAATAGTAGATTATACACCAAGGGGATAAAGCACTGTTTTATGTCACGGGAGCGAATTGAATCCCGAACGTAACGAAGGACTCATAATTTAACTCCTGAGCGTAGCGAGGGAGTTATAAGTTAATTCCTGAGCGAAGCGAGGTCCTGAGTGCAGTGAGGGGTTCAACCGCCCAAGACTAAAACAGTCTTATCCCCGAGGTGTATACTCTACTTTTCACACCTTATGCGAGACAAAAAAACAGGCTCAGTAGATAAATAATGTTTATTTAGCAAATTAAAAGTACATAGTAACATTAGACACGTTAGTCCAATTATGGAAAGATAAGGTAATGTTTTTATTTGGTACGTTTATTGAGGTTGAGTTGTCTAATTTGATAAACTCAGGAGTCAAAACACTTTCATCACTCGACATTTTCAATATTATTTTTGAAATTAAATCTTCTATAGGCACCTACAAGAACTCGATTTGTTCGTCACGCGTGAACAAATGAAGGCGCGCGACGTTCCAAATTCGAAAGCACAAGCCGTGGTCCTAGATTCGAAATTCGAATTTCGAACACCGCGCTCCTCCGGACCGGGGTTCACACGGAGGCAAACTTCATTTATTTTGTCAAATCAAGTAGGCCATGGCCTAGGACAAATTGTGTTTAGCAAAATTAAACTTTATGCATGTAGTAATAAGAATTATGAAAAGTGAAATCATATTATTAACCAGCGGGTTATAATGAAATTCAGTACAACATTATAACCCGGCTAATACCAAGGGATTTAATGTCTTGCTTTCGGTAGGGTTTACATGACCTATAATTCGGCATTGTCGAGCATGTGGTTTGAAAAGAAATTTATGTAACCTTCTTTGTAATTTTTTCTAGAAAAATCCCTCGCTTCGCTCAGGAATTAACTTATAACTCCCTCGCTACGCTCAGGAGTTAAATTATGAGTCCTTCGTTACGTTCGGGATTCAATTCGCTCCCGTGACATAAAACAGTGCTTTATCCCCTTAGTGTATAATCTACTATTTCAACACACCTGCTCGTAAAGTAGGTCTTATTACAGCGTATTTACACTGCTAATGCAGAATATTACCCATGCCGTGCCTTTTACATTACATTATCGCACTAGTGCCTTTCATTACATATCTTTTTAAATATTAGCAAGAAGTATTAGTGTTTCGAAAACAGCTAAGTAGTTATTTGCGTAAATATAAAATTCAATTCAAAATGTGATAAATAATTAAAGAATTTCATGAAACTGCTTGTTAGCTTGTTGGTATTTATATTTTGACGGTGTATTTTTACCTATAAATACCCAATTTCAAAATTTATAGATATGTGGCTGATTTGCTACTTTGCCGGTGCCCTTATCTCAGACTTGCGCGCGCATGCAGCGCTGAGCGCGCGAAAAAATAAAATTACGGCCGCCATCTTTTAAATGGGTTTCTGTTTGTTAAGTTTATTCACAGTATTGCATTTCGTTAGTGTTGTTTTGTAAAATGTCGAATTTAGATAACGAAGAATTACTTATCGAGTGTACGCCGCCAGATATCATAGTTGAAGCGCAAAATGCGAGTGATAGTCTTTTGCCCTCAAAATCAAAAGATAAATACATGCAAGCCTACGCAAATTTCATTCAATGGAAAAATAGCAAAAATGCAAGCTCTTTCTCAGAGAACGTGTTCATGGCTTACTTTAGTGAACTGGCGTAGAGGTATAAACCTAGTTCGCTTTGGCGTATATATTCTATGTTGAAGAGTACCGTGCAGAATAAAAATGCAATTGACATCAAAGCGTACACCAATCTAACTGGATTCTTGAAAAGACGTTTAGACGGCTTTTACAGTCGAAAATCCAAGGTTTTAACACCTAATGAAGTGGAGACGTTCATTAAAGAAGCACCGGATAATCAATATCTAGCGACAAAGGTCAGTTCCACTATTTAGTTTTGTATTCATTATTATAATATTTGTAGGCGGTATTGTGAGTGTTGATATAATAGGAACTAAGTACGATAACTTAATTATGATTTTATTTATTTTCAGGTCGCATTAATATTCGGAATTACTGGTGCCTGTAGGCGTCAGGAATTAAACAACATTACGACAAAAGATATAGAGAATCACGGAGAGATGCTACTTGTCAAAATTCCGAACACTAAAAACAAAATTCCTCGGTCATTTACTATTCACGGACCATTTTACGAAATAGTGAATAAATATGAAACTTTACGTTCAACAAAAGGAAAATCTTACCGGTTCTTCCAAAATTTTCAAAACGGCAAATGCACGAGTCAGCCTATCGGAGTGAACAAATTTGGATCGATGCCTAGAGAAATTGCCAAGTTTTTAGGCTTACCACAGGCTGACGCTTACACCGGACACAGTTTTAGGCGGACTTCAGCTACATTGCTGGCTAATTCAGGAGCCGATATATTGACTTTAAAACGCCATGGGGGATGGCGATCTAATAATGTCGCCGAGTCATATATTGAGGACTCCATCCAAAATAAAGCCGACATAAGTGCCAAAATAACACAAGCAATCCATTTGGAGCCACAATCCAAGAAGTTCTGCCCTGAACCGCGTCCTTCCACCTCATATGCCAATGATGATTTGGGATTTCATATGTTTGCTAATGATGAAACGCAATTTTCTTCTACCTCCTTTCAGAATGTTGCATTATCACCGACATTTACAGTTACCCAAGAACAAAGCAATGAAATAATTAATAATACAATTAAACATACAGTACAAATGCCTCATAAGGCGGTAGCATATCATTTCAATAATTGTACTTTTAATAACTGTTTCAATAATTAAAGTTTTTAAATAAATGTGAACTTTTATTTACTTTTCCTCGCAAGTGTGTTGAAAAACGTCGTATGAAACACGTGAGCATTGGTCATTACACTTCTCGTCTCCATTAAGCCTTCGCCTTCGGCTCAGGCTTAAAAACCGACTCGAGTGTAATGACCAACATACCACACTTGTATCATAATGTACTATTCTGCGAATGTCAAATAACGTTTTGTATGGAAAGCGGTTTGCCTTAAGTTAAATAGGTACCTTATTTGTAAACAAAATAATTCACAACAATGAAATGAAAATAGACGTCGATAATGGGAGTGCTGAACATCGGAATACGCTAGTGAATATTTTATTGTAGTTCGCGTTTGGCTTCGACAGTCGATTGTTTTGATTTACCCGAACATTTCGCATAAAATGATGAAACCGCATGCTTATTATTTTAGGTATGTTATGCATATTCATATTCCGTAAAGAAACTTTACGTGAGCATCATATTACCTTACCATACTCGAACGAGGCCGACCCCCGCTGATTTGTGTATTCAATTTAGTGGTAATCACTTCAAATATGTCTCGAAGATATTCTACTATATACATGGTAGTGCGCAGTAGACATTCGGCACCTATTGGTGTATGATAATATTGCGAAATACATGTTACACGATTACGTACCTACCTATCTAGTTAAAATAGCCGACATTTGTATTGTAATCATGTAAATTAATCGTGCAGGTTAAAAAATTAAAGAGGCTTAATAGTAAACAAGTAACTACTATATATTTTACGCAAACATAATATATGTAACTGTAAAGTGAAATAGTAAACTATACCAATCCTACATCCTTATGAAAAGTCAAACTGGAGGCTTGCCAGCCCAATGCATTCTGAATGAAGTCTAAAAAAACTTTTTTATGTCAGAGTGTATTAGGTACTTACGAGTAGGTATATAATATATTCTTAGGATGACATTTGGTACGTCAAAAGAAATAATCACGTCGCATCTGCATATTATAATAAATTAACAATAAGTAGGTAGGTAGTGCAATACTTGACAATACTACGTAGGTAGGCGTGTAGGTGCCTAAAATGAGATTAATTTCGGGTAGGAACATCTGAAATATTGTTTGTCTATTCGTATTTAAAACTGTGTTGTAAATTTATATGACACAGTTACAAATTATTCCGACAACGGCTAACATTCCTGGGAAAATCCGCGAAATTTGTTGAACTGTTAATCTTGATTTGACATTCCGTTAATATTTGTTGAGATAAATGAACATTTTCAATCTTTCAGTATGCCGGCATAAATAAATAGGTCGGTATCTACGAGTATACAATATTTACAACTTTTGCTCGCGACTTCCTCGGTCTGAACTGAACCAGGGATTTTGCGGATATTCGCATCCGCATCCTCATCCGCCAAAATCAATGTGGAGGTGTTACAGATGCGGATGTAATTCGAAAAAGTCGCGAAAAGAAAGGAGCTAACGCAGTGCGTGCCGCGTACTTATACTTTGTGTATTATGTTTTTCAGCGTTTGAAACCCCAAAATCCGCATCCGCATCCGCGGCTGTAAGTCTCAAAATATCTGCATCCGCGAGTGTCTAAAAAATCGCATTCGTAACATTCCGTCCCTTCCACTTATTGAATTGAATATCGTAATAAAAAGTAATGACTTATAGTTCAGGTTGTAATAGTATTTTATGCAATCGTTATATAATGTATGCTTTTTCAGTCGAGTACCACGTTTAGGCCACGAAGCTTGCTGAGTGGCCTAATTAAGGTACTAGACTTAAAAAGCTAATTATACAACTATTGTATACTACACTTTTTCTACAAGTCAACTGAACTAATTAAACAAACTTGGTATCTATTAAAAATACAAGCCCTGCTGAAACGAAGTGCAGCCAACTGGTTTATTTTTATTTTTTGTGCATTGATGTCTTTTAATTTTAACTTTCTCATGGCGGCGTCCAATTGGTCAAATACATTTTAGTTCAGTAAAGGCGACACGTGATTGGTGGAATTTATTTTAGGTGTCCACGCAGTTGCAGGGGGGGCACACTTAAAAAGGCCTACATTTTCACAGTTTGCAGCGCCTCTTCGTGGCCGGATGAAGAACTAGAAATTTTTAAAAAAGACTAGCTGTTAACCGGCAAGGCGCCAACAACGGTCCCCATTGTCAATGTCAACTCTGTCTGTGGAACATGGCGGATCGTGCTCCAGACATTTTATTTTTATTTTCTGCATCCTGCTGTTTAATGTATAATTGGATAGCGTATTATGCTGTGAATAGCAAACGTGACGGCTACAGTTAATGAAGAATTTTAGAATTTATAGAAGAAAGCGGTTCGTGGTCGCGGCCGCCATTCTGCTTTGTATTGCTCCAGCTATCACCCAGTGAATCGTGAAGCCCTTCCACCGTACATCATGCTAATAATACTGTGTAGTGTGAAATGTTTTCTTATTCAGTACTTGTCTTTAGCAAAGGCTCTAGAGGCTGCCATTTCTCTAATAAATAAATAATAAATGTAATGTGAAAAGTAGTACATCATTGCGTTCAGTTCTTAAAATAGCCATACGTCTATACACACATATCACAGGTATGCATACGTATATCTGCGTAAATATTACATATACACACGCACAGGTATCTATACATGTATACTTATATATATATAGCTATAGCTATGCGAGTCAACTGCGTTAGTTCATTTCCTTGACACTGGCAGCAGCACCTTTCATACATGTTAGTTAAAAGGCAGAGTGGCCACTCTTCTCCTTAATACTTACTTTACTCTTTGGGCAGTTGTAAAATGTTGACTTGGGACCTCCGTGGTAAAAATTAAGTGATTTTAGTTTGGTGGACGAAGTCTTAACTCAAACATTAAAGTCGACGAGTATAAAAACCACCCAAACCAAATTTCCAGTGAACCAGTGAACTATACTTTTTTTATACTCGTCGACCTAAATGTTTGAATTAAAACTTCGTACACCAAACTTAAATCACATACGTTTTACTATGGAGGTCCCAACTCAACATTTCATAACTGTTGAGACAACTGTAATGAAATTGACCACGAGTACAAAAAGTATAGAAACAGCTTCTTATTTTTAATTAACGCATATAACGTAACGGTCCAAATTGAGCTTTCACACGATAATGCGGGTGTTGGCGTTGAAAACGTCCACCAGTTGCCTTTATCTCGCAATTATGGTAATGTTAGCGAAACAACGGAACGCTCCCGCACCTTTTGGAGCTTGCGTTGGCACGCGTCGCGGCTAGATTTAGATATACACATACTCAAATATGTAAGCCAAACTTAGCATTGAATTTTATAAATGTGGATTTCGGTTCGCTGCAGAAAATGAAATGGAACTTTACTTACTTCTACGCAGGGGTAGTAACCAACTTTTCACAGCAGCTTACTTTTTGCAAACTGACTTTGTGAGCGTTAGGTATGTTATAGTGATGCTCAACTAAAATATGCCTTTGTTTTTTCACGGTAAAGCTGAAATAGTACTTTTAAAAACATAAAAAATCATATTTGAAGCGCATAATTCCATAATATGCATATTTTGCTGCGTCATTATGAGCTGGGTATATTTATTATTGCCTGAACCTCCAAAACTTGTTTTTCCAAACCCTAGATGAAGCTCCAATAGCGCGTGTTGAATGCATAATGTTGAAACGATATCAAAATTAATTGCTCATATTCAAGCTCGCTTCATTACTATACCTACTAATTGAATTATTTTCCTGCGACTGGACCACAACGGCGAGTCATCAAGAAACTTTATGAGGATGAATTATTTTTAAATTTATGTGGATTGCCGTTAGATTCGAAAAGGGGGTCTAGGCCAAGTTCTAACTATTTTATGGCAAGCAGTAAAAGGCTACGGAGTATTGAATAGTAATATAACGTATAACCACACCGGTGACGAAGACAAGGCTGTAAACAAATGTAAGTACACAATAATGGAAAAAGAAAAATAAAACAACAATAATATACATATTATATAACCCAAATATCCAACCGCTTCACATTCTTATTTTGTTATTTGTCAGTTCGCGAATTACCAAAAACTGACAGATCTTATTCTCCATTAGAGAATGTAGGGTACCTCTAATGATCCCAATAAAATTAAACCCTCGCATAAGTATTTACTCACCCGATAATACACCGCGCACGCGCAGAGAGCGCCGGCCGTCGCTAACCAGAAACGTTTTTCTCACAATTATGGTAATCACAAATATGGTAACATCGTAACACTCCCAGGCTTTTTGCACATAATTCGATCCAGTACCAACTTACTAAGTAATATTATAGATATTCAATATATTATGACTGGTAAAGAATGCCTCATGGAATTCAGTTCGCCTTTGTACTTATATGTAACTTGTTAATGTGCAATATAGTTCAAGTAAATGAATTAACAGGTATTGTATGAATCGGTCCTTGTTCAAGAAAAAGGAAAATTTGGGATTGGGAAAGGCTTTAGTTCTGTTTTTGTAGACGGATAAAATAAAGATCTTAAAAATCCATCCACTGAAAATGACGTAGGTTCATGAAATAAACGTAACTTCCAGAGCCGCATATTTACACGTAAAAAGCTACTAAGGTGAAGACCCATTTTCATGGAAAATATACACACAGTGATGCCACTTCAAAATGAGAAGCCCTCGGCGAAGGGATAACTTCTATCAATTTTGTCTTATGGTCGTATTGTCTGCCTATTCTAAACGAGAGTAAATACAATGTTTATTTTTCTTTAACTACTACGTTGGGATGACATTTTAGGACCCATAATACCTGTAATAGTAATTGATTGAATCAGTCGTTACTTTGCAGAATTCCATGATTCCATTTTCGCTAAAAGACGCACGTCTTTAGCAGAATAACAAAAGAAAACTGTTATAGTATCTTCCCATGATACCATACACTATAAAACATGTTTATACCTTCTTTGAATATATGCAATCCATAAATGCGATAACTCTATATCTATGCAATATTCATATTTATATTACACTAGCTGTTGCCCGCGACTTCGTCCGCGTAGAACTTGTTGCCGTCTTATAAAAATGATTGAGCTTCAATTATTGTAGGCGGAACCTTAATTATCGCCGTACCCAAACAAAGCTCTACCATTATAAGGGAAGACTTCCGAGATAAAAACTATCCTATATCCTTCCAATGGTCTCAAACTATCTGTACGAATGTTTTCACAAAGTTTCAAGTTTCTAGCTCATAAAATAAAGTTCCCTTCATACAAACTTTGCACCCCTATTTAAACCCCTTAAGGATAGAATTTTCTAAAACTCAGAAAGTACTTTTTTGTATTCTAATGAGTAATCTTTCTACAAAGTTTCAAGTCTCAAGTTCAAAAAATAAAGTTTTCTCAATACAAACATTGCAACCCGATTTAATCCCCTTAGGGGTGGAATTTTCAAAAATCCCGTCTTATCCCTTGCCTACGCCATAAAAGAAAGTTCTGGTGTAAATTTCAAGTTTCGGCTGTGCGTTGATGAGTCAGTCAGTCAGGACTTCTTCTTTTATATAGGTACTAGCGGCCGCCCGCGACGTTGTCCGCGTAGATTTTTGATGATGACAAAGATATAAAATGGGTAAGTGAATTTTATTCTTAGTTAAAATGGTCTAGACATATTACATCGTGGCAGACTGATATGCAATTGTTGAAGAATTTTTGAAGATTTTCCAATGAGATTACGGGAATTGTTTCCAGAATGCTTAATACTTATTCCGTCAGTTACCTACCTGATGTTTGTAATCTTTGGCAAAAATGACTCGGCAAGTTATAGAGCGACGCATGGATTTGGAGTTAGAAAATTAGGATCTTAGTTATTAAGAGTGAGATTTAAAAAAAAGTTAAATATCGTAACGCTCCTATTCTCCCATACAAACATTACACCCCCATTTAACCCCCTTAGGGGTAGAATTTTCTAAAACGCTGAAAACACTTTTTTTGTATCTTAATGAGTAATCTTTCTACAAAGTTTCAAGTTTCTAGATCAAAATGAAAAGTTTCCCTCATACAAACTTTGCACCCCTATTTAACCCCCTTAGAGGTAGAATTTTACAAAGATTCAAGTTTCTAGCTCAAAAAATAAAGTGTCCATACAAACATTGCACCCCCATTTAACCACCTTAGGGGCGGAATTTTCTAAAACGCTGAAATAACTTTTTTGTATCTTATGTAATCTTTCTACAAAGTCTCTAGCTAAAAAAAAAGATTCCCTCATACAAACTTTGCACCCCTATTTAACCGCCTCAGGGGAAGTATTTCCAAAAATCCCTTCTTATCCCGAGCCCACGTTATAAAAGTAACCTAAAGTTACAAAACTCTAGTTTAAAAAATAATGTTTCCCCCATACAAATATTGCACACCTATTTTTTTTTAAAGGAATTTTCTTAAACGCCGAAATTACTTTTTTTGTATTCTAATAAGAAATCTTTCTACAAAGTTCCAAGTCTCTAGTTCATAAAATAATGTTTCCCCCATACAAACTTTGCACCCCTATTTAACCTTCTTAGGGGTGGAATTTCCAAAAATCCCGTCTTATCCCTAGCCTACGTTATAAAAGTAACCTACTGTGCAAAAATCAACTCTCTAACATTTCGGCTGTGCGTTGATGAGTCAGTCAGTCAGTCATTCAGGACTTCTTCTTTTATATATATAGACTATGTAACTAGGGCGGTGAATTCGTGAATGCCCCAGATCGCAGGTGTTTGTGGCCCGAACCGAAGGTGAGGTGAGGTACTCGTATCGTACAACGTCTTACTGTACCTATATATGGCTCTTTAAAGTTTCGACATATGCACGGAAAGTGCTCTTTTCCGCACTAGTGCGGAAAAGTAGCACCATATGTACTGTAATAGTACATTCTGATACAAGTGAGGTATGTTCCTCGGCTTCCCTATAACGCTCACCTGCGGTTCGCGTGATCAATTTCGCCTCTGATGTAATTATCAAAGCTCAAGCGTATCATACGACGTTTTTCAACACATTTTGCGAGGAAAAAACATTTTTATTAGATGAAAATGTTATAGGCCTCCCAAATTATTTTCTTTACATCTTTACATTAATTAAATCATTAAGATGACAAAAGGTTTTTCCAGTGGCGTCCATTCTGTTTATCACTTTTCTAGTCACCACGAGTCAACATTTTTTATAATAACCAAACAAGCATAAACAAATTTTACAAATATGTGTGAAATAACCTAGAATGGGGCCGTTTTTTTTCGTGAAGTTTGCACAGTGCGGGCACAGAAATCTCTAAACAGCCAATACAAAATATAAGAATATTTTTCGTTTTAAAACGTTATCTGTATTTAATTCATGTAAAATGATATCAAAGGTGAATAGTTTTACTAAATTGAACGTTTCTATATCATATACAAAAAGGAATAGTCAATTCTTTAACAAAAAGGATTTAATTTGTTTAGTCGAGTAAGAATCCATTTGCCGAGAAATAAAAAAAAGCTGTACATTCTATACAACCCGGTTAATTTAAGAATGCACCGTGTTCATGCATACTATCTTGCTGCAAGGTGCCAACGTGACTTAATCGGGATATAACCATAACACACAAGTTTTGTAATGTTATAAAACACGCGTGTTTAATATCCAGGATTATGAGCCTAAAAGCGACAGATTAAGAGGTACGTACGTTACGAGCAAATGTTTTGAAAAATCATTTACACAACTCTGTGCCTACTTATACCTTTTCAAGGTAACCTACTTTCCATTCAGTTTGCAAATACACGAAAATCTCTCAACTTACAGGCCAAATCAATGTCTATCTACGTATAAAAACAATAATGTTCCCAAATTCATTTCCTCTTGTAAAGATGGTTTGGAGACGACGAAATGATTATAATGGGAAAATAAGTAACAGGTTGACATCTATGAATAAAATTACCCAACATTATGAATTCCCAGTCTATTCACGTAATTAGAAAACATAATGTTTCTCCTATTCATTTAAATGAGTATTTCGCTTACGTAACCTGGGTTGAATCGTAAATGTACCCAAAACGGTTTCGCGAATAAATAATTATTTGATTAGGATTCAGTGTTTTAAAATTCATCAATAAACCGTTTAGTCGGAAGCTTAACATTGTTATGTTTAGCGTGGCATCCAACGCACTACACGTACTTAATTATTTCAAGTCGGAATCATTTAGCCAATGCACCTACCTATAAAGTTGGACAATACAGAGAATTATTAGTAATATGGCAATAAGGTTAAAAGTAGTTACATCGTTTTGTAGTTGACTGTGCTAGAAAGTACACAGTTATGTGTAGAAGTTCAACATAACGTACCTATGTACTGCGATATTTCTAAATGCAAAATTGCCGAAATTGTTCATTCCGCTTGCTTAGAGGCAACCGATGTTTAAATTTTCCATCCAAAAGGACACTATCAGAAAACGGTATAATTAATTATAAATTTGTTGACACGCGTCCCCTGTAATCTCTCGCGTATAATCTACTAGCACGCGGTTCAATAAAGACCATTTTTCATACCATTGATCAATGTCTAATGCTGGCGGGCAATGAAAACAAATGAAAGTGAGTGCCCCGCGCGACCTCCAGCCATATTGTACACTTGCGATCCGCTGCAAAATAAATATTATGAGGACATGCTCGTGTACAAACTCGGCGAGAGGTTTTCGACTGACGCTTAAGGCGATAGTCAGGGAGCATGGGTTTCCGGGAGTCAGACATGACTTGTGATCTGGCTTTGGGATCTGATTTGTGTTGTTCACGGATAAGATAGAGATCTCCAAATTCGGGCCATTGAATGTAACATAAGGATATGAAATAAACACGAATATTTCTTCCCGAAAGTGGAAGAGAGAAAATGAGTCATGGAAGTTTTGTATATATTTATCTATATCCGTATGTATACTAGCGTCGTCGCTTAGTATCCATAGATCAAGCTTTGCTGAGTTTGGGTCTACGTCGATTTTTGTAAGATTGTCCGCAAATATAAGTAAAAAAACTAACTTTTGAATTAGACTCTTTTAAGTCTAATTCCAAAGTTAGGTTTTTTTAATGTGTAGATTTGCCATTCATGAATTTAGTTGAATATTTGCGTAAAAACTACCCTACTGCAAAACTCCGTAATATTTGAAACCTTGCTGCCAAGTAAGATTGTATTGGCTTAACCCCGATAACTCAGTAGATATGTCAAATTAATTTTATACTGTGATTACGTGGTCTTGAACTAAATCTGCGCTCTAAACCTCGTATTATATCATTAATTTACCTACGTAATAAAATAGCGAAATTTCAACATTAAGTATGGATTCTCGTACCTAAATTGGACCGGTTCGCCTATGAAAAGACGATGACGTCAGAATTTCAAATAACATCAGTAAATAGGTAAGCTAAGAAAAAATAGAGTTGATTTACCACTCAGGTTTCACGAGCTATTTGCTGTACAGAATGGACTTATTTTTCACCCAACGTCGACCCGACTGTTTTGTTTGCCTCCGCTTTCTACCTAAACGAAACATTGCTCACAGTGCTGTAAAAATTAGGTCAATAAGTATAGATCTATTTTTTACCGTTATCACATTAGCGGTTCCTATAAACACTATGTTTAATCACAGGTGACAGCAGTTGTAATTCGACGACCGGTGAAGTGTAGCCTAGTGGTATGCAGGGTGCATGTACGAAGCTAAAGGTCCTGGGTTCGATACGGGTAACGGCATTTATTTGTGTGATGAGCACAAATATTTGTTACTGAGTAATAGATGTTTTCTATATATATATATATAAGCGGTAGTAGTAGTATTTTCATAAGCATATAAGTATGTTTGTCTTCTTCTAGTACCCATAGTGCAAGCTTTGCCTAGTTCGGGACTAGGTACATTTGTAAGATTGTCCGCAAACATAATTTAAAAAGAAATAAGTAGGTAGGTATCCATTTTAGATATCGGTCCGAATAGAATCGTTTTGGTAGTACCTAGCTTATAGTTTCGCCATGTATGTCCGCCTGCCCTCGGCTTTCCTCAGTAGGTAACCCTTATACTAGAAAACTGTAATTTGGATTTGAGTCTGTATACATCAATCACGCCGACAAAATAGTAGAATAAAATTTTGAAAAAAGAAACCTCCCCTTCATGTGACGTCGAGACTTGGGACTGTGGGGTATCGTTGGACAACTTGTTCGAAAATATTACGGGCATTTTTTTTAAAAGCTACTTGAGTGGCAGTGGGCAGGGCACATAGCACGTAGAACCGATGGCCGTTGGGGCGGAAAGGTTCTCGAGTGGCGACCACGTACCGGAAGGCGCGGCGTGGGTAGGCCCCCCACAAAGTGGACTGATGACCTGGTAAAGGTTGCTGGAGTTCGCTGTATGCGGGTGGCGCAGGACCGGTCACTTTGGCACTCTTTGGGGGAGGCCTATGTCCAGCAGTGGACGTCTTTCGGCTGATGATGATGATGATGATGATTTTTTAAAACCATTTTTCAACTCGGTGATTCGTTTACGTGATGTTGGGCTTTAAAGCCCTAATGTTTGTTCGAGTCAGTAGTAAAATCGTGGCAGTAGTACATCTATACCTATAAATGCCTATGTCCTGACTGACTCACTCATCAACGCACAGCCGAAACTACTGGGACTAGAAACTTGAAATTTACACCAGGTTTTCCTTTTATGACGTAGGCAAGGGATAAGACGGAATTTTTGGAAATTCCATCCCTAAGAGGGTTAAATGGGGGTGCAAAGTTTGTATGGGGAATCTTTTTTTTGAGCTAGAGACTTGAAACTTTGTAGGTACAAAGATTATTAATTAGAATACAAAAAAAAGAAATTTCGGCGTTTAAGAAAATTCCACCCTTAAGAGGGTTAAATATGGGTGCAAAGTTTGTATGGAGGGAACTCTATTTTTTGAGCAAGAAACTTGAAAACTTATAGAGACATTACTTATTAAAATACAAAAAAAAGTAATTTCTGCGTTTTAGAAAGTTCTACCCCTAAGGGGATTAAATACTAGAGACTTGAAACTTTGTAGAAAGTTAACTTATTAAAATACAAAAAAGTAATTTCAGCGTTTAAGAAAATTCTATCCCAATGGGGGTTAAAAAAAGGTTGAAGGTTTTGTACGAGGAGCACTGGATTTTTTAAAGAGATGTACTCTTCATTAAACTGTCTCCATTTCTCGATTTCCAGTGCTGAGTTTAAGATTGTTTTAACAGCCTTACGATATTTAACTTTTTTTAAATCTCACTCATAATAACTAAGATCCCCATTTTCTAGTTCCAAATCCATGCGTCGGTCTATATCTTGCAGTCATTTTTGCCAAGGATTAAAATTAGATTAAAGCATCAGGTAACTGACGGAATAAGTATTAAGCATTCTGCAAACAATTCCCGTAATCTGATTGGAAAATCTTTAAAAATTCTTTAACAATCGCATATCAGTGTCTGCCACTGTTTGAAATGTAATATGTCTAGACCATTTTAACTAAGAATAAAATTCACTTACCTATTTTATATCTTTGTCATCATCAAAAATCTACGCGGACGAAGTCGCGGGCGGCCGCTAGTATTTACATACGAGTATAATGAATTTAAAAGGCCAACTACTTATCACGGGAAAGTATGCAAAACTAGTTACCGAGTAATAAGTAGTCGACAAACTAAAATGTACTTAGAAAGGCCAACTTTCGTACTAACTCGATCTACACAACCGCACCATTTAGTTGGCGCGTGCGTGTCTATGTAACTAAGACAGACAGGCAACTACGGAACCCTCCACTGCGCGTGGCCCGACACGCACTTGCCTGTATATTGTGTAATAAAATATAATATTTTGATTGCTCGTCATGGATCCATATTATGATGAGTTACCGACTATGACTGTTATAGTATTTTGTTCATTGCTAATAATAACCAAACTAATGAACATTCACGAACGTTTTTATTTTAGCGTTACAGTGCGATCGAGACTTGAACACGCGGTTTTTTTGCCAATATAAGGGTGAAAATTTGATGATAAC
The DNA here is from genome assembly GCA_945867215.1 of Epinotia demarniana. Taxonomy (NCBI): domain Eukaryota; kingdom Metazoa; phylum Arthropoda; class Insecta; order Lepidoptera; family Tortricidae; genus Epinotia; species Epinotia demarniana. Next base: position 12,704,429 of record OX244275.1, read on the forward strand.
TAAAATTATTAATTGAAGAGTAAATTGTAAGCGAGCCATTCTGCGAAGAATGATTAAATATTTTCTACATACTCATAGAAAAGTACTGACAGCAATATAATTTTATCCTGAACCTATCCTATCGCTGACCTGAACCATCGCTTTGATAACTTCGGAGATAAGGGGGGGTGGGATGGTATTTTTTTTACATTTTCCTTCATAAATCAAAATTTTACCAATGCAGAAAAAAAAAACTGTGCAACTCAAGCCCTTTCAAGTGATTGACCTAATAGTTGAATATATTTTTTTGCCCCCTCCTCAAATTCGTAATTTTACATAGTAAAGGGCATTGGGTAACCTTGTATGAGAAAAATTGTCAGTTTATATTTGCAGCGGCCACGGATGTTTGTGTAAAAATCTTTTAGAGGACCTCTTAATACGCATATATATATATAAATAAACGCGTTAAACGATATCGGAGCTGAGATGTTTTAGTTTGGTTTATAACTTTTCAATATGACCTGCGGAAATATGTATTGCAAATATCTCGTCTCCGATGCATTTTAGAGTATTACATTTCATCACAAAATATGTTTGTTTAAAAAAGATCTATCATAATATACCAATTTAAGGAGTGGCCGCTCATTTAAAAAATATGATAACACATTTACCCAAACCCCTTTAACTGTATATTTAAATTTTTCATTTTCCATGCTCGCGGATAACTCTCATTTATAATCATTCCAAATTTCAAATTGATAGCTTAAGTAGTTCGTGAGATATTTCACTTTGTGACAGACAGACGGACGGAGTCGCACCATAAGGGTTCCTTTTTTACCATTTTTGGTACGAAGCCCTAAAATGTGCTTGAAGGGCCCGTATATAGTTAGGTACTAGTAGGTAAAACCAAATCGTACACCCAATTATTTGACTTAACTTCAAATGCAAATTACGTTGAAGATCGATTACGAGTTTGTGTCAGTCAAAATCCCTTGTATCGACGAACTGCCGGAAAACGATTACAGATATCAAAGAGTGGGATTAGGTCGAGAAGCAAAATATGAAATAGATCGTTCAATAATCGCGGTGAGCGAATTTAATCCCACGGGCGGCCGAGTAATCGACGGTTCTCGAGCAACGGCATTATTATCATGGAATGTATTTGATTAATGTATTGAATTGGAATCGATTTGGTATTTTCCGCAAGCTCATCTTGACGTGTTATGTTTTATTACCACTCACTTTGGCATTCTTTGGGGGAGGCCTACGTCCAGCAGTGGACGTCTTTCGGCTGATATAATGATGATGTTGAAGTTTATATTATATTATAACCGATACACACAATATAATATTTTTGTAATTAAAATAAAATAGCTTCTTTAACTCATGTGGTTAATAATTTCGATCCGGTGTTGTGATAGATCATCACAAAACGCATATTAAAAAAGATAATCTATTCTGATATGGAAACTTATACGCGCTAAATTCGTATTGAAGCGTAATTTCAACAAAATAACGTCAATCGTCAAAAGTCTGACTCGATTTTTTTTTATGGCATGGCATAGCGTTGTCTCGCGTTCAGACATAAAGTCCATATGAGTTTCTGCAAGATTACACGCTGAGTATTCTGCACGGCTATCACAAGACGGCGCGCGAGCTCTCTCTCTTTTTCTCGCAATATCTCTCTTTCTTAGTTGTCTAATAAGAGAGAGACGGATAGTTTGAGAAAAATCGAGAGAGCTCGCGCGCCGTCTTGTGCTAGCCGTGCTGGTTTGTCAGTATTTATATTTATCAGCAATAAACATTATGGATTAAATCAGTATAAAACGGGCCTTTTAGTTATAAACATTAATTATTAAGCGCGTCAGTATTAAGTAATAACTTAGTACTTCGCGCCTTCAAGTTGACATTCAGCCAATATAGAGACACAGAAATTGGCCAACATACAGGAAAATACTTTTATCATAAAGCCTGCAACACACATTCATTAAGTTGGCAATGGCGGGAACATACCTACACAAGATTTGGCAGAATGTGATAGTGCGATCTGAAAAAAATAAACTTATTACTTTTAATAATTACCTTTAACTTTATGGTTCTGAAACTTACCTATAGGTTAGGTATAGTTTGGAAAATATAAATTCAGACGTTAAAAAATAGATCTTTCGTTCCGCGTAAACACTTACCGGTCAATGGGTACTCCGGGTACTCGAAAGTATTATCTATTATTACTTCCTATACACGTCTTTACCTGAGAGTAGGAGTGACTCAAGATCATTTCAGTCATCACGTTTTTATTTATCTCTCACTTATAATAAATCTCTAATTTGAAAATGGAATCAGCCAGTTTCAAACTAAGCATTTACGTGTCCCGAATGATCTCGGCTTCCCATGAACGGAAAAACATGTAGATTTATTCATAAGTAGTTTATTACTCTAGCTTCCGTTTAGGATAGTTTTTATCCAACTGCGACAGTTAATTAATTTTCGGAAACATTTGACCTCATTAAATTATTCAGTTCTTCTTCTTGAAATCATAGCCGCCATATCCGTCAACTGTCAGTGACGTCAAAATGGCGGACTTGCCATATCTAACTAACAGTAATAATTTCGATCCGGTATTGTGATAGACCTTCACAAAACGCATATTAAATTCTAAAGCATAAAAAAATAATCGATTCTGATATGGAAACTTATACGCGCTAAATTCGTATTGAGGCGTAATTTCAATAAATGTATCAACAAATTTCAACAAAATAATGTCAAAAGTCTGACTCTTCCTTTTTTTTTATAGCATGACCTAGCGTTGTCTCGCGTTCAGCCAAAACGTCTAGGTTTATGAGTTTCTGCAAGATTACACGCTGAGTTTTTGTCACGATACTTAACGGCTATCACAAGATGGCGCGGGAGCTCTCGATTTTTCTCGCACTATACGTCTCTTTCTAAGTTGTATATTACGAGAGAGACGGATAGTTCGAGAAAAATAGAGAGAGCTCGCGCGCCGTCTTGTGATAGCCGATAGGTTTGTCAGTATTTATATTTACGAGTATCAGCAATAAACAGTAAAACTATATTAAATCAGTAAAGAACGGGCCCCTTTTTTTTAAAACATTAATTATCAAGCGCGTCAGTAGGTATTAAGGCGGTATTTTACTTCGTACTTCGCGCCTTCAAGTTGACATTCAGCCTATATAGAGACACAGGAATCGGCCAACATACAGATAAAACTTTTATCATAAAGCCTGCAATACACATTCCTTAAGTTGACAATGGCGGGAACATACAGAAGATCGGCAGAATGTGATAGTGCGATCTGAAACATTGCAATATGAAAAAATAAACATATTACTTTAATATTTTTAATAATTACATTAATTACCTGTAATAGAAAGGGACTCGGACTCGCGTTATGGTTCTAGAACTTAGTGGTTAGGTATAGCTTGGAAAATATAAATTCAGACGTTAAAAAAGAGATCTTTTGTTCCGCGTAAACACTTACCGGTCAATGGCTACCTACTCCGGGTACTCGAAAGGATTATTAAATCTATTTATTAATTCTATACACATTTTTACCTGAGAGTCGGAGTGACTCAAGATGATTTCAGTCATCACGTTTGTATTTATTGAATATAAAACAGTGTTATATTATAAATATGTAGAGAAGAAGATATATAAAAATTTAATGCTGCAGCTTGTGTCCTACCTGTTGGATCTATGGCCACAAACATCTACTAAACTATTACCCCATAAAACGAGTTTTGTCCCTTTCTCACTAATTTAAACATCAAAGAAAAGATTTTTAACGGCATTTTAGCTAAAATAGGTTTGTTCAACGTTTTACTTGAAAGGTTAAATTAGAACTGCATGTGTCCTATGTCCAAAATAAGAAATTCGTTAACTCCCACCACATTACCATGCAAACGAAGTCGCAGGTACAGCTAGTTTAATATAAAACAGTGTTATAATATAAATATGTAGAGAAGAAGATCAATAAACATAAACCCTGCAGCCTGTGTCCTACCTGTTGGATCTATTGCCACAAACATCTACTAAACTATTACCGCATGAAACGAGTTTTGTCCCTTTCTTACTAATTTAAATATCAAAGACAAACGAATTTTAACGGCATGTTAGCTAAAATAGGTTTGTTCAACGTTTTTCTTGATAGGTTAAATTAGAACTGCATGTGTCGTATGTCCAAACTAAGAAATTCGTTAACTCCCACCATATTACCGTGCAAACGAAGTCGCAGGTACAGCTAGTACTTAATATAATTGAAGGAAAGATAGAGGGGAAGCGAGGAAGAGGAAGACCTAGAATAAACTTAATTAAAAAAGAGAGTTGATGTTAGGTCGTATCGAGATGTCAAAGAGGTGGCCCGGGATCGGAACAGATGGAGGGCCTACTTTGAGCAGCTCTTAAATAAGGAGAATATGAGTTAAATACACTCGCTCTTTCGCGTCGTGAATAAAATTGTCCGACGGAAATGTGATAATACTTACAGTTTGCTTGTAAGTATTGTATCACATTTGTATTGTATACAATAGGACTGTAACTGTGTACTAAGTACTACTACGTCCTACTACTACCTAAGTACTTTTTACGATGTTATTCGAACTATTTTATGGAGAGGAACAAATGTTTGTATGGGAGCAACTACAATTAAAGAACATAAATACCCAAAAAATTGCGTCAAAGACGGATCTCGCTGGCGGCAGCCAAAAACGCTTCATACTAATTGATATAAAAGTATGACGTCGCACTCTTCTATTTGTACTAATAAGGAAAATCAAGCAAATTGCGTTGGTCGCGAAACTCGCGAAATACTGCGTTGACTTAGGATGATTAGGTATATTCGTAGATTTAAATTTTACTCTTGGGCGATAAAAAAATGCATTTTTTTTAACTTTCAAATTCCATAACTTTTAATGATTTTTAAATTTTGTATTCTTATTTACAATAAGTTGATAGTTTACTATCCATTTAGCAACATGAGTTTACACTACACCCCTATAAAACACCTACTGAGCATATACTTACCAACTTTATCATTGACAGTAATATTTCTTTGAATGAAATCATTAAATATCACAACCGATATCCGACACTCTTCAATTACCAGTCCAAATAAAATTATCAAGATATTATGGTTAATTCTAAAAAGTCTCAGTTGTGTCATTTCTAAATCTTAAATATGGCAGCCTTTTCCTCGCTGTCTCATTGACTCACCCCGATTCCCCCGTCGAGATATTTCAAATTGATTTCGCTGAAGATGCGAGACGACGGAAAGCATCAGGAAAACCGAGCTTCGAAATATTTTGTTATGTAACAAATATTTGACTAACGAAAGACTGCTTATGTAGCACTTCTTCGGGTTTATACTGACGGGCCAATATTCAAGTCACGTCTGCATACTTAGGGTCAGATCGAAAATCACCGAAATAAACCCAATTGTTAAAGTTTGATCAAATTGGCATACATGCAGAGTCGGTCGGCAAATAGAAAAATAACTAAATTACGAATTGTATTCGCTGGCAACAATGTTTTTGATAGAAAAGCTGTAAAATCAATATAATCCGTGGGATAGATGAAACGGCACACCCGTCGAGTCCCTGCTGCATCGAAAAGATTTGCACATTGGAGACTTTCGAGAGCGATTGCATTCGAGAAATTGTGGCACCTTTCGACACTCCGTAGTGCTTGACAAATCGTTGCATACCAACTCCCTGAAAAATCGATCAACTTGGAAGTAACCGCGGGAAGGCAATATAAATCTCATCATTTGTGTAATATTGGTATTGAGTGAAAATTCCCGGTTAAACTTGACGAGTTTGTTCACAGAATGAGTAAATGTTACAATAGTATTCAATCATAAAATTCTACGTAGGTATAACCTGACAAGTCCCTATTTAACCCTGAGCTATTGTCGCTTTAAACCGCATAATATATGACAATAATGTACAGTATACGTAAATTATAGCCATATATATTATTCCGGTAACATGTCGGGACAGTGTGTTGTATGCCTTATAATAAATACCTATTCATCCATATCTGGTTCCAAGTACGTATTCGATATTTATATTATTTTATGCAACTGTTGTATAAGTAGGGTCTTAAAACGCGAGTGTCGTGAGTTGCGATGCGAGCCTTGGCGAGCATCGCAATTAAAGACGCCACGAGCGTTTTAAGACCAAGTTATACACCGTTGCATACAATATTTTTTCTACGACTATTTTAAATAAATAGCATAATTTGACTTTTCAGGCAGTAAGTTTTCCGTTAGTTCTATTACTACTCACGCAATTTCATCAGCGGCGCAGTTATTTTCTTCTTCGTCCATTTTAAAAGGAACGTAAACATTTTTCTTCACTTCACAAACACGAATCAAATCTTAAGAAGTTATTAATAACGAATAGTTATCATATTTGACATATTTCGTCTTTTAATTTTGAACTGGAACTTTGGTGGGAAATTGGAAACATGACAGACATCTCTTGTTTATGGTCTGTTTTGTTCTTAATTCAACTTGCCAGTACTGTCATATTAAGACCAAGGTTTTTCTTAAGTTGGCAGCAATGCATTTAGTACAATAATTTATTTGAAGTAAATACATTCAGTGGTTTGTTAAGTTGGTAGTACCTAATGTATTTTATGTTTCGGCATGGCCCTCTAGATTAGTCGCGTCGCGGCCTACTCGATCGTAGTAGGCCGTGGCACAATGTAGCACTACCCAGGTTTAAAAGCGTATGGCTGCTAAGCGTATCGTTTTGGCGACAAAACAGCACGGTTGTGCCGTACTGTTATGGGGAATAGAGTATAGACTTTTCTGCAGAATTATTTTGTATGTCTTTATATTAGTGTTCGGGACTATGTAAATGACAGATAAAAGTACAGGAGTAGAAAAAGTATTTTTCAGATTATGACTCAGAAGATTCCTACTCTGATGTGTCGCTTTCAAGACTGCCGACCTCAATTATAAAACGTTATGTCTGGTATTCAACCAAAGGACCTTTTTCTATATCGTCTTCAATTTTAATTAGAATATTTTAATAAGAAAATAAATTACTAGTTAATACCAACCAAACTAATCAGTTCAATTAATACCTACGACCGCACAATAAAATGTTAATACCTACCGGTGATGTCAACAACCAATTCAATCCGGCATTCTATTTCTGCTGTAAATATTCAATTACATTCATAACTACAACTTAGAAAAGTAGTAAAACCCCCGATATTTTCATTTCAAGTCCAATATCTCAAAAACGGCTGAACAGATTTTGATGAAACATGGATAAGAACACTTGGGATAAAATTATCTATGACAAAAAAAATTCATTCAAATTGGTCAATCCGTTTGGGAGCTACGATACCACAGACAGACACGTTAAATTTATTGTTACTTATTTTACAATCGCGAAGTATTTTGTCTTCCCGGGGGCCTACCGGTAGATGTTAATTCCGGACTGTTTACGGCGTAAAATGAACTTGCTTGTTTGTTTACATCGGTGACATTCGATGACTTCTAACGTCTGTTGTCAAAGAGTACTCCTTGCCAGTAAAATAAATCAGCTGCATTAAAAATCTAACCTAGTTTACTTATTTATATTTATTTCTTATATTTTGAAAATGTTTTATAAGCTCACTCGCTCGCTGTTTTTCACTAATGTTTCCTCCTTTCTTGTAATCTAGTATCCGCATCTCTAGCCGATCCTACGTTTCCATTTGTTTCCAGTAACGCGTGTAATGGAAAGTATGACTAGACAGAATGAAAATATTTCCATCCGGTAAGTGAAATTGCGAATTTTCTTCGAGCATTATACTCCCCTTAAGCAAATTAAGGCCCTCACAAAAGCGATGTTTGTCTGAGCTACTTAGCGGTTATCAAAATTCCAACATCAGCATCGACAATCACAATCTAGCTTAACGACGCCGTTCAATACTACAAACCGATATTTAAGATGTGCTAACAAACTATAACGATTAGATTACTAACATAACAGATTACAACATTACTAGAAAACTTTAATTGATCTTTTTTAAACAAACATATTTTGTTATGAAATGTAATACTCTAAAATGCATCGGAGTCGAGATATTTGCAATACATATTTCCGCAGGTCATATTGAAAAGTTATAAACCAAACTAAAACATCTCGGCTCCGATATTATTTAACGCGTTTATTTTTATTTATATAGGCGTATTAGGAGGTCCTCTAAAAGATTTTTACACAAACATCCGTGGCCGCTGCAAAAATAAAATGACAATTTTTCTCATACAAAGTTACCCAATGCCCTTTAAGTAATAGGGTATGCGGGTGTGCGGGCGCGTCTTCGTGTATGTAATTATTATTTAATTAGGTTTTCTATGTCTATGTAGGTTTTAGAACAGGAGTGAATGTCTATGATTTTATTTATAAAATTGTACAGGTTACATGATTGTGCATGTTGCTGTCTCCTAGCAAACGCGGATTTGAATTTCGGGGTGTTTATTATATCAGCCTTTCGCCTACGTGTGGATGTTATTTTCCCTGGGGTATATATGGTTCTCTTGTGAGTCTTCAGTATTAGATTTAAAATGTATAGCTTTCTCACAGTCAATAAATCACAGAGCAGATAGAGCTCACTCGTTGGGTATCTGAAAGGCTTATGGTACATAACCTTCAGTAGCGCTCGCTGAGCTCTCTCAAGCTCAAGGAACTTGGTCTTTGTTGCTCCACCCCAAACCGAGATAGCATATGTGATGACGGATTGAGCGAGTGATATGTAAACTTGATTTAGAGTAGTTTTTGTTAAGACGTGTCTGAGATTACTAAAGGTCCAGATCAGTTTACAGATTCTGTTCATAATGTTTTCAGCATGCAAGTGCCATGTAAGACGCTGGTCAACCGGGACCCCAAGATATTTTGTGTGTTTAACCTTATGTATGGATGGACAGGAACAGGTCGCCAGCGTGTTACCGCAGTTATGTATCCTAATTGAGAAATCAGATTCTGGATGTGAGCTGTTGTATTTACTGAAACAAATGATATTGGTCTTGGTGGTATTAAGGGTGAGCAGGTTTCTTTGTTACCATCTGGCAATCCTTGTAAGGCCTAGTTCGGCAGATTGTCGGACCTCCTCCCATGTATCCCCAAAGAAAACCACAGCTGTGTCATCAGCATAAGTGAAGACAGTGCCAGCATCGATGGACATGTTACAAAGTTCATTAATGTACACTAAGAACAGAGTAGGGCCAAGGGCACTGCCCTGTGGTACTCCGTAAGATATTGGGCGCTCTTCACTAATGTAATTGGCAAGTTTGACTCTTTGTTTACGTTTATGGAGGTAGCTACTGAAGAGACGTAGGGGTGTCCCTCGAATGCCGGTCCTCTCCAGAACGTTTACAAGGATTGGGACAGACACGGTGTCGAACGCCTTTTTGAGGTGTAGAAAAACTGACAGACATTTTTTATTTTCGTCTACTCTGTTGATTATATGTGATGAGAGATCAGTAATAGCATCCTCCGTCGAGATACCACGTCTGAAACCATACTGTGATTTTGATAATATGTTATATTTGTTTAAATAGTTGGTCAGTCTAACGTTTATCAGTTTCTCCAGGATGTTAGAAAAAGCAGGTAACACCGATATTGGTCTGTAGTTGGATACGTCATCTTTGCTCCCACCCTTGTAAATTGGGGTAATGACCGTCTGTTTAAGGACGTCGGGAAAAACCACTTGGTCAAAGCACATGTTGGCCAAACGCGATATAATATTACTGGCTATTTTCAGGAATTGAGTTGAAATGCCGTCCCACCCAGGAGCACTACTTGATTTCAGGTTTGTCAGTACCGAGAGCACTTCAATAGGATCCGTATCTAAAAGAGCAAAAGAGTTGTCAAAAGGGTCTGGCGCGGTAGAGTTTACGCTTAATGTGTGGCTCGTTTGTTTAATAATAACTGGTGGAATGGTTTCTGCAAGTGATGTGCCGATGTCCGAGAAATACTGGTTTACCCTGTTAACAGAATCCATAGGTGAAGCTTTGAGCTCCAGTAGTTCATTGTTCTGGGTCCTGTCCGGTTTGCGATTACTTATTTTATTTATTGCCTTCCAGAGCGCTTTATGATTTTTGCTAGCTTTCTCAAGTTGTGTCTTTTCATATTTCCTTTTTAGCTTCTTGATTAGAGCATTCCAGAAATTACGATATCTCTTATAGGTAATTTTTAGAACTAAGTTATCAGGATTTGTGTGAACACTTTTCTGCATGCAATTTCTGTTTCTAATACATTTTAGGATACCTAGGGTGATTCAGGGTTTTAGGATACGATTACTCCTTGGAATTAGAGTGTTTTGCGAGATACATCGCCAAATTTTTTGTATAAGCATGTTCGGATCTAATAACTCAGCTAAGTTATCATTTAGGAGAGTGCTGTTTAGCTTAAGCATAAAGTGGTCAAGGCATGCACTCTGTCTGGTCGGCAGTATATGACCAGGTAATAAACCGTGCATAGCCATCATGTCTAGATAGTTTGATCGATTCGCTTGTTCCATTGGTTTTTCGCGTATTTTATCTGCAATATTAATATTAATATCTCCAGTTATGACAATGTTTTTATTTGATTTGATGGTATCTAGATGAGAGCTTAAAGAGGATATAAATAAGTCAGCTTTACTGGAGATCTGTATATAGTGTGGTGATTTCTATACATGATGCGTGTGTAAGTATAATTTCTCTAACCTTAAAGTTACTGTTACTGACGTAAGCTACAACCCCATCATTTTGGTTTAGGTGATTCTTCGTTGAGAAATTTGAGTAAGTAGGTAGTTATCAATTTTTGGAACGTGTTTGTCAGGGTGCAAACGGCACTCAGTTAGAAAGATAACATCAACAATAAAATTGAAGCTACTCATCACAGTCAACAGATTATCCATGTTACTACAAACGCTTCTGATGTTTTGACAAATTACAGTGAAATTCGACCGATTACAACTTATGTATTGTGATATGTTTTCTGTTCTACATGTCGTGTCGTCGATTGTGCGATGTGTAGCTCATCTATTAATTGTAAGGTTGAGAGTATATCGTCCATAATTAAATCACAGGTAGGTCCGAGGGGGTAGCATTTGGTTTAGTGTGGTTACTTAATAGAGTGTATGTATATTTTTTTGCCGTGTCCATGACATAGAGAGATAATCTGTAAATATCCGGGAGCTCTTCATTTGGGTATATTATATATTTATTCCGCTGTATATAGGTATTGTGTTTTATATATAACAGGTATGTGTTTTGTGTGATAGCTTGAGTGTGCGTGTAAGCTGTGAAATAAGTTATTTTATTTGTTTTTGTGTGTGATAGGTGTGTAGTCATGGGTTTCGTGTGTGTGCGCCTATGTGAAAAGTGTAACACAATATATTGTTCTAAACGCTAGGTTGAGAAGATAGGCCAGCAATACATCGCCAAAAACCTTACATAACAAATGGAATAACCAAAAATAGTCGTAGTTAGTCATATTTGCTGGACTAGCCTCTGTATTTGCGACTCACTTGTAATTAGTATAATTGGCGAAGTCTTATTTTTTCTTATAAAGACCTTCCCTAGAGCAGTCCAGCAGAATTCGTAGCCCTTGGAGCGGGATAGGTTGCGGGCCAGAAACCGCAGCCAGAAACCGCATTAAAAATATATCATTCTTGAACCAGCTCACAAAAAAACATGAGAATCGGTTGAGAAAAACCGATATAGGAAAACAGCAGGACATGTATGTGGACAGCCGGACAGATAAAATAATCTATTCTTTTATCTGTCTTTGGCCTCAAGGCCAAGCAGATTTGGAGAACTTCGTTTGCTTTGGTCGCTCGTTCAATATACTGCTAGTAACGGGATATTTGATACACTACGACTGCGACGACCGATTTAGCCTAGTTGGTAGTGACCCTGCCTACGAAGCAAGAGATCCTGGGTTCGAATCCCGGTAAGGGCATTTATATGTGTGATGAGCACGAATATTTGTTCCTGAGTCATGGATGTTTTATATGTATTTAAGTATTTATTTATCTATATAAGTATGTTTATCGTCGTTTAGTACCCATAGTACAAGCTTTGCTTAGTTTGGGACTAGGTTGATTTGTGTAAGATTGTCCCCTAATATTTATTTATTTACTAGAGCGGGCAATAGCGCTAATAGATCACTTTTGTTGGTTTTGAAAAGTTATCAAAATTTAGATAGGATTGGGCAGGGATGGTTCCCCTTCAAAGGAATGTTGACTTTATGGGCCCTTTCCCTACACAGGAATAACTGTTGTTTGATGTGTCTGAATAATGACGTTGAGAGTCGGTTGGGTAGTTAGGGAGCTCGCAGGTCCACTCCCAAAACAATCGTGCTGGAAACCTTGCACCCCGATAGGGTAGTGAAATAAAATTAAACATGCATATTATACCTTAAATCGCTGTTATTATTTTGTATTCATTTTAACTGAGTTTTTTATAGTATAGGTTATTCGTTTTGTGTCAGCTAATTGCTTTCTTTTGCTATTTTCATTACTCATTTGTCTGATCTGATCGATGAAAGTCTGTTGCCGTAATACTTAGTCAGGGGTTTGAACATGACATCTGTCAGTTTAATAAACTACGAGTAAATTATTAGTCGGATTCTAATAAGTCAATAATATTTATCTTTATTTCACCGCCAAATTGTATACCGTAACAAATTTGGTGCATAGTCCGTACGACGTGGTGACTGGTGCCGTGGTCGGCTGCCGACCGCTACCGCAGTGATTTGTCAACGGACGACCAAGTGGGGGAGCTTGTTATGTCATATTGTTATCATTGCCCACCCTACGCTGAACATTGCCCTGAGTATCAGCAATAAAATGCTTATGACATTAGACATAGTTAAATCTGCGACATACGTAACAGACACCGGACTTAGTTGTTGCACATGGGCGGATCAACAATTTTCTGTAAATACGTGTCCTGTTCACTTCAGTAAAAATCCCTTATTGTTGACGTGTTTTAAGAACATGATCAAACTATCAGAACGATTCATGTTTGTTTGCTATTGATTATTTATTCAAATTCAATTGTTATTTTTATCACAGAAACAATGTGACCCAGGCGACGAGGCTGCCATTCTAATTCAAGCTGTCCCCGAGTCCTGTCTACTTTCATGTATTTTAAGGGCACGTAATCCGAAATCGAGCTATTTTACATTCAATAATAAACACTGAAATCTTGAGTTTAATGATGGGATATTGAGATATGTTATAGTTTAATAATCGCCCTTGTTACTTTTACGGACCAAAATACGAAATTTTAAACTTCGCTCGATCATATCATGCCTAGAAAAAAGGGAATATTCTAAAATAATTTATTGAATCAGGCGTTACTTTGCGGAAGTCCATGATATATTAGGAGAACAATATTTCTTTGCTATTCCGCTAAAAAACGTGCTGGTCTATTAGTGAAGATAAGATGCAACTATTTGCGTTTTACATGCAAAAAATTACAGCAAACCACCACCAATAATGACAAAAACCTCAACACGTGTTTCGCCTCTCTACGAGGCATCATCAGGAGATGCTGGCAGGAGATGTTGCTTGAGCCACGTCCACTGAGCAAATGACCCGCCCGGAGCCATCCGCCATATTTATATTCTGTCCCCCCATACTACCGTTCATGCGTGAAAGAGATGGAAGAACACGTAACAACGGTGATGACGCAACATTCAATTGTTCGTTGATAATAACGCCTCTATTGCTGTACCTAATTATTTCTAATTGTTCTAGAACACTTAGACGCAATCCTTTTTCGCAAACATGCAAGATGTTGAAAGAATGATTGTCAGATAACGCATGGTTATTCTCCAATAAATGTTTTGCGAAATTAGACTTGTCCGGGTGATTATGCCGATACGACGCAACATGTTCCTTATACCTTGTGCTAAAACTACGGCCTGTTTGTCCCACATAAACTTTATTGCAATTATCACAGGCAAGTTTGTAGACTCCCGATTTTTTGGCACTTTCCACTTTCTCCTTGCCATTGCACAGTCTAAAGCGCAAGGTGTTATTGGGTTTGAAAGCCACGTTTATGTCGTTAGACTTTAAAATATTGTAGATCTTATCAGACAACTTGCCAACATAAGTTATGCTTGCTTTGTACTTTTTAGGTGGGTCCGAAGATCGTGCAGCGTACAGAAGATAGTTTGTCATTCTAGCCCGTTTTTTCCTAATAATACCATCCACATGAGACTTGCTGTAACCGTTTGAAATTGCTAAATGGTATATATTATTTAATTCCATTTTATAATGAATATCAGAAAGAGGCACTGTCAATAACCTATGTGCATAACAATGAAAAGCAGCTAACTTATGTTGCCATGGATGAGCGGAAGAAGCCGGGATAACAGTATCTGTATGCGTAGGCTTACGGTAAATTTGGAATTGATGTTTGTTATCCACCTTAGTAATCGTTAAATCCAAGAAATTCAGTGAGTTATTCTGTTCTAATTCCTTCTTAAACTTGATTTTAGGATGCTTGTTGTTGATTTTATTCACAAAAATATCCAGTTGACTCATACTACCCGTCCAACAAATAATCAAATCATCAACATACCGAAAATAATATAATATATTATTATTATCCACAATGTGTTGGTTCTCAAAATGATCCATGAAAATATCTGCCATCAAAGGACTAAGTGGGGAACCCATTGCCAAACCATCACCTTGCAGATAATATTGCCCCCCAAATCTAAAATAATTCTGTCGCATACAGACTGTCGCCAATTCTATTAATTCATCTACCTCCCCTGGGTGCAGCCTCTGTTTTTCAAAAAGTGCCTTGAGAATGTCTAAAGTATTCAAATATGGTACATTTGTAAACAAACTATCCACATCCAGCGACAAAAGAATAGCATTTTGTGGCATGTTGATGTCTTTGATCCTTTCGATTAAATCCAAACTATTCTTTAAACAGTATTTTGGTTCAAAATTAGACTTCTGTCTTATGATACCATTCAACCTCTTAGCCAATTTATAAGTCGGTGCACTCAAATACGAGACAACTGGACGAATCGGGATATTGTCTTTATGAATTTTTGGAAGACCATACAGAATTGGTGCTTGAGGATTCATGGATATGACCGTGTTTTTCTGATGCTCGGTTTCAAAGACAAACATAGAGTTCTTGACAACATTTCTTAGATCTTTCTGGAAACCAGGCGTTGGGTCCTTCCGTAAAACCGAAAAACCATCATCCTGTATAAGATCCATTACTTTCTGGTTATATTGTTCCCTACCCATGATGACTATGCAATTCCCTTTGTCTGCTTTTGACACCACTAAATCGTTGTCATCGACTTTCTGTTGAATAGACCTCAGCAATAACCAGTCAGAATCAGGCGCACTCCTCCTCAATGGACATGTCTTTTTTTATGCATTCGCTACGGTGAGCTTTGCATCCATATCATTATTGTTAAGAACTATCGCAACCTCTGCGTCCACAGCTACATTTTCCAAAACTTTTTGAGACATCTTAGGCCTTAAGTTATACTTTAATCCCTTATCTAACAGTTTGACCTCATCTTCCAAAAACTCAATGCCGGTTAGGTTTTTTACACGAGGGTGGAAGGAAACTGTGCTGAGTCGTTAGGGCATCACGCCTTTCTGTTAAGTTGAAATCCGAACCCGACCTAGTAAGCCTATGTAGTTTATCGATCTGTTTCACATACATTTGGTGCGCAAGCTCAGAGGCAAAATATCTCGCTTTTTGGTCTAAAATATCAAATTCAATGTTGTGCAATTTAAAGGAAAGCTCTGAATACAAAACTTTAAGGTGTAGCTTTAAGTTATCCCTAATTGAAAACCAAGATCGTGATTCTTCATTCAGCCATATTTTCCGAGCCCTATTAATAGCCACCTGAGATGCCCTACTAGAACTATTACAACGTATGTTGATATAATTAGGTACCACATTCAGAGTTTACACTGTTGATTAAACCAAACGTTCTGGACAGCTGCTCGGTGTTGTTTAGTTAGTTTGACATAAAGTCGTGCCTGTTCGGCTATGCTTGCCGTTTTCAAATAATTTATTGAATCAGGCGTTACTTTGCGGAAGTCCATGATATATTAGGAGAACAATATTTCTTTGCTATTCCGCTAAAAAACGTGCTGGTCTATTAGTGAAGACAAGATGCAACTATTTGCGTAAAAACATGCATAAAATTACAGCAAACCACCACCAATAATGACAAAAACCTCGACACGTGTTTCGCCTCTCTACAAGGCATCATCAGGAGATGCTGGCAGGAGATGTTGCTTGCGCCACGTCCACTGAGCAAATGACCCGCCCGGAGCCATCCGCCATATTTATATTCTGTCCCCCCATACCCCATAGTTCATGCGTGAAAGAGATGGAAGAACACGTAACAACGGTGATGACGCAACATTCAATTGTTCGTTGATAATAACGCCTCTATTGCTGTACCTAATTATTTCTAATTGTTCTAGAACACTTAGACGCAATCCTTTTTCGCAAACATGCAAGATGTTGAAAGAATGATTGTCAGATAACGCATGGTTATTCTCCAATAAATTTTTTGCGAAATTAGACTTGTCCGGGTGGACATTAGGAAGCCGATTAAATACACGAATGGCACTAATAAATGCGCTTTTGCCATAAGTTTTATTTTTTACCAAAGGCAATGTTAAATTATACCTATATTGAGTGCGTAGGTTATTACGTTGGGAAGCTAGTGACGTGAAGTAATCTTTGTTACTTTTTACAAAGTTACAGAGCTCGTAAATATAAATGCTAGTTAATGTTAGAAAGCCTTGTTCTTTAAAAACATTTCGAAGTGATTGTTTGTTATTCATGCGAAAGATAATTCTCAAGCACCTTTTCTGCAAAACAAAAGTAGACTGTACGTCTACCGAGTTTCCCCAGTATATGACACCATATGTCAATAAAGAGTAGATGTTAGCATAGTATGCAGTAATGACGGCTTCTTGGGAACACGAATCGGCTAATATAGATAGTGCGTAACATTGACTGGAAATTTTATTATTAATTTTTTGAATGTGGTGTTTCCAGGTTAAATGAGGATCTATTATAATACCTAAGAAACTAATTTGTTCAATTTCTTCGATTGAAGTACCAGATTCTGGTATTTGTTTGTGGTTAAGAAATTGCATGAGCTTAGTTTTGGTTAAATTTACCTTTAAGTTTATTGATTTTAACCAGCTGACGACAGTTTTTACACTGTTATTTATATTAATTTGGAAATCGAGATGTAATGTTTCACCGGAGAATAAAATTGTTGCATCGTCGGCGAACATTACGCATAATTCATCCATAACATTAGGTAATTCGTTAATATAGATCAAAAATAAAAGAGGTCCTCTCAAAAACAAAAATACTACCTTGAGGTACTCCGAGTTTTATACTTTTAAAATTAGATCGTACTTGTTCAATCGTTTTGGTATTATTATTATAAGTATCAATGATAGTCGCCTGTTTCCTGTTCATAAAGTAGTTTTCAAATAATTTTAAAGCATTACCTCTAATGCCTACATGTTCGAGCTGCGTTAGTAAAATCGAAGGCACTACACAATCGAATGCCTTTGACATATCGAGGAAGAGGCTAACGCAAGGGTTTCTGTTATTTACTGCATCCCAAATATATTTGAACGTTTTAAATATTGCTAATGATGTGGATTTTCCTTGTTGGAAACCGAATTGGTTTTTGTTTAATAAATTATTTACCGTGACGAACTTTACAACTCTGCTATAAATAACTTTTTCTACAATTTTAGAAAAAGTTGGCAACAGTGCAATGGGCCTGTAATTAGAAATCAAATTTTTATTTCCTTTCTTGTGCAGTGGTTTTATCAAGGATTTCTTTAAGTCATCGGGGAAAATTCCAGACTCAAGTATTAAATTTATTATATGGACAAGAGGTTCGGCGATGTATTTAAAAGAAGATTTTATTACAGATATAGGTAAATTGTCTTGGCCTGTGCTTTTTTTATTTTTTAATGAATTAATTATCTTATTTAGCTCAGATATGTTAACCGGAGACAGAAATATGCTATGAGAAATTGATGTGCTTTTTGGTTTCCATTTTAACCCTGTTGCATCGCTAATATTTTGGTCGATAAATGAATTGTTGAACGTTGTTGCTATTTCTGAGGGATTTTGTATAATTTTCCCGTCTATATCAATGCTGTCGATCATAGGTTTCAGAGTGTTTGTGTCAGAAGTGTAATGTTTTATCAGTGTCCAAGTTGCTTTTGTTTTATTGGAACTGTTAGTGATAAATCTATTGTTAACCAATAATTTTGAACTACGTATTGCTTTTTTTAATATTTTAGAATAATTTTGAAACTGAATTCGAAATAATTTATTGGTATGTTGATTTTGAAAACATTTAATGTGCATGTGCCGCTTTTTACGACACGAGTTTTTTATACCTTTTGATTTCCAGTTCTGTTTACGCTTATATGTAATTTTTATTCGCTCCGCCGGAATGCAAAGGTTAAAAATTAACAAGAATTTATCTATAAATAAATTATATGCCAAATTTGCATCAGAACTATCGAACACGTCCAAGAAATTTATTTGTTGTATATATTTCATGAAAATGCTTAAATTTGTGCTTATGCGTCTCGTCCAAACAAACCAGTATTTTTCACTAAAGCTTGAGTTTGTTTTTAATTTTATTAGCTGTCCAGTGTGATCTGAGATGCCCAAATTTAGTACCTCGGAAGTATAAAGACTGTTGTTTGTGATGATATTATCAATACAAGTACGTTATTGCTTATAAATTCTGGTTGGCTCTTTTATTGTAAGACGTAAATTGTATTTTATTAATGTTGCTTTGAATAAATTTGATGCTTTGTCATTTTTTGATACATCTATATTAAAGTCTCCTGCAATGACTATTTTTTTAGCTGCATTTCGGGTGCGTAATTTTAACTTATACAGTAGTAACTCGAGTTTTTTTATAAATATTTCTAAATCGCTATCAGGCGTTCTATACATGCTAATTATAGTTAATTGCAGCTCGGTAATTGAGATGCCACAAACTTCAAAATGAGTTTCAAGAGACATATCCGAAATCCAATCAACTTCCTTAAAAAATAAACCATTTTCGACATACAGACATACACCTCCTCTAGATTTTCGCTTTCTAAATATGAAGCTAATGTGTAACCGTCCAATTTCAACAGATGAGGTTCGTTACCCTTCAAAAAGGTCTCGGAAAAGCACAATACGTTGTAACGATATCTATGTGTAATTATTTCAATATGATCAATTTTCGACCTTAAACCTTGAACATTCTGATGAAAAATTTGAAATATATTATCTTTTTTATTATTGGGTACGAAAACAATCTAATTTTGACTTAGGTTTAAGAGTGGATTGGCTATTAGTCTTCGAACTTGTGACTTCTGGCGAGTCTTCCGTCTGGGTGGCTATTTCTAGGTAGAAGCTGGTGTTGCTCTGCGAGGTAGAGTATGGTTGATGTGTTTGTTTATTAGTTTTTGTTATTTCATGCTCAAGGTGCTGGACACCTCGTAAGGATGGGTTACGCTGATCTTGTAGCATACTTGACTGGCAAGAGTATTCATTTCCATTAACAAACACCTTTTCATTTTTTATTATGGGGTGAAGACCACGGAGACGCGCGTCTTTTACGGTATCTCGAAGTATTCTTCTCTTCTCCAGTTTTCCCTGATCCATGTATTCCGAGACTGCAATGCCTGTGTTCTTGAATGTATACTTGTTGTCCATGATATAGCTCCTCATCCTTTTACTGATAAACTCGACTTGTACAGGTCTGCGATATCCACGTTTTCCTATCCTTTTTATATCCTCGATGAATCCATTGACATCGGTGCCTAACATTTCATGGAAAAAACCAGAGACCCGCTCGATAAGTACGTGCTCATTCTCATTTGGGTATTCATTTAATCCGTAGAGAACGATAGTTTTATTATGGTGGCTTTCAGGTGGCGTTTTTTGAGTTTTACTTTCGAGTTGTCTAGTTATTGCGTCCAGCTCATTGCGTAACTTTGTATTTTCGAACTCTAACGATTTTATATTTTCATTCGTAACATTTATGGTTTGCTGCAGATAATCTTGTTTCTGGGTTAGGGCGGATGAACTGCGGCATATATCTTCTTTCAGAGTATTTATCTTAGCGTTGAATTCTACTATTAATGCGTCTTTTATATTTTTAGTAATGGACTCTGTTAGGCTGTCTTTCATTGTTTGGAATTCGTTCTTAATTAAGTAGCTGAATCTATCGAAAGTAATATTGTCATTACTCTGCGATTGGGCAGTGTGTAAGTTTTGCGTTTGCTGGTGAGACGACGCTGTTATGTTCGTGTTGATTGTATCACCTAATACGTTCAAATTGTCAGAGTCACTTGTCATGCTCACATCTTCTAATCTTGGTTCTGCGAATTTCATGCCTGCTGGTGACGCCGGTGTGTTGTCGTCAGAGGCAAAATATCTCGCTTTTTGGTCTAAAATATCAAATTCAATGTTGTGCAATTTAAAGGAAAGCTCTGAATACAAAACTTTAAGGTGTAGCTTTAAGTTATCCCTAATTGAAAACCAAGATCGTGATTCTTCATTCAGCCATATTTTCCGAGCCCTATTAATAGCCACCTGAGATGCCCTACTAGAACTATTACAACGTATGTTGATATAATTAGGTACCACATTCAGACGTTTACACTGTTGATTAAACCAAACGTTCTGGACAGCTGCTCGGTGTTGTTTAGTTAGTTTGACATAAAGTCGTGTCTTCCATCTCTTTCACGCATGAACGGTAGTATGGGGGGACAGAATATAAATATGGCGGATGGCTCCGGGCGGGTCATTTGCTCAGTGGACGTGGCGCAAGCAACATCTCCTGCCAGCATCTCCTGATGATGCCTCGTAGAGAGGCGAAACACGTGTCGAGGTTTTTGTCATTATTGGTGGTGGTTTGCTGTAATTTTTTGCATGTTTTTACGCAAATAGTTGCATCTTATCTTCACTAATAGACCAGCACGTTTTTTAGCGGAATATCAGAGAAATATTGTTCTCCTAATATATCATGGACTTCCGCAAAGTAACGCCTGATTCAATAAATTATTTGAAAACGGCAAGCATATCCGAACAGGCACGACTTTATGTCAAACTAACTAAACAACACCGAGCAGCTGTCCAGAACGTTTGGTTTAATCAACAGTGTAAACGTCTGAATGTGGTACCTAATTATATCAACATACGTTGTAATAGTTCTAGTAGGGCATCTCAGGTGGCTATTAATAGGGCTTGGAAAATATGGCTGAATGAAGAATCACGATCTTGGTTTTCAATTAGGGATAACTTAAAGCTACACCTTAAAGTTTTGTATTCAGAGCTTTCCTTTAAATTGCACAACATTGAATTTGATATTTTAGACCAAAAAGCGAGATATTTTGCCTCTGAGCTTGCGCACCAAATGTATGTGAAACAGATCGATAAACTACATAGGCTTACTAGGTCGGGTTCGGATTTCAACTTAACAGAAAGGCGTGATGCCCTAACGACTCAGCACAGTTTCCTTCCACCCTCGTGTAAAAAACCTAACCGGCATTGAGTTTTTGGAAGATGAGGTCAAACTGTTAGATAAGGGATTAAAGTATAACTTAAGGCCTAAGATGTCTCAAAAAGTTTTGGAAAATGTAGCTGTGGACGCAGAGGTTGCGATAGTTCTTAACAATAATGATATGGATGCAAAGCTCACCGTAGCGAATGCATAAAAAAAGACATGTCCATTGAGGAGGAGTGCGCCTGATTCTGACTGGTTATTGCTGAGGTCTATTCAACAGAAAGTCGATGACAACGATTTAGTGGTGTCAAAAGCAGACAAAGGGAATTGCATAGTCATCATGGGTAGGGAACAATATAACCAGAAAGTAATGGATCTTATACAGGATGATGGTTTTTCGGTTTTACGGAAGGACCCAACGCCTGGTTTCCAGAAAGATCTAAGAAATGTTGTCAAGAACTCTATGTTTGTCTTTGAAACCGAGCATCAGAAAAACACGGTCATATCCATGAATCCTCAAGCACCAATTCTGTATGGTCTTCCAAAAATTCATAAAGACAATATCCCGATTCGTCCAGTTGTCTCGTATTTGAGTGCACCGACTTATAAATTGGCTAAGAGGTTGAATGGTATCATAAGACAGAAGTCTAATTTTGAACCAAAATACTGTTTAAAGAATAGTTTGGATTTAATCGAAAGGATCAAAGACATCAACATGCCACAAAATGCTATTCTTTTGTCGCTGGATGTGGATAGTTTGTTTACAAATGTACCATATTTGAATACTTTAGACATTCTCAAGGCACTTTTTGAAAAACAGAGGCTGCACCCAGGGGAGGTAGATGAATTAATAGAATTGGCGACAGTCTGTATGCGACAGAATTATTTTAGATTTGGGGGGCAATATTATCTGCAAGGTGATGGTTTGGCAATGGGTTCCCCACTTAGTCCTTTGATGGCAGATATTTTCATGGATCATTTTGAGAACCAACACATTGTGGATAATAATAATATATTATATTATTTTCGGTATGTTGATGATTTGATTATTTGTTGGACGGGTAGTATGAGTCAACTGGATATTTTTGTGAATGAAATCAACAACAAGCACCCTAAAATCAAGTTTAAGAAGGAATTAGAACAGAATAACTCACTGAATTTCTTGGATTTAACGATTACTAAGGTGGATAACAAACATCAATTCCAAATTTACCGTAAGCCTACGCATACAGATACTGTTATCCCGGCTTCTTCCGCTCATCCATGGCAACATAAGTTAGCTGCTTTTCATTGTTATGCACATAGGTTATTGACAGTGCCTCTTTCTGATATTCATTATAAAATGGAATTAAATAATATATACCATTTAGCAATTTCAAACGGTTACAGCAAGTCTCATGTGGATGGTATTATTAGGAAAAAACGGGCTAGAATGACAAACTATCTTCTGTACGCTGCACGATCTTCGGACCCACCTAAAAAGTACAAAGCAAGCATAACTTATGTTGGCAAGTTGTCTGATAAGATCTACAATATTTTAAAGTCTAACGACATAAACGTGGCTTTCAAAACGAATAACACCTTGCGCTTTAAACTGTGCAATGGCAAGGAGAAAGTGGAAAGTGCCAAAAAGTCGGGAGTCTACAAACTTGCCTGTGATAATTGCAATAAAGTTTATGTGGGACAAACAGGCCGTAGTTTTAGCACAAGGTATAAGGAACATGTTCCGTCGTATCGGCATAATCACCCGGACAAGTCTAATTTCGCAAAACATTTATTGGAGAATAACCATGCGTTATCTGACAATCATTCTTTCAACATCTTGCATGTTTGCGAAAAAGGATTGCGTCTAAGTGTTCTAGAACAATTAGAAATAATTAGGTACAGCAATAGAGGCGTTATTATCAACGAACAATTGAATGTTGCGTCATCACCGTTGTTACGTGTTCTTCCATCTCTTTCACGCATGAACGGTAGTATGGGGGGACAGAATATAAATATGGCGGATGGCTCCGGGCGGGTCATTTGCTCAGTGGACGTGGCGCAAGCAACATCTCCTGCCAGCATCTCCTGATGATGCCTCGTAGAGAGGCGAAACACGTGTCGAGGTTTTTGTCATTATTGGTGGTTGTTTGCTGTAATTTTTTGCATGTTTTTACGCAAATAGTTGCATCTTATCTTCACTAATAGACCAGCACGTTTTTTAGCGGAATAGCAAAGAAATATTGTTCTCCTAATATAGGGAATATTCTGATCTTATTTCTAGTCATACATAAAGTGGGCGCAAAATTGACTCAAGTGAATAATGACAAAAAATAGACAATGATGTAAAGAAGATCTTTTTACGGACACTTTCTTTAAAAATGGCTTTAAAATTTTCTATACACCATTTATCTGGGAAAGTGACCTGCGCGTCTCGTTTTAGTAGGCAGATGGCCGCGCGGCCTCAGGCTGGACGGACGTCTGTAGCGATTTTTTCATTTTGACAACTGTGATTTTCGAAAATTTAATACCAGCAACCAGATAATAATATGATTTTAGGGAAAAAATATGAGATGTGATTTGGTTGGATAAGCACTCAAACTAGATTATATGGTATTTTTACAAACGCACTAATATAAAAGTTCAAAAAACATGCCATTACAACGCAATTTTCCATATTTTTCTTCTTCGAGCCCTTTCTAAATGTAAAAAGTTTCAATTAGTTTCTTTAGTATGAGGAGTATTTCTTTATTACACAGGCCACATTGTGTTTTACGCCGTATAGGAGTATGTGTGTGTATTTGTGATAGATTTATCGTGACATATTTTAGTACGTCTGACATTTGACATATATGTCATGTTGTCTTACGCAATTATTGATTTTGCAAAGCTAATATTCTAAATAAATATTATGAAGTACAAGGAGCACTGTATCTTGTACCTACGAGAAATGCAGATTTTGCCATTTATTATGCTGTAATTGTCATCCAGCCATTATGTTTACGCCACCCAGTGAAGTGCAGTGCTGCAGTGCCAACGACTTGGATCCTAATCGAGAAAGACATAGTCATAATAATTAGATCAACTCGTAATCCTCTACAGTTGGACGTTCCACTGGTCTCCCGCTAATACTGCTGCTGCAAAAACTATCGATGACATAGTAGGTTATAGCACGCCCCGTCATGATGCTATTGAACAAATTGTGAACAACGCGACCACTATTGGATACCAATCTTCAAAATACTTATCTAGCTACAGCACACTTCAACCTCTGGGTGTTTTTTAAACTGAAAGTGAAAAGAAGACCCCAACAATCACTTAAAACAGTATGGCGTATACATCTGTTTAATATGTATTTTGTTGCCTATGATAACATTGATAACTCATAAGCTATTTTATTCTCGAATTTAATTGTGTCATTATAAGGTGTAGTTTACTTGCAGGCAGTTACGTAGGTACCTATATACTGTGTATACTTTTCGTATAAGTATAATATGATAAGGCAAGTAATTGTTTCATTTTATTTACTCTGAGGCTAAGGAATTCTCTTAATTCTAGAACATTATAACATATGCTGGTTATATACTGGATGGACTATTTTATGTATGTGTCGGAAGCACGGCGTGGTATCTTCGTACCATCGTATCACTGTCTGAATTTACACAGCTTCAAGATTGCCACATGATTTTGTATGTTTTAAGCGGTTAATGACTCTCCTTTAGGTACAGTCACCAGCATAAATATATGACTATGGGCAACGCTGCAAAAATATCTGATCATCAATTGAAGGTATAGTTATATGACGATACAAAGGCGGTAAAAATATGTGATGATTTACAGCCGGCATATAGGTAAATCATTTTCCTGTAACAGCATAAATATCAGATCAGACCACGTAAAAATATCTGATACCTCACGAAATCAAAATGATGTGACATATGACCAGCGTAATCATCTATCCGCTGTAGAAGCATAAACATCGGATCACGTAACGACAGCATAAATATCTGATACGATTGGCAGTAAAAAATATCTCTAAATTCTGCAAAAATGAACTTTATCAGCTTTGACGGTCGTAATTTGAACAAAGCTATTTGACGCTTCTTGAAAAGAGTATTAACCTGTCATTGGATATCGCCGTCTCTCGATTTAAAACGTGAATTTGACAGAATTGCTAATAAGTCAAAATTGTCAGATGGGCCTAATATTCATAAGGAGCCGTTGAATTGATTGACATCTAGTCTCTAATGTAATTTGACCCCTAGAATTGTAGCACATATGTGAGTATTCGGTGGTGCAACTTATACTAGTCCATCTATAAATGCAGCTAGTAGTCTGAGAGCTTTGTGGATTTTTTTAATGAAGGTAGCATACTGTGATATGGGGTCAGTTTTATGCACATGCGTGGTGGTGGTGATAATGATGATGATGATGTGGTGTAGCAATTAATTTTGTAGGACCGTGGATAGTCGGGTTGTAAAAGACAGCGCACACTTGTGCACGATAAATTCTAAAGTCATTAACATTTTTATTTGTGGACTGTGATTTATTGAAATCAGTTGCATTTTTCTTGGATTCTCTTGAAATTAAGTTATACGATAGGAAGATCCATATTTTCGGTAGAAGTTGGCAAAATCATATGAAAATTTCATCAATGTTCTCCTGCTTATATTCATGCGATTTTGCACCTTAGTAGAAAACGCATAGAGTTACTATAACGTTGTCAATCTAACGTAAGTACTATTGCCTTTTTAATTGTATATCACCTACCGAAATCACCGAAATGTATCTAAGAAACATACTTGGAATAAAATACGAAACGTCAACAGGTCTCTGTCATTTTCCAGTAATATGTTTTGACAATTTCAGTTTCTCTAAGGAGGTTGGTGACTGGTTTTTATTCTTAATGTCACCAAAAAAATAATCAATCCTAGGTCAGTGACCTGTCTCATTAAAGTGAGATAGTGTGCGTGAAATGTAATGGTGTGCGTTACTGGGGAGAATTACGATAACGTTGCGCCGCCTAGCGGATATATAGTGTCGCGTAAGTAGCTTTACTCGAATAAGAAAGCCTTAATACAAGTTAGCAATTACAGATTATGTATTAGCGAAATCCAGCACATCTTAGGTATCTGTTGCCCAGCACGTCTATCATAAGACGGCCGCGACATACTCTCTATTTTCTGTATTGTTCTAATTGTTGTAATAAGAGAGTGACGGATGTCTCATGATAGTCGTGCAGTAGACATTTCACAATGCTCATTTCTCAACCAAACATTTACAATTCGTTTAAGGTGCCGTAGGTTCGGCGAAGTTAAGCGAACAGTGTTTTTGAAACAATATAATGCGTCTGTTTATAATAATATGGTTTAAAAAAAATACGAATAGTAATCTTAAGGCTTTTCTGCAGGAAAATCAGTGTTTAGAAACATGATTAAGCATTTTTCGCTCAATAGAAAAAAATCACGAACATAGGTCTAAAGGGGTCTAAAATACACTTAAAATATTTGTTACAAATTACGAACAAAAGCTAAAAATCGACAATATCATGTTTGAGGGAAATCAGTGTTTACTTTTTTATTTATTTAAACGGCCAAAAAATTAAAATTAAAAAACATGATTTGCGCGCTTCCGAGCACGCACTTCCATCTCACTCACGCATAAGCTGAGTGAGAGGGAGAGAAGACCATGAACCTACGGCGCCTTAAATGTACAAAAGTTTAATGCTCTAATTATAATTACAAGCAAAATATCGCCTGATGTATTTACCAAACTCCGTATTTCTTTTTTATTTTGAACAAAAAAAGTTGATTTGATACAAGAAATAGTTGATCCGCCCACTTAAGGGTCGACAGGACGCACGACTCTTCATACAAGCGTAGTTTTATCATCCTAGAATAGCAATAGGATTCGCCATATCAAGGTCGGTAACTAGCTTTTGTTGAAAGAAAAAAAATACGCCGAGTAGGACGTGTTTCACAAAGTCTCTAATCGCTTAATTTTTCATCATCACACTGTGTGTTTCGTGTTGCAGGTCCCGGCAAACAACTCGAACATGCGGGACGAAGTGGGGGGGCAGCTCGCACGTACAATTCGCCTTTGCCTGCTCAAGGTCATTTGCTCAAGTTGTTTGCCGGGGATTGTATTCGAGTACCTAAGTTTGCCGTTTTGAAATGAGAACCAAACTATGTTTGTATGGAGAATCGACTTCAGTCAACCGTGCTGGGAACTCTTAATAGTAACGTAAACGTCCCACTGTTATACACTTTCATGCCAAACAGTTGACACCTTCACTTCTATTGATATGAATTAAGATTTCAGAGTGAACACTGAGGCGTTTAGTTCAATATACGTTAGAGATTAGAGCTTAGTTATAGATTAGGCTGCACATTACTCTCACTTTATTAATCAATTATTAATATTATAATGTTTTAAACTGAAACTTGCGTGTCCTATTTAACTATTTATATATGTATATTATTATTACTTTTAAGTACTAAATGCATTGTTAATTTTAAGCTGGTGTTGAAGCCTCAAACTGTTTAAATGCTGTTGCACACCTTGGTGCATAAATATTGTAAGAGTCTATAGAATCTAGTATGTTTTTGTTTGCATTGTTTATATGTACTGTTGGTGTGCCTTTTTCCATAAATAAATATTCAATTTCCCTTTGCCATACGATAAATAAATAAATAGTAACTAGCTGTCCGGCCCAGCTTCGCACGGCTAGTTTTCCGTTTTCCCGTAGGAATGAAGCATTTTCCCGCGGTAAAAAGTAGCCTATGTTCATCAGGGATGATGACGGATTGTAAAAGAATTTTCAAATCGGTCCAGTAGTTTCGGAGCCTATTCAATACAAACAAACAATCAAATCTTTGCGCTCTATAATATTGGTGTAGATTACGTAATTTAAGTTTGCATATATGTACAGATAAAATTGAGTGTTAAGATGATTCAATTATAATAATTGGAAAGATCAAACTAGAAAATAATAACCAGTCTTCAAACTTTTGAGAATAGTTTTACCTCAGAATCTTGTTTATTAACTCAATACTCAATCGACGGCTTCTACATACCTATATTAAATGCCTATACCTAGTAACCGGCTTTCGTGTAAGTATCCAACTTTGTTAGGAAACTCAATAATGATCATTGTTACCTACTCACTTATAAATGAAACGAAACTTATTTTCTCTTTCACGCTAACTTTTCTCTTAGGCATCTAAATCCGGATGAATCCAGAAATAAACGAAAAACTAAAGATACATTATGAATATTATGACATAATAGTTAATAATAAGAGGTTTTGAATTTAGAAGAAGCGCGTACACTGTAATAAGAATTTGTGACCGGTTAGATTAAGGATTTGGTGACTTAAGTCTAATGAAATGTGTGGTCAGGGGGCGCCGAGGTAGGCGAAGCTTTTGCTTGTGTGGTTTAGGCATTTAGGTAGGTATGTAGGTACCATGACACACATACAAGCGTGCGCTATTGCTACTCACCGTATAATGTACGATATAAAGTCTGGCTTAGTGCAATCTACCGCGGATTATCTTTTTTTTACGCAATACCTTTTTAATTTAATTTCGGCCCGAAGTAACCAAATGTAAGGGGATTACTTATGCATCTAAAACAAAACACGTACCGTTATCGGTATCCGCGTTCGGTGAACGTGATGGGAATGCCCCTCACTATACAAACAAGGGACAAACCTGTGCCACAAGACATACGTGACAATACTTTCTAATATTGAGGCACTGTCTAGGTTGTAGGAACACCGTAACAACATTTTTTGCACGTGCGCCCCATATTATAATTACGAGACCTCGAGGAAACGCAGGGAAACTTTAAGCGTCAAAGGATGCGGAAGGCAAAACGAAAAGTTGCCTGAGCTTGAACCCGGCTTCATTCCTTTTAAGAAAAACAGACGGCAGTGACATAAGAGAGTATTATGTTATGTATTTTCCGTTTATCCCGCACGGAGACGGGATTATTTCGTATTTGGCATACATATCTAAATACCCGCATGGAACTTGATAAGGGTGTACACGCACCGTGCGTAAATCGCCGTGGATCATCCACAATTTACGAAAGCGAAGGCTCGTAACGCAGCACACTCTGAAAATTGTTATCTGTGACGTAATTCCTATTATTACGCTTTTCACACTTCACGAGGTTCTGCGCTAAAAAACGTTTTATGCAGAGAGATAACTGCGCACGGTATAGTTTCGATTTTATGTTATACTAAGCGTACACTTTTACGATACTGTTAAGGGGAGAGAAGATTAAAGGAAAGTTTGCCAAAATTCTTACACAAGTTAATTTCGATTATCTTGAAATGTTCTTACTATTCAGCTCTGCCTCACAGAATTTTATAAAAAAACACCTAAAAGGCCAAAAAAAAGTAAGTAATTCAGAGCATAATTTTAATAAGAAATTATGGGAGTGCGATTAATTTATATTCACTACAACTTCACCGTTTGAGATTTTTTTAATTTCACGCTAGAGGAACGACTGGCATGAGCCAATGGCTTCGATTGCTCAGATGTTGTTCGCCTTTTATGTAATTGTTCGTGTGATTTCTTTGAGCGGCTTTCTCGCGAACCTTGTGATTGCGAGATAGGAACAGTTCCGATGGAAACGAAAAGCTTTTCAGATTGATGCGATAAAACCGCTCATTATTCGAATGCACTCCAGTTTCTTTTTTTTATTAATGCCGAAAATGTGGTGATTGATTTTGTTCAAGTTTCTTAACGAGGAACGAAGATTTATTTTAAGACTGGACTTTTAAAATATATTGATGCAGATTAT
Source organism: Epinotia demarniana (assembly GCA_945867215.1). Taxonomy (NCBI): domain Eukaryota; kingdom Metazoa; phylum Arthropoda; class Insecta; order Lepidoptera; family Tortricidae; genus Epinotia; species Epinotia demarniana. The sequence goes on from OX244275.1 coordinate 12,734,773, forward strand.
TTTAAATTAGTAGATAGGTACTCAGATTGATATGCCTGATGAAAACGAGTTAAACAATATAAACAATTCATAATAAAACTTAGCTACGTAATCTATAAATATTTTCTGTAATTCTACTGGATTATTCTTTTACATGTTGAGTTAATATGGAGACAGTTATTAATACCGTTAATTGAACGGTGAAGCTGAATACTATTTTACTTGATTTAAATAGGTACATAATTTCGAGCACTTGCCGACCTAAATACATATAGCACGTATACCAATATTGACGATATTTTATTCCAATCAAAGCAAATAAAACACTTGAAAACCGTTTGCTTTTACTCCACTAATTGCGTCGAAATATGCGAACTGAATATTGACAAATGGACTTCCTGTACCGCTCCATTTTTATAATATTTATCCCAGCAACTTTATAACATTCCGCAAAATACAAAAAAAAATGCTTTTTTTCACCTCGATCTCTTAAGAATTTCCAAGCCCACAGCAAAAATCGGAAAAGCACTTAGCGATTCCTTACTTTTCATTTCGAAGGCCGCAAATTGCGGTCGGCTGTTTGGGTTCCGCGGTCAAGCTATGATTATTACTTTATTACTTACATTTTATGTTTATACCATTATTTATGTGGCTCCCGATACGGTGAGGCCACTTGTGAAGCCTAAATTTTACTGAAATAGTAACTTATAGTATCGCTTTCCAACATATAATAAGATTACTGTTGTTTTGTAACTTTTTGGATGCAGTATATAGGTAACGCAATAATTTGGTACGCATTATTTATTTCTATCTAGCAGTAGCACCTAAAGATTGTTCCATTCAGCTTCGTCAATTCCTTTCTTTACTTAGGGTACTGTACACATAAGTCAATATCGAGGGAGAATCGTTAAGAGATTATAGCGACGTGAGTGGAGCTTTGCAACTCGAGAGGCTACGATCTAGCTGACGCGACCACTCGGCCAGCCCTCGACCCAACCTAACCCTATTCGACACCCACCCGTCCGACACAGCATAACCCCTCTTACTCACACCACACCAGTTTACAAAGGACAAAGCTATTTTGATAAGAGAGTTGACTAGGGTTTGAGCAACGCGACCCAGCTCAAGAGTCCTTATTCGCACTTTGCAAACGTCTCGACATTGAAATTATATTACAGTCAAGTAGAACATGGAAAAACGTAAAATACGATTTGTTTAAATCCTGTTTATAATATTATTATTTAATAATAATTGGAAGGGATTGTTTTCCACGCCATAATAAATCTGTCACGGAATTAATTGAAATAAACTGACCGTGCTTTTCTCAAAATACGATATTAATAGGGCACCATGTCATTTTCAAGAGACAAGTACATAACTTCTAGAATTATTTGTTGTGAAAAATGGAGAACAAAGACAATGAGCGCGGGGCGAGAGGTTGTTCATTAACGTCACATTCTTGCCGGCCGGCACTTGTTCTCGCCTGACATCCTCGGAATTGTTCTGGCTTTGATCTGTTATTCACATTGTTTAAATAGCGAAAATGAATCGTGAGAGATTAATTAACGGAAGATTAATATACGCAAGTATTACGACATTCCGCAGATGTTAATCAGTTATAAGACCGGCGTCGATGAAGCTGTAACTTGCGTAAGTTTACATCAAAGTGAATTAATTTTTATAAATATGATAGGCGCCACATTAATTATGAAGAATAAAATCGAAAGCAAAGGATACTTTTTCTTAATTATATCTGGCAAACATATTTTCTAATTCTTTTATATTTTTAATTAAGAACGTTCACGATTGAAGTTCAATGAAGATACGAACATTTGTCATTTCGCAATAGAATATAGAATAATATTTTTAGGGCAAATAGGAAGGAAGAAGACTAAAGTTAACCGAATTGTTTCAGAGCAAGATTCAGTCGGTAAACGTACGATTGTATTTTCAGCTCAGAAACTATCCGACTGATTTCACCTAGAGTATAGGTCGCTCGTTAGGGCGGGCGGTAAAATCTAATACAATGTAGGGTAGCTATTGTATTTACATTCCTACAATTGGACATTTCTATTCAGGCCAAGATAATGAAGTCGATTCGTGCATCGAGGCACGACTGCCGTTACACAAAGATTTTATATTAAATCAATTATACAGGGCGTCGCCTTCGAATGATTAATGAACTTTTTATGCGAGAGCCCTGGCCACCCGCCAAATCTACATTGGCATTAACGATTTGAATAGCTCAATAACCCTCGCCAGTAGAATTTAATAATTCGATCTAAATATCAATTGTTAGGTTTATTATTTTATTTGTAAACACTGGTTGCAACAATCAAAACCAAATGACTAAGATCGTGTCTTAGTTATTATATATTATATCTTAATGAGATATAGGTAGGTAAGTAGGTAACTAATTATACACTTACAGTTAGATGTTCATTACCGAAGTTAACGAAATACTGATGTGAATAGATTGAATGAGTGAATGAAAGTATTTTTTTATTTCTGTGAAACTGAACATTTGAAACAAAGCGACACAACTCTCACAATGATAGATGGCATTTATTTCCAATCTGTGTATAGCAGCGTTAGTGAATTTACCAGTATCGGTAGTTGAAACTGTTAAGGGGATGCCTTGATATGAGTCGACCACGCCCCTTTGACAGAGACACGCTTATGCAAAACAAAAAGAGATGCAACACTCCTCGGGAATGGTTTTTTGCTCAAACGATAAATACCTAACTTAGTGAAGTGTTATTTATATTTAATTAAGTGAGATTTTAGATGGGATAAAATACTATAGTATTAACTTGATTGTGACGTAAAATAATGTATTGTTTTAGTAGGCTAAGTAAAAAAGGAAGAAACAGACCGAACTTTTGTTTTTTTTCTATAGAGGAAATTTTACGCAATCGTTACTCGATTAAATCAGATAAACAACGTATAGTCAAGACTCACATATCTGCAAATCAGACCTTATTTTTTCTTAATCTAGTCAGAACGGCGTTTCAAAGCACGCGATATTTTCCAATGCACCCCCTTAAGAGTCCCCAGGACGGTCGACTCAAGTTTACTCTCCATACAAACGTAGTTTGAGTCTCATTTCAAAACAGCATACTGGAATAACATGAAACTTTTTATCCCCTTTTTCGTTGTGTATACATATAAAAATTAATGCGGTGGTCGAGTGGCCTATTTTGAAGTCTACTCACAAGCCTGCCAAGACTCGCAGCGACAGCCCCCAGGGCTGCTGTAAATTAGACATCGCTCAAAAAAAAACTTGCATGTCGTTTTAAAATGAGAACCAAACTAAGTCTGTATAGTCGAGCGTTGTGACGACCCTTAACATTATACTTAACCGACTTCTAAAAGGGGGAAGTTCAATAAAAAGCGATATCATAACGGTATATTTCGTTAGTGTTGAAGTTTTTCGTTATAACAAAATCAGTAAGATATAAATATCATAACAGAACTGTAACTTTATTAAGTTATTAAATCGCTTAAGCAAGTACGAGTATCGTTATATACCAGTATATATATACTATTGGACTCGATTTATAACGTTATAATGGATACCGCAATACAGCACGTAAATTCGGAAAAATTACCTTATAAACGATAGCGCTATGCGAAAATAGCGGAATTTAAAGGCCTGAATACACCTAACTATTAATGTCTAAAAATCGACATATTTATCACTGGCTGACCTATAGATCAAAACTCTAACCCAGTTTCAGGTGACCCAGAAGTTTTCATTTTGGCATCCAGATAGGTAGTTGGGAAATACAAAGGAATAAATCAGAAATTAGTATTTTTTATTATTTTATTATAATTTTTCAATTAATTGATTCTATTAGGAACACTGCCTGAAATGTAATGTAAGAATCAGCAATCAAAATTGATGACTACTACTACTACTAATAATTTCTGTACAAAAAGTAATGATTTTCCATCAAAAACATAAATGTGAAATGAGACCTAAGTTCAATATTATGATGTGCCTTGGTTTTTGACTTCATCGACAAAAGAAGTGAGATCTAAATGGGTAAAATCATTACCCAATTATCATGGGTAAGTACATACATACTAAAACAGTCATGGAAGATCTATGGTCTATGGAAGATCCCTATGTCCGATGGCTACTTTCTACTAGCAAGCCAAATTTTCATAAGAATAAAATGAGAACTTACAGCTTTAGAACTTGCGAAGGCTATAATATAATTCGTATATGAAAACTAGCCAAGTCAGACCTTAGGCTTTAATTTATTATCCTAATTTATACGAAGAAATTATATTTTGAGTTGTTATATAATATTTTATGTTGTTTCATTTCAGGACTGATCATTGAACTTGGCACCCATTTAGACCTCACTTTTTTTGTCTTTGAAGTCTACAACCAAGGAATATACTTACGAGTATAATGATAATATTGATCCTGGCTCTCATTTCACATTTATGTTTTTGATGGGATAAGTTAATTATACGCGAGTAAGTCCCGTTTAGTAATAATATGGGGGAGGTTCAATGTTTCACATTATGTATTTATTTATGAATTTTGTTTCGTAATTTTAGCATCAACTGGTAAATGTGTCAGATATTAATTGTGTCTTGATACTTAATAGGCGTTTTGGCACGATATGTTAGCTGATAATTTAAGCCTGCATTTAAACCCATTTTAGTGTTATTCGCGGGCAAGTAGGTAATAAACCGAATGCGCCGTATCGCCTCGGAAGCTAACAGGTCGCACGTTTCGTTTCGTTACACGCAATCCACACGCGCCTACTGATCCTGAACGCGATAGCTTGGCTACAGGGTACAGCAACAAGTAAGTACTGTTACTGGCAGTAAGTACTGGTATTTACTTGTTGCTATACATGTTCAGGTTTCGTAGCTTTTTAGGGTTCCGTAGCCAAATGGCAAAAACGGAACCCTTATAGATTCGTCATGTCTAGACAGACAGACTGTCTGTCCGTCCGTATGTCACAGGCATTTTGGTCAAAAATTAAAAGGTGTATTTGAATAAAATTTTGAGGATAGGTGTATTTTGTTAGCCGCTCCATAGCTTTATAATTAAATTACAAAAAAAAAATAGGGTTGCATAGATAAAACTGAAAGTCAAAAAAAAATCTTTTTATTGCAAGCCCACGCGTGGCACATCAATCGATATGCCTTTCAAATTAAATATAAGGCTTTTTAGCAATTTTTTTGATTAAGTGATAAAAGTCGAAGATAATCGCCTCGAAAATCACTAAAATTGTGTCCCCGCCCACACTAATTTTAAAAATATGAAAAAAATCATGGACATAGTTCTACGTTTGTTTAAGAAGACTAAAGTTGCTACAATATGAGACCAGAACCAGCTCTGTAGGTTCAATACTTATAGAGATCGAGCTCTCCGAAAATGGGTGTTTAGCCAACTCTAAATCGTAATAAAACTTAAACTGTAATTTTAACTAAAAAATATTGGAGAAACCTAATAATGATTTCGAAATACCTATTTGTCGATACCCAACATGACATAGTTCAACGACTTGGTTTTTTTGTTTTTACAATTACTGTTACATATGCCTTCAGACGAGACATCATGTAAATACTAAATAAATAATTGTGGACCATCTTACACAAATCGAATTAGTCCCAAATTAAGCAAATCTTATACCATGGGTACTAGACGGCGATAAAAATACTTATATAAAGATATAAATACTGAAATACATAGAAAACCTCCATGACTCAGAAACAAATATTCGTGCTCATCACACAAATAAATGCCCTTACCGGGATTCGAACCCAGGACCTCTTGCTTAGTAGGCAGGGTCACTACTAACTAGGCTAAAGGGGTCGTCAAAATTTACCAATACTCAACTTCACCTCAACATATGAAATGAAAACAGAAGAACAACGACTATAAGTACTTATATGGGTAAACAACAGGCGGTCTATATGTACTGACGGTACTGAATTATGCTAGTAGGTATATTTTACTTTGGGTACCTAGTATTTAAACGAGTGACTGTAAATTCAAGTTTTAAATGTCAAAAATAATTAATGTAGGTTATAGTATTGCTAAGTGAGCGACTGACTGCGAGAGACGACAAAATCAACAGAACACCAACTTACAAACATTAATTTGAGTTACTTAAAATACAAAATGAGATTCCATAATATTTGAGCGACCTAATATTTATTTGAGTGTCAACGTTACCTCCTGCATTTTTTTCAATATTTAGCAAATTTTTTTTTTATATTCTGATCGGCATTTTATCTTAAATGAAGTGCTTCGAATATAAAAACCACTTTGAAAAATACTATAATGAGCAGAGTATTATGGGCTCACATTTAAAACAAAAAAAATCTTATGAAATAACTATTTGAAGAAACACTATTCTGGTTTATCACCAAATTGTCGACACTCACTTTGTCGAATTTCGCTTCAAAGTCAACGTTTCATGTATTTTAATTTCGTTGACAATTCAGTTCGAGGAATGGTCATTACAAGTAATTTTAAATAGTTTATTTTTACTTGTCGGGTGATTCATTAAATCGTTGAATTAATTATGTCGTGGAAAACGTTTTGTGATTTATTGTTTCAAGTATTTTAATTAACATACAAATTATTACAAGTAATATCATTTAAAATTAAAATAGTCGGCATACACAATTATCTATTTCAAGTATTTTAACCTCACCTAAACCATACCTAACCGCCAGCGTGTCGTCGTCACCCCGCTTCGCGGGGTGTCTATTTCCGCACTGAGGGACACAAGTGAACCATAACCTAACCTACTCATAATACAACATGTAACGGTTCTTAGTTTTTTTACTGCGGGGGGGCTTCGCCCCCCGAGCCCCCGTTGTCTACCTGCCCTCATCTCGTTAAACCCTTGTAATCAGTGGTTGGCCCGCAGCCCAACTCACCTGATTGCATCGAGTCGTCGCCTCAGCCCCATTCGAATTTGCGCGCACTAAACAATCTGTAGTTTTCATTAAAAAATCCTATCAAAATAAAAAACCTAAGACCTCAAATAGAATATCAGTAAACAAATCATTAATAAAGCAGCTCACAAAACTTTGCTTAAAGTGAACTTTATAGTATAGTTCGTTATGTAAAACCTCGTTTGGAAAAAACCTAATCTATCTTAACATTGAAATTGCCCTCTCTAAATTTCTATCTAGTCGCTCACTTACTAATTTAGTCGCACGGATAGAATTTTAATATCTCAAATGGATTAATCACAACCCACTTTTTGTAAGCTCGTTCTGGATTTTATTATTAATCAATATTCATCGTTAGTTTAGTTAATTTGTCGCTTACTCAAATCCATACCGCTCAAGTTATTAAAACAGTATGTCACCATCAGTAGCTACGTTTTTTTATTTGATCGTTTTATTATTCCCCTTTTACTTTTTCACTGATTTTTTTTTGTCGTGCGTCAATAAAATAAACCAATTGCTGCAATTAAATAAAGCTCGAACCACTTAATTGAAACAGGTCAATTCATTCCACTCAATCAAAACGAATGCATAATTTTACTAATGTTGTGTATTCTTAGTTAATGTGGCACGCTGTTCCCGAAAGTGCGAAATAAATTAGCTTTCGAATCACTCCTGAATCCACTCCGTCTGTCGTGAGCACAAACATTCATTAGTGCACTCTCATTATAGAGCAAACAAAAGAACAACTCTACTGTCCGAAATACACGGACAGCTAGATTTTTCAATTAGCAGTGAAAAATCCCCAGTACCTAATTACGCAGTAGGAAGGAGTTTTATATTTTTACGCAGCTCCCTTTGGAGTGGAATAATTACGGAGATTAATATTCAGGAGACGTTCGTGGGAGTGAGAGTTGTTCACACTTCGACTTTCCGAAGCATAGGATGGATTTTCGCAAATCTTGACTTCCGCGGAGAAGTCTAAGGCGGATAATATTCAACTATTGGCCTGGATAACACAAATATGACTATCCGGTATATGTAAGGCAGCATCCCAATGTTTGACAGCTTCATTTATTATAGTAGACACCCAGGAAATTTTATTATCACTTGCTATCTACTTGGACATATATGTAATTTTAAAAAAATACTCGGGCTTAACAAACAGAAATGGGTATTTGTCCTTAACAATTAAATATTTATCCAATAATTTACATAAGAAGAGTCGCACCATCTTAATGAAGTAAGTAACGACACCACAAACTGCGGATCACCCGGTGCCAGCTGAAATTAAACTGATTACTCTCAAGTGGCTCCTCTTCAACTCACATTATTCAAATTGAATAGGAATATTATGAAGCCAATCCTGTAGACATCGCGAGTAATCTCGGATATTCAGCGCGACGTGATTCTTAGACGTTTTTATTCAAATTTATGCAACGCAATATGATTAATAATTCACTGCAAAAAGGACTACGCTTTACCAGCGGCACTAATACCAGTAAAATGTTCGTAAAATAAAAATGAATTTACTGCTGCGGAAGCTCTGGAAAGTTGGTAATTTGAAAAAGTTATTCGAGTTATCTACCCGTGGTGTGGGAATGGCAGAAAGTGATCGAACCAGTGGTCACGCTACAGCTCTATAGCTTTCCTGAATAGCTGTTAACACATTAACTGCCTGGAACCCGCCTAGCGGGCGCCTACGCCCGCTAGGCGGGTTCCCCAGGCGCTTTCCGCTGTTGGAGGGTGTGATGCAGAGCAACAGGTTGCACAGTGGAGTGGTTGGTTTAGGTCTTCAGACAAACATCGTTGCGTTGAAAGAACAGAATTTATTTCATAGGATATTACAGACACTACATAGGCAGACGTGTACACGACAGGAGCAGTGACAAGAGAGAGACCATAGATACATTATTAATGATAGGTATCGTTTTTAAATATATACCATAGAGTATGTAGATATGTGAAAGGGTGGACACACATTACCTAATAGGATTTACTCCCATATTCTAACATCCGCTACTATTAGCGGGAAAACAACGGGAGCGGCTAGCAGTTCATGGCAGTGATGTGTAGGCATGAACTGGCAAAATCTGTAACTACTACCTAAACTGGGAAACAAAGTGAAGCTTAAATATACAACTGCTTAGTTAGTAAAATTTTCATCATCAAAAATACCCAAGTTACCAATTCATACAGTACATCAGTAAGCGACGTAATCAATTTATAATGACGGTATTTTACACCTAAAACCAAAATGAATAAAACTTCACAAATTGAGATATTTATTGACAACTGTTCAAAAAAGCCTTTCGCGATGTGCGTTGTAGCTCCTTTCATCATCCGCGGAAGACATAAACGTGTCTCACAAGGCGGCGTGATTTACAACACCGTAAACCATTTATCAGAGGTACCATATCTGGAAATCCCTAAATAAACAATTTCGTTCCTTTAATCTGGCCTCGTGGGCTCGCTCGTCGTAAATTAACATTAATTCTAAATGAAAATCTTCGTGGTATCAACACGGTTGACTTTTGCTTTGTGTTGGTTTTAACCGCTCACTGCCATAATTGAACTATATTAACGTTTTCTTCAGGGATCTATTTCCTTCCGAATTACGCGGTTATGGGAAGTTAGTTAAAGTTGCTGAAAATGTTGGGTCACCCGGAATTAGCATAGTACCTAAATACTTACTAAACTACGCCTTAGATATAATTAGTTCCAAGCCTATTTTAGCACTTAGCCGGTTTAGCGTAAATATACATATAGCAATTCAACTATTTACATAATAATGTGGTAGTGTTAATTAAGGTAAGCTACCGCGACCGCGACCGGTTAGCCTAGTGGGTAGTGACGCTGCCTACGAAGCTGAAGGTCCTGGGTTCGAATCCCGGTAAGGACAAATATTTGTGTGATGAGCATGAATATTTGTTTCTGAGTCATGGATGTTTTCTATGTATTTAAGTAGTTAGTTAGTTAGTTAGTATACTGGGCTCTTTTCCGCAAATCGACATCCAGCGTGCCTATTTTGCGTGAAATGGGGTAGCGCTACTCTAACCACCCCAGCTCCTCCAGAAAGTTCGTGAGTGCCTTTATGTTTTTGACTGCGTCCCGGAGTGTTTCCGGGGACCCTAGGTGCTTTTCCCTGTATACTTCTACCTGCTTGCAGTCCAGTAGAATATGTTTGGTCGTTTCCTCCGCCTCCATGCACGCTCTGCACATGGGGCTGTCCGTGATACCTATGTTGTAGAGGTGTTTGTTCAGAGTGTTGTGTCCTGTTATAATTCCAACTATCTTGCGTAGTTGGTTTCTATGTGTCCTCAGTAGTGTGGTTGTGAGTTTGTTGTCGCGTTTTGCCAGAATCTCTTTGGTCTGTCTGCATGTGTCTATCTCCTCCCAGTGTCTTTGGTGTAGGTTTATGGTGTATAGGTCAAGTTGGTTGTATATGTAGCTTTGTGGCAGGGGCAAGATTGGTTCGGGTCCGTATGCCATTGTTTCTGAGCCTTTCCTGGCCAGTTCGTCCGCTGCATCGTTGCCTCTTGAGCCACTGTGCCCCTTGATCCATTGTACAGTGACGGTGTTTTTGTCTGCGCACACCTCCGTTAGATTTTGGTGGCATTCGTATATCAAGCTAGATGTGAAGTTGTCACTGCTCAGTGCTTGTAGTACCGATTTACTGTCTGAGAGTATTCGTATGTTTGTGTTCTCAACTTTTCGTCTCTTTATGGCATTGCAGGCTTCGATTATCCCTACGCATTCAGCCTGGAATACCGTGTTTTGTTCGCCCAATGGTTTGGATATGTGTATGTTTAAGTCCTCTGAGAACACTCCACATCCCGTTCCCGTGTTTGTTTTCGAACCATCTGTGAAGATCCTAAGGTCTGTTTGGTTTAGCCCCTCTCTCGAGTCTTCTGTTAGTGATATGCCGTAGTCTTTCTTGAAGACTGCAGTTCTTGGTATTTTGTCGATTGTAGCCTCCAGGATAGGGAGGCTGGTGATCGGTATGTTATGAATCTTAGTGTGTAGTGTGTTCAGTTTTGTCCATAGGTTGAGGCTTTTTAGGCGTATTGCCGTCGCAGCCGCTTCCTTTTGTATATGCATGTGTAAAGGTAGGAGTCCTAGCATTATTTCTAGTGCTGCCGTTGGGGTGGTTCTCATACATCCTGTGGCCGCTACACATGCTAGTCTTTGTGTTTTCTGGATTTTGGTAATTGCGCTCGTGGTTTGGGTGCGGGGCCACCATACTATGGCACCATAGCTTATCATTGGTACTATCACCGTTTTGTATAGCCACAGTATGATGTGGGGGGCCAGGCCCCATCTCTTTCCCACCATCCTTCTGCATTGCCAGAAGGCTACTGTTGCTTTGTTTAGTCTATTGTCTAGGTGTTTGCTCCAATTAAGTTTGTCATCTAGTATTATACCTAGGTATTTCACCTCCTTCGAGAGTGTTAGTTTAGTGCCAAAGAGTGTTGGCATTTCGTAAGTACCCAGTTTTCGTTTATTTGTGAAGAGAATTGTGTCGGTTTTCTTTGGGTTTACCGATAGGTCATTCTCCTTGCACCATTTCTCTATTATTTTCAGTGCTGATTGTGTGAGTTCACATAGTGTGCTTGTGATCAGACCGCTGACCAGTATGACTAGGTCGTCCGCATATCCTATAGTTAGAAAGCGGTTATTGTTTAGTTTTGTTATTAGGTCATTAACTACCAGGTTCCACAGCAGTGGCGAGAGGACGCCTCCTTGAGGGCATCCTCTCATGACTAGTGCCTGGTGGCTTTTGTTTTCGGATAGTCTTATAATTCTTTTCTTTAGCATGTTCATAATCCATTCTATGAGCAGCTGTTCGGTTTTATGTCTCTCTAGTGCTTGTCTTATGCTGCTAAAGTTGGTCCTGTCGAACGCACCCTCTATATCAATGAAGGTGCCTAGGCAGGAGTTCTTTCTAGCGAGAGCGTCTTCTATGTTGGTTACTACAGCATGGAGGGCTGAGTCTGTCGATTTGCCTTGGCTGTAGGCATGTTGGTTTGGGTGTATCTTTATGTTTTTAAGGGCCGTGTCTTTTAACTCCCTGTCGCAGAGTCTTTCCAGGGTCTTTAACATGAAAGAGGTTAGGCTTATAGGTCTGAAGGATTTTGGGTCTGAGTAGTCACTCTTTCCCGGTTTCGGTAAGAATATTACTTTTACTTCTCTCCATTTTGTTGGTATGTATCTATATGCAATACAACTGCATAGAAGGTTCGATAGATGCTCGGTCAGCTTATGTCCTCCCCACTTTAGTAAGGCAGGGTAGATACCGTCTAGACCTGGAGATTTGTAGTTATCAAAACTGTTAATCGCCCAGGTTGTTCTGTTTTTCTCTGTTATTCGTTCTGCTATCTTCCACTCGTTTTCTGTTGGGTGATAGTTCTCCTCCTGTTCTGTCCAGGATTGTACGTCAACCACGTTGCACCCCGGGAAGTGGGTTTCCACCAATAGACTTTCAGTCTCAGATGGATTGCTGGTGGTGGTATTGTCTGGTCTTCTCAGTGTGCCCAGTAGTTGACTGGGTTGGCTGGCTAGTATTTTCCTTGTTCTGTTGGCTTGTGTGCTGCTGGATATGTTGTCACAGAAGTTCCGCCATGAGGCAGATCTTCTGTATCTTATTCTTTTTTTGTACTCTGCTTTGACCGTTTTATATTTGTCCCAGTCGTCTTCAGCTTTTGTATTCATTGCTCTGTTCAGTAGTCTTCTCATTTTGGTTCTCATGCGTTCCATTTCCGAGCCCCACCAGTCAGAGTTCGCGTTCTTCCCACTGACCGGTGGTACCGATAATGGGCATGTGTTCTCATAGCTCTCTGTTATATGTTGCGTGAATATGTTTACCTGTTCCTCCAGTTCTGTGGTGTTGTGAGGCCTGTGCGTGTTTGTCTTATTATCTAGTTTACCTACCAGAAGCTCCTTGTACGCCTCCACGTCCGTGCGTCTTGGATTTCTTCTGGGTGTTGGTTTGGTTGTGTCGGCTGTGAGGTCGTAACGGATCCACCTGTGGTCGGAGCATGATAGCTCGTCCGACACATGCCAGTTGGATACGTATTGAGCTGCTAGCCCTGTGCTTAAAGTAATGTCAATTATAGTATTACATCTGCGAGTGACAAATGTAGGCTTTGATCCTGTGTTTAGAATGTCCAGGTTAGTAGTCATTAGGTATTCAACAATATCGTTACCTCTTTTGTTGTTTGTTTCCATTCCCCATAGGTTGTGGTGACCGTTGCTGTCCGCCGAGACGACCAGCTCCAGCCCTTTGTGTTCGCAGTAGCGGATAAGGTTGTTCATTTCCACCGGAGGGGGTTCGTCCTCAGCCGCCATGTAGACGGAGGCGAGAACTATCTCTGGTATGCTTGAGGTTTGTGTTCTGAGGAGTTTTATAGCACACACGTCTCTGGAACAGAATTCAGTTAGTGGTTGTGCTATTATGTTACGAGATATATGTATACATGTCCTAGGTTTATTTTGTGTGTTATATATTAGTTTACCTCCGGTGTTGCTGAGGCCGTTTATGCGTGTGTTTCTGATCCACGGCTCTTGGATCAGGATGATTGATGTACTGTTAACCTCCAGCCACTTTCGAAGTTGAGCCGTTGCAGTTTCGCTGTGCTGGAGGTTAACCTGGAGGACCTTACAGAGGGAAGGAGCCATCGGTCGATGTCCCCTCCACCTCCCTCCCCTTTAGGTCTATGAGACTGATCCCTTTGGTGCAGCCCTCTTCGTCCTCGGATTCCAGCAGTACGCCTTCCTCCATGTCCGAGTCGGGTTCGTCGTCGACGCCGTCAGTTTCCATCGCAGAGGGTGAGTTGATGGCCTTGCTCACCTCGCTCTGGGTGTTGTCCTCTACGGGGTTTATGTTCGTTTCCGGTGGGGAATCTTTGAAGTGCCCCCCACTATGCTGGAAACGAATGTAGACTGACCCACACAGGTAGTTCAGCTTCCTGTTCCTTTCCAGCACAGCAGGGACCACGCTCTCCGGAATGCCCACCAGCATTAGTGTACACCCCCTTGTCCTCAGGGGGATGGCTTTGTGTATCGTCCATTTCCTCACCTCGGCCCACGAGTTCTGGAAATTGAGGACCCTTCCTACCTTGGTGAGGTTATCCTCTATGGACGGGATCAGTATTCCACATCTGGTTTTTCTGACCATCTCGTCCTCCCTCTTTCCGACGAGACGGTCTCCGTTTGTTAGTGTGGCCGTCGACAACCAAGTCATCAGCCACTGTTTGGTTTTTGCGTCCTGGCACCACAGTTTCAGGTAACCATCTACCACACTAGGTCTACCTGAAAATGCGGGGGCGTCCGCTATGGTGTCAAGATCGGTTTCGATGGCTGCCTGGAAAATTGCATCCCCGATCTTCCTTTCCACCTCCTCAGCATCTTGCTGCGTCAGTCTGCCCGTGCGCTCATTAGTGATGGCAACCGTCAGATCCGTCGCTGCTGCCGCTGCGTAGGTGGCGTGTGTTTGTTTGCTTCCCAGGGAGTCCGTTTTTTGTTTTTTATGTTCTCCTCTGGGGGATATGGTTTCGTCCAGGCGAGCCCTCTTGGAGATCTTGGTTTCCTCCGCCTTGGTTGGTACATTGGAGGTCGTCTCTTCCACTGCCGGTGTTATGGGGGCTTCGACCTTTTTTGTTATTGTAGAGGCGCGTCTCTCTGCCTGCCTCATGAGTCGCTGCCTCTTTCTCTGGGAGACCTTCACCTTCGTGGGGTCACCTTGAGTTGGTATTTCCGGCTGGGGAGGTTTCTTGCCTCTAGGCTTACACCTTATCTCCCAGCCGGGATCTATCACCTGCTTTGAGGGTTCAACCGGGGTCGTCCCACTCTCAGCAGTTGTTGGTTTGGGTTGTGAGGTTCCAGCAGTCGAGTTCTTCATCGTCTCCGGATCGGTCACCTTGGCCGGGGTTCCTTTCGGTACCCCAGCGTCCGGCGTCCTTTCTGGCTTCAATGAGTCCTCAGCCGGTCTCACACTTTGGTTTGGCGCCTCTCTCAGCGGTTCAGCTTGCGCCGTCCCAGCCAAGAGTGGCGTGGTTGTTGTATTTGTTCCAGTTTTATTATTTTTTTTATATAAATCTTCCATCTAAGTCCCACGAGTAGCTAGGGAAAGTTTGTCCACCTACGCAGAGCCCCGCTTGCGTAGGTAAGGCTAAGTACAACGGGTTTCGCCCGATCCCCGAGGTCCACCGTTTGCGACTGAGCTCCCTCTCAGCCACGCATCCATCAGCACGGTCGGTCACACCTTAGATTAGGGTTTTTAGAGACGAGGTTTTCTCCTCCAGGGTAGGGGGCAGGGAAAGGGGATTTATGCGGTCAGGATTTGGTCTAGGTTGGGTGTTTATTGGAAGTTCTGGGAGTGGTATTCGGGAGAGAGGCAGGTTAGGAGATGACCTCGACTTGGGATTGGTTCGAGTTCATCCTTCCACTGTCCGGGTCCATGTTAATGGA
The DNA here is from genome assembly GCA_945867215.1 of Epinotia demarniana. Taxonomy (NCBI): domain Eukaryota; kingdom Metazoa; phylum Arthropoda; class Insecta; order Lepidoptera; family Tortricidae; genus Epinotia; species Epinotia demarniana. Next base: position 12,750,157 of record OX244275.1, read on the forward strand.
AAAAGGGCTATCCGCAACCTGCCCACCCGCTCGGTCGCTTTGGAAGAGAAGCTTGTCTTTCCAGATGGAAGTTCCAAATTCGCGTCACTGGACTGTTTCCAGGAAACCCTCCAGCGTCACTAGCTCGTACCTTCCACCTAGACGACCCGAGATGTATTTAAGAGTATGTATTTAAGTATTTATATCTATTATATATATATCGTCGTCTAGTACCCGTAACACAAGCCTTATTGAGCTTACTATGGGACTAGTGCGATTTGTGTAAGATTGACCCCCTAATATTTATTTATTTATTTATTTATTATATAATAATATATCTGAACTAAATGTAACCCTGAAGGTAAATGTAACCCTCAAAATTAGGTAGGTATGTCTTTCTCGCTAATGTTTGCTCGATATGCTGGGTTCCTATCATGTAACATCGGGAAAAATGTATATGTGCCAAAATCGATCATTATTACAAAATAGTTACCATTTATGTTTTAAATTAACGTAAGTACCTACTTAAACTATTTTCCCTAAGGAACTGCCAAAATATTTTATAACTAAGAGTTTACCAAAAGTAGAAACGTGAAAGTTTATAGACCCTGTCGGTCTATAAATATTAACATTTTGGAAACTAGTAATTAAATACCTTAGTTATTGGATTTTTGGTTGGTTAATTTTAAGTCGTTTGCTCCTCAAAATCGGATCCAACCCCAACGTGATTAAATGTGGATTTCTCGCCAACAAACTGTTATCGCAGTTTGGCGAGTAACATAACTTTGTTAATTGTTTTGTACTTTTGATAAGTAAATAAAAGAGTCTTAAAATTAAATAACTAGGTTCAAAGTAGTATGTTAATTAGAGATGCAACGGATATCCGGTTGCTATCCGGTATCCGGCCTATCCGGCCATTATTTACTATCCGGCCGAATACCGGATAGTTGCGCACTATCCGGCCGGATACCGAATAGTGATTCTGTTTGATATTTAACTTCGAAAAATGGTTAGTAATACTAAAAACTTATCTATTCAGCAAGATAGGCGCACGTGTACTGCATACGAAATAGTTCCGTACACTGACCTAATAAAACTTGTTTTTTGCCCAGAAAACGGTCCGCGTGAACCTACAATACGTAACAGGTTGAAACCTGCACGACGCGCCTGCCGCCAAACTAAAATGTAGGTATCGTTTGGCCGGCCGAATATTCGGCGGCCGGATACCGGATATTCGGCCGGTGACCAGGCCGAATATCCGGTATCCGGTATCCGGCCAAACAACTATCCGTTGCATCTCTAATGTTAATAGACGCACCACAATTGCGAGCGCCCGCGGCTAGGGCTCACCTTACTGTAAAGAGATGGATCATCATCATATCAGCCGAAAGAAGTCCGCTGCTAGACATAGGCCTCCCTCAAATAGTGCCAATATGACCGCTCCTGCGCCACCCGCATCCAGCGGACTCCCGCGACCTTTACCAGGTCATCTGTCCACATTGTCCTGCCCACGCCGCGCCTTCCGGTACGTAGTAAGAAATTGATGGCGGATACTAATATGACATTTACTTTGATGTTTCGATGCGGCTATCATTTGCAATTTGAGAGGGCCTGTCGCAACAACTGCCTACCTGCGATTTTCCCATACAAACGCTCTCGACTGTTTCCTCTCTAGTTTTTGAACATAGAGCAATGAATTTTTCAAATAAGATCAATATCATCAATATCTATTTATGCCACTATGTTTTGATTTTTTGGATATTTTTATTTTATAGAAACTTTTAGCGCCTTGAAGATCGCAAAAACGGCTTAATTGAATTGGCTGCTAAAAAAGGCGCAGTATACAAATATAAAAAAAATCAAAACATAGCGGCGTAGATTATTTCTTCTTCTTGCAGTTCCCTTAATTTTTATAAGGATTGGTTGCGTTTTGGAGGAGGAAACAGTCGAGAGCGAAACCTCGATTTTTGAGTTTATTGCGTGAGATTTTTAGTCCGAGCTGCAGTTGTCTTTATCGCACGAATTGGAGCTCCCGCCCGCGAATTGGAGCGCGACAGAAACATTGCGTCAAAAATTCGAGATTTGAAAAGTTGCTCAGCCAGGCATTGCTCTTAACACAATCATAACAACTTCATCTTAGGCTATTCGAACATGCTTATGGATAGTGAAGGGGCTTTTGAAAATTACTTAGAAGGCGGTTAGTGTGAATTATTTGATACTGCGGACCACGGTTTAGCTTATTTTTCCCTAATTTATCACAATCTGGATTAATATATACTACAATAGCATTCATACTTTCGCTTTTCTCATCTGTATACGTTACAAGAATTAAATACAATCTATGGATCTAACATACATGGGCATGTACTCGTAGTTAGTGTATACGACCTACGGACACGGTGAACAGACTTGGTCTTTGACGTTATATCAGAAGTCCAAACCCAGAGTTTGCCAGCGGGCCATGGAGCACAGCATATTAGGTGTAAAATGAATGATTCGTATCCGGAACACCACACTGCGCTCCAAGACGCAAATAATCGACGTTGCACTGAGCTGGTCATGTCTGCCGCATGCCGAGTGAACCAAGATCGCCACTGAATGGCAGCCCGACAACTCTAAAGGGAGACGCGGCAGACCTCGACGGCGATGGCGGGAAGAGATAGACTCATTTTTAAAGGATTAGCCAGAGAGTGCACAGGATCGGGATGCCTAGAAACGGAGGGGGAAGGCCTTTGCCCAGCAGTGGTACACCATAGGCTAATAATAATAATCACATCGTAATAATGTCTACAATGAACTTGTCTATCTAAAATATAAGAACTTCTCACTAAATTTAGAAGCCAGTTGCACCCCTCTGTCGCGAAGTTTGTCTCTCAAACACGACGACTTAGCGTGAAGGTAGTTTGTTTTGCAATTAGCTTGACTGACTAAGACCTGCTAAGGCTAATTTACTGTACCTAAGGTACAAGATGCTGGTCTTATTTAGGTACCTACTGGGCCAATCAACTATATAGTGTTTTTCGTCGCATGGAAGACGCTTTAAGACGCGGATTCGTGTGTTCGGTCGAGGCGGATTACCTATTCAATTCAATTCAATTCAATTCAATCTTTTATTCATAAAATAAAAATTTTACATGTCAAAAACTACACCGTCACCTACATCGTGATATAAAATTTCAGTGCGCTCCGTGTGTTGCTCCCCTTAAGGGGATGCCTCAATTTCAGTCGATCACGCTCCCTAGACAGAGACACGCATCATGTATCACATGAAATCAGATTAACAATCATAATTATAGTCAAGACTCATATGTCTGAAAATCAGACCTTATTGTTTCATAATTTAGTGAGAACGGCGTTTCAAAGCACGCGATAATTTCCAATGCACCGCCTTAAGCTATGATTTCACAGTGTTGAAATCCACTAAATATGTATTTTTATTACAATGCTAAACAGACTCTTTGATTTAAAAAATGTATAGTGTCTGACGACGACTATAGGTGGTACGTACCACATAGGTAAGTATTATGCAAGTGGCATCGTTCCTAAGGTGCTCAGAGCTCCCCCACAACTGCCCTAGTAGAGGGCATCTTCAATCTCAATTAATTCATTACAATATGACTGACAAACATGAACATTATACTTGAAAGGTTTAACAACAAAACAATACAAATCACGTGACTTTTGTACATTCCACCAATCTATGGTATTATCTTATTGGCTGAATGACCAAGTCACGTTGTTTGTTTCGTTTACGCTTAGTGAATTACCTACACATTTCAAGTATAGGAAGTTTACTTTAAACTTACAAAGAAAGTAAAGTAATATACACAAAGTGTAAACTAAAAAGATTAGAGGTTCTTTAGAAGAGATCACTCTCTAGCGATTAGACCGCCTGGTGTTTGCCTGTTCTGTTCTTTTATTGAGGTGTGCAATAACGACTATTTGTATTGTACTGCAAAAAGTCACCGTTTAACTAACTTAAATTATAAAATGTTTCATAGTTAAACCGAAATGTGAGTAAGTAGTCGGTTTCCTTGATATCAATAACATAACAAATGTGTTTCTTTTAAGTTATGAAAGTAAACGTAAGTTATCACTGACAGAAAATGATTTGGAACCCAAATGTAAGAAACGACTGCTCGATCACGACGGAGCTGCATACAAATTTCGCCGGACGGAGGTGCGGTGCAGTGTGTCGTATCATGCGGAATTTTATACAAACTGAGGTACTTGCATACAACGAGCTCCGCACCTCCGTCCGGAGATGCGGCGCAGTGTGACATCCGCCTTAGCCTTGACTAGACCAAGTGTAGAGTAAGTTGTGATTGTGACAATTGTATGTACCAAAATAATGAAATATTCGCTGAATGTGATGACATTATGAGCATGAAATGAGCTCTGCTCGTAAAAAAAAACTAGTGAGTAGTATGGAGATGAGAGTGAGAGTATGTGTTTACAGCGGCATCCCAAAAGTTACCATAGAACGTCGGAAATTAGAGCAACTCCCACTTTTCAGATGCACTTGTTGGAATATCCAAAGAAAAATACTGGGAATGTGCATATATTTATGAACTCGACTGTACAATAGGAACAGTTGAATTTTAACCAGTGCCACGAATAACTGCTGTATTAGTATAACGACTTATTTATTATTAATGAGTAGATAATAGTAATAGCAAAAAGTAGAATAAAATTAAACATGTTTTTACCCGACTGCCCCGGGTGGAGATTAAGTTATGTTTTACTAGTGCATGCATAGGTCCATATGTACTAATTGTCCATATGTAGGTACTGTAGCATTAAAATGCTCTAGAACGTTATGTTCGCCGTGTTTAATAAATATCTGCTTATTTTTTTCACACCCTGGCGTGGCTATCGTGTAGTTGTAACGTTGCTCGTCATGCGGGTGGTTGTTGGCAGTTAACGGAGAGTTGTCTGTAAGCGATTGTGGTGGTTATGGGTTTTCAGTAGATGGCGTTGGTGACATTACAGCGGTCTGTAGTTTGCCTTATGGGCAAGCCATCAGTGTGTTTTGGCCTACACTGTTATAGGCCGGTTTTAAGATTTTTTAAAAGTAAAGTTCAGAAAGTGAGGAGGATAGGAGTGAGGATAAGGGCCTTACCACGGTGTATGAAACGCTGCTGCCGTAGCCGTTGGCGCGAAGGTTCAACCGTGAGCAGCATATAGTTCGGCAGTTCCAGAAGCCGTGGAAGTAGAACGTGGCTGTTGGAGACCCGCATCGAGTGGACTACGCATCGGTTCATCAAAACAACATTTTTTTCCTAGCTAAGTGGTTGCATAGGTTTATAGGATTGATAGGGTGTAAGCCAGCGTGGCGCTTAGTATTTCCATACATATTCCTTGTGATGTCGGATCATTGACCAGATTTTTGCGTACCTATCGCTAATTACAAACAGTCCGTCAATGTAGTTTTTGGACTAAGTAGCTCAAATTGTGGTCAGGATAATTTCATCCGACTACAGTAACCTTCCTCAAAATTTAGAAAGGCACTTTTAACGCCACCGTCGCTAAGTTTTATCGGCTTCCTAGGTATCATCCCAATCATTCATTCCCATTCCATTCAGCTCTCATATACCCCACGTATATAGGATCCACTCAACTGCGACTTATATATATCCTGGTGCGTTGCCAGTGTTTAATTTTTATGACTGGTCAGTCAAAGATCTGGTTAGTTACGGTATACGATTCTAAGTGTAAAACTTGTTTTTAAGGTTTGAACCTTTTAGCCACCGGGTGTGATCGGCCTTTTAACCACCGTTCCATTGTCGGTATTTTTCTTATAAAGTGTTTCGGAAGACTTATCAAATAAAATTTCGTTCGTGGTTATTGTAAGTGATTTTTATTTCATTTTTACTACAGTACCTACGTTAGAAAGTAAATGGAACTAGAATATATTGAATCAATAATATGACGAAATAAAAACGATTGTATCTATGTTCTCCATGTTTCTCAAAACTAACGAGTTCATTTTTTTCACAGATTGCGATATACTAAGGACGAGATAAGTCTAGTGAAATTAAGTATAAGTGCGTTTTCGTCAACTGACATCAGTGCAGCAAAGGATTTGTTGTTCGCGTCGATATCCACTTCGATCAAGAACATCAATAGACGGGCTAATAAAGAGCAAAAGGACTTGGAAGATATAGTGAGTGTTTTTAAAAACACGGAACCTGACAGTGCCTATTTTTGTAGCGAGGGAGCTGCATAAATTGCCAGCGTTAACATTTGATCACATAGACGTTTCAAGATTATTAAAAGATATTATAGTATTACAGTCTGAAGTAAGGACTATTAAAGATACTTACATAACAATGGATCACCTTACGGACGTAAAGTGCGAGCTAGAGAACATGAAATATGCATCTTTAATCCAAAATAGTCACACTGCACTAAATGTAAACACTAGGCGAGGTGGTTATGTATTGGAGCAGAGCGGACCGTGTGGCATGATAAATTTGTCACCCACCCAATCGGCAAATAATAGTACACCGGAGCAGCGAAAACAGACTCCGGTTTATCGAGAAAGCGGTCTACCATCTCGCTCACCCGTACCGCTGCGACATAAAGAGCGAAGCAACAGCAACATAGACATCGAATCTAGTTCGCGGCTGCAAACGGACTGCGCACGCGCACACGACGAAGTCGTTATCTCCCAGCGCGAGCTCCCGTCGTACGCTGCGGCCGCCTCTCACACCGTAGCATCGGCGGCTTGTGCTCGTGACGTAGATAAGGGTAGCATGGGAGTACAAAACCAAAAGAAAGCTAAAGGGAAATGGGAGAAAGTTGATCACAAGAAGAAACATAGGAACTCTAATACTAAAACAAGAGTCACGAGAGGTACGGCGGTAACTGAGCCGGGCGACAAATTTAAATCGGCAGAGTTAAAGGCCTCCCTGTTTGTATCGTATGTCCACAAGGATGTTTCTGAAGGTGATATATTGGACTTTATCTTATCCAAGACACAAGAAAAAGTGCTGCTCCGCAAAATAAACATGAAAGAGGACAAGGGGTACAATTGCTATAAAATAGTGGTGTTCAGACATAAAATGGGCTTTTATCTAAAGGAAGAATTCTGGCCTGACGGTGTAACCTGTCGACGTTTCAGGCCGTACAGAAAAAATGAGCCTCAAGGCGAGCAGAAAACAAACAGTTCGGTGTAATGTATAGTACAAATTTTGTTACATATAATTGTAAAAATATTAAGAGGTCTGTGGAGGGCATCAGAGAACTGTGTAAGTTCGCGGACATAATTGCTCTGCAAGAGACGTGGCTGGCGGATACAGACTTGACCTTCCTGGCAAGTATACATGAGGACTTCGGTAGCACCGGAGTTTCAGCGATGGACACAAGTGCGGGCCTGTTGAGAGGTAGGCCGTTCGGCGGAGTTGCCATCCTCTGGCGTAAATCAGTCTTTCAGTGCGTTTCTGTGATTGCATGCGGTAATCCGCGAATAGCGGCAGTGCGTGTTAATATAAGTGACCGGTCACTACTAGTGTTTAGCTTATACATGCCTACAGACTGCGCTGAGAACTTGACGGAGCTGACTGATTGCCTAGGGTTAGTGAATGCTATAATTGAGGAGAATAGTGTCGAATCTGCTTTCATGCTCGGTGACTTTAATGCGCACCCTAATACTAGATTTTACAGTGAGCTGTGTCTGTTTTCAATGGAACAGGAGTGGGTATGCATTGATGTAGAAAAACTAGGTATATCGTCGGATACGTTCACATTTTTTAGTGAGGCTCATGGCTGCCGGCGGTGGTTGGACCATTGTGTTGTGACGAGTGCTGCGCAGCAGTGTGTTGTTGACGCGTGCGTCAAATCTGATGTGTACTGGTCTGATCACCTCCCGCAGTGTAATTTGAATATCACGCAGAGAAAAACGGTTTTGGCATCTTTCGCCCCTAATAAAATTCGTTGGAGTGAACGTAATGGTGATCAGATCAGTGCGTATCAGAAATTATGTGATGATGGTTTAAAAAGTATCGATTTCCCTGTGGAGTTGGTGCAATGTTGTGGTAATCATTGTAATGATGACACTCATAAGGCTATCATAGACAAGCTATATTTTAATGTAACAAATGTACTGTGTCGGGCTGCGGGCTGTTCTCATGGAGATGAGAAGCGTGCGAGGGGCCGTAAGAGGCCGGTAATAGGCTGGAACAGACATGTTGGCGAGGCTCACGCGAGTGCCAGGTTACACTTTGATACGTGGACATCCCACGGTAAACCAAGCAGCGGCCCTGTGTATAATAGCATGATTGAGTCGCGAAAGGTTTTTAAGGGCAGACTAAAGTGGTGTCAAAACCACCAAGAGCAAATAGAAATGGACTTATTAGCATCACACCACGCCAAGTCTGATTTTAGGAACTTTTGGAAGTGTACCAATAAGCTGAACGCTAAGCCTGGTACTCCTGTGAGTGTCGATGGGGTTTCTAACCCGAAAGATATAGCTAATATTTTTCAGGACCATTTTAAAGTTAAGTCTCCATTGGGGCCGCTCTGCGGGCTGCTTGATACAGAGAAGGTCAGTAAGACAACAACCTTGATTCTTGCCAAGGACGTCAGGTTCGCTATATGTAAGATGTCGAAGGGCAAATCTCCTGGCCACGATGGTCTCTCTATCGAGCACCTGCGCTATGCCGGCGTTCACCTACCACGGGTACTTGCCATGCTGTATAACTTCTGCTTAAGTCACTCGTACCTGCCCCAGGACATGATCAAAACCTTGGTGGTGCCTATAGTGAAATGTAAGACGGGAGATGCATCGGATAAGTCTAACTATAGGCCCATCTCCTTGGCCACGATAGTAGCGAAGGTACTTGACAGTGTGCTCAACTCGTATTTAAAAAGGCATATTAAACTCCACGATGCACAGTTTGGTTTCGTGCCGGGTCTGTCTACGGAAGCTGCCATTCTTAGTTTGAAGCACACTGTCAGGTACTACACTGACCGGGATACGCCAGTCTATGCTTGTTTTATGGATCTCTCAAAAGCGTTCGACACAGTTTCATATGAGATCCTCTGGCGTAAACTGGAAGGTGTAGGGTTATCGCCGGAGTTGGTATCACTGTTTAAGTACTGGTACGGAAATCAGGAGAACCAAGTGAAATGGGCAGGCGAGTTGTCGGCGCCATGTAGGCTGGAGTGCGGGGTGAGGCAAGGGGGGTTAAGCTCACCCTTGCTCTTCAGTTTGTACATTAATGCACTGATTGAGGAGCTCAGCAGCACTCATGTTGGCTGCTCTGTTGACGGTGTCCGTGTCAATAACCTGAGTTATGCGGATGACATGGTGCTGTTGGCCCCCTCAGTCAGTGCATTGCGTCAATTAATTGCTGTATGTGAGGCGTATGCAGCATCTCATGGCTTGACGTACAATGTAGGTAAAACCAATTATATGGTCTTCAAGGCGGGAAGTAAATGTCCGTTCTTTTTTCCACCTATAGGTCTTAACGGAGTACCCCTCACAAGGGTAAATCAGTTTAGATACTTAGGGCATTTGCTGACCGATGACCAGAAAGACGATGTAGATATGGAGAGAGAGCGCAGGGCATTGTCTGTCCGAGAGAACATGCTAGCCCGCAGATTTGCTCGATGTACATATGAGGTAAAAATAACATTATTTAGAGCTTACTGTACATCGCTATACACGTCAAGTATGTGGGTTAGATATACTCAACGGGCGTACAATGCCGTGCGCATTCAATACAATAATGCTTTTAGGGTGTTGTTGCGGCTTCCGCGTTTCTGCAGCGCATCGTCTATGTTCGCCGAGGCCCGCACAGACGGGTTTGACGCCGTCTGGCGCAAGAAAACGGCCTCGCTGCTAGGCAGGGTGCGCGGGAGTAGCAACAGCATCCTATGCATGATAGCTAACAAGCTAGATTGTCCTCTGTTGTGGCAAATGGGTCAGAGGACTAAATCTATTTTATGTATAAGTTATTAAGGAACTAACTAACATTAGATTAAGTAAATACTAATAATGTTCTGGACCTGTATGTTGTCTTTAAATAAATAAATAATAATAATAATAAGAAAAACTTGAAGTAAAACTTGAAGAGGTTGGAGTCAAGTACGGCGCGATTTATTTAAAAGAGTCCATGAGGCTATGGTGTTCATTGGAAATTAATGGTGTCCATAGGCTACAGCGTCAATTGTATTAAGGAGCGGTCTTAGGCTTTGGAGTCAGTTGTATTTAAGAGCAACCATAGTCTGTGATGATAATTATATTGATCCATGGTGAGTCAAATGATTGACGATTTTAGACATAGGTACCTACTTATATCATTATCCGTTTGATATGTAATTATGTAATTTGGGGTTCTAGTTTATTTAGGAGCATTTAATAGATAAATCAATTTTGATGTGTTTATGTTGTATAAATGACCGGGCAAGCATATATCGATCGTATCGTTGGTAAGTAAGTATTTGCTTCTGCTATAATTAGAAGAGATTGATTACATGTAATAAATAGAGCCATTGTTTACTAAGCGACCAGATTGGCTGAATTGCGAGGCGAAATTATATTCACCGAAGCCACAGTGATACCAGTATAATAATGATGAAAAGTCTGTGAGATTGTAAGTTTATACGTTTGTATGTTTGCATGTAAAGGGATTCCCCAGAAACGTTTATCCGATTTGAAAATTTACAGTGTATAGTAAGTATTAACAGTAATAAATTAAGAAGAGGCCTGTGAGATTGTAGCTTTGTAACTTTGTATCTTTCGCATAATCTCAGGAATAACTTATCCGGTTTCAAAAAGTCTTTCACTTGTGTATAAATTGAACTTTCTGCAGCTAGTCTAGTATAAAGTAAACCGAAAAATATAAATTTGCCTTATGCCATCCTCCTCTAGATGGATCTAGAGATTCACACTAAGTATCGATATTGAAGACATCAATGTACCTATAAGTAGTACTTTCATACGATACTTTGTTTTCGATATTTTCGGTATCAATCGAACAAGTATCAATACAATTTTTTTTTAATCAAAGGATAAATTAAAAAATGTAATGCTCCGAGCAGCATTAAATTTTTCAATTTATAATTTTTGTTAGCAGCTTTACTGCTTAAAAACAAAATTAATTTAGTATGGGGTGGCGCATCGTTACTGACGATTTTTCAATTGAGACGTTGGTGCCGTTAAGAAGCCTAAGGCTTCTGGTAGATGTCACTACACGCCTCCCTAAAGGTAAGCGTCGGCAAGAGGCTGCCGCGACCCGGCAGTCGCTGCTCTGCAGTCGCTGCCCGGCAGTCGCCGCACTGCTTAATAGGGATTTGTATGACACACCGTCCGATGCAGGCGGCCGAGCGGCGCTGCCGGGGGGCGTGGCATGCGCGCGACCTCGGCCGCGCCGCCGAGCCGCTCCCGGAGCAGTATGGCAGCGCTGCCCGCTCGCAGCGGTCGTGCAAAATGGCGTCACATGAAGCAAACGACGAGTATTTAGTGGAGCTTATTGCTAAACATCCAGCGCTTTATAATTCTCGACTGAAAACTTACAAAGACAATGTTGTAAGAAATAATATATGGGAATATATATGCACGCGGCAGTCGGCAGTCGCCGCCCGGTCGCGCCTATCGGAATGCTAACGGCAGCGCTGCCCAGCAGTCACGTTCGGCGGCGGCGGTCGGTCGCGGCTGCCGGGCCGCGGCAGCGTCTTGCGGAATGCTATCTTTAGGCGTTGTATGAAGGAACTGATTGAAGGATTTGGTGCCCAAACCGGATTGTTCCGATAGCTCAGTTGGTTAGTAGCGACGGGCCATGAATGCCTGTGGTCGCCGGTTCAAGTCCATTTTACAATTTATTCTTTGATTTAAAAATTTATAATTTTCGTAAGCAGCGTTACTACTTAAAAAAAATTAAGTATCAATACTTTGCTAAAATTCTGGATAAATAAAAAAGTGAAACTATGACAAGGTCAAGATTGAAATTCGAGCCCAAAATACTCCATATGTCCAAGCTGATCAGCAGGTCTACCAAGATTCGTGTCTACAAGACAGTTATTAGGCCAATCTTGATGATCGGGTGTGAGGCTTGGACACTCAAACTCAAGGAGGATCGATCTCTTAGTGGCAGAGAGGAAAATCTGGCGGAAGATTCTGGGACCAATCAGGAAGGAAGACGGGAATTGGCAGCGGAGGAAAATAGGGAGCTGGAAGAATTGATGGCCATGCCGAACATAATGGGCGAAGTCCAGGCAGCACGACTTCGCTGTATCGGCCACCTGGCGAGGATGGGGGACGATCGTGTTGTGAAGAAAGCGTATGTGGGGTGGGGGAAACGCCCAGTACCAGCTACCAGGTACCGCTGGAGTGACGAAGCCCTCCAAAATCTGACCACCCTTGGGGCATCCAACTAGTTTGAGGTGGCACAGAATAGGGAAGAGCCACTCCCCTTCCCCTGTGTCCGAGGATCCTCTTTGGGTCATCAAGTCAGAGTAGTAAGTAATTATGATAAGGACACGGAATCATATATCCCTTTCAGTCACACCTATTGACATTTGTGTACTCTATCTCGCTAGGTCGTGGTAGGTATTAGTATTGCCTTGTGCTGAGTAATAAGGTTGTATAGTACGGCTCTTCCCAGGTGAACTTTTCGGTTCTAGCCCTTATCTTTCAAACAAAGGCCATTGTCTCTATTATCGCATAGCCGCTAGCTACCAAGAAGGCACGTGCCACAACAACATGCATATTGAAAAACAAACGGTATCGTCATAGTATTAAGGTTCAATGTCACTGATATTCTAGATATTACGTTTTAGTAGAGTATGAGTGCCGTATTGCTTCGGGGCGTAATATCTAGAATATCAGTGACATTAAATTTGAACCTTAATACTATGACGATATCGTTTGTTTTTCAATATGAATGTTGTTGTGGCTCGTGCTTAGGTACTCAGTAGCTAGCGGCTATGCGATAATAGAGACAAAATGGCCTTTGTTTGAAAGATTAGGGCTCGAAGCGAAAAATTCACCTGGGAAGGGCCGTACTATACCAAGTAATTGTGTATATAGCAGTTATACTCATGCTAAAATGTATGATGTGCTGTTGGTAATGGATAGTGAACCATCAAAGTATTATAATAAAGTATAAATAAATAAAAAATTAAAATCATACAAAGATATTGATAGTTTCGAAAAATATGCACTTGTATGACAGAAACAGCAATTTACTTGATTTTTTTCATACAACGTTTAAATACAAATATTAAACTGTGACCTCCCATTTTTGTCAACTAGTATGAAGCGTTTCGGCTGCTGCCAGCGAGGTCCATCCTTGAATTAATTTTTTGGGTATGTATGTTCCTTAATGGTAGTTGCTCCCATACAAACATTTGTTCCTTTACAAAAACTGGTCCGAATGGCATCGTAATAAAACCTTAGGTCACATCCTTCTTACAGAACCATGGTTCGTGCTTATCTGAAAGGGCCGAAAATCGCCGCAAGCGTAGGTAATTTATTGTCCCTATCCTACCTGTCGCATACACCTGAATACCCATTACCTCCCTCCCCATGACTAGAAAGCAGGCTTCATTCAATCGCGCCTCACTGCCGACGGCGTCAGGCGTTAATGCCTTATTATTATGCACCCCATTAGTACGTAGTAGGTACTTCCTTACATTCAGTGATGCTCTTTTATGAAAAGGGGAAGTTATCATTTGATTAATATTGATAGTACAGTTGACTTCATTAATATGTGTACGTTCCAGAAGGATCAAAAATATCTGTAAAATCCCAATTTATATTTCCGTACTACACGCGTAAGCCTTTTCATCCGGAAGTAACTAAATAGATTGAAATAAATCATGCATTATCTTTTTTTGGAAGTTTTACTTGAATATTATAGAGTAAATGTTAATGAACCAAAATAAACACAAAAATATTTATGAATATTTTTTCCGACTTTTCAGTACTTAGCTAGTTAGTTAATTTATCATTTTTTTGATTTCTGAAATTTTGTCGGATTCTGTCGCTGGGTGACTATTCAATTGATAATAAATCCGTTACACAGAAAACATAAGCTACTCGTATTATAAATTATTTCCAAAATTGTCATTTTTTCCATACAAGTTCTCAGTTCATTGTCTGGACTATCGCTGAATTCTGGAATAAGAACTCATACATTTTATTGGATTTCATTTGCTATTTTAACTGTCTCCTCAGAATAATAATAAAATTTTATATTTGATGGAACCAAGCAGGAAGAAAACACAGTTACTTACACTTAATTAATTTGCCATAAAAGCCTTTACCGTCGCCCGTGTACGACGCATCGAAATTGGTGAAGCCACGGCAACCGAGTTGCTGATTATAATTTAATTAGCGTCACTTGTCGCGTAAGCCTGGCAGCCATTTTAAGACTTACAGTTTGTTCTCACAGATAATAGGGGGAAACGAGGCTCGAAAGCGGCATTAACTCGTTCAAGCGCATGATACCGACTGTTTACTTTAAACCGCACTTTCCTCCTTGGCCTGCTGATCCAATTAGAGCTTTATCTTAATAGGGTAAGGTTGTTTCTGCTTCTAGACAGTTCATTTAGATACGAGATTATGTAAGTCAACAGCTGATATGAGAGTCGTTCAGGTCGGGAGCATTTTGACTCGCCTCGCTCTAATCCCCGCGTCGTAAAGAAGCTCAGCAAACCGCCCAAAGGAAGAAGGCAGTAACATAGTACGGCATTCGTACATTCGTATTAACTTTCTTATTTGGGCACCAGTCAAGGACTTTTCCACTTTTAGATATAGACCAAGTGTTCCGTGGAGTCATAACGTATGTAGGATTCGGCTTAAGTCTGACAAAGACATATTTCGTACCTTTCTGAAACAGTAATAACCATTACGAGCATATTTTGTAGCAAAAAGAGTATTCATAGAATTTACTGTTCATGTAGAAAATAGAATGTTATCAATAAATTCATAAAATGGATTTCAGAGTTCCTTTGATGGAATCTACGAGAAATCAAAATTGATATCAAACGCCGCCCATAGAAGCAATTATAGCATCGACAGTAAACCTTAGTAGAACAAAGTCATGAATTGGAGACTTCCTTGCGATAACATTTTTTCCGAGACTTCCCGGATTAAAAATTAAAGTTATATAAAAGTAAATCCTATAATTGAATCTTGGATGTATCAATAATTCAGTAGTAACAGCAACACTATTTTTTTTTACTTTACATGAAAATCACCGATGAGAAAATTGTTGTTACTTCTATATTTCTGTGGACTACAGAATAAACAACAATTTTATTATATTTTTAAAATAAATCTGTCTCTTTTATCCTCGTTCACATTTCGTGTTTAAGTGAAAGAGATAGACAAAATAGTAGTCTTATCTCTCACTTATAATAAATCTCTAAATTAAAAAAAGAATCAGCCAGTATCAAACTAACCATTTTTGTGTCCCCCGATGATTTCAGATTCCCATGAACGGAAAAATATGTAACTTTTTTCATAAGCACATTATTACTCTAGCTTCCGTTTAGGATAGTTTTTATCCGACTGCGACGGTTAATTAATTTTCGGAAACATTTGACCTCATTAAATTATTAATTTCTTCTGCTTGAAATTGTAGCCGCCATATCTGTCAACTGTCAGTGACGTCAAAATGGCGGGCTTGCCATAACTATCGAATATTAATAATTTCGATCCGGTTATGTGATGATAGACCTTCACAAAACGCATATTAAATTCTAAAGCGTAAAAAAATAATCGATTCTGATATGGAAACGTATATGCGATAAATTCGTATTGAGGAGTAATTTCAATAAATGTATCAACAAATTTCAACAAAATAACGTCAAACGTCAAAAGTCTGACTCTCTTCCTTTTTTTTTAATGGCATGGCGATAGCGCTGTTCTAGCGTTCAGCCAAAGTCTATTTGAGTTTCTGCAAGGTTGAAAGACGTTGAGTATTTAATTGTTACGATACTGCACGGCTATCACAAGAAGGCGCGCGAGCTCTCTCGATTTTTCTCGCACTATATGTCTCTTTCTAAGTTATCTGATAAGAGAGAGACGGATAGTTGGAGAAAAATCGAGAGAGCTCGCGCGCCGTTTTGTGATAGCCGCACTGGTTTGTGCAGCAATAAAGAGTATGTATGAAATCAGTATAGAACGGGCCTTTTATAAACATTAATTATGAAGCGCATCAGTATTAGGCCTGCATCACACTGGCGCGGCCTGGCCGCGGCGGACAATGGTAAACTTGTCCGCCGCTGTCAAATTTAATATTGTCCGCCACCGCAGGCCGCGCCAGTGTGGCTGTGTCTTAAGGCGGCTTCAAGTTGACATTCAGCCAATATAGAGACCACAATAGAGACACAGAAATTGGCCAACATACAGGAAAATACTTTTATCATTAAGCCTGCAACACACATTATTATGTTGGCAAGGGCGGGAACATACATAAGATTTTTTGATGTGATAGTGCAATCTGAAACATTGCAATATGAAAAAAATAAACATATTGCTTTAACATTATTAATAATTTCCTTTATTAGAAAGGGACTCTGACTCGCGTTATATAGTTGTAGAACTTATAGTTTCGAAAATATAAATTGGCCGTCTGTTGTCAAATTAAAAAGAGATCTTTTGTTCCACGTAAACACTTACCGGTCAATGGGTACTCGAAAGGATTATCTACTATTAATTCCTAAACACATCTTTACCTGAGAGTCGGAGTGACTCAAGAACTCAAGATCATTTCAGTCAACCATCACGTTTTTATAATATAACATAACACAGTGTTAAAAATATGTAGAAAAGAAGATCAATAAACATTTAATACTGCAGCGTGTGTCCGACCTCTTAGATCTATTGCCACAGACATCTACTAAACTTTTACCCCATTATTCATAAATAACACTTAAAATACCTCTGATAAATAACACATGTTTTGTCCCTTTCTTATTAATTTAAATATCAGAGCGACAGGTTTTAACGTCATTTTAACTAAAATATATAGGTTTATTGAAAGTTTTACATGATAGGTTAAAATTAAAACTGCATGTGTCCTAATTCCAAGAGAAGAAATGCGTTAACTCCTACATTAACATGCAAACGAAGTCGCAGGTACAGCTAGTCTATTATATTTCTCGTAGTTCCTATTTTTATCGTGTAAAAGGGAACCAGATGTCGTTATCACTTGTTGCTGCTACCTGCTATCCTTTCTATGTATTAATAATAAGTTGACAATACAGTTTCATACCATCCTTTATCGAGTACAGACGGGTTTATACTGTGTTTCTATGATATTTCATTTGTATTATGATGTAATCTATAAAGAATCCGTTTATATTATTGGTTGTTTTATTTTGCCTATTGATTCTATTGAACCCGAGAAACGTGGTTTTTTATCCCATTTATAACATATTAGTTACTTACTAAGTTCCCGGGATTTTCGTCACGCAAAAATATAGTCGTAAGGAAGTCTCCACTTTTTGTCTCTGTGCTACTAAGTTTAGGTATTTATACTCTGCCTATTCCGATCACTGATTATAAGTACTAACTTCTGCCCGCGACTCCGTCCGCGTGGAACTCGTTTACATCGCAGCTCCATACAAACTTTTACCCTCCCCCCCATGTCATCCCCTTAGGGGATGATTTCGGGGATAAAAACTATCGTATGTCACTCTCCATCCCTCCAACTGTCTCCACTTAAAAAATCACGTCAATACGTCGCTCCGTTTTGCCGTGAAAGACGGACAAACAAACAAACAAACACACACATACACTTTCCCATTTATAATATTAGTATGGATTCGCAGCCGCATCATTCGGTTCATCAAGCATTGGGCCTAACTAAACGTACAATTCGAAGATAATTGATCCAGTCTACGTTCATTCGTTTTTTTAGGAGTAGCTTCCGCCCGCGACTTCGTCTGCGTGGACCCGGCTTAAAAAAAAAATCTCCGTGCAAAATTTCATCCAAATAGGTCGAGCCGTTTAAGCGGTAAGTGTTTGTGTCGCTGCTATTAGGCATGATGACAGTAATTGAAAATCACTAAAATATGGTATTTTCTTAGTGAAATTTTAATCATAGAATTGATTATTATTTATTATGATAAAATAAAACTGAAAAATACGGACGCCCACCATGATATGTTAAACACCAATCAGAGCGCATGACGTCACGTTTGTATAAACAAATACCCATAACGGCCATTACCACAGATTACAGAGAAAATTTACGTACTGAACGAATAGTAAGACAGGGATAGAACCATGTTATCTGTCAGATCTTCATACTTCATTGTCCCGCTTTCTCGCTCGCACGGCCGCGCAAGACTTGTAAACTTTTTAATTTATGTTCATTCAATGAGCAATTGAGCGATCTAGGTAGCAAACGTCAAAGGTCTGCGTTCTGTTTATACAAACGTGACGTCACTCGGGACGCCATGACACTGACAAGCGTTTTAGCGCCAATTTGAAATTTAAAAACCAAAATGCATTTTTTTCCTACTTAACTGTTATATTCTCTTGAAAAATCTTATTTGTTGCATACATAATAAATGTTTCTAAACATAGATCAGTTTTTCAAAATGTGTCATCATGCCTATTGACAAATATATTTACTTTGAACATTTATGAATAGTAAAATAGATTTTCATATTTATTTCTGTGCATATATATTAAATTTTTATAGGTACAATGGTTTATAATTGCCGTATTTGAAGTTTATATTATACTAGCTTTTGCCCGCGGCTTCGCCCGCGTAGTAAGAGTAATTTTCCAATAATTGTTGAATTGCTACGCCGCTTACTAACCTACTACTACTAACTTCCCCTATGAATAACCCTTCGTCATAACCCATTATGGTTTTTATGCCCGTGTGTTGTCGGGTTAGAATTTCACCACCCCCTTTCTTCCCGTGTGTGTCGTAAAAGTCGATTAAGAGAGCAGGGTTGAAGTGTGTTGTGGGCGATGGGCTAATAACCTAAGCAATATCACATTGTTTCGGTCTTTTATACCCACATTTTTGCTAAAATTGTCGCTGGAACATAAAGTTCATGTGCTCTGCCTACCCCTTTTGGGAATAAAGGCGTGAATGTATGTACGTATTTTTGTTATAAAATTTACAATAATGATTAATGACAATCTGTCCTCTGGAATAAAAGCTACTGTATGTTCATGATAATGTTGAAATACCAAAATATCTCCACGAATTTCAAGTCAAATTTGTGGCCTGGACATTGCTATAGGCTTGTTTCCTAAGATTTTTTTTCCATGCTTTTCGAACCAGTATTTAACATAAATACCCGAAAATTTGTTTTAATTTAACGGCGACCAAAATGCTTAACTTATAAAAAGTAAGCAGATCTTCGTGCAGCACCTTGAATGTACTTATTACGGATGCAGGCAGTTTCCCAATGTCTCCTACCCACCCGTCCCGCCGCGCCGCCCGCACTCGCCTAGGTACCGATTGCTGACGTTCGAGATGGCACCAAATACAAACTTTAAAACCTATAACCCTATATAACGCGGGTCTCGTTCCATACCTCAAAAGCAAAAATAGAACCCTTATTTATATGATAACGTGTGGTTGTCTGTCAGTCCGTCTGTTACAACCGATTTGCTACGAAAAAAACTGGACCGATTGAATTGCAATTTGGCACAATTTTTTTCATGAATTTTCATGTCCACAACATTACATTTCAAAACCTATGCGATTTTCGTTATTAACGTCCCAAAAAACCGTAATAACAACGCCCGTATTGATATTTAGACGCCACGTTGGAATGTCAAATCGTTGTTGTTTTCCTAATCAGCTACCTGATTAACCATAGAAACAATAGATGGCGATGTTGATTTTCAGATTTTGTCACCACATGTCTCCTTTTAGGGGTTGAATTCTCAAAAAACCGGAAACACTTGTTTACTCATTTATCGTTAGGAATTATCCTGTGAAATTTCGAATAAAATTGTCTAACTACTCTTTTTTCTCCGTACAAACTTTGGACCTCCTTTTTAACCCCTTTAGGTGTAATTATTTCCAAAACGCTGAAAGCACTTTAATTGTAAATAAATAAGTAATCTGTCAACAAAGTTTTAAGTAGTAGCTAAAAATAAAAGTTTCCCTTATACAAACTTTGGACCCTCATTTAACCTCCTTAGGGGTAGAATTTCATAAAACGCTGAAATTGCTTTTTTTGTATCTTAATAACTAATTTTCCTACAAATTTTCAAGTCTCTAGTTCAATAAATAATATTTCCCCCCTACAAACAATGCATCCCTATTTAACCCCCTTAGGGGAATAATTTTATTAATCGCTGAAAGTACTTTTTATGTATCTTAATAATAATATTCCTACAAAGATTCAAGTCTCTAGTACAAAAAAATATTTTTCTCTTTTACAAACTTTGCACCCCTACTTAACCCCCTTAGGGATAGAATTTTCAAAAATCCCGTCTTATCCCTTGCCTACGTCATAGAATGCAGTTCTGGTGTGAATTTCAAGTTCCTAGACCCAGTAGTTTTGAATACAAATTTAGCACCCCTATATTACCCCTTAGGAGTAGAATCTTATAAAATGCTGAAAGTGCTGTTTTTGTATCTTAATAATAATATTTCTACAAAGTTTCAAGTCTCTAGTTCAATAAATAATGTTTCCCCCAGACAAACTGTAGACCCCCATTTCACCCCCTTAGTGAAAGAATTTCCAAAAATCCCGTTTTATCCTCTGCCTACGTCATAAAAGAAAGTTCTAGTGTAAATTTCAAGTTTGTAGTTCCAGTAGTTTTGAATACAAACTTTGCACCCCTATTTAATCTCCTTAGGGGTGGAATTTTATAAACGCTTAAGACATTTTTTTTGTATCTTAATAAGCAATCTTCCTACAAAGTTTCAAGTCTCTAGTTCAATAAATAATATTTACCTCATACAAACATTGCACCCCTCTTTGACCCCCTCAGGGGTAGAATTTCCTAAAACGCTGAAAGAACTTATTTTGTATCCTAATAAGTAATATCCCAACAAAGTTTGAAGTCTCTAGTACAAAAAAATAATGTTTCTCCTATACAAACTTTGCACCTCTATTTAACACCCTTAGGGATAGAATTTCCAAAAATCCCGTGCTATGCCTTGCCTACGTCATAAAAGGAAAATCTGGTGTAAATTTCAAGTTTCCGGACCCAGTAGTTTTGAATTCAAACTTTGAACCCATATTTAACCCCCTTAAGGGTAGAATTTTATAAAACGCTGAAAGCACCTTTTTTGTATCAATAAGTAATCATCCTACAAAGTTTTAAGTCTCTAGTTCAATAAATAATGTTTCCCCCATACAAACATTGCATCCATATTTTAACCCCCTTACGGGTAGAATTTTCTAAAACGCTGAAAGAACTTATTTTGTATCTTAATAAGTAATATCCTTACAAAGTTTCAAGTCTCTAGTACAAAAAATAATGTTTCTCCCATACTAATTTTGCACCCCTATTTAACACCCTTTGGGATAGAATTTCCAAAAATCCCGTCTTATCCCTTGCCTACGTCATAAAAGGAAGGTCTGGAATAAATTTCAAGTTTGCAGTCCCAGTAGTTTTGAATACAAACTTTGCACCCCTTTTTAACCCCCTTAGGGGTGGAATTTTGTAAAACGCTGAGAGACCTTTTTTTGTATGTTAATAAGTAATCTTCCTACAAAGTTTTAAGTCTCTAGTTCAATAAATAATGTTCCCCCATACAAACTTAAGCCCCCTATTTCACCCCCTTAGGGATAGCATTTCCAAAAATCCCGTCTTATTCCTTGCCTACGTCATAAAAGGAAAATCTGGTGTAAATTTCAAGTTTCTAGACACAGTAGTTTTGAATTCAAACTTTGCACCCCTATTTAACCCCCTTAGGGGTTGAATTTTATAAAACACTGAAAACGTTTTTTTTATAATACTAAAAAGTAATCTTCCTACAAAGTTTCAAGTCTCTAGTTCAATAAATAATGTTTACCCCATACAAACATTGCACCCCTATTTGACCCCCTTAGGGGTGGAATTTTCTAAAACACTGAAAGTATTTTTTTTCTCTATTATTAAGTAATATCCTTACAAAGTTTCAAGTCTCTAGTACAAAAAATGATGTTTCTCCCATACAAATTTTGCACCCCTATTTAACACCCTTAGGGATAGAATTTCCAAAAATCCCGTCTTATCTCTTACCTAAGTCATAAAAGGAAGGTCTGGTGTAAATTTCAAGTTTGTAGTCCCAGTAGTTTTGAATACAAAATTTGCACCCCTATTAAACCCCCTTAGGGGTGGAATTTTGTAAAACGCTGAAAGTGCTTTCTTTGTATCCTAATAAGTAATCTTCCTGCAAACTTTCAAGTCTCTAGTTCAATAAATAATGTTTCCTCCATACAAACTTTGGAACCCCATTTCACCCCTTTAGAAGGTGAATTTTGAAAAATCCTTTCTTAGTGCTCCCCTGCACCTTATAAGGAACCTACGTGCCAAATTTGGAATCTCTAGGCCCAGTGGTTTGGGCTGTGCATTGATATGTGAGTCAGTCAGTCAGTCAGTCAGTCAGTCAGTTTCTTCTTTTATATACAGGGTTCTAGATCCCTTGCTGCCACGCAAAAATGTCATTGGGATTTCATTCCTAACTTTTTAAGTGATGACAATTTACATTCACAGATTTTAGAAAAAAAGTACATTCGATCCCATTCCTATTAAGGATAAAAATACTCTTTGGGACCGACTAAGGTTTGACTACTAGAACGCCCAGAAATCAAAGAAAACTTTTTCCATACATTTAGTATGGAAATCCCAAAGTGCAAGTAGTCCTTTAGTTAGACGATCATCAAATTGTGTGGAGACGGAGATAACTTCATTTAGATTATAAATGAGAGAATTAATTCCTTTGTTAAAGAAAAAAAACTAACGTTAATACACCCGTATTCATAAGGCCTACAACACACTGGCGCGGCCTGCGGTGGCGGACAACAGTAAATCTGACAGCTCATGACAAGTTTACTACGGGCAGTGGGCGGGGCACATAGCACGTAGAACCGATGACCGTTGGGGCGGAAAGGTTCTCGAGTGGCTACCACGTACCGGACCGTAACCGGCGCGGCTTGGGTAGGCCCCCGACAAGGTGGACTGATGACCTGGTAAAGGTTGCGGGAGTCCGCTGGATGCGGGTGGCGCAAGACCAGTCAGTTTGGCACTCTTTGGGGGAGGCCTATGTCCAGCAGTGGACGTCTTTTGGCTGATATGATGATGATGAAAAGAAGTTATCTCCGTCTCCATACAATTTGATGATCGTCTAACTAAAGGACTACTTGCACTTTGGGATTCCCATACTAACTGTATGGAAAAGTTTTCTTTGATTTCTGGGCGTTCTAGTAGTCAAACCTTAGTCGGTCCCAAAGAGTATTTTTATCCTTAATAGGAATGGGATCGAATGGCATTAAAAAAAATCGTCAAAATTGATGATTTTCTCGCTGACTGTACTTTTTTTCAAAAATCTGTGAATGTAGATTGTCATCACTTAAAAAGTTAGGAATGAAATCTCAATGACATTTTTGCGTGGCGGCAAGGGATCTAGTAGCTGCCTTTACTGCCCCGTTTTAACTTTCCACCCTGCATTTTGATATATATATATATATATATATATATATATTCATAAGATTATGTTTTATATGATTGTCCATAGCTTTCTATTCCATAATTTATAAAGGAATCTGCTAAGGACATGTAAAGTATTTGTACGGGACTTCATGTTTAAGTATACACAGCTTTGCCAAGATGGATCTGAGTTTGCTACATACATGGTCAATACAGAACTTGTGGCCTATTTTTAGTCCAAGGTGGTATGTTCCCTTACAGTTTCTAGGTAAGTGCAGTCGCAAGATTTGCTGGGCATGTGGAGTAAGTTGTGTTCGTGGGCTTTCTTTGGTAAAAGTTTTTTTTATAGGGTGAGTGTATGTGCATCAACTTAGTTTTAGAATAGTTTAGAAATAAGCTTAGTCGTGAGCCCATTTACGATATAGGTCGAAATCTTTCTGTAACATGTCCTGAGCAGTCCCTGAGATCCTGGTGGGCAGTAATTATACATGTATCTTCTGCAAATTGGTAAATATGCTTTTCTTTGAATGTGACGAACGCCCTGTTTTTCTAATCTTATATGGAACATGGTATAATGGTTAGGCAGAACACATGAAATTAAATTTTCAGTGCCACTCATGTGCCATTACTACTTTTAAATTTAATTACAGCGAAAATGAGGGATGTATATTACCTGAATTGAATGCATAGTACCTGAGCGACCGAGCTGGGCTTTTCCAAGAGAAAAAGAATGTTACGTTTTTATAACAAATATACATATAAGTATATACAACAAACATTGCTCGTTTCATAGTATAGTAGTATAGTATAGTCAGTAGGTATCAAACAAGATAATTTCGATTGAATCGACATATGTGATTTCTTCAACCTAATGTGATATCTTCGACAAATGTGAATCAAGTACCAATATTTTTTGTGGTTATTGGGCATATAATAATCTCAATTTCTCTCGACTAGCAGCCGATATTTGGAGTCTATTACGGCTTCATGTTCCTACCGTATTAACGCTGCTATAGACCTAAGTACATTATTATATAATATCCTCCTGGTATAATTAACGTGCATAGCCTGTCTGTTAGTGTTAACTTAAGGAATGAATAAATAAATAAATGTATATATAGCGGAAACATGTAAATCCTGTCACAAATATCGCTACCGTCCGTTGGTCTGGGGAGCGACCACCATTTATTCAGCTAATAGGTAACAAATGCGCCCTTTTTCACGGCAGGTTGCTCTGATTGATGTGATGCCGCTTTGGGCGCCTTGCAAATGACATCCATTGAAAGGAAACAAGGGCACCTCGGAAACGCGTTTCGATTTACTGAACCGGCGAGTTTGGCAATATCATAGAAGGTGAAATTATGATCCTCCTCGTCACAGCGTCATCCCATCCGTGCATCCTATAGGAGCCTGCACGGTTATCACAAGAAGGCGCGCGCCTATCTAGCCGTGTACAGATTATGCGCGGCAGCCGCGAGAGCCAGTGTTCGCGTGATCATTGGCTCGCGCGGCAAATGCTCGTTGGAATTTAGGTAGACCACCAAGCGATCCAGCTCGATCAGCGCGCCAATTATTTCGTTCTAAACCATGGACGCGCGCGGTCCGCGTTTATTGTGATTCATCACATCATCCGCAATAATTTTAAACAAAAAGGCGTTGGTGGGTGAAAAAAATACATTTAAATCGATTGCGATTTGGTTATACAACTAATAACTATACAAGTAAAAACATGAAGTCGTGGAAGACACCATAAAAAAAAATACTCGGCAATGGACGTACGTCGATGTGCAGCTGCCGCTTTCATAATTATTTATCACATTATTCCCAAGAAACTAAAACGATGATGTTTAGAGTCGTATTATTTAATTAAAGTACAACACATTTCGTTATCCATGTATCCTGCCGCGCGAGCCCACTGAAATTAAAACACAACCGTCCAAACTGCGCGCGCGCCAGCGACTGAAGCTTCTTTGATGCGGCTTGCGGGCTCAAAAACCGACAGCGCTCGGATCGCCGCGCGGCACGTTCGAGCGCGGCAATGTTCGAGCTGCCGCGCGCGGAAACCCCGTCTCCATTGCGCGCGGCCGCCGCGCGATCCAATGTTCTCTGTACGCGTCGTTCGCGTGTTCTGATTAGAACGAAACGGATAGTCTATCTTGCCGCGACTCCGCATGCGCACCGTCTCGTGTTAAGTTGATAACCACGCTGGAGTCATTTTGCTCCCTAATAACTTTTGGGCCCAAGAACTAGAACTCATTGAGATAAACATTTGTCAAATGAACGGGTATCTTGATTGGTAGAAGTTTTCAAGACCTCGGCTGTCATAGACAGCAACGGGGAGCAACGGCTTAAAGTGCTTGCGTTGAGTTCGTAGCCACTCAAAGTCAACGTTGCTTAAAGCCGGGGTTATATTAGAGCCACGCCGCGTGTCGCAACGCAATTGGTTACGTACATTTTGTATGAACGTGATTACAATTCTAGCTCAGTCACGCGTGTCGCCACGTTCAATACAAAAAGTAAGCGTTGCGACACGCGGCGTGGCTCTAATATAACCTAGGCTTAACCCACACAATCAGTGCGCTCGTGCACAAACATGGCGTGAGCGTTCCATGGCTAGTTTCGATTATACATTTATGTTTTTTCCCCAAAGCTATCCTACGCTTAGGTACTACGCAGGTGTTTTAAACATTTAACTATCTATTTGAGTTGTTAACTAATGCAGAAGTAAACTAAAGCTCTCGAACAGCGATTATCCGCGGAGCGAACAGATAGCAACTATATGAATTAAGTGGTAAAGCTACTCCGATGGCTTTGGTACTAAACGTTGAATTTAAGGAAGGACACCGGGAATTAATTATTCTCTTTGTTTTCGTGTTTTAGATTCAGTCATGCGTTGGTTGGTGGTTAATTTTGGATTGGAGTTGGAGATCTAAAAAGTCTTCTATGTTGACCAGTTTTTGTGAATGACATTGTAAAGTGTAAATCTTCATGACAAATTGTCTCAACGAGAGAATTATAATTCTCCCATTGAGACAAAAATAAAGCCATCGATGGTTTGGAACGAGCGAGCGTAGCGATGAAGTTCTCCGTTTCAGCTTCGATAAAAAATATTTCGTATGTCCGGCCAGCGACTGTTCGTCCGTTCAGGTCGCATTTCTCAACCGATTCTCGTGTAATTTTGTGAACAGGTTCGATAATAAAGCGAGAATAGTTTTTTTTTTCAATCTAAGTAGTATCTTTTATTAAAAATATAGAATTAAATACAGGCTCGTCAGTTCTACAGCTCACCGGGCCTCTAGTGATTATTATGAATGTTTTCGTTCTTTTTTTATCCTTAATCTATTCCATATTACCTCAACTTAACCTCTCCGACTACCATACCAAAAAAAAACAACGAAACACCGACGTCATTGACAGCGCCATGTACTCGTAAACTCGTGCCACTCAATCACAAAGTGCGCAGTAATCGGAAATCATTCGGTAAACGTAGGGCTGCCAACTGTCTGCAATAACATTAGGTTTTTGTCAGTCCCAGCTCATCGGTCAGGGCTGGCGATTCGTCTTCGTTACCGCCTGTGACCGCAACCTGCCAACATTCATCAAGCACAACCCTGCCCATTACACTGTGGCCGCACTCTGAACAGAAATATTGCCGTAAATCAACAAAAGAACTACCTTTTTCGACGAAATTCAATAGTTACAGACAATCCGGTGAAATCAGGGGAAAATTGCATTTATTTAGACCGTAGGTAGTTGGATCTAATCTATTGGGCCTTTGTATGGACAAAATGCTTAAATAGATTTGACGTTTTCCGGGTTTGAGGCTTTGTTCTTTTTTTCAATAATTTTACTCGTATATTGTGTTACAGAATTGACAAGCAAGTAGTCAATTCGGGTGTCCAATCCACAGGAAATGTTTAATTTTTATCTGTTTACAATATTATTTAGATTGTGTTGTTTTAATCCTTCGAGTTCATTGCAACGCTTATATAATGATTTATAGTAAAAATATTTTATCACGATTCATGATGAAACGACTCCCCCCTAAATAAACCCTTTAAACCTAAAAAAGCCCCCAAACAGCCTACAACCACCCCGCAACCCCTCAACGCTACAGCTAAATTCAACTACTTAACCAACCCTAAGATCTATCTATTTTATAATGGCCTTTAGGAATTGAATTGTGATCGTCTAGTAAATAGTCAGGAACCTACATTGTCCATAATAACTCAGCTTCTTTAATGATTGTGGAAATTCTACTGAAGTTTAATAAAAATAAAAATTAGCTTAAGCTATGTGGAAATTCTCCTAAAACTAATAAAATTATGAAAGGATTTATGGTAACGGATTCACAATATATTTGTTATTAAAAGAGAGCAATGATTTATGGTATAAATAAGTAAATTAAATAATTATTTTTGTTTTTTTAAAATAAAATCCCCGACCCTTAAAATCTGTATCTGTACACTTCCAAATACAAACTTCACTTGTCCATTCACCTCAAGAAGAACATGATTTCTTTATATGCCATTCCTTATCTACCTTTCTTGTCAATTCATGTAAACCAACTGTATTTTTAATTAGAAATTTGTTACAATGCTTAATTTTTATTTTATATTTTTGTGAATGATCTTGTATAATGTCACATAAAAACATTATGTAAAGGGCTCGACTTTTGTTTTATGATATGTAAAGCAGCTCTTTATAGTCATCATGTTTTCCCATTGGTCGAGATGGGGTAAGGACAGACCTATTTGTGATCAACTGATGGGAAATGAATCGTTCTTTGGTTTTCTTTTATTTAACTTGGACCTTATAAATGGTCATCTTGTCATAACAAGCAAATGTACTTTTCTTTAGAGTTCCTTTACTCATCATCAGAGATTAGTCTCTACCCTCCAGCCTCCACTCTTCATAAAGAGCCTTATTGACGTTAAAGCCTATTTACTAGACTGTTACTCAAGCGTTCCAATATGTGAAATAGTCTGCATTCCAAGTATAACAGAACTAATTCCTAGCTTCGCGTTTCGCTAACTAGTATATAAGACACTTAAGTACACAATACCGGTATATTAATACTTCTTGTTATTTTTAAAAGAAAACACTATATGCAAGACTTATCTCATTTGATAAGTTTCCAACTCAGAAGTTTAATTAATTATAATTGACTTTACATTACTAAAACAATCCACCTGATTGATCACAATCCTACGGTCTTATTGGCCGCCTATGCTCATTATGATAATTATAATTCTATTAATTTTACTCTGGAATTAAGCTGTATGAATATTTAGTCGATTATCTATTGATCCATAGATTTAGAAGGCTGTAATATATAGTATGTCCTTTTTCACTTTATATAACACAATAGAATTATTACATTAAGAATCCATTAACGCATGTGTTACACTAAATATCAATTACGCCTACTGCAACTTTATGTGTTCATTTTCGCCGAATAAAATGTACATTAAAAGTCAATCGTCGCTTATTCTCAATTACGCCTATTGCTGAAGTTATCTAACAACAATATTATTAACCTTTTATAATCTACGCCAATTGCCTCTACGCAAAATATTAAATTTATTCTCTACACTACTAGCGCCAAAATGCTGTACCAAATAAAAATTGAAATGGCATAATGTTTTATTTAATATTGTTAAGGTTATCAGCAAATCACTTTCTCTACAATTCCAAAAGAATTTTCTCCAATATGCTCGGCAATGTTCGCCTTACTGTAGCAAAAATAGTACGTGAAGTTCCTCGTTACTGACAAACGCAGATTTAAAAAGTTAAAAGTCATTACTTTACAGTTTTAGCGGCCAGGAAAGTGTATGAAATTCCTTTACTGTATACTTTTTTACCTTTTAACTATATACTTTGACTAAGACAAATCACTACAAACAGCCAAGTGCTCGTATGTTTAAAGACCTTGCAATTTGTCACAACAACTTGCGATAGTTACACTGGGTAGTAGTGTATGGCTGTCTCTTTCGAACGATTGCAAGTTGCTGTAACAAATCACGCCCGTTTGTAGCCTGCTTTAAGTTTCCTTTTTTTCAATGGTCATAGACAAAACGCGTAGTTTTGAAAGTGATCGAAGTGACGTTTTAAAATATTTCTCAAATAGTTTTCAATGAAGAAATAAAAATAGGTATCGAAATAAAACTCACAACGAACTGAAATGCATTTAGATTGCAATCCCGTTTAATTTTTAATAATTGTAATTGCATCAAACATTTAAAATTGTAACCGATTCTAATAATTTTAAAATTCGTATGTATGCCAATTGAAACTGGCACTATGAGTCGTGCCGTATATAAACTTTAAAAAAATAAGTTGGGCGGGAACTTGATAGGTTATTTACATACTCGCTATTTTAAGATTATTGAAAATATTATTTGTTTTCCTCACATTTTTGGAGAAAAGCACTATATCTGCCTTGGCGGGAACGGCAATTCGTGGATTCGTCTCTATTGTCGGATTCAGCTTCGCTTCATCCGACAAAATCAACTTATCCACGAATTGCTACTTCCCGGCCGCTGCAATAATGTACTATTTATTACCATCCCGTTTTCCTACGCTGCTGAAAAACAAATGATCACACATTTAATTAACACATTTTTATACTATTTGTAGAATTAAAATTCACATACCTTTGTTCCATTGAACTCACTTTTCAATTTTTATAGCATGCTTACCCTCTGTTTTCCAATACACTCTCTATTTAAATCACTTCTCTGGATACTAGAAAAAATCCTTACAATATTTGTTTACCAACAAAACTTATTTCCTGTCAAATGACAACTGACATTAAACATGTTGATGACATTCACGACGACGTTCCTTTTCAGCTGCGTTCAAAATAAATCTGTACGTTCGAATTCTTAAAGGTGCAGCTACAAGTTTTCCTTGCGATGTTGTTCCTTTTGAGCCTGGTTCCTTCTATTTTCTCTGTTATTCTTAAGAACGATTTCTTGAGTATTTTTTCTACAGTATATTCGTCGCAAACATTTGAAGCTCGATGATGACTACCTTCCGGACTTGCTTCCATGAACACTCGAAGTCCGTAATCCGTCCATCCTTTTTACTCATATGTGATAGCCGTCGCGTGCGATAGTGACAAGAAGAAAGAGTTGACAACCTACTCCTTGCTTAAATGGTGTCGTTCCTATTTTCAGTGTTTCTTAAGTTTCTAAATTATTTATTCTTCGAACTGAAATTCCTGTATCCCGCTTACTAAACTCCTCCTGAATAGCCTCTTACATAATTTCTTGACATCAATTTTATTAAATAGAATAAATAACTATTAAATTTTTCTTGTATATAAAACTCGATTTTCGTCCCCGTTCACAATCTCCGCTTCGTTCATAATATTCAATTTTCCAATCCATTCTGCTTCACAATTTTTCTATTGGATTATTAATCCGTAAATTATTTCATTAGCTAGCTAATTTGCGTTACGGATAACGATATCTACGTTCCACGATTCTCAATCTCAACCAATGACAGCCTATCTTTTCATACACCTCAATATAGACCCTCCGGTTGGTCGAAATGTGTTACTGTACTGAAACAACCAATCGTGGAGAAGCGTCATTTCATTGTAAACTAATAATTTGACAAAAGGTGTGTCTAGACGATCAGCGTTTACAGGACTGCAAGGTGTTTGTCGCGTGAATTCGGTTCATGCGAATAAATGCAAATTGTACGGCATCCGGCGACCAAGATAGTAAACGCAGTAGTATTTATTTTGTGATCGTTCCAAACATATTTCCTTTTATTATTCCTCGGCAGTCCGTCTCACACGAACGTCTGTATGTGCCTTAATAAAAAATAAAGTACGACGACGCCATTTCTCCTGTTATTCCACACTTGCGTTAATGTTATCGAAACTTCCTCATTTTCATTTTCAATTGAAAAGATTTACTTCAAAAACTAGAAGTGAATGTAAGTAATACGGCTGTGTCAAAGCAGCAAAATTTCTGAAGGCGCCTTGGTGATCTGTCTCCGCGTAAGTGGCAACATTGAAGTCATGTCAAAATGGCGAAGCGACGCAACTGATGTTGTGTACCGGTCTATAATAAAATAAAAATGTGGTGATCCAAATAGATGTTGTGAAGTAATAGTTGTTTATCTATCCAACATCTAAACGTAAGTATTTGGCAATCCATACAAATTTTTCTTGAATAACATCATGTATACCCATAATTGTCTTTAACTCACGTACCTATGTAAATATTTTCCAGGTTAATAATGTTAACGCACAAACCCGTCGAGAGGTGCGAAACTACATCACGGATCCATACAAATGAACAGGAGACTAATCAATGTACTTGAAAGAAACTGTAAGTAACCAAATCATATTGTATGAAGTGTTAACAAACGTCACTCATTACTCTCACTAATCATTACCTACAAGAGTTTGATGCAGACTCAAGGACAATTATCACCCAATCCATTCCAGAGATCCAACAAATCCGACTCCTCCTGTCCTCTGACAACTACAAAACGAAAATTAATCCAACCTTACGCCGCCGTTCCCAAAACAACCTCCGCTCTATCACCTGTTGAGTCCTACTCATGTGTTGCACCTTAATTACAGCTCAAACATACTACCAGGCGAGCCCACCAGCATCCCCTCATGGCTCAACATCAAAACCTGCACATTCAAGAGGTTGTTGTGACTAATATTGGTTCAAGACGAACCAAAACCACATCACACTACTCAAAGAGCAATTCAGAGTCCTCGCATCACCTGCTCCGGATAAGAAAATGTAAGTTACTCAACATTTAATTATCAAAATGACAATAAAACTTTATGCAAGGATAAACTTGCTAGCGGCAAGTTTATACACTAATACCTACTTATAAAACTTATAATATTTGTTAAATATCATCTATCTACCTAGGCCTAGGTATGCTTCTATCCCGTTCCCCTTTTACTATAAATAACTGTAAAATGAATAACTCTGTCTCCAAACTCAAACTCTTCCCTGTTACTATTGTAACTAAATTATGAGATGTATTTCTAATTACAGGTTCAAATTCTTACACCACAAGGACCACAATAACTTCTCCTGGCCGGACATAGCAGTTTGGAATTTCAAAAGACTACTACAGCAGTACTGGAACTCAAAAAGTGATTATCATTGACTGTGCGACTACAATTCTCAACCACCTCGGCACATCACCCGAAATAAAAACTCCATGACACAAGCTGCTGTCCAGGGACCAGTACAGAGAAATCACAAACAAACAAACACTCTGCTATAAGCTGGACGGACCTAACAAAAGCTGCAACACTATCGACCATAGTCCAGCGCTCCCATGACTCTGAAAACCATAATAAGACAAGCATTACGACGCCCGCTCTATCCATACATCATCACGACACTATAACCACCCCGTCAAGAGTGAACAACTGAAGAAAAAGAAACTATGACAGTTACGAGTATTCTTCCAAGATGTACCTACAAATCGATAGCTTTAATCCTCGTAGCAAAATCAATCCAGAAATCCCGCATCAGTTGGATTGCAAAGTAAGTTTCATTGTGAAAGCATCCCTTAGACATTAAAAATTTGTAAAGATAAAATTTTGTCAATGGCAAGACTAAATCTATTTTTATACTTCTCAGCACTTTAAATGAAATAAGCTTGGCTATAAGGTTAATTAGTGTCAGTAATTTTACCATCTTTTTACCTAATGTATACAGACTTTCATGCAATTTTATGCCCACTGAGATCTGTAATAATACCTAAAACCACCTTATTCTGTAACTTACTTTATCCTTGAACTCGATATTTGCCTAAATTTAAATATATAAATTGATATGCCTAAGAGCTTGACTATAACTAGACACCCTTCTCACAACTTATTCTAGTATTTTACTTGTCATTGGATAATTACATACCACACCAGTACTTTGTATGTTTATTCTATACCCCCATTTTTTAATTTGAAGTTAATTATTTTGTTGTCGACTTTCAGATTAAGCTGTCCACACTCGAGCTCAGAGCTGAAACTTCTAAAACCTTCACGTGCCTCCAGTGCCATATAATAAGGAAATGACAATTTCATTTCCGAAAGCCCCATATACATACAACCTCTACAAAGAATTCCATTACCAATGGTAAGTACTAACTTAATTTCTTTTTCCATAAATTAATGTACCTAAAGCCTATTGCGACAAGTTCCCTTAGGAATGTATTATATATTATTCTAAAAATTATGGACTGTATACTGGATGATTTAAAACACCTACACCTTTATGATATTAACCAAACATTCACACTTTCACATCTCCGACCCCAAGAAAGAGAGGCAGTGCCCACAAATGCCAGGCTCCGGCGTCACTCCCATTACAAACCTAGACAAAAACCCCACATGATGCGACACAGCTATGTCACACATTTATGTTAAACCATCAGACCATCATCTATAGCACACTACAACACACTATTTCACATACATACATGCATACATTCACGCCTCCACTCCCAACAGGGGCAGACAGAGCACATGAGACATACGTTTCATCGCCATCTCCAGCACAATCGTGAGCACTAAATTTCGACAAAATGTGCCATCGCAGCGTCAGGCCGCCAGTCCATCGCCAACAACACACCCCAACCCCGGTCCCCCAATCGACCGAAACTTTAACTTGACACCACACGGATCACACACCATTTCGTGAGAGATAATGTTTAATTTTATTATCTAATAAGGATAACCAACTAAGATAATTGAGAATCATCATCATATCAGCCGAAAGACGACCACCGCTACTCACAAATCTCCCCCAAAGAATGTCACAATGACCTACGCCCATAATACACATAATTCCTTATATAATCTTTTTTAATAATAATATATTTCGTACTTTTCAGATTCTCAAGAATTCTGCTCACACTACACTTCAACGTCAGAGCTCCTTTTCATTTTTTGCAACCTATAGTTCTGAGCTACAATGAAAATTGTATTCAACAAACTCCGCATCTAAAGTTTGTAAATTTTCCTATTCTAATATAATCTGTAAGAATACCAATTTCATGCTACCAGCTTTACATTCACTCCTGAACAAAATCACCATTACTAGCTCTCTTTACAAAAATAATATCATTAATTATTGTAAAACCGTGTCCGTGTCACTATCTCTGAGTATAGACTGATGATTTTGATGATAATTACCATAGTCCCAATATGTAAATTCCTAAGATTTTGATGATGATATATTTTTTTATTTTATGAAAATGGAAAAAGCTAGTCCTACAAATTACTCGTAATATATACACCTAACTCCTGTTATACCCCATTCAAGGATGTTCATAACATTTCTTTAACTTAGCTTTTATATTTTCAGAAATGTCCACACTGCATAGTGGCGAAAACTAATGGACTCTCATAAGAAAAATGTGAAACTTCAACCCTCTGAATCTAAAGCGTTGATCGAAACCCTGCCCACGAGTAACTACAACGTGAAGTCCATGTTGTGCACAGCTACAAATCTACTCTGAAGAAGGCTGCATTATTAGTTTACAATTTACTGCTTGAATCTGTATATCTTCAGACTTTGTTTACTTATCTATCTAACTTCCTTTATTCTATCTGTATCTATATTAGTGCCTTTGTGTCATGGTTTTCCCTTCCCTTACTGAGTTATAACGTTTGGATAAAATAATGAATTGACTTATAAAATATGATTGGTTTTGGTCACACCATTAAGTGGAATAAGAAGCTAGAATGAGAGAGCAAAGTGTGAATTCAATACTTGTGTGTTTCGTGTAATGATTTCAATAAAATATAATCTTAAATCTCGCCTTAGACATGTTGTGTGACTTTGATGTGTTGCTAAAGCTAGCCCTACTGATTAACTTTCTTAGTTCTAACTGAACCTACATTGTCTATTTTCTGAGTGAGCTTGCCCTGCGGTTTTTCTTAATTCCTGTATGCTGACTCGCTATTGTTTGGACTCGAACCAAACCCAATTGGCTAGACAAATAAGCTCCAACATACCCTCTAAGCACTTAATATCTTCATCTAAATTTAGCTTAAACACTATCAACTTTTATTTTCCTGGTTTTTAGGCTTAAACCCATCATAAATATTGCCTCGTGTACTTATTAATAATATTACTAAACATGAAAACCTACTGCTGACATTAAAAAGCGTGCCTATTTCAAAAACTAGAATATTTTTAGCTTCAAACTTGAATAATTGCATTTTTGTTTAACATCCCTAGTTTCCACAAATTTCCCATAGATGTCACTATAATAAAATTTGTTTCCAACCCATATTATCAAACTAGATGCAATCAAAGTTCTAAAAACATACAAACTTCCTTTGTTACAACGTTCTAAAATAACCCTTGTAATGACCTACCTAGCAACTTTGATGTTATAATTAAATAGTTATTGCCATAAATTGTTTTGGCAGTAACTAGCCCTACATGGATCTCAAACTACTATACCATACATACTTCACCATTCATTATATATGTCATATATATAAATTATCTATTATCACTAGAATTCGACATCATACCTACAATTTTTCACAATCAATCGAGTGAATTTGCTACATATGACTTTTCCCACTTTCATATAAAAATCTCTCATTAATATTTTTATCTCTCACAAGCCTTTCCTATACCTTAAGTATAATTTTTGAAATTACTCAGAGCAGAAAGTGTATACCATTATCCCTTTTCTTAATCCCTTTCATACGCCTACACACACACTCTCGGCCTACACAAATTGTTCCAACCAATTGTGATGAAATCTCGTAGTATGTAACCCCCTTAATTCAATAAAAGTCTATATTTTCTGATACAACTAGAAGTTAACTAGCAACATTATTGGTATGCTAAATTGTCTGTATTATGAAGTGTATACATGCCTCACACATGTCTTGGTTCTTCAGTCCCAACTCATTAGAAACCGACCAACCATTAATATAGAAGCATGTTGCGCCTCTGATCCAACTAACAAACGAATGTAATATGAAATTGTATGCCCATTCGGTCAGTTTGTTACGTTTGAAAACTACTTTCAATTGTGACTCCAACTTGTTGCACTGAAAAATTGTCATAAATCACTAAACAATCTGTAGACCCCACTTTTGTGCATTATAACCTAAGCTTATCTGTGGTACTTTGTTTTCAAGTAACTTGTTTGTAAACAAAGTTTAATTCAGATCTACATTACCGTTACAATTACGACACAGTTTACCGCCACTCAAAAGTTACAATTTACTTTTCCCTTATCCCTATTCTTAACTAATGTTGTTTCATAGTGTGACGAACATCCTTTGCGCGAATAAAATAACCATTTTATAACTGTTCAATCTAACCTAAAAATTTGCAAGTGTGAAAGTGCTTTAATCAAAAAATTACAATGAGTTCTAGTGAAGTTAAACATAAAGTGAACTGTGAAAGTGTTCATATAATTGGATTATTCGTTGTCTTCATATTAAAAGGTCAGTGTTTAATACTAGTCCAAAGTTAATCCACTAATTTTACTACATAACCTATAATGTACCCTCTTGCATATAAAACTCTTGCATACATAAAAAATCCCGAAATAACTAGTAAATAACCGCCTCATCACTAGGAATGAACCATCCTAACTCGTATCATGCTATTTTATAAAATTATTTGACAAACCAGTTCTTAATGAAAACTTAGCCTACTTAAAATTAATTTAATAGCCTAATCATGTCACAATTAATCTAGAAATATTCTATTCTCCACTAAAATTTGATGACTGAATAAACTCCAGTGAATTCCATCTAATCACATCCATTTCACGGACAGCACTTGGTGACATGAGGTCACTTGCTCGAAAAAATCATAGTAAACTAAAGAGAACTCCACAAAACCCACAATCCTGGTCACGGCACCACTTGAAATGACTCCCCCCTAAATAAACCCCTATACCTAGAAAATGCCCCGAACAGCCTGCAACTACCCCGCAACCCCTCAACGCTACAGCTAAATTCAACTACTTAACCAACCCTAAGATCTATCTATTTTATAATGGCCTTTAGGAAATGAATTGTGATCGTCTAGTAAATAGTCAGGAACCTACATTGTCCATAATAACTCAGCTTCTTTAATGATTGTGGAAATTCTACTGAAGTTAAATAAAAATAAAAATTAGCTTAAGCTATGTGGAAATTCTCCTAAAACAATAAAATTACGAAAGGATTTATGGTAATGGATTCACAATATATTTGTAATTAAATGAGAGCAATGATTTATGGTATAAATAAGTAAATTAAATAATAATTTTTGTTTTTTAAAATAAAATCCCCGACCCATAAAATCTGTATCTGTACACTTCCAAATACAAACTTCACTTGTCCATTCACCTCAAGAAGAACATGATTTCTTTATATGCCATTCCTTATATACCTTTCTTGTCAATTCATGTAAACCAACTGTATTTTTAATTGGAAATTAGTTACAATGCTTAATTTTTATTTTATATTTTTGTGAATGATCTTGTATAATGTCACATAAAAACATTATGTAAAGGGCTCGACTTTTGTTTTATGATATGTAAAGCAGCTCTTTATAGTCATCATGTTTTCCCATTGGTCGAGATGGGGTAAGGACAGACCTATTTGTGATCAACTGATGGGAAATGAATCGTTCTTTGGTTTTCTTTTATTTAACTTGGACCTTATAAATGGTCATCTTGTCATAACAAGCAAATGTACTTTTCTTTAGAGTTCCTTTACTCATCATCAGAGATTAGTCTCTACCCTCCAGCCTCCACTCTTCATAAAGAGCCTTATTGACGTTAAAGCCTATTTACTAGACTGTTACTCAAGCGTTCCAATATGTGAAATAGTCTGCATTCCAAGTATAACAGAACTAATTCCTAGCTTCGCGTTTCGCTAACTAGTATATAAGACACTTAAGTACACAATACCGGTATATTAATACTTCTTGTTATTTTTAAAAGAAAACACTATATGCAAGACTGATCTCATTTGATAAGTTTCCAACTCAGAAGTTTAATTAATTATAATTGACTTTACATTACTAAAACAATCCACCTGATTGATCACAATCCTACGGTCTTATTGGCCGCCTATGCTCATTATGATAATTATAATTCTATTAATTTTACTCTGGAATTAAGCTGTATGAATATTTAGTCGATTATCTATTGATCCATAGATTTAGAAGGCTGTAATATATAGTATGTCCTTTTTCACTTTATATAACACAATAGAATTATTACATTAAGAATCCATTAACAAATAATTATTCACTCCCTTCCCGTTATCTTTGAGTCTTAGATATAGATGTTGAACATTCATGTCACTTCATAACAACCTCTATTTATTAAATATTTTATAATTAACTAGGCAATTTTTTGAATATGTATAACAAACAATATTGGTGATCGTTATTTTTAGACTGAGCTCTTTACCAATAGAAAGTCCCCAACTCTACAAAGCAATCGAAATATTATAAATTAAATACATAAGGTTATAATTTATATATAAAATGTATAAGCTGAAAAGCTGATTCTTAGGATCATATAATAGAGAGAGACTCTTTAGTTTGTGGGTAAATTCAAACGAATGCTGTTAATAGATTTCCTAAGTATGGATACTATTCCATACCTGATATTCTACAATTTTTTAATTTATCCGTTGAAGAAAATTATATGGTTAAAACCATTGGTAAATTTATCGGTTAAAATTCCTGTAAACATTACACATAAAATTTCAGAACACAATAATTCCTGAAAATACACACAAATTTTGCACTCAAAATGTTTGTAAAATTATCTCTAATATTCGCATAAATAAGCCATTGAATATGTTGCTATTATCGTTCCTGAAAGACCAGACATGAAAATACACATATCTCCTAAAAACATTGTAAAAGACATTCTATGCATTCATAGATGAGTCACTTATTTCTAAAGGAAAAAACACAACATAAATCACTAAACCGTAGAAGTAATCTCTATAAGAACACAACACATACGTTTTACAAATAACCATTACACAAACCAGCTCTGCCTTTAGTCTAAGACTAGTTCAATCAATATATCTCTCAGGTTCGAGCAAAACAAGTTTATGTAAACTTTAAAGGACTTTTGTTATGACTTTAATACTCTGAGAAAGATATCTTTACTTTGATTCTTAGTAACTTCAGTCCGTTAAAGCGCAATATTAAAAATCCACTTACCAAGGCAGCTACAGCCCATCTCCTTCATAAAATAAGTTCTATGCCAATCTGACGTGACTGAATTTAGTATGCTAAACTGCCCTAGATCTGACATTCGTCTAGATACCTATGTCAATCTGACTGAATAACACTTCGACACAAAGAAACACTCCTGAAATACACCCCTGGCTTTGTTGACAGAGTTACTTACGCAAAGCAATCTTGAGAAACTATAAAAACCCGAAACTAAGATATGAATTTCCGAAAACTATAATTAAATTGCTCTTGAGAGCTCGCTTTGCTCCAGCTAGAGGTGTGTATACATAGAAATATGATAAGCATAAATAACAGTGTTGATTCTAATTGTATGTCCTTCTATTAACTATGCAATTGAATAATCTGCAATAAGCAGTAGTTATATGTGTTTTGAATCGTTAAATATCATGCTTGGTATCTGAGAATCCGGAATTGAACCAGTATCCTCAGTTTAAACTATACATCATTCTTATTATCTTTGTTATATTTAAATGAAAACTAAAATCAGACTCTTACTTCAAGACACCACAATTCAACAATAAGTAACCTTCCAGGACTTAAGTTAAAAGCAAAGAACTCACCAAAACATCGCCTCCTCTATTAGCACTCAAATCCAGTGCTCCCGGCTGCTGACTCGTTCAAGCTCTAACTTCCAGCAACAAACTCCTTCCGTAGCTATTGCACTAACTTCCAGCAATCCGCCAACACCTTCGATATCGCACTCACTTCACTATGAAAATAACACTATTCACAAATTAACACTTGAGGGATTAACCCTGCTACGATTCCACTCTACGCGCAAGAAAGCTCTGATAGCCTGAACACTATAATTTCACTCCCGACCCGATATACTAAAGCAATGGAAATCCGACCGACAGCTATTCGACCTATTGCCAATAAAATTCCGAAATTGAATGATCCTCCAACACTGAGCCCAACTCCTTATATAACAGTTCAAATTTCCCGCCTTCTATTTTGAAAAAGGAACCTTTTCAAAACAATAATCATAAGAAAGTTTTTCCAGTTCGTTGAACCCATCTCGCCTCTTGCTCCAGCCTCCTACATTCTGCTTATTTTCTCACTCATTTCCCTTTTATCTCGCTTCCAGCTTGTGTGACACGATTAAAGAATGTTTGCATAAACAAGATCTGTTTCCTAATCTCATACTCTCCCAATTATTTGTTCAACTTTATATAGGTTTTTAAAGTCTTTAGTTTTGATTTGTATGTATAATATTAATTTATATAATTGAAATCTCTAGTAAATAAAACAAACTTGTGTTGTTAAATAATTTCTTTAATTATCCAGTAACAATAATTATACTCCTCATTAAGTTATTATCAATAATCTTCCGTATAATGGGCATTTGTTTATTTCTTTATTAATGAATTTTGATCTCTATATAGCCTAGATAATAAGGTCTCCTTTTATTTGTATTACTTTTATGTAATTCGCCATATCCTACCTGAAAAACCAATATTGACAACTAGTTTACTATATACATAAATATGAACGTAAACAACGTAGTTGGGTTCGTTTCAATGAACAATATGCATCTCTTTGTAGTCGACTGTTCGTTAGGTTTCCATATGGTTTAATTCCAAGTGTTGTACATATATGTATATACATACGACACTAAACAAATGCAACAAATGGACCCCGAGCTCCTTTAGGGGCACAGCCGAGGACAACGGTAGGAGGATGATGATGATGAAATTAGGAGGATATATGTATGACAAAGAAGTACTACGTTCTGTAGATACCTTCTAATTTATTTTAATTATTCCGAACCCTAGTAAAACGTAAGATGGATGGATTGGAATTGTTACATACCAATTTACTGCAGCCATTTCCATTAAAATAATCGCGAAAATCTTTTAACGCAATAACCGCTCAGCGTACCTACTGTACAGTATATGCAAGTATTAGGCAACATCAATCAATCATCAAATAGTTTTCTAAAGAGTTCGCTACAAAATTATGCATCATCATTAGAATAATAAGGATTTAATGGTGTCCTCAAGTCGACGATACAGTGTAACAAAAGACGGTCTGATGTGACGTTTAATTTCCTAAAGAAAACTTGCTACCATTTGCTCCTTGGGGTGGGAAACAAAAGATGCGAGACACGCGTATTACGTACACAGCGATATTGCGGCTTACCTGGAGGCCTTATTCAAAACAATGCTTAATTATGTACATTTCGCGAAGCGTTTCACTTAATTTGTGGCAGCACATTAGCTTGAATGAAAAAGTAAAGAAATACTAAATTTTTTATTAATAACAACACGGACGAGACCAGAAACATGACAATTCAATTACATTGTTTTCGACGCCAGTAACAGCGTTACCTTTTGCGTCCAGTAAAAAAATCGTTAAGAAAAGTAAAGTATCAATGACTGGCTGTCTGTCCGCGTGGCTACGCTCGCATTGTATATTAAGCCCGGAATAAAATAGCATCTTCAATGTACAATTATTATTCCAAGTGTATAACGAAAATTACTACTTACATACAAACTTTACCTCTTCATAAACGTAGCAGCTCATAAATAAAATGTGTGTGTGTCTGTCCACCTGCGGATAACTGATGATTAATTAAGCCGCACCCTAAATGGTCCATGATGAATGACCCTGTCTTGCAAAAATGGTCTTATTTGTCGTTAGTACTTTATCGCGACAGAGTAATACTGGTCACTTAAATGTTCGTAACTGGTTCCTAATGTGTCCTTGAATAAAGGCCCATTTACATGATGCAAAAACTCGCATGCATTTTGAATTCGCATGCAATTTTCGTTACATTACTGGGTTTAGTCGACCTGGTAGCCGGCAGTCCCGCAATTTAATGGAACTCTCATAAAAGTTCTTGCACCGTGTACATAAGACTTAAGTTTCGTAAAGATAGAGAAAAAAAAACTATTATTTTGATAATTTACTGAGTTTTGCTACCTTCTGGCACCATCATTACACCAAATCATGACCTATAGATATTCGCAGACGGAACTGAAACTCCTGGCTACGACAGCACGCTATTCTGAATCGACATCCACGCCCAACCAGCCTAATTGATGTAGTTTAATGACAATATATGTACTTGTAGCCTAAGCATAAGTTGCATGTTTTGTTTACCCGTAAGTTAATATGTATCCATTTAAGTATGTAAGAAAGATATGTTAAGAAAGTTAGTATGTATCCAAAATGCAGCGTTTTTAACCCCTTAAATAATCTTCAGATGTATCACGAAGATAAACAAAGTAAACCACGAACAAATTCCTACTCATAAACAAATAAAATACATTAAAAGTGTGAATAAACGGGGG
Source organism: Epinotia demarniana (assembly GCA_945867215.1). Lineage (NCBI taxonomy): Eukaryota > Metazoa > Arthropoda > Insecta > Lepidoptera > Tortricidae > Epinotia > Epinotia demarniana. The sequence goes on from OX244275.1 coordinate 12,793,263, forward strand.
CTAATCGGCTTAAGCGTAGTTTATAGAAGAAGAGCCTTGTTAAACATGTTATTTCCGTGAGTTTGGGGCCGACGGTTCACTGAAAAGTTTCGACAGTGGTATGCCAGTCACCCGTATCCGTATGTTACGCCGGCTTTCCCTTGGGGGTTTCGAAGGGTTATATAATTGGATTAAGCAAAGCTGACAATGGTGCCCCTCTCAGAACTGTCAGCTAGTTAGATACATTTACATTTAAGGCCAAAACTCCTCCTATTGTATCGAATCACTCAAAAGAAACTGGGGCTTTTACATAGAAAGAAGGTACGTTTTTATACGACAACAATGATCAGTTTTCCTTGGACTTATTAACAGGAATAAAGTACAACTTCACTTTAAATATTAGCAAAAATTGCTGGATTCTAATATCATGATTATTCTTTACAATAATACTACAAAGGCAGATTTTCTGTGGGAAACTCATTGCATATTGTAATGACTTTCATTCCCCTTGCTGCTGAATTTTTGTCGTAAAATCTGCATACCTAAAGCAGCGGGGAGCATGGATACCAAATTACCTAAATAACCAGCCATTTGGCCTGTATTAAATTATACCTAACTCGAGTAAACTGACGTCTAAAATGGTAGACCTAACTTAAGAAGTCGTTCGTTCCCCAGATGGCTACGGCCAGTCGCTTTGTTACGCACGGCAAATGTAAGTAGGTAGATACTCAAACTCAATTTGATAAATCTCTTGCTGTCACTGGATTAAAAAAATGCTTATGACAACTGAAGCTCCCCGGAGATCCAAAGAGACGGAAGAGCGATATTTTTTGTTAAGAAAGCGTCGCGAAAGGGAGGAGGGTTATTTTCGTGTGCTACATTTATAAAACAGCAAGTTCAGCCAATCAATGAGTTCGCATTTGTGTTAGAATACCTGTGTTGAAATAAATAAATGTTAGTCCATCGATCACTCGACGAGTGTCGGCCGGCAACCGCTTCCAATATTCACAGGGATTGCCTCAGGATGATTTATTGTCTTCGGGATTATGTACAGAGTGGGCTTATATTGGAATATCGAGTGAATATTTTCTCAAGCTATTATCTCACTCAATGGTTAATTGCAAAAGTAACTTTACGTGGCACCATATAAAGTTCAGAAACGAAAACAGTAAACGGGTGATAGTAAGTTTGGGAAGATAAGCAGCCTGTATGAATAAAATCTTCGGTAACCATCGAACAAATGAGGTTGGCAAATCTGGTTGCACGCGAAGGTAAAGAGTGGTGATAATGAGCTCAAGAGAACAAGCTGTTAGTAGACAATACCTGGGTTCTGGTATAAAAATGGTATTTCTATGTAGTTTAGGGGAAATTATCCGTCAAACGGCAACCTAAAACTATTCTGTGGCCATTTCTACTATCATCAATTGATGAAACTGGCCAAGATTGTGTAACTCGAGCAAGTTCTCTTGCACTTGAGATATGTTGAGATTGTAGAGGGATGTAGTTGTAGGTTCTAAGTAAAACCAGACATAGTTTCACCGAAGATGTTGTATTCTCGGTAGATCAAATATAGTGAACAAGGTAATCATTAGCTTATAGTATTTATAGATAGTTATTGCTTACTTGCTATATTACTCAATTACGTGCGTCACATGTTGCAGGGCGTAACGATAAGTTACCGTTAATGTGTTAATTAGGCACATAGTACACCTTCCCCGGAAAGCTACTCTTCACCCCCGCAAACAAGAAAAAAAAAATGTGACAGACGTAATTTCGTTTAACATTTTTTTTTTCATATAATTACTGCTAATTGCCTTAAGACTAATTTAATATTTTCAACATACATTTTAGTATTATTCTTATGAGTTATGTATATCTGATTACTTTTTAATATTTTTACATTTGGTGACATATCTTCTATGACCTCATATGGTCCAGTATAAATCGGATCTAGTTTATTTCCTACTTGGTTTTTTAAAAGTACATAGTCACCTGGTTTGTATTTTACAGAATGAATTTTCTTATCATATATAAATTTCCTACTAGTTTTACTTAACATAAAATTATTTTTAGCTTCTAACTGTGCTCTTTGTAACCTATACTTAAATTCTTTAGGATAACTTTCATAGTTATAGAGAGGGTCGACAGAAGAAATTAGATTATTTGGCAATCTACATATTTTGCCGAAAACTAGCTCATGAGGCGTATATTGTGTCTCGGTATGTACGGTTGTATTAAATGAAAAACACCAATAGCTTAACCAACTGCTCCAGTCCGTGCTATTATTGCTACATTGAATCCGGAGGTAGGCTCCTAGATTCTTGTGCGTGTTTTCTAGCGCGCCTATAGTTTCATGGTGATATGCTGTCGAGTGTAACTTATTTACTCCCAATAAGCTACAGATTTCTGTAAAAACACTAGACATAAATTCGGTGCCTTGATCCGTAATAATATCTTTCGGTACTCCATATCTTAAAATAAAATTATTTACAAACGCTCTGCTTACAGATTCAGTGTCTTTTCTTTCTAAAGGGTATGCCTCGACGAACTTAGTAAGTTCACACTGAATTGTTAATACGTACTTATAGTTATAATTATCTACATCTAGTGGTCCTACTATGTCTAAAGATATCCTTTCGAAAGATGTATCTGGGGTCGTAGTTATCGTCATTGGTTCTTGAATATATTTGTTAGTATGTTTGTTGTACTGACAATGTGTACATTTCTTTACATATTCGATTACGTCATGGCTCATTCTCGGCCAGTAGTAGTATCGTTTAATATTATTAAGCATCCTGTTTACCCCCGCGTGGCCACTGGTGGGTAAAAGATGAAAATCATTTAAAATAACTCTGATTTCGTGTCTATCATTCACTTTCGTGACACTTTTCGTTACTAGGATCCTAGGAATATCACATTTATAATGAGCTAAGAATGCATCCTCTTCCTTTTTATTCTTTTCATTTTTTATTATGATAACTTCATTTATATTTAGCTTCTTGCAAAATACTTCTAATTCCCTCGCTAACACGCCTACGGTAGATAACGATCGGGTTATTGATAGATAGATGCATGATTCACTTGGTACGTACATTAAATTTCCTTCTTTACTTATAATTCCGTTTTGACTTGTTTGAGTTAACTTGTAATCTGCGGTTAATACAAGTTCTACACAATCCTTAGGCGCTTTGATGATATCCACAATTCTAGGTTGATCAAGCCTATTGGTTGAGGATATATCGGGCACCACGTCATTGCTATCGCAAGTTTGCTTTTCGCGCAAATTCCGTGATTGCGCTCTCGTCATGACTGATACAACGTGTGCTCTGTAATTTTTTAAATCTTCACTATTCCTCGGTAAGCGACTCAATGCGTCTGCAGCTACATTGTTTCGTCCCGGGATATATTCAATGTCAAAAGTATATTCTTCTAAGGATAACCTGAATTTGGTTAATCTGCTCGATGGATCAGTCATTCCGAAAAGATAAATCAATGGTTTATGGTCAGTTACGATTTTAAACCTTCTACCATATAAATAAGGTCTAAAATGCTTTGTGGCCCACACGACGGCCAACAATTCCAATTCAATAATTGGGTACCTAGTTTCTGCTGGCTTCAGATTGCGGCTGGCATACGCAATTACTTTTCCATTACTATTAGACAGTATACCACCTAGACCTGTTTTTGAAGCATCTGTGTGTAAGGTAAAAACATTATTACTAGAAAAATCTGGGTAATCTAAAACTTGTGGACTTACAAGTACCTTTTTTAACTTTAAAAATGCCGTTTCACATTCTGGCGTCCATTCAAAACTAACGTTTTTCTTTAACAGTTGGTTCAATGGATAAGCGATGTTCGCGAAGTTAGAAATAAACCGTCTGTAGTAATTGGCAAAAGCAACGAATCTTTTCGTTTCGTCTGTATTGGTTGGTCTTGGGTATTTATCTAACACCTCTACTTTTGCTGGATCGGGTTCTACACCTTTTGATGTAATTTTGTGGCCTAAATACATAATTTCCTTACGTAAAAATTCACACTTTGAGGGGTTAAGCTTAAGGTTAGTGTTCCGTAATCTTTCTAAAACTTTAATAAGATTCTGGTTATGTGATGTCATGGAATTTCCTATTACAATGCAATCATCTAAATAAATGAAACACTGTTTATAATTTAAACCTGACATGGCTATGGTCATCAGCCTGGAGAAGACACTTGGGCTAGTCCTGAGACCCATGGGGGTTCTCTTCATCTGATACATCTTATCGGTCGTAAAAGCTGTGTATTTTCGAGATTTCTTGTCTAAGGCAAGTTGATAATAACCTTGAGAAAGGTCAAGCTTTGAAAAGTATATGCTACCTGCGAGAGAATCTAAAATTTCAGTGATATTAGGCAAAGGGAACTTGTCGTCTTGAATTTTATTATTTAACTGCCTATAATCCACGACTAATCTCCATTTCTTTTCTCCTGATTTATCACTTTTTTTGGGAACAAGCAAAACAGGGCTGGACCACTCGGAAGTAGCCTCTTCAATAATGTCGTTATCAAGCATATTTTGTATCTGAAACTTGAGTTCTTTACGTAATGCATGTGGTATCCTGTAAGGCTTAATGTATACAGGACTAACATTATCTTTTAATTTAATCGTATGCTCTAGCAAGTTAGTAGTGCTGAGCTTGTCACCGGGCAGATGAAAAACATCCGCATACTTAGCACAAATTTGTTCTATACTCAACTGTTCTTCTTCATTTAAATAAGTTTTTAAGTTTAGTAGAGTTAGCAAAGTGGTTACTCTATTGACACTAATTCTCCCCGAGTCAAAATGGCAAATATCATAACTACCTAAACTGTGCACTTTTAAACTTGATAAGTCCAGATTAACTGTCTCGTCAGTCGTATTTAATATTCGTACTGGTATTCGACCTTTTTCTGGTTTCGAAATTACACCTGCGACGTAAACACCAGTCTTTATTTCTTCTGCTAATACTACGCAGTCTTCTTGCTGTTGTGCGGGTACGCGCGTGATAATTTCACAACGCGGAGGAACGCTATGCACATAATTACACGAATTTCCTTCAATCGGTACTAAAATGGACTGTTCGCGGTTCTCCAAGGTCAGAATATCGTCCTTATAACTTATGTTTGCATTGTAACGCTTTAAAAATGTTTGCCCTAAAATACCATCGGCAAAACATGTCAAATTCTTAAAAATATAAAACTTTTCTTGGCATATAAATTCATCAAAGTTAAGTGGTAAATAAATAAATCCCTCAGATACTAAGTCTCCACATATTACTTTAATTGTAATTTTATCTTTCTGTATTTGCCTAAGAAGGTTAAGCCTATTTTGTAAACATTCATACTTCAAAACGTTCAAACTTGCACCACTGTCAATAAGTAGACTTAATTTATCTATACTACCTATCCTACAACTAACTGTAGCAAAATTATTATAACTAAATATGCCATGTTTCATATTATTCACGAAAAAACTGCATGTTATCATTCTCATTCGTATTTACCGACGTAGAAGGCGCAGTGTCATCATGTATGTGTCGGACACGTGCTAGCGCGGGGCGCGGGGACCCTCGTGGTCCCCGTCCTCTATGTGCTGATGGCGCAAAATATTGCCGAGTACGTTGCCCTGGATCGGATTGCGAAACATATGGCCTATTATTAGAATTGGAATAATACTGTGTTCCGTATGTATTATTCCTACCTCTATAGGGCCTAAAATTACCTCTGTAGTGGGGATAACGCCCATTATTGTTCCTGTAATTATTACGAGGCTGGTAATGTTGATAGTATGAAATCTGATCGTCGTTTGGTGATGAGATCTGCTCATCAATGGCTGTCCTAATAGCTTCAGGTAGAGACGTAAACTGCCTAGAAGATATTATAGTACTCAATTTGGGATCTGCGAGTCCATCAGAGAAACGCTTGATAGCCGACTTCTCATTCATCGGACGTAGAATGTCATATCTACTGTGTCGTTGCCATCTGCTTGAGATATGGTCAAATTGACAAAAAGTTCCTCTATCTCAGCTCCGAATGATTCTACAGATCGCCGTCCTTGCCTAGCTCTATACAACTGCGCCTGGATTGAATCTGCTGATTTTTTGGTCAATAAAAACTTACGCATATCTATAACTAAGGCTTCTACGCTAATGTATGACATTTTTAGCCTAAGTTTAGCACTAGACGAAAGTCTTGTTTTTAAAACAAAATCAATTAGTGTTTTGTGTGCGTCGTCATTGATTAGGGTACTGTACATTAAAATACCATCCATTAATTGTTTTGTTACGTCTTCTTGCCCTGTCATGATTGGTAACAAGGCGATTGCCGTTTTGATATCGAACCCTGGTTTAGCCATTTTATTTTCTGTTTGAGACTCCGTATCGACAAATGACAATAATGTCTTAATGTTAATGTAAGTTCCGTTAATTTCCTCTATCAATAAATTACTTAACTGTATATCCGAAGAACTGAACTCTATCTTTTGTTCTTTTAATTGAGACACAATATCCGCAGCTTGGCTAATTATTTCATTCGATGCCTCTAATTTCTTTTTACCGATTTCTTTCTGTCGCCTCTCTGGACCTAACTTTACAATATTATCCCTTAGTTTATTTAATTGGTCACGTAAATTCTTTAATTCTTGTAACATACTACATGTGTATACTGCGAAATGGCTAAAGTATTAGATATCGTGTCTAAATAACTCAATTATATTACAAAGTAATCGACATAAAACTTACATTAAAAGCGGGAAATTTACACGGTATGTAGGTCATGCTGACGCCGCACGACGTCGCGCAGGTATGGCCGGGCACGTGGCGGTGCGCTGGCGGGCTCGTGGAACTCGATGTGGCTGCATGTGGCTTGATGTGGCTGCAGCTCTCGATCATGGGCCGGGCTAACCCTGGACTCCCCGGAACATGGGCCGGGATAACCCTGGACTCTTGCAATGGGCCGGGTAAACCCTGGACAACGCTCTTCTTTGTTCTTATTCTCCTTTATAATGTTTCTTGTTTCTTGTTACAAAATTCTTCTTAATTGTTCTTCATTATTTTATAGCTTCAATTTTCGAGTCTTCGAGATAGTTCTTGCTTCAATTTGCTTTACCGAATTCTTCATTTTCCTTGGTTCTTAGGTAAGGTCGCCATGAGATATGTTGAGATTGTAGAGGGATGTAGTTGTAGGTTCTAAGTAAAACCAGACATAGTTTCACCGAAGATGTTGTATTCTCGGTAGATCAAATATAGTGAACAAGGTAATCATTAGCTTATAGTATTTATAGATAGTTATTGCTTACTTGCTATATTAATCAAATCAAATCAAATCAAATCAAAATCATAGCACATAGTACAGCGCGTTACTTATGTATTCACGCTATGAGTATCGCTCCGCGTAATTGATTCCGTGCCTCCGAAAATTAGTTAGGAAACGGGCTGTTCGCATACAGTTAAATTCACTTTACGGTTCAGCCTCCGATAAAAAACTCGTCTTTTAAAAGGCTTTTCCACAACGCTTAACAACCAACGTAGGCACCTCGTTTTACTTATAGTAATAGGGAAGATGCAGCTAATATTGACCATTATTTTACAACCAAAATGTTGAATAATCACAAAATAATAGGTACTGAAAGGATTTTACTTTATTTTACTAATTTTCAATACTTAATTACAATTTGAAGTAATGTGAAATGGATACGTGACGTCACTCCTGTCAATAGACAGACAACTCTATGACATCTAAGGACGAACCACGGACTAACAAATATGCGAAGTGACACACAAGAGTGACGTTAAAGGAACTGTAGATTCGTTTAGGCGCGAAAGTTTAAATTGCCATTTTGTAACAGGAGTTACTATAAATTATAGTTTTAATTTTTTTATACTTTGGTCTATTCTACATGCGATTCTTTCAAATGAAAGCAAAAATCAAAATATTGCATCTTCCCTATTGCGAATCTCAGGGTCAAGATATAGTAGAGTTGTGAGGTGAGTAGCGATAGACTGTCAATAGCCTGGGACGTATTAGACAAATGTTTTGAATTTGATTCGGTTTTGAATGTGCCTCGGAGATTCAATGTATCATGATTCATGATTCAATTGCTATTATTTTTGACATGCATAACTTTATATTGTGAAACGTTATATCTTGGCAAATTCGTTCGTGACATTCCCATGGTTTGCGGGCGACAGGGGACGAAGGACAGACGGGGTGGTATGAAGTGTGCGGGCGGCGGGGCCGTCAGTCAGGAGCGTCAGTCGGCCGCCGGTGCAGTTGGCGGCAACATGTGTACACGAGCATGGCCGCTCTAACAAAACGCACACGAGATTGTTACCCAACGATGAGTCCGCCGATAGGCAAAGTTATTGAACGTCAAGCCAAACAAATTGTATATAATGTATCTAGACACAGATAAATACAAAGGTACATAAATACGTAGAAAACGTCCATGTCTCACGACCAAATATTCGTGCTCAACTCACAAATAACTTACCCTTACCAGAATTCGAACCCGGGACGTCCAGCTTCGTAGGCAGTGTACTACTACCCACTCAACTAAACGGCCGTCAAAGATATAAATTACTAACATAAATCAACTAATCATTTATTCCTAATGGTTACTCGGTATCAGAACTACACAATATTCTTAAATAAATCAGAATATTGTTAGGGATATCCAAAGACATATTCGTTACATAAATCATATCGTGTGTAGCGGCGAATAACACGCCAACGTCCCCAACCCCCGCGCGGACCATGGGAGTGTCACGAACGAAATTGTCAAGCTATATAGCCGAAGCGAGAATGAACCGACTCCAATTGAATATAACTGTCTATGGACCCTCCGCCAGTATTTATGAAATGTTCCTAGTATACATTCACTCCTTTTTAGGGTTCCGTAGCCAAAATGGCAAAAATTGTGTCAGTAGTACATATAATGAATTTAAAAGGAAAACTATCACGGCTAAGTAGACATAACTAGTGTACTTAGAAAGGCCAACTTTCGTACAAATTCGGCTGACGCAACCATTTAGTTGGCGCGCGCGTGTCGATGTAACTAAGATAGATAGGCAACTACCCTACACTGCGCGTGGCCCGATACGCACTTGGCCGATGTTTAACCTGTAAGGCGGTAATCCCGGTAAAGGTTTCTACCCATTACACCGTATCATATCATGACCGTGCTATGAACGTATCAGGCACGGAATGTAACGCGACACGGACTACTATGCCCAATACACCGTGACCACATCGTTTCACATCCGTGCATAACGGGTTTAGTGACCGTAGTATCCGCGTATCGTCCCCGTAGCACCCGCCTATAATCCCCGTAGCATCAGAGTTCATACCCGGCGTTTCATATCCGTGCCTAACGGGTTTAGTGACCGTAGTATCCGCGTATCGTCCCCGTAGCACCCGCCTATAATCCCCGTAGCATCAGAGTTCATACCCGGCGTTTCATATCCGTGCCTAACGGGTTTAGTGACCGTAGTATCCGCGTATCGTCCCCGTAGCACCCGCCTATAATCCCCGTAGCATCAGCGTTCACACCCGGCGTTACCGTTCTATGTATTTGTATGCAGTTATATATATGTTTTCGCGTGAGCCAGACTATCAGGAAGATCAAGAGAATACTTTTGACAAGAATGTATATATTTTATAAGAAGTAGTTTAATGTAAATAATTTGCAGATATAAGTGGGTAGGTACTTAAATGACCTAAAAATAACAGTATTCAATCAGTTCAAGTACCCTCTAGCATTTTGACTGGCTTGTGCTTAAATAAATTAAGTACTCCCCTTTCCTCTTAAGTCGTCTATGATAATACTTATATATTGCAAAATATATGAAAGTACAACTAAATAAAGTGCCTACCGGACTGTTTTACTTCCTCCCCAATTTGAATCCACGCAAGGTCTTTTTTGGCACTATCCGTATATTTAGGATGCTTTAAATTGTATATAAACTCGTATTTCCGGACAGTCTCAATTAATCTTTCGTCATCCATTTTAATTTTCTATTCTTCTAAAACTGACGGTATCAGACTGGCAGGAGCGAGCAAGAGATATGGCAACGCGTTTCTAACGGGCTTAGAACGGTCACCATACGCGGTTGTAACCCGTATGGTCACCGTTTCGCCGCCTGCACGCACCGTTCCGGCAACGTTGCGTGCCGGGCGCGGAGCGTTTCGGCACCGGCAAAATATGTTCGCCGACAATTGTTGACGGTCCGTGCATGGCACGCGACGGTGCTGGTCGGTGACGGAACGGGCTAGTGGGCATAGTCTTATACTATTTAATACAAAGAATATTTTTTTGCCTGACACTTTCATAGCACGGTCATGGTATGATACCGTGTAATGGGCAGAGACCTTAAGGCGATAGGAATGCATGGTAGGAGTATAGCCTGGGGTTTTCCTCCCGCGCGGGCGGTGAAATTAACCCCGAAATTCGTAACAACTATGCGTAATCGGAGGACACGTTCGCCTGCGGTGATACGGTCGGAGTTTTGTGATAACCTAGAGGTACAACAGAGCACGAGGTCGTCACTTTACGGACAGTTGTGTATCTATGTCATTTAAATTAGCAGCAAATGGATAGATAGACCAATGAAGAAGGAATCTGAATTGAGTGAGGCAAACCAGGCAGTTAATGAGAAACTTAGAAAATAGAAGAGGGAAGGTGATAGGGCACCTCATACGACATGACAAGTTCATACTCAATATAATTGAAGGAACGATAAAAGGGGAAGCGAGGAAGAGGTAGAACTAGAATAAACTACATAGTGCAACTCAAAAAATTTGGCGTGCCTTGCCTAAAGGGATAGGGATAAGGATATTGCTATTGCTATAAGGACCCTTTAGGCACAGAACGCCACAAATAACTTTAAAGTACAACAAATGGTTCAAATTTTACAGTCCCCAGCACTCGTCACGTTCTAACAAGTACTCGTATGCATGTGCGTGAATGACTGCACGTCTATCATGGGACGGCCGCGAAATAGTCTCGATTTTATTTACTTTATACCTCTTGTTCGAGTGTAGAACACTTAGAACACATAAGAGAGTGACGTCTAGTTCAAGAAAAATCTAGAGAGCTTGCGCGCCGTCGCGTGATAGCCGTGCTGATGTCTTATCCAGCGATTAATAAAATGGCAACTATCATACGGCCCTTTCTCAAATCGCAAATATGTACAATATTGCAAAGTACCTCTTATATCAAGATTCCAACCCACTATCAAATATTTTCAACAATGCGCATATTCCTTAAGTCCAACGATCGTGTTCTAGGCTCGTGCTTTGGTTGATCAATATTGAGAGAGACAATGAAATATTTTGCAAATGAAGTAACTGTCGAGGATGGTAGTTTACATTTGTGCTGGCAGTAGCCGCTATAAGGCAGCCATAAACCCCGACATCTCGCGGGAGTACAGCGACATACGTACAAACTAAGCTGAAGAAAACAACTCACTCCTCGCCGGCGTCAGTCTACTTACCTACCTCGTATTTGTGTCGTAATCACTTGAGAAGTTCAACCACAATTCTTTTGTTACTTAGACGTGTTAGTTATTTGTGGAATTTGTTGTTGTTTGTGTGGCCAAAGTTCTTTTTGTTAAGTGTTACCTTACCCGAACTGCGTGAAATTTTCTAAATTCAGGCATCAATATGCCTGAGGTTACATAAAGTATAACATAGCCAAGTTTCAATATGTCAATGAACCCATGCCTGGAACGATTGAAATTATAAAGGTTATTATATAGGCATATTGTTTTCATAGTAACAAAACAACAAGAGATATGAAAACAAAGTATCTCAGTAGCTCTGTTAAATAACAACAGGGGACCGATTTTTGACTTTCGAGCGCTCGAAAATCAAATAAAAGTAAATACGTTTGTAGTGTCAAAATGACCGGCACTTACTTTCTACCAGTTTCTACCAATAGAATTGAATACGAATGGTCAATACCACTCGTTTTTAAATTTTCTATCGCTATTTCAAAATAGCATTTCATATTTTTTGTCAGTTTTCGAGTGAAGAAGTCGAGCGCTCGAAAGTCAAAAATCGGTCCCCTGTTGTTATTTAACAGAGCTACTGAGAATGTGCTCTCTTATAGGCACAATGACGGCATTTCGTACGAGGGACTCACGATTGGGCCTTATTATTATTCGACAATATACATGTTATACATGTTACCAGGCAGGACACTTATGTGCATACGTAGCATTATCATAGCGTTATAAATAATAGTATTAATAATAAATAATGGGCCGACCCACGTATCGCTGGAGTAACGAAGCCCTCAAAGATTTGACCACCCTGGGGCATGGAATGGAACTGGCGTGATATGGCGCATAATAGGGAAGAGTGGGGTTCTCTTGTGTCAGAGGCCAAGATCCTCTTTGGGTCATCCAGCCAGCGTAGTAAGTAGCAAGAAGGTAATAATAATAACGCAATTAGTATTATATTTATTCATAACCAGACTATTCTATTCCATTAAGGGATATTTTGCAAATCTACTAGATGAAGTCAAACATGTATCTGTGAAAAATAATAATAATTACTACCAATATATAATGTAATGGGATGGTGAATTAAGTTTCTCTATTCCATTCTATTCTTTCATTCTTTATTATATACAATTGTATGTATCACACTGTCATACTAATATTATAAATGTGATAATAGCAAAAGTTGGAAGAAAACTTCAATAAAGCGTTACAATATTAAAATACAAGAAAAAGAATTTTAGTGATTTTACGTTGCGAGTCAGGCAGGGCTCACGAACATAATACAATCGTGACAAATACATTCTTATTTATAATTCATTCACGCGTGTGGAGCCATAGGTACGTCTAGTAATATTTTTAATCCGAAAGTTTGGAGGTTTGTTACTCATTCACGCAAAAACGGATAAACGGATTAAAATGAATTTCGGTACAGGTACATATAGTGTATAGCTGTATTAATTGATAAATACCATTTATCACGGGAATCATTGTCAAAGGGGCAAAACGGGGGCGAAATTCCATGCAGATGAAGCCGCGAGCAGAAGCTAGTTACGATATACTCGTACGTTTGACGATGAATAGTGAGTTCAATTGTACAAATAGAGTGCTCGTAAACGGGTCTGCGTTTGTGCAGAACCAAATATCAGCAAACCATCGCGCGATAGAATTATTGCAACATTTGCAACACAAACCAATTTCATTAAACGCGTGTTCAAATCTATGGACGAACCTATAGCTGCTGTGCCAAAAGTTAAACTCAATTTTAACGTACCTACAACTCTTGTCGGTAGTTCAATCGTGGTGCTTTTGTTTTGATGTCGGCGAACAGAGTAAGTACCTACTTGCGCGTCAGCCCAACTTTACCATTTGTGGTAAAAGTGCCAACCGAAAAGCTCTCAACCTTCATGAAGGAGGAGTTCTGGACGAAAGGTTTCGCGTTACGGCGGTTCCGCCGAACGTGACAGCTTTCGTCTAGAAATTAATGGAAATTATTACACATCCAGAAGAACGTCTCGCATCCTCGTTCTAACGTGATACCAATTAGTTTTAAGATATATAATTGTTATGTATGTTATCTTAAAGGTGTTTGTAACATGGGCCTAAGATGCTTCAAATAAATGAATTATTATTAAATGTTTGTATGGTATTCAGTAAAACCATTTCAAGGCGGCATTGCTCCATGTTTTTCCACTCATTAATAAGAGGAGCCTAGCAGTAAGACGTATATAGGCTGATAATGATGATTGCTTCACTAACTTTCAACAAATAACAATAAAATTGAGGTAAATTCTAGATATGATTCTTAACAAAACTTCAGTACCCTCTTTTTAAATTAGCAGCTAAAAGCGCTTGCAATAAAATTACGGCCGTAATAAAACAGACTTTATTAAGTAGTGGGCCAACCGCTCTGACAATAAATTGTGGTACATTATTGCGGATTACGAACGTACTGACCCGGCCGGGTTGGCGTTTAGTACCTACCTCCGGCGACATTAATGTCCCGTTAGATGACCTAATAAAGCAGATCATAGTACGTAATATAAAATTTTACTCCCTAGAGACACAATCGTAGAATCTTGAGCGTAACAAGAGATTCAAGTATTTACGCCCAAGACGGAATTATTTTTTCTACCGAGTGATACGTACCGCTTTTCACACCAATAAATAATATTGAAATCCCAATTTGTGGGCAACAATGTCTCTATTCTCAATAGTCTCCTAGGTATCTGTTCTGTCAGCAACCTTATTCATATAGCGTATCAACGACATGTTAATGCCCGGAACCTTTAGGTATGCTGATGATAGCTCAGTTGTAGTCAGATATCTGTCCAGTGCAAAGGAGAACTAAGAATACTTTCAATCTTGTGGCCAGGATATGGTTCATGGTTTGGATTTGACTCTTACGGCAGGCTCCGACTGGGGCGATGCTAATCAAGTCAAGTTCAACGTAACCAAGACACAGGCTTGTTTGTTCTCCGCTAAACGGCGTCCTTTCAACTTGACTCCAAGTTTCCGGAGTGTATCCGTGCCAATTTCAGACCATCTGCAGCTCTTTTGCATAGACATCAAGACCAATATAAACTGTTGGCTCTACATTGAATTCTTGGCGCAAACTGCGGCAAAAAACTTGGCATCCTCTCTAAGGCGAGGCGGTACGTCACACCTGGGCAGTTTCTTCAGCTTTACCAGCAGGTCCAGTCATGTATGGAGTACTGTTGCCACCTCTAGGACGGATCCGCTAAATATTACCTAGCCACCTTGGATTCGATGGATGGGCGTGCCGGGCTTATCGGTGATTTAGGTTTAAATGAGGTAAACATGCATTCACTCTTATCGGTGGTTACACGAATTAATCCACCTTTCGCCATCTTGGACTAGGCGCGGTCGTGCGTTCCACCCTTATATTGTTGATTTACCCCTGATTCGCACGAAGCGCTTCGCTCCCAGTTTTCTCGCGAGGACAGCTAAAAAGTAGAACTCAATTCCGGCAAACCTTTTCCCAGTTATGTAACACTTGTACTTTTTTAAGACACAAGTGAATATGCACTATCTAGGTATGCGTGTAACGCCCTCGGCCTCATCACCACTTACCATCAGGTGAGATAGACGTCAAATGCGTACCAATACGTAATAATAATTTTAAAAAATGTACATTACTCGCCTAGGGCGGTTAAACAAAGAACGTCTTAGATCGCATATATTTGATAAAGATAAATATACGATCTGAGGCTTTCTTTTTTCGCACGCGGTGAATACAAAATGTTACGTCTCCCCTTGGCTGGGAAGTGGGGTTTTCCGAGCGCGTAGCGGGTGGTTGTGGAACTTTCAGGCTAGGCGTGATGTAAAAATATAAAACTATGCACTTATTGAAAATTAAATAAAAAAGTTTATTTTGTACCTAATTAAATATTTTTAACAATTGAAACGAACCCCCCCCCCCTCTTTCTAAACTCTTCCTTCCTTTTATACTCGACTTACTCACTGCTTCACTTAAACACCCCGACTATCCACCATTTACAACCCTCTTTCGACTTGACAACCCTGCTATATTTGATCTATTTTTAATGGCCTTGTAGAATGGTTGTGATCGTCTAGAAGTTAAGGCTAGGAACCCTAATTTGTGAATAGTAACTCAGATCCTTTTACGATTATGGAGTTTCACTGGAATTTATTAGGTTAAGAGGAACTAGTACTATAAAAATGAGAAAACCAAAGTAAAGAATGTATAAAATGGAATTCGCTTCTTGGCTAGTAGGATGTAAAATATAAAATTTAGTATATATATATATGTATAAAATAAAATATAATATTTTTTTGTTGAGAAGGGCCCCGACCTATAGAACCGGTATAAGTATACTTCCGAATACTGGCTCTACTTGTTCATTCACCTCAAGAAGTATGTGCTATCTTTATTTACCATTCACAATATATATCATTATATACACAAGGGTGATTTTAGTTGTACTCATACACAAGAGGTAGTAATTATGCTTAGTTCAATAAATTACTTACAGAATGGCATTCCTTTTATTACAAGGAATATTTTTGTAGAGAGGTCTGCTTTTAATCTTATTAAATGTAAAGTACCTCTTTGGGGTCTGCACATCCTTCCATTGGTCAGGATAGGGTGTGAACAATCTAATTGTGTCTCAGCTAATGGGAAATGAGCCATTATAAGCCATCTTTTATTTAATTTAGACCTTGTCAATGGTCATCTTGTAATAACAATCAATGATATTTTTCTCTTGAGTCTTTACTCATCCTCAGATCTTTGCCTCTTCATCTATTCATCACAATTCATAAAGAGCCAATATATAGCTACTCTCTGTACCTGGGAATGCCACTTAAGCGTTCCAGTATATGCAATAATTCCATATTCCAAGTATAACAGAACCATTGCCCGGATTTGTGTTCCACTAGTCCGGTATACTCAACCCTTAATTTAACTATTTCATATCAGTACAGTTCTAGTCATAACTAAAGAACTATTTACCTTTCGGCTAGTCTCCGATGATAAGAACTCGACTCAAAAGATTCATTATTCTTTATAAATTTATATACTAAAGCAAACCACTTCGCTGACCACAATCCTACGATTTAATGATCGCCTATGCACTTTAAACTACTTTCTAGTTCTTGTAATAATTTTAACTCTGAAATTTTCTTATTAATGATTAACTCTGTTATTAATTAACACTTACATTTTAGAAGGCTGCTAAATAAAATACACTTTCCATGCCAAATATCTTGTTTTAAAACAAGAGAATATCACAAATCCCTCCCGCTTCAAAAGTCGCTTCTTTCATGAAGTTGGTGTTCAAATTTCTTAACAATCTGTGACTAATAATTAATTTAATTATCAACACCATTGCCAAGGTTTCTTTATTGTATCAGCTTCCTTAACAAAGGTTTCCCCCTCACTATTCCGAATTCTAAATATAATAATAATATATTCATAAGGGTAAATATCTACGGGATCCATTTATATGACTTGTAAACACAGATATATAGTTAAAACAAAAGAAGTTTATACTCACGGGGTCACTAAGTTAGCTAGTTCTTTAGGATTTACATAACTACTTTATAAAACCAAGAAACCTCTTTCCATAATGAATAGGCTCTGTCAATTATTGGTTAATGAAAGTTATAACTGGAAAATTGAGGGAAAATTCCGTTCCCGTAAATCACACTCACAAGTTTACGTAAAGAAACTAAATACGCCTGAAAATAATCACTAATTAGTACACAAATAGTAGTAATTAGCCGCACTACTTTAGATGTATTCTAATTTAGTTGATAATCTGCGTCTGTAAGTCGTTACATGATGTTTTCAGGTCTCATTTTGGCGGGAAATCGCATTAAATACAATTTGTAAATTATCCTACATGGAAAACACAACGTAAATACATAATATACTGAAGAATCAATTGCCTATGTAACTACCGGCTTTCTCGTACAATATAACCCAAATAATATGCTGTTCTAGCTGAAATTAGTACACTAAAACTGCGCTCGATTTAGACTTACGTCTAGCCTTCTGTGTCATCTGACTGATTCGCACTTCCAAACAACAATTCACTCCCGAAATACACACACACACAAACAAAATAAATTTTCAATTAAAATTAACGTACTCACATGACCTCGACGTGTTTCCACCGTCGCTCAGGGATAGTAGCTATAGTGCTTCCTTTTGCTAAAGTAGAGTCCTTCCTTTAGCCAGCTTAGACTCCAACACCTTGGTCTGTGCTCCAACTCCTCCTCAGCCTCCAACTATTGAGATCCTAAACCGGCAGCTATTCGACCTATTTCTCTGAAATTCCAAAACGAACTGTCCCCAAACGGACAGCAATTCGACTAATTACTCTGAAATTCCAAAACGAACTGATCCCTCCACCCTGGGTCCCATCCCTTTTATAGATAATCTCTCCCTCCATCTTGTTTTTGTTCCTTTTGTTGCAAAAAGTGAGCTTTATGAGAGTTCTGTCGCATCCTTCACATCTGTACCAAACCTTCCGGTGTTTGACCCCACGCGCTCGGCCGCCGTCCGCGTACCCCTTACCATGAACTGCAGTCGCCGAAATTCACACATTCCCCCTCTCGCTTGCTCCAAGCTTGCGTGACAAGGAAAAAGATATGCAAACGTACGAGCGGTTGTTTCATAATTAATACATATTTATATTAAGTTATTTATTTTACATAGAACTGGAGTTAATTGCATAGTTTTGTTTATATAACACAAGTGTATGTAGAGATGTTTTCTATGGTTTTACCTTAACCATTTGTTTGTTTCAGGTAACTTAGCACTAGTAGAATAGTTAGGTTTCCAGTAAATAACAGTCTTAGGTTGCATTAAAGCCTTGTTGTAGTAAAATATCTATTTGGTAACTCTTCAGGCCTCCAAGATATAGACTCTTCCTTGATTCCTAGCTCAAAGATCTTCTAGATTCACGACAATCGATTAATCCCTTGCCAATGAATTTTTATCTCTATAACCTAGACAATAAGGCCTCTTCTTGTTTGTATTACTTAGATGTATCTCTCCGCATTCCTTCTGTAAATCAACCTGATATCTCGTAGTGATATCCTTAGTTTTAAATATATATAATCAACATAGTTTACTACTAAAATAAATAGAAGCGGAGACATCGGATCTGTTTCACAATCGCCAAGGTTGGAGCCTCCTATTAAGCAAGTAATTTTGCTTGTGTCAGAAGACACCGCTCTTCCACAGAAACAAGTGTTAAATAAACCATGACTAAACTAGTTATGAAGATTAAGTTAGTTATAAGAATTTAATATACTTAAGGTCTAAGATCATTTAATCTCACAAAGAATTGTACAATTCACTTACATGAGATAAACACATAAGTAATTAAAACAAAAAAAAGGATAAGCAATAAGCATGCCGATTTTTGCAACAAATTGCAGTCATATAGAATATTGAACTTGATAAATCGACTAGAATATTTTAGTTACGTACTCGTATTTATTTTCAATGTAACATTAAATGTAGCTTTAACGATGGTGTGATGTGAATACGAATATGTAAAGCATCTTTGTCACTCAGTATAATACATATTTGACTTTTGTGCTGTAATAAACATTTCATCCTCACAAAAAGCACGTAGGTAGTGAAGTGTTATGAAATATGTTAACAAATTAATAGTGCACGCAAAAAGTTATTTATTCAAACCTTCAACTCAAGGGTTAATAACTTTTTCGAACTGTAGCAATATAATAAGGTAAGTTAAGAGAAGTCCCAGTAACTTAAAAGGGAGAGAGATATCGATATCGAAGATGTGCAGGAGCGAGAAGGATAGGTCGCGCGCCTCGGTTAGCGCCAACAGGGCGCGTGCAACGCTGCGTCCGGGTTTGTCTGGGAATTAAAAAGAAACTAATAGTATATTCATTGAACTAACCATTGACTAACAACTATCTAACCCATTCAGGGCCAATGACGACACATAAGCGTCAGACCGCCGTAGTCGCTTTCCGCTACATACGAGGAAAACCACGAGATCGGCTACGAGCGTAGAGCGTAGCGATTCTTGGCCCTGAACGTTAGCCCATTCAGGGCCAAGAATCGCTACGCGAAGAACTACTAATTGTGTACGGTTTTATTCAGATACCTACATGAAGACCACAAAAGAGTGTTACTAAAAAGCCCAACCAAACGAACCAATGTCATGTCTCTCCCTCATCTGCACGCTATCATGGGACGGCCGCGACATACTCTCAATTTTTCTTGCACTATACCTCTTGTTCTATGTGTTCTAATAAGAAAGAGACGGATAGTGCGATAAAAATCGAGAGAGCTCGCGCGCCGTCGCGTGATAGCCGTGCTAAGCGTTTATCCCGGAGATGAGAACACGGTCTTGTCTTGTGTGGTCGGGTCAGACTCATACTGAGGAAGGTAGTATTTATATTAATTAACTTTGAAGCCAGTTAGTTAAGCAAACACTTAATTATAAGTTTCTGTCAAAAATTTCATTTTTGGTACAAGTTTTTATTGCCGACTGTTCTTTTCTGTATACCATCATCAACTACTCATTGAGACGATTCCAACGAACTCAACGGGGTTACGTCGGTTAAGTACTGAATTCCCATGGTCCATCATCAGATCAGCTCGATGGTACCATAATATTGAATTGTCATACAAACTATACTTATACCCAAAATTTCAGCAATCAGTCACCGGCAAGTGGGTCAAAAGCTTGCAAGATTTGTCCCATACATACTAACAGGGCAAGTTAATATAAAGCTTGTAAAAAAAGTGTTACCTACTTAGCTTGTTCTCATAAAGCCTGGAAGCCAGCAGTTCCCTCAGACGCCTCACTTCCTCCTGGATCTGGTCAGCAAACACGCACGGAGCGAATAGCGGAGACAGCCGAATGCAGTTGAATGCCGACTCTACCGCCACGTTGTAGAAAGGTTTCTGAATACAGAACAAGGTTTATATAGGCAAATAAAAGCATTTCATATGTACTCGTACCTACATGTGGGACCTTAAGGCGGTACATTGGAAATTATCGCGTGCTTTGAAAGGCCGTTCTGACTAGATTAACAAACAATAAGGTCTGATTTTCAGATATATGATTCTTGACTTTATGATTGTTCATCTGATTTTATCGATACATGATTGCTTAAAATTTCCTCGATGGAAAAAAATTTCAAAGTTGGGTCTGTTTTTTCCATTTTTTACTAAGCCTACTCAAACGATACATTATTTTACGAGACAATCAGGTTAATACCATAATATTTTATCTCATCTAAAAGCTCACTTTATGAAATTTTAATAAAACTTCACTAAGTTAGGTATTTATCGAAATTGGTCCAAAACAGCGATTCCCGAAGAGTGTTACATCTTTTTTTCTCGTCGGCGGAAGGCATCAGCGTATCTCTGTCTAAGGGGCGTGTACGACTCAAATCAAGGCATCCCCTTAAGTATTGACCACAGGAAAAACGACTTTTGTTCTTCTTTACTCTGTATTTAAAATGATCGTTGTTGTCGTTTGATCTCGACAAACCTTTCTTGCTTCATTTACTTTCCTTAAATTCTTAACACATGCTCGTCGGTTTAGGCTACTCTTGACCTCGGTGTCGGTTTAGGCTTTCTTAAGGATTTCAAAAAAAGTTCGAAAAAGTCGTCACCTACCAACTGTACCATCCACTGTGTACCCTCTCATTGTTAACCTTCTTTCATCCATCCTCTCTACAGACCCAAACCATCTTAAGTAGCATGCCCTTCTGAAAATGGAGATGCCAAAATAAGTTATAAGACCTTTTATGTACCTACACCCATTTTCTACAAATAAAATATTCTTAAATTTTCGTCTATTCATATTCAGTCACTCCGCAACTCTCTCTGTATAACCAGTGATCGTAACTTTAGTAGCATTTTTGGTGCAGCAGCGTAGTGTTGTTAACGGAATTGGTATACACAATATCAATCAAAATTGTTAATTAAGCATTAGGATTGAAATTATTTATACCAATATTCCGTTAACAACACTACGCTGCAACGAAAATGCTAAAAAAGTTACGACCACTGCTTATCACACATTTTTTTATTATATCTCTCAAACTTATTCCATACACACTTCGCAACGCTTTCATTTCCACTGCATTCACTTGACTCTGATGTTTCTTCTGCCCACACAACTTTTTCTACCTTTAAGCACAATGCGCATTGTAATGATTAAGGCCTCCACCCACCGGACGCGTGTCGTGCGCGGCGCGTGTGCTGCGCGGTACACGCGCAAGTTGTAAAGCATTGAAACTACACTTCAAACACACATCGAACGCGATTCTAACGCGGGCCCGCGGCGCTGAAGTTACGAATCGGCAGCGCGGCACACGCGTCGCAGCCGCGTACCCCCGCGTTGCTATTCGCCACCCGCTTGCGGTGTGAATATACCGATTCAACCGCGCCCGACGCGCGCCGCGCACGTCACGCGCCGCGCACGACACGCGTCCGGTGGGTGTAGGCCTTTATATAATATCTGGTAGGAGTTATTATGGGATTGAAAATGTACTCACATAGCCGCGTATCATATTCAAGGCTGTGTCGTATGAAAAACTGAGTATGGAGATGAACATTGAAGTTAACACCATCACAAACTGTAATTTAAAAAAAATGTTAGTAGATAATAATAGGGGCGAAGAAATTCAAATTACCAGCTATATGTTTTCCTTCTGCTCACCTGCCATTTAATAGCATCAATCAGTATTTCGTAAGCGCTTATCATCAAACAGTACAGGCCCATTAATTTTTTCATGTGACAATTTTGTGATTCCAAGGCAGTGCTCTTAAATTTCAATTCATCAATTTTTGGAGGTACAACTTCCTTGTGGTTGTTTAGTGACATCTTCATGTAGTAATTGATTAGACGGAGCCGAGGAACCAGCAGGCTTAGAAGGTGTCCGTACAAATGAATGTCAATTATATAAAGAAGGCGCACCGGCAACTGTGTCAGGGGGTTGATATGCCTATCGGCCATATTCCATTCATACGGCACAGTAAAAAGAGTTAAAGACACCGCAATACACATTTGAATTACATTTTTGACTGAAGACGCTGATATTTTTGGCCTGCAACCGACCGCCATATCAAACTCCTGTAACTTCTCATAATACTTCTGCAGTCGCTTCCAAACGATTGAACTCAATATAATGCCTAAAATGTAGTGGATACAATCAATTGTAAAATCAATATGGTAAGGGAACACTGGCCAGCTATAAAATGAGGTGTAAAATACGGCACCACAGCAAAATAGACTGTATGCAGATGCAAGTGATATTAAAACTGGTTTTATTTTATCTAATATAACCAGCCTATTGAGGCCTAAGACCACTTCTCCCATAAGGTGTATCTTTGATATAGCATCGACGTGGAAACTCTCTTCATCTTGGACTAAATTGTTGAGAAGCACTGTTGGCGACGACATCGTGGAAGTGGCCGGCGCACCACTCGAGCCGAGAAACAAATGCTTCGTCAATTATGATTATGATTGCCACAGAAACTTCGTTTCATTCCCTAATAGCATTGAAGTCATTAGTATGAGTGATTCTTGCCGCATTACGACAACATACATCATATTGGTGACAGTAGTACCACATTAGATTAATAAACTTGATCCTTTTGAGTGCCTCCGTCTTATTACATTGGGAAAACAAATTAATCTAATTGTTTATACAAAGTCGGAACTGACAGGGTCGCGTCACAACTCTCACTGAATTTTTTAATGAAAACAAGCGCACATTTTTCCTGAAAATTATCCCAAACAATATACAGGGCAATAACGCATTCGAAATGCGGCTATTATTCTTCCCGCCGTTCCGCACATCTGATATAAATCCAGGCAGTAAAAACACTCGCGGGCCTCCTGACACCGTCCTTCGCGGATTGCGTCTAATCTCTTAAGGGCAGAGTTAACGAAATACAGCATAAACCGGCATCAACGACAGCCATAAAACTTTCAAGAAAATTGTGCAATTTATATAAATTCTAGTACGATTCTCTCGTAAATTAAACGCTGTCATCAAGAAAGCTAGGTAGTAGGTGAGATATTACGACAAACATAATTTGTTTAGCTAAGATTAAGAAAAAGTGAAGTTAGAGCTTGTATACAAACAAAGCGTATCCTCGTCAAATTATCAACATCTCTGTGTTAGATGTTCATTTGGCCTGATATGACACAATCAAGAACGCTATTTATCTTCGACAACAATTCAGCGGCAAGGATCATAATTTCGTACATAATACGATTTAAACCCCTCTTTCTAAAATAGGTTAGTTTTCTCATTTGTCTGAGTGCTGAGATTCTCTTCCAATTTATATTTAAAGAACTGCTGTTTATTATGCGGCTTTCGCTTCATATTTTGGGCGTAACTTGACTAGTGAAAAATGTTGCCACGGGCCCGGTGTGTTTGCTCCTGCGACGCTCAGCGGCGGCGCGGCGCGAGCGTCCTTCACTCTCGACACGCTTTGTCCCTCCCTTCAAATTAACCGCGAAAAAGTTTTTAAAACGCCTTTGTTAGCCCGCGCTCCCGGCCATCGCCACAAGTGTTTTGGGCACGGAATGGAAACGAAAATAAGTCTTGTTTTATACATAAAAAGGGACACATCCGGTAGTAGAAACAAATCTTATCATCTAAAAGATGTACGAGAAGTAAATATTTGCATATTCTGAATTCTGAACTGATATTTAGAAAAGAGAGTTGTAATCATTTTTGAAGAGCAACCATTTCTCAAATGATTATTTGGATAATTAGCTCTTAAGCTCTGCACATATCTAATTCACACAATTTAGTGGTAGATTTTCTCTCGTGTAATCGACATCTTCATTATGCCTACGTAAACAGTTTCCGGAAAAATGCTTCGAAGTTACCATCGTCAGCCGTGCTTCTTAGGAGCACGTAAATATATTTTACGTGGGATGATATTAGTCCGCCCGTTTCCTGGGGATTTCGTTATGAATGCGCAGCTTTTGACAAAATAATATCATTACCAGTATTTTAAAATTCACTCCTATTAGCCATGACGACACATATGCGTCAGACCGCCGTAGTTGCTTTCCGCTACATACGAGGAAAACCACGGGATCGGCTACGAGCGTAGCGCGTAGCGTTTCTGTGCAATGAATGTGGTAATCTCGTATTTTAATTAAAAACGTATCTAATATACAATAATTTAGTGCGTGCATAAATTTATTTTTATGAACATTTGCTATATACGCTTTAAAGGAATGAATAATATTACACAAAAGTTACGGGCAAAACCACGGGATCGGCTACGAGCGTAGCACGTAGCGATGGGTAGCGCGTAGCAATGCCTTGCGAACAGCGACATGGCAGAATCAAGCGAAGAGGCGGCACGATTATTGATATTATAACACTTTAAACTCTCGCGCTTTTATACACATATTTATGTGATTATTTTACAAGGATTTAATGCGATATCGATTTACCTTTATTTCTAACGTTAGAACACGGGTTGCAGGGGTCATGGTCGCCGTTGACAGTCGTTCCAGCAAGTAGTCAACCGAGATATGGTTGCACAATATTTTACTACCCTACAGAAGTCGATATAAGTATCAATAAATATCGCATTAGGGTAAATTATAGTACATTGTTTCAGGGACCCGCCCGGTATCCCCTTCGAGGGTTTTTGAAAGGGTTTTTCGTAATGCTTTGCTTACCAAAGCCGATGCTCCTCAAAACCCATTCATTTGGCTATTAAAGCGCTCCAATACGGTATCCCCTTCAAAGGGTTTTTGAAAGGGTTTGCTTACCAAAGCCGATGCTCCTCAATACCCATTCATTTGGGTTTTAAAGCACAATGAATGGGTATTCAACACGAGGAAGCGCCTTGCCTTTAAAAAGCGCTTAAAAAGCCTTTCGAAAGGGTTTTTTTATCAGTAGCGGTAGCGCCCCGTAAGGGAAACCCCTTCATACGGCTAAGTTAAATGAATGAGTTTTCAATCAATAAAGGACAGCAAGTAATTTGGGCTATTAAACGAACGACTAACCCGTTCAAAGGCTTTTTTCTGGGAAGGGGTGGGCGGGTCCCTGCATTGTTTAACGAGGGGCGTAAGTGGAATATTGCGAACAAGAGTCTATCAGAAGCCCGACGCCAAAGGCGGAGGGCATTTGATGACTCGAGTTTGCAATATTCTTACGCCCCCGTGTTATACACAATGTTTTTCATCACATTTGCGAGGAAACAAATACATTTTAGAAGAAATTAATTCAAATCATAATTAAAACTCCAACATGTCAGTCGTCCATTTTGTTGAATTTGACGTGAGGCGCGTATGGCAAAGATCCTTCGGTATACAGCCACGATTTAAAAACACTTAAAACGTTTTACATAGACACTTAACTACATATTAAACATTAAATTGCAGTCAAATTTAATATAAAGATATGTTTTATACAATATTAAAAGTTGGTTGTAGCAAACTTTTGAATATATTGTTGCGCCGGTGGTATAAACTTCAAACTTGATTTTCCATGCTTTAGAAGCGTTTTCAGCAGGCTGAAAAGTAATTTCAGGCCGTTTCAGAGGTGGTTCTTCCACATACTGGAAGATTGAAAATTCACCCTATTTGCCGTTGTTTTCAGGCGCCTGAAACATGTTTTCAGTCCGTTTCAGGACAGCCTCTATCAGATGGCGCAATAACCTGAAAACCCGTTTTCAGGCGTTTTCAGGACCCCTTATGGGCCTTTGAAGTACACTTCAGTATATGGCGAAATTTCTCGAAGGAATGAAAGAGACAGCACTATTAGAGAGAGACAACTAGAAAGGGACAGCATATTCGGGTCGAACGAGCATCGAACAATTTGGACGCTCTGGAACATTCACGAACCGCCGAGGGGTCGCCGTTCCTAGAATTGGACCTTGGACCGATTATTCAAGATTTCTCCGGAGTGTTCTAGTGCAAAGGTCTCCGGGTATATAAGCCGCATGCCAACGCAGTGGAGTTTGAGTTTTGAATTAAACGGCGAACAGTGCGAATCTCAAAGCGAAGCGAGTGAAAAGTGTGCCATAGTGAAGTGATTTATTAAGTAAGTCTTGTTAATTAGTTATTTTGTAATAAAGTTTGCATTTCTTTTAATTAGTGATCAATTCGTGTATTTTCTATCACGTTACCCACCCCGTGGACGTAACATTTGGTGTCAGAAGTGGGATAGAAAATGTCGACTACATCACGTGAGAACGAGCAGAAGGGAGTGCAGACCCGGAGCCGAGCTGCAGCAGGTGAGGACTCTGCGTCGGGCGCTGGTCTATCAGACTCACCGACCCCATATAAGCAAGAGATGGACGTCAATGCCATCTTAGTTCTCTTAAAAGAGCAAGCTCGTCAACAACAAGAGCAAGCTCGTCAACAACAAGAGCAAGCTCGTCAACAACAGGAACAGGCCCGAAAAATCGAAGAGGGGCTGCGCAAACAGGAAGAAAAGCAAGAAGAACAATCGAGACTGCTTCGAGAAGTACATGATACCGCGACTGAATGGAAGCGCGAGATGTGTGAAGTCCAGGAGAAACTGATTGACTTGGACATTAAATTTGAAACTGGACTTCATGGTGTTAGAGAAACCATTGGGACAGTTAAGGAGGAAGTCGACACCTACAAGAATCGCCTCCAGAAGCTTGAAATAAAAGTGGCCAGTGGTACGAGTACCTGTGCAGTCGAGGTGCCTGTATCGGGAGGTGGACGATTCAAGGTACCTCCCTTCGATGGTACATCGTCGTGGACAGCTTATAAGCGGCAATTCGAGTCAGTCTCCAAGGCTAACGGTTGGAGTAAAGAGCAGGCCAGGACAGCCCTTACCTTAGCGTTACGTGACGAGGCCCTCACTATATTAGAAGCCTTAGGCGAAGAGGAAACTTACGACCGGCTTCTAGAGGCGTTGGAAGCCCGTTACGGTGACAAGCACCTGGAGCACGTGTATCGAGCTCAGTTAAAGGACAGGACGCAGGGGCGTAGCGAGACCTTGCAGCAGTGGGCCCTAGAAATTGAGAAGGTGGTCAGAAAGGCGTACCAACGTACATCCGCCTCCTTTGTGGACACCACGTTAGTGCAGGCCTTCGTTGACGGAATACGGGATTTGGAGGTACGGGCTGCAGTGCGATTAGGGCACCATGGGAGCCTGAAGGATGCGGTGGCTCATGCCCTGGAAGTAGAAGCTGTGCGCCAGGACCCTTCAAGGCCTTATAGGGTACGTGAAGTATCTCTAAGGGAACCGATTGCTCCACATCGTGAGTTTGGGCCACGATGTTACCATTGTGGAGAACGTGGCCACATCCAGACCAGTTGCCCGAAAAGGGGCAGGAGAGAACGAGATCTGACTCCAGTGGCAAGGGCAACAGGTACTGTGGCATCCGGGCCGCAACAGAGAAACGAGTAAAAGTCGGGACTAAGGGAAGAGTGCTGGCTGGTGGTAAGAATGTCCCAGTTATGATCTCACAAGCTAATGACGGGAATAGTCTGGTTGTCAAAGGAGAAATTGGTGGAGTACCATGTCACCTTACCATCGACACCGGAGCTTCTCGGACGGTTATCAGTTCTCGGCTACTGAAGCACCTGAACAGAGATCATCTAGTCCAACCTAGGCATCTCCAGCTGCAAACCGCTACCGGCCAGTACATTCCCATACAGGGGGAGCGAGAGGTGGATTTAAAAATCGGTAATAAGAGCTACTGGCATAAGGTGATTGTAGCTAACATTATCGACGACTGTATCATTGGGCTGGATTTTATGAGAGGCCATGGCTGTAAAATTGACTTGAAGGTTGGAGTACTGAAATTTGGGCCTGATGAGGTGCCTATGGAGGGTGGAGTAAATGGGAATGTTTACTGTACTAGAAGAACGATCCTCCAACCGAGGGCACAGGTACTAGTTCCAGTGCGATTGCCGTACAGCACAAGACAAGGATGTCATCGTTGTGTTGTTGTGGAAAAGGTCAATGATGGTAAACCATGGATGACAGCTCGCACGGTGGTAACAACATCGACTAAAACTTTTGTGAGAGTTCTTAATTTAAGTGACACCAAGTGTGTCCTTAGAAAAGGAGCTCTAGTTGGATCATGTGAGGAAATCTCTTGGATACGAAGTTGTCAAGGTTCTACGGAGAGCGAAAACCCTGGGTGTCCTGCGCCTCCAATAGACATTGAAAGGTTATTAGATGGCTCCAGAAACGATCTTACTGGGGAAGAGCTCAGTAAGGCACGTAAATTGCTGTTGCGATACAGCAATGTTTTCTCTGCGCATGACAGTGACATCGGAAAAACTGGAGTCGTACAGCATGGGATCGACACTGGTGACGTCATGCCTATACGACAGCGACCCCGGCGAGTTCCAGTAGCTCAGGAGAAGGAAGTAGAAGACATGATCGAGGAAATGAAGAAGGGTGGCGTTATTGAACCTTCAACAAGCCCGTGGTGTTCCCCCGTAGTTTTGGTGAAGAAGAAGGACGGGACCATGAGATTCTGCGTCGACTACCGTCGACTGAATGATGCCACTAAGAAAGACAGCTATCCATTACCTCGAATCGACGACACCTTAGACACTTTGAATGGAATGAAATGGTTTTCTACGTTGGATTTAAAAAGTGGCTATTGGCAAGTTGAGATCAAGGATAGTGATAAGGAGAAAACGGCTTTCTCAACCGGAAAGGGGCTATGGCAGTTTAATGTTATGCCGTTTGGATTATGCAATGCACCAGCGACATTTGAGAGATTGATGGAACAAATACTAGCTGGATTGCTGGGATATACTTGCTTGGTCTATTTGGACGACATTATTATCGTTGGTAGAGACTTCGATGATCACCTCGGCAAATTGGAGCAAGTATTGTCTAAGTTACGAGAGGCAAACCTTAAACTGAGTCCGAAGAAATGTTCACTTTTCAAACAAAAAGTTAATTACTTGGGACATGTGATTTCGAAGGATGGTATCCAAACAGATCCTGAGAAGATAAGTGCCGTGAAGGATTGGCCGATACCAAGGGACAAAACTGCAGTACGTGCATTTTTAGGACTGTGCTCATATTACAGGCGGTTTGTGAAGAACTTCTCGGATATAGCAAAGCCATTGCACGAACTTACGGAAGAAAAACGACAGTTTGATTGGACGGATCGGTGTACGGCAAGTTTCAACGACCTCAAGCAAAGACTCTGTGAAACACCAATACTGGGGTATCCAGATCCCGAAGTAGATTTTATTGTTGACACGGACGCGAGTAATACTGGTATTGGAGGAGTCTTGTCACAAAAAAAAGGAGATAATGAAGTTGTAATCGCCTACTTTAGCAAATCGTTGTCGAAGCCAGAAAGAAATTACTGTGTCACTCGAAGGGAACTGCTGGCAGTCGTCAAGACGTTACAGCATTTCCGTAGATACCTGTTGGGGCGGAAGTTTCGTATCAGGACTGATCATGCTGCTCTAAAATGGTTGCTGGAGTTTAAAAATCCCGAGGGCCAGGTGGCACGCTGGATTGAACAGCTTCAGGAATATTATGACTTCGTCATCGAACACCGTAGTGGGAAATCACATGGAAACGCAGACGCCCTTTCTCGAAGACCTTGTCCCGACGACTGTAAGCATTGTCTTAGACAAGAGGCCAAGGAATGTTTAAGGATGCTGAGAACTGACACAGTCAGCGAAGAGTGGAGTGATGAAGTCATGCAACTAGCTCAGCAAGAGGATTCTGACATAAAGCCGATTTTTGACTGGATTAATGCAGGAATACCAAAACCAAGATGGTGTGAAGTAGCTCCGATGAGTTCGGTATCGAAAAGCTATTGGGCACAATGGGACAGCTTGATTATGCATAATGGCGTACTATGCAGGAAATGGGAATCGGCGAATGGGAAGGATGCTCATCTACAGGTAGTCGTTCCAAGGAAAAGAGTGAAAGATGTTTTGGGAAGTTTCCACGACGGTTCTTCTGGTGGACACCTAGGAGTGAAAAGAACCTTAATGAAAATCCGACAACGGTTTTATTGGATTCACTGCCGTGAAGATGTCGAAAACTGGTGCAAGAAGTGCGTTAACTGTTCAGCAGTTAAAGGTCCGCACACCCGTAGTAGAGGAGCGCTCAAACTGTACAATGTTGGAGCACCATGGGAGAGAATTGCGCTAGACGTCGCAGGCCCGTTCCCGACATCTGACTCCGGAAACAAGTACATTCTGGTCGTGATGGATTACTTCACCAAATGGCCTGAAGCGTTTGCCATCCCTAATCAGGAAGCAGTCACTATAGCAGAGAAGTTAGTAAATGAAGTTTGTTGTAGATTTGGAGTACCTCTGGAAATTCACAGCGATCAAGGCAGGAACTTTGAATCTGCAGTTTTTCAAGAGACTTGTCGAATCATGGGGATGCATAAGACGAGGACTACGGCATATCACCCACAATCGGATGGAATGGTGGAGAGATTCAATCAGACTCTAGAGAGACATCTGGCCAAGGTTGTTGAAAGTCACCAAAAGGATTGGGACCGGCATATTCCACTCTTTTTGATGTCATATAGGTCAGCAACCCATGAGAGTACGGCAGTTACCCCAGCATATGCGAATTTTGGAAGAGAGCTTCGTTTACCGGCAGATCTTTTAACTGGACGTCCTCCTGATGCTCCAAGATCTATCACAGAGTATGCAAGTGATTTAGGAGATCGGATTGCTGACGTTCACAGTCTTGTTCGTGAACACGGGCTTCAAGCTAGCACGAGAATGAAGACCCGATACGATAGGAAGGCTAACCAAATTGGATTCGAGGAAGGTTCTTGGGTGTGGCTACATAACCCGATGCGGAAAAAGGGAAAATCTCCAAAACTGTCCCCAAATTGGGAAGGGCCATATAGGGTAGTCACAAAAATCAATGACGTCACATATCGGATACAGCGAAATCCACGTGGTCCCTGCAAGGTTGTTCATGTTGACCGACTGGCGAAGTACCACGGAAACAATGATGCTCGGGATGAGCATGTCTTAGGAGGGGGTAGTGTTGCGCCGGTGGTATAAACTTCAAACTTGATTTTCCATGCTTTAGAAGCGTTTTCAGCAGGCTGAAAAGTAATTTCAGGCCGTTTCAGAGGTGGTTCTTCCACATACTGGAAGATTGAAAATTCACCCTAGTTGCCGTTGTTTTCAGGCGCCTGAAACATGTTTTCAGTCCGTTTCAGGACAGCCTCTATCAGATGGCGCAATAACCTGAAAACCCGTTTTCAGGCGTTTTCAGGACCCCTTATGGGCCTTTGAAGTACACTTCAGTATATGGCGAAATTTCTCGAAGGAATGAAAGAGACAGCACTATTAGAGAGAGACAACTAGAAAGGGACAGCATATTCGGGTCGAACGAGCATCGAACAATCTGGACGCTCTGGAACATTCACGAACCGCCGAGGGGTCGCCGTTCCTAGAATTGGACCTTGGACCGATTATTCAAGATTTCTCCGGAGTGTTCTAGTGCAAAGGTCTCCGGGTATATAAGCCGCATGCCAACGCAGTGGAGTTTGAGTTTTGAATTAAACGGCGAACAGTGCGAATCTCAAAGCGAAGCGAGTGAAAAGTGTGCCATAGTGAAGTGATTTATTAAGTAAGTCTTGTTAATTAGTTATTTTGTAATAAAGTTTGCATTTCTTTTAATTAGTGATCAGTTCGTGTATTTTCTATCACGGTACCCACGTAACAATATGAAATAAACCTTGGCTGATTGGAAACATCCTCAGTCCGAAGGGAAGTATGAGTGGGTTCTATATTTTAAAACTAAACTTAACATCCCGTGGGAGGTAAAACGGCTATAACTGCTCCGTACGCACGCAAGTAAAAACGCCGCTGACGAGCAAGTGTGATGAAAAAAATATAAGTATATTATGCAGATTTTTGGCTTATAAAATCATTTTGCTCACCAATAAGTGCTAGTTAGTATAGTTAGTACCCATTCAGGGCCAAGAATCGCTACCGTAGCCGAGCCCGTGGTTTTCCCCGTATGTAGCGGAAAGCGACTACGGCGGTCTGACGCATATGTGTCGTCATTGGCCATGAATGGTATTATGGTATTATTTAGTTAGATGGTAGACACGGCACAGTGATCGGGACAACTAATTTCGAAAAATTCTAGGTAACATCATCACTATCAAATTAGTTTGCATCTATAACACCCCACTTAATCAGATAGGATATAAATGTTATCGCAATGCAATTATTTGTTGCAAAATAAGCCTGATCTTTATAATATACCTACTCGTATTGTACACGGTGCTCGCGAGGAATCCAAAAGATTTTAACCACGCATTCCTTAGGTCATTAGGATTAAAAAATATATAAGAACTGGTGTCAAACCCGGCTTAGTTTTGAAGATATTATAAATTTTCGTGTAAACTTTTTCTTGTGATTACTAAGTGTATTAAGCTCTTTTGATCGCGACGTTGCCACCTATGTTGTTATTGTTAAGTTTAGCGTGTCGCTATTGACAGACATCAAAGTGACAGCTACCACTCACTAATTCATCCTTTTCTGGAAATATTATCGCCAACATTTTATTAAAACGGATAAGTTTCGCAGAGAAGCAAATAGTTGTCATCCACATTTGATAACAAAACGAAAAATCAAAAAAATGCTGCTGCTTCTAATGACCTCAGGAATGTGTGGTTAAAATCTTCTATATTCCTCCCGAGCACCGTGTATAGATATCGGGTATGGTAACAAACACTCCATTCAAGGCGACAAGAAAGGGATTAAGTGTTAAAGAGACTACATTAGCCGAATACAATATCAACGTTACATCGTCATCCAGGATGACTCATCTCATTGTACACCGCGCTGAACCCCCGGAGCGACGCCTTAGCATACGAATGAAAATAATAATAAATAATAATAATAATAAATATAAGGGGACAATCTTACACAAACCGACCTAGTCCCATAGTAAGCTCAATAAGGCTTGTGTTATGGGTACTAGACGACGATATATATAATAGATATAAATACTTAAATACATAGAAAACATCCATGACTCAGAAACAAATATTCATGCTCATCACACAAATATTTGTCCTTACCGGGATTCGAACCCAGGACCTTCAGCTTCGTAGGCAGAGTCACTACCCACTAGGCTAACCGGTCGTCAAGAATAAAACATAAGAAAACCAACTTCCGTCTTGCGGCTGCGGCACAACCGGATGGAAGGGTTGTGATTTTTGCAGTCTTTGTTTACGTGTGTTCCATAGGGTTTAAGATGATGAACCGATTTTGATAAATCAGGTGTCAATCGATTTGTAACTGTCCGGAGCACAGTTAATATAGGCTACCTTTTGTGTAAAAAAAACGTTCGGGTAACAGTATTTTGAACTTTATATTGTATTATTATTATAACCCATGTCAATATCGGTCGGAAAACATAACCCTCTGTGGCAGTCGGGTAATAACCGTAAATGTGCATCACAGTCACACACGTATTTCACCCGATGTTTTTCTAATAACCTGTTCATCACAGTCGCAGCGTATTTCACCCGATGTTTTTTGTAATAACCTAACTACATTGAATGTTCTTCACAGTCACACACGTATTTCACCCGATGTTTTTCTAATAACCTGTTCATCACAGTCGCAGAGTATTTCACCCGATGTTTTTTGTAATAACCTAACTACATTGAATGTTCCTCACAGTCACACACGTATTTCACCCGATGTTTTTGGCATTCTGTTTCCTTCGCGATTTTGATGGGTGTCACCGTTTGCCGGATGTGGCACGTCCGATAAAGGCGAATGTATAAGCAAAGCAACTCAATGACCGAACGCTCTCCGGCATTCGTGTCGGACCCAGCACGGTGTACTGTGACTGTGAGTCATCCTGAAGGGGTGCGAGATGTGCTGGTTCACTTCGCGAACATTAATATTCGGAGCTTTGTGTACTTCACAAAGGAAATAATACGCTAGATTGCTTTACTAGTTTCGCAACATAACAAATTCACTTAACGTCGCTTGACGAGCTAATCTCTTCGGTTAATTTTGACCACGGGGATGCAAGTACACGAGATTCGATTTTCGTGGTAGCGCCGTTGGTTAGCCTAGTGGATAGTGACGCTGCCTACAAAGCTGAAGGTTCTGGGTTCGAATCCCGATAAGAGCAAATATTTGGGTGATGGGCATGTATATAATGTGTTCTGAATGATGATATGATGTCTTGGATGTTTTCCATGTATTTAAGTATTTGTGTATATTAATTATATCGTCGTGTAGAACCCATAACACAATCCTTATTGAGCTTAGTAGGATTTGTGTAAGATTGTCCCGCAATATTTGTTTTTTTATTTTTACTTTTTTGGGTTAATATTATTGCATTTAAACCTATCACTCCACACACACAATCCAACGTTATATACATATGTATGGGCACCTCTCGTATGCGAGTCTAGCTGCTACAATTAATTTACCATTGTGTGTGTCTATGTGTGTATAAATATCAAAACTACCGGTTGTATATATACCGGTTGATATCATTGATATGGGACAGCCAAATTATTAGATGTCATTATTTTTGTATATTCATGAATTCCCTCTAACTATGAAACTACGCTAGAATTAAGATAGTTTGCCATTATTTGTCATATGTTCTGACCTTGTGGGAACTCAGTAGCACCCGCTGTCTGCCCCGCAATCAATCACCTAGCAGGACTTCGATTCATTCATGTCTACACATTCTAATCTCATATCAATGCGCTTCGTGCTCGCTCTAATCCATTAGCTCGACACCGAGGAAGAGAGAGAACGAACACTTTAAAGTAGCATTGCGATGGAATGTGGCAAAGAAAAATAGAACAGCAGGTTTATCGCGAACAACCGCTACTAGGTGTTCCATTACGCGGCATTGTCTCGGAGTACAGCTGACAGCTACATATCGATGACAGGAATACACTAACGGCACTTGGCCGGAAAATGTTATAGACTATTATTATGATGTAAATGTTAGTAATCGGTGTGTCAATTGATACGGCCGCGGGGTGATTGCAATGCGTATATAGCGTGGCAAAATAGTCTAGAAACGGAATAAAAAAATATTCTACCCTGGGGACCGATTTTTGACTTTCGAGCGCTGGAATCTTTCACTCGAAAACGGCCAAAAACGATGAAATGCTATTTTTGAAATACGAGCGATAGAAAATTGAAAAACGAGTGGACCACTCGTTTTCAATTGTATCCGTAGAAATGTTTACACTTCACTTACGTACCTAATTCGTTTTGGACTGACTATTAATTTAAAAGATAGATAAGTATATTTAAATGAAATATATAATTCGATTACAGATCGCGCGGCGAGAGTTTGGCTTTGACCTTCAGGTGGAGGGGTACCCCGCACCCCGCTTATTGCCCATAAGCGGGGGTGCGGGGTACCCCTCCACCTGAAGGTCAAAGCCAAACTCTCGCCGCGCGATCTGTACTAAATGTAAGAACGAAGAATAAATACCTATTATCTAGATATTCACTGGTTTCACCTCAAGTCACAACACCCCGACACCCATACAACCAAAACGGTGCAAACATTTCGTTACAACTCGACCTAGTCGCGATCGCCTGCGCGCGGCCCTGATAGCTACCCACACTACGATGTTATTGTGTGCGTGCGGTTTGAGTGCTGCCGGCCGGTTGGACCGACTCTCTTGATCATGTTATACTTTTACTTTATAGTGAGCTAGGAAATAAAAATCAGATGAGTTTTAAATGCTTCTATTTTATTAAACTTACGCACTTATTTACATACCATAAAACTAGTGCCTATGCCCAATCTTGTTATTAGGTGTCAAAGCGGAGCCCGAGCTCCATTATGGCACAACTGGGAATAACGGTAGGGATGATGATGGCGCACTTATTTACATACCATAAAACTAGTGCCTATGCCAAATCTTGGGATTAGGTGTCAAAGCGGAGCCCGAGCTCCATTATGGCACAACTGGGAATAACGGTAGGGATGATGATGACGCACTTATTTACATACCATAAAACTAGTGCCTATGCCAAATCCTGGGATTAGGTGTCAAAGCGGAGCCCGAGCTCCATTATGGCACAACTGGGAATAACGGTAGGGATGATGATGACGCACTTATTTACATACCATAAAACTAGTGCCTATGCCAAATCCTGGGATTAGGTGTCAAAGCGGAGCCCGAGCTCCATTATGTCACGACTGGGAATAACGGTAGGGATTATGATGACGCACTTATTTACATACCATAAAACTAGTGCCTATGCCAAATCCTGGGATTAGGTGTCAAAGCGGAGCCCGAGCTCCATTATGTCACGACTGGGAATAACGGTAGGGATTATGATGACGCACTTATTTACATACCATAAAACTAGTGCCTATGCCAAATCTTGGGATTAGGTGTCAAAGCGGAGCCCGAGCTCCATTATGTCACGACTGGGAATAACGGTAGGGATTATGATGACGCACTTATTTACATACCATAAAACTAGTGCCTATGCCAAATCTTGGGATTAGGTGTCAAAGCGGAGCCCGAGCTCCATTATGGTCCATTATTGCTATTTGGAACATTCTGTTTTATACATACACTGGCCATCTCATTATCAACATAATCAATTGACCCATCCTCCATTAAATTTGTCGACTTTTCACTTTTTTTCTGTCTGTGAATAAAGATCGTCATTACCACAAAAAGTAATTGCCAAAAACATGGGTTTCTCTTGAAAAGTACATGTCCTAAGTTTCATAACCGGAGGTTTAAATACCTATAACGTTTTCCATGAAGCTACGGTAGCCTAGCGGTTCAGGCATGCGGCTGTCAAACAACGGTCGTGAGGCACGTACCAATGAGTTTTGATAGTTACCGTTAGCTTTACGGTGAAGGAAAAACATCATGAGGAAACCTGCATACATCCACGAAGAAATTCAAAGGTGTATGTGAAGTCTCCAACCCGCACCGGGCCCGCGTGGAGACTACTATGGGCGTTCCATCTCATCCACGAGAGGAGGCCTGTGCCCAGCAGTGGGACGTTATATAGGCTGATTTATTATTAGTAACGTGCAGTACGAGTATAAACAAATGATATGAATAATATTTGGTAACATTGGTGACTTAACTTTTAACTTGTCGGGCCGCGGTCGGAACGGATTATTTAATCCCAAATAATTTTCGTTTATTCTCCATTTCTATAAAAAGTAATATCACTTTAGTGCTTGGAGAAACAACAAAATAAACAAACTTACTTAACATGTAAAATTACTTACCAACCAAGTAACATCAATCTGAAGCGGGCGCATTACAGCTATACGCAGGTGCATGTAGCGTACGCTCGGTCACCGACCTTTGCGCGGCGACGAGAGCGATACGTCCGTTCTCTGGGAGCGCCCGGCGCGTAATGAATTGAACGACGTTTACGCGCGCGGTTATATAGTGGTTTTTAAAAAATGGTCTAAATTAACTGGGTCACCCATAAGCATTAAAAAAAATCACGTCATATTAAACAAGGCCCGTAATTTTATAATAAAATGTTATATTTCCAAAACATATACGTCAATAATAAAATGTTTAACCTAACCGAATTAGACATTTTGTAGTATCATTTTTTTATAGGAAAACAAATATTTTAGTACTAGTGCGTCTACTATGTACTAAAAGACTATATATCCTATTT
The DNA here is from genome assembly GCA_945867215.1 of Epinotia demarniana. NCBI lineage: Eukaryota > Metazoa > Arthropoda > Insecta > Lepidoptera > Tortricidae > Epinotia > Epinotia demarniana. The sequence goes on from OX244275.1 coordinate 12,831,418, forward strand.
GTAAAAGGCAAAGATTAATACGTTTTTGAAAGTTAATTATAGAAATATTCTACCTAAAAGATAGCTCTGACGCGTATTTTTGGAAAACACTCCGACGAAAACCTGGTTGTTTTCAATAAACGTATATAGAATTAGAATTACAGCTCTGCTATGGTCTAGAATAAGAGTGTATCTATACAAAACAGAAGTTTACTATAACAATGTAATCATTTGAACGACAATATGGCCTGTGAAAAAGCCTTACGTTGGCTAAAATACGAACTTTTTGTTTGCACCGTCTTAAGTGTAATTGTAAGCAAAAGTGGAATATTTGGAGGAAGAAGAAACTGTACTATTCAATAAACTTTAGTAAATAAAACTTGTATGTAAATTACTAGTACTGTGTCTACTTAAATATTATACTATTATAATTCGCCGTTTTACATAACAGCTAGCTGTTTCACAAAAGAGTGTTGATTTGTAATACGGCGGGACGACGATCAGGCAGATTGAATACCGCTGAATGAAAATGTATTATCTTCCGTTTTACATTACAGCTACATCGTCAACCCGCCGTATTAAAAAACCGCGCTGTTTCATGAAACAGCTCGCTGTTACGTAAACCGACGAATTATACTATTCCTATGCGACATTTATACAAATATGTATTTGATAGTCATTTTTCTAAATCAGGTAGGTACCTACCAAATTTAAATGATGTCCTAGTAAAAAGCGAAGTATCAACATCGTTGGTCGTAGGTACCTACTATTCATGTTGCCATATGAGCGATAGTGGCCATTACTTTCTCAACTTTTTTTGCCAGATTATTATAAGATATATATCATTAAACATTTCACTGCGGAAAAAACTAAATAAATAATAATATGAATATGAGACACCGAAAATCTACATTTTGACCATGGTCGTAGGAACTGCGGACACGACAGCTCATCTCCACTTGAAGCCCTCGGCAGGATGGTATTGTGCATATAACTCTATAAAAACAGTTCGTTTCGAAACCTTATAACTAGAGCTTAAGACTCAAAATTGTGATTGACTGTCTGAACAAATGGTTAACGATTCAGTATTCCGATAATGGTCAGACGATTCTTGAGAATGCTTTTGCCTGACCCTGAGATAAATAATGAAATTAATCAATATGCAAACAATTATGAAAAAACGTACATGGCACAAAAGAGTGGCCGTAATCAGTTTGATCTAATATCAATGCAATCCGACCACTTCTGTATGAAGATAATATAGTGTTATATTCCCTAATTAATCAAAGTTTGAAAACATGTAACTGTCGAGAAGTCTGGTAAGAGCGTAAACAAAACCTCAACGCCTCCTGCTCCCGCCAAAATCTGCGACACGATACTGGTTTTTAGCAAGTAAAGAATGCCGCATATCTATAATATACAACGGATGGCGCAAAAACCGGCCCTAATTTTGCTGAAACAGCCACGAGGCAGCAAAACCCTTTAGCCTTGTTATGACGTTCAAATCTATATTCATTCTACCCCAACTTTTGTGTTTAATTGGAGTAACCTCTGAAAGTTAAAATTTATACATTAAATATTCCGATTTTAAATATAAAGTTTTATTCGGCGTTGCTTAATGTAACTGATAGATGAAAATTGTAAGAACAATACAATAACCCTCCCATATTTCCTCCAGGTCCCAAACAACGTTCCTCCAGGTATGACTACTTGCTAAATGTAACTTAATTTACATGATGAATATTTTTTCTTTCTTACTATATTTCTATGAGTCTCGTTAACACTTTCACTGCCAGGAACCCGCCCAGCGGGCGCCTACGCCATGCTCGACCGTAGCCTTACGCGGTAGTGGTTCTTGGCAGTGAATGTGTGAATAAGCAATATGTGTGAAAATGTTAAGAGTCCCCAGCACTGTCAACTAAAGTTGACTCTCTATATAAACGTAATTTTCATTTTAAAACAGTATACTGGAATAACATCATTTTGTAATACACAGTGGGATCCGCCATCGTTCGGAAACTAGTTTTTGTGGCTAGAAATCATAATAAGACACTAAAATACTTCATAGAGAAAAAAAGTGATTATAGACTTTATGAGACACCGAGTAAAAACGTTCTACTGGCTTTATATTTTTCTATTTTAATTAGCAACAGAAACAAATTTCCGACCTATATGGCAGATCTCACCGCGTACACAAAGTTTTAAGGCATTCTAGCGTGTCGTTTTAAAAAGAGAAGCGAACTACCGTTTGTATGGAGAGACGAGCGAGCGTCCTGACGACCCCTAACACGCATAGTGTATAATTTCGACAGTGTTAGATATTATTCATAAACACAAATTTTCCGAATATCATTTAACAACAGAGGGAATTTTCAGGGTAAAAAAAATATATCTAATCTAGCCTACATCCCATATCCCTTCTTCTACAAATTAATAATCTACGTCGACATATTAGTTAGGCGCAGTTTGGCGAAAAACGGCGTTCAGATATTAAATATTTTCTCTCTTTGGGATTTTGTATGCTCCCATTTCAAGCAGAATTAAACTGCTTAAAACGGAAAAGGAAAAGTAAATAACTGAATGCTTCTCGTAATTTATCGTTAGTTAAATCTTTGAATGAAACAATTGAGAAATTAAACTAACTTGGTTACAATAGACTGTTCACTGGCGTCGACAGTTAGATAAAAAAAACACAAACACAGCCTTAATTTAAAGAAAATGTCAAACGCAAACAGTTCACAAAAGTCAATAGGGTTGGTGGCTGGCTTATTTAAATTTGTAGACGTTTTCTGAAGCAAATATCACAAAAAAGGGCTTTTGTGAAGAAATCTGAAGAATATCATTAATCACGTCTGTTGATCTTCCCTTAGACAAGTTTGTATAAAGTGTATTAATAAAACAGTGTCCTTCTAAATTTCCATCGAACAATAAATGTCGTCTAAAGATTGATTAATGAATTTAAAGACAGCTATACAGGGATTGGGCTTAACAAAAAGTTTCAAGAGGCAATTAACGATCGTTATCAAAGGATTAGTGCCCGAATGGGAACTCGGACTCTGTCCTGGCCAGAGGCTTCTCAATAATTAAAATCCATCCGAGTAGAAGGGAATTCAATGCACTCAAAAAACTACCTATTATGAATAGATACCTATTAAAACGTAAGTATTGTAATAGAGATGGAGAGTATCGATCGAAGCATGCTCAACGTCAAGGTAAACGACAAAATAAAAATTTGAAGATCGAAAATTAATACATCGAAGTACAAAATATCGCAAATCTAAATATTGAACCATTACGAATCTGTGTCATTGATTTCGCTGCTGTGTGAACTGGATACGTTGTCTTGATAGAACAAGAATTTTTTTGATATCATACCAGGCCTTTTTATTTTGATTTCCTCACGCAAACGTCGTAAGAGGGAACAATTGTAGTCAGAATTTATGTTGTTACCTTTTTCAAGGAAATCTATCATTATAACCCCTCGGCTGTCTCAAAAAACTGAGGCCATCACTTTCCTGGCTGACAAAATGGCCTTGGCTTTCGTAGGAGGCGGTGACCCTGACCTTTTCCATTGCCTGTATTAATAAAGTAATAGCTTACGAAGCAGCAGCAGTGGAATCGGAAGCGCCACAATAGATTGTTTTATTATAGAGTCAATGTTTATAATCACACGCGATATTATTTAATTTAATTTACACTCTATTTTCTTTGTTATTTATTTAGACACGACACACTTGACAAATTATTTTTCAATGGACAATAGCATAGAGTTTGAATACTTAGGTAGGATGTCAAAACTATTTTAAAGATTGTATTTTTGACTCTGGTGTGTTGTGATGAAGCCAAGTCTCATTCGTAGTTAACGAAACTACTGAGTAAGTCTTTAAATAAGTCCAAACTATCCTGTGGCATCGTGTGGTGTGTTCGTTTATTTTCAGTTGAAATAAACCGAGGGACCCACCTGGCAGACACCTAGTAAAATCAACCGAGGGACCCACCTGGCAGACACCTAGTAAAATCAAACGAGGGACCCACCTGGCAGACACCTAGTAAAATCAACCGAGGGACCCACCTGGCAGACACCTAGTAAAATCCAAGAACGTTGGTGATGACATATATTGATTTAAACTTTCACGATTCTCACACATTATTTATACTAAACGGGACTTAATCGCGTATTAACTTATTTATTTACCTCACTGAGGTCTCCCGACGTTTCGGATGTGTTGCAACATCCATGGTCACGGGACAACTCAACTTCAACTCGGGTTTCAACACGGGGGGCTTGGTGATGACGTTCTGTACTCATTCATAAAAGATGCCAATTGCTTCCGCTATCTCACTGACCCTCGGTCGTCTATCATTCATAATCATTTCTGAAATGTTCTTTACATTTTCATCTATAGTAGCCTTTAATGTTCTGCCACTCCTAGGCCTATGATCGTCTTGAACGGCTTCCCTACCACGCTTGAAATCCGCGACCCATTTTTGTATGGTGGCATTGATGGAGCGGATTCCCCTAGTGTCTGACACACTTCTTCGAAAATTTCCTTTAGTGTGAAAACCCTTTTTTTCGAAGCAGTAGATAACGGAACGGTGCAAAATTTTAAACGAAATCGCAAACCTTCTTTAGTATTCCGATCACAGATTTCACAATTGTGACAGGAGAAAAACAAATAATAGCGCAAAATGATGAAAACACATGAGCGTATAACCCGCCAGCGTTATTTCTTTTTTTTTACTTTATATTTGACCTTAAAGTCGCCGTCAATAGAATTTCTTAACTATGTAAACAAACCGCCATAGTGAAAGACAATTTCAATATGGCGGTTTGTTTACATAGTTAGCAAATTCTATTGACAGCCACTTTAGGCTTAAAACTTTTCAATTTTTTTTAATGCTAAATATTTCATAAAATATGAATTGTGCGTCTGTTATCAAATTTAACTGAATAAGACCCACTTCTTGACATCCAATTGAGCTCAATTTTAGTATACCTATTTATATTAGTCCCCAACCCGCACTAAGCCAGCGTGGGGACTACTGCCCTCATCCATGAGAGGAGGCCTGTGCCCAGCAGTGGAACGTATATAGGCTGATTTATTATTATATTATTATTATTATTTGTATTTGGTTAAATTTATTTAAAATTTGAAAATGTTGTTATAGTATACGACTGACTTAATGCCATACGAATAAATAAAATTTATATTTGGTGACAATTGCAATCTGTCAATGCAATCATCCACAAACCCACAAACAAACATTGCAAGTTTTACAAAATCGTGTAAAAACTACCAGAACCGTGAGCTGTATACCTCGTGAGTTTTCAAAATGTTTTTTTTTTAACTCTCATATTTCCGATTGACATACGAAAGCATTTTTCTCCGACCTAAAACGGAAACGCTTTGCTCTTCGCTCACTCGGTCAATAATGAAAAATGTTTTATTAAATAAAAATAATGTTTAATTATACAAAGTATTGCATTACAAATTATAATTACGAAATGTAATTTGTAATTAGAATTTATAATTGAAATTACATTTTGTATTGCCCAGCTGCGTATATCTGAAAGAAAAATGTTGCTTTTGTTCAGGGTTTCCACATTTACGACAGTTTGTTCCAGCTATCTGTCCCGGAATTTTTTATAAAGCTGTCATTGAAGTTGTAACCTTCTGCCATGGGTTAATAGAGTTGCTTTTTGAATGTACTACTTCGATGCAATTCGGCCAACGCAAATAATCTCAAGTATATACCTGCTGATATGAGACGTGATTCTTGAACCACGTGCAGCCTTTACGACTTCGGCATCTGCAGCCAACACTAGCTTTATTGTATACATAACAACTTATTTACAACTCTTCCGAAACAAATACAATACTGTCCAAGTTCTGACTTTCATATATGGTTACGTCAGAACTGTCCATAAAGTGGCATTTATTTACCGCAATACGAATGCTTTATAGCATTAAATAAAATTGTCACCAAATTCTCTAACTACGATAAATAAGTTACGTTAACGGTACTAATGCGCTTAAAATGTTAAGTTGTTAGATTATTCACTTCTTTTTCTTTATTTTTCCATGTAAATCTTGAATCTCGCATGAGCTAGCATATTGTATATATGCAGTGTATATGCATACCTACATATTATATTGCAGCTAAAACTGTAAAAATAAAAATAATAATAATATTTTTCTTTATTAGTTATAAGCAATAATAACTTTTTCACCTCACCGGCTCGAAAAGGCTTGCTTTATCGCTCAAAATCTGCGCCCAAAAGTCCATTTTATCCGCTAGCGTGGAAAGAGTTTTTGAATTTGGAACGTGACGGTCTATCGCGAGACCCAACTTTTTTCTATACAGAATGAGAGGTGCGTTCAGAAACTGATGGTGTTATGCCAATAATAAATTGTTATTATTTTGATGAAATAAAATTAATAATACTTATTATCTCTTAATTAAGTAGGTACATACGAAATATTAACATTTAGACTGACTTATAAGGATAAAGTACGAATAAATAATTTTAAAATGTCGTTTTATCCTTCTAAAAATTTCGCTTTTTTGGAACGCACCGTTTGAAAAGTTAATTTAAGAAAAAACTCATATACATTTAATTTTGTTTTGTTCTAAACCCACAGACAGTAAAACCAAAATAATGGTGGTTATTTATAGATTTTAGTGCAGAAGATATAAAGATATATATATATGAATTATGATGCCTGCTAAGTTTGCGGAAAAAGTGAAATAAGCGCATTTGAGTCTTAGTTTAAACCGTGATTACCCAACAATATACTTTGACTTTTTTGTGTAGGTAAGCGTGAGGTTATTTAAAGATGCAAAAATATTTATGTTACATTTAATAATTATAAAATGCTAGATCTTGATGAGATGTAAACAAACCTTTATTGAAAATGAGCATAAGGTCCAACGTACTTCCATTACATTTACTTACCTACAATTTTCCTCGCGGTGGTGAGGTGAAAAATTGTGTGTTTCGCTCGGCAGCAAAATTGTTTGGCGTCTCGTGCCTTGAAAGCCTCGCTATGCTCAGGATTGTACTTTTGAACCATTCGCTTCGCTCATGGTTCAATTTTACAATCCTTCGCTAGCTCGGCTTTCAATAATAAGCACTTGCGCCAAACAACAACTTTGCAGCCTTGCATAACAAATAACTATAAAACCCCATCCGGTTGGAACTGTACATCCACGGAGTAGGTACTTTGTTTCCCGACAGTTAAACACTTTGTTTGATCAAAAACCGCTCGGTATGTGTATTGTATATGACATCTTATATAATGCAAGATATCACGTCCCTGATGTATAGTTCCACCGAAATGTGTTTCTACTTTTTTTTGTTGTTTACATACCCCAGGTCCGTTGCAACGCACTATAATCTACCATCTTTTTCGGTACTTTTTTGTCGACATTAAATGTAATGCTACTTAAAAATGTAATTCTTTGTAATGACTGTTTGTACCAAAATAAAGATTAAAAGAGAAAAAAAATAAGTCCGCCTTTTGTACTCTAAGATATTATTTTGTGCAAAAAAGATTAAATAAATAAAACACGCTAGGGAAAAATTCTAGGTACTTCAGCCAGCGAGAGACGTTAACTTTCGTACTTTCCATGGAACCTAATTAATGAAGAAAGCCTCACAGGCATTTATCGCAGTTGTCTGCGAAATTCTATGATTTACTACACTATGCGAGTAAAATGTACTATTATAAACGTCTTAATTTTACTACAAAATTCTAACAGTACGATACTATCAACATTACGGCATGCAACTAAAACGCTCTATATGAGTCGCCGCAAATCTGTTCGAGGTTCTACGTAAAGTGCTGCTCTAATCCCGCGTGGCAGGAAGTCAAGACTTACACGTTAATCCGACCCACACTGACATAACAGTTAAGAAAGCCCCATAAAACAAGACAGGTGATACGCGGCAAAGCGGAGCCAAATGGGGAGTCGAGCCAGACCACTTTAAATGGCTGTGTTTCACGATTTAATTGCTGACCTCCCTAATTACGCTGCCCTTCAATGTATGTTGGCACAAATTGGGACTTTTCGTTCGCATACCTCAGTTTAAACTCTATAAATGTGCACATGTATAGGTATGGAACCCAACTGCCTGGGTAGCCGGATAGAATAAAGTTTGGTTTGTCAAAAGTTTTTGGAACTATTCACTCCCTTCTGAAGTTACCCCTTTCGTGTTCATATTACATTTGAGTAGCATTCCGACTTACTTAGGGTGAGTTGCACCAAACCGTCTATAATCGTAAGCAGTGTTCGTTAAAATCTGAATGTATGGAACGTTTGACAAGTTTCTATGGACTGACAGCTGTCAGCGCCATATTTAACGTTGATCGTTCTGTAATCGTAAGTCGGTGCAACCCGCCCTTACTGCGGCATTTTTTATGATAAATGTCACCAACCGATGAAAATCTCATTGATAATTTCTACCAATTTTTTTTTTCAGACGGTTACAATTTCCTAATTATTTATCCGCGTCTGCAAAGCTTATAAAGAGTTTTTCAATATTAAACTTTCGCAAAATCCCTGCTTTTTAGCAATTATTCCTAGCAAAAAACTTGAAACCAGTCCTTGGGAGTCTGCAAATTGAAATTTTCGCTCACGGCAGCCAGGCAGTGTGCCAGTTTCAAGCGGGACACTTTTCTTTTCACCTCACCGGCTCGAAAAGGCTTGCTTTATCGCTCAAAATCTGCGCCCAAAAGTCCATTTTATCCGCTAGCGTGGAAAGAGTTTTTGAATTTGGAACGTGACGGTGAACGGACGGAATGAGAGGTACGTTCAGTAACTGATGGTGTTATCCCAATAATTAATGGTTATTATTTTGATAAAATAAAATTAATAATACTTATTATTTCTTAATTAAGTAGGTACATACGAAATATTAATATTTAGACTGATTTATAAGCTAATAGCTAAAAGCATAAGCGAATTAGAGCCTTAGTTTACCCGTGAGGTGAGTATTACCAAACCATACCTTGACTTTTTTAGTGTAGGTGAGCGTGGGGTTATTTAAAGATGCAAAATTATATATGTTACATTTAATAATTAAAAAATGCTAGATCTTGATGAGATGTAAACAAACCTTTATTGAAAATGAGTATAAGGCCCAAATTACTTCCATTACATTTACCTAATACAATTTTCCTCGCGGTGGTGAGGTGAAAAGTTGTGTGTTGCGCTCGGCAGCAAAAATGTTTGGCGTCTCGTGCCTTGAAAGCCTCGCTATGCTCAGGATTGTACTTTTGAACCATTCGCTTCGCTCATGGTTCAATTTTACAATCCTTCGCTAGCTCGGCTTTCAATACAAGCACTTGCGCCAAACAACAACTTTGCAGCCTTGCATAACAAATAACTATTTCCAGTCTCTTTGCGAGGCGCCGAGACACTTCATACGCCCGCAGAGCTGAATCATGACACATTATTGTTGTAGGACGCGAACGCAGATTTTCTTTTAAAATCTCAACTGGTTTATCATCCGTCTTTCAGAGAAAAGTTTTGCGATTGAATCCTGCCGCTGTTCGCCGTAGTTCCACGTTCAACTTGCGATAAGTAAGATGCTCTCTACCCCAGTTTCATGGTATTGAAAGATTTATTATTTTGTTTTTATTTTATTGCTTCAAACTTCGGTCTTGCGGATGTTATCGCTGATTTATTTTTCGTAAGTTTATAACCAGCCTAGCCACGTGCGACAGCAAAATAAATATAACATTCTATTACTTAGTTTACAAAAGTGGCACTTTGGTCTGAAGGTAACGCAAATCTTGTCTACAAGAAATCATCGTACCTAAAGTAGGTATAACTTCTTAGTAGCATGAATAAAACAGTACTGTTTTCGTTAGTTTCAATTTACATTGTTATAACCTTTTATGGACAGTTTTTAGTTGTAAGTAAGATATTAATTGGTACCAACGAGTCAGTAACGAAGCTCATTTTACAACTAAGTTAGAGTTTAAAGTACACAATATTGGCCTCGGGGGCTGCGGAGCACAGCGGGCTTTGATAACGATCTCGTCGAACCCACACAACAAATACAAGAATATTCTGTTCGCACCGACAAAACCGCTGAGCACGTACCTAACTCTTGTAACTTTTAGATAAAATTACATGTGTATTTACGCTTTAGAGATTTATACAGAAATATATGTATTAATAAATAATTTCTACTCATAAAAAGCTTGTGTTATAGGCACCTATATTAATAGGAGACGGTATAGTTCATCATCATCATCATCATCATCATATCAGCCAAAAGACCTCCACTGCAGGACATAGGCCTCCCCCAAAGAGTGCCAAAGTGAACGGTCCTTCGCCTCCCGCATCCAGCGGACTCCCGCAACCTTTACCAGGTCATATAATAGGAGACGGTATAGGTACAGTGTATAGTTAATAGATATAAATACTACTTACAAGGTAGCTCTACCTACATTTAAAATAGTAACTTACTGGGATATGAACCCAGAACCTTCAGCATACAACCTTACCGAAAATTTGTAATTTTTTTAACTATAGTATAGTAGGTAACTTTCTACTGTAGAGGATAGAACAGGAAATATGCTGAAGCACCTTTTAAGACACGACGATTGCTTTAACACTGACATAGAAGGAAAAGTTGAAGAGAAGAGAATGATAGTTAGTAAAGCCAAGATACATAAGTACATAGATAAAATTAAAGGAAAAGTATACGTCGTGTCGTATTAAGGTGTCAAACCACGATCAAACAAAAGGCTGAGAACAGACAAACATGGAAGCTGCTCAACCGACAAGAGCCGAGCTCTTAAATTTATGCTGAACTTACTTGAGTTATTGCTCATTTATAGATTTCAGCGCATAACCGAATTACTGGTCATGTAATGTTCCATTTCTGTGCAACTACGAGTTTCCCAACTAAAACTGGATTAGAGGAGTCCTAGGAAATCCTCCAAAGCGGCTCTGCGGGAACTGTTCGCAAAACGGGCTACACAGAAGGTCCGCTTCGTAAATACTCGTGTGTCTACAGCTGTCATCGCATGCTTACTCGTATGTACATCGTAGTAAACACGGAGCTTACAGACAGAACACGACCTTGGTTGTTAAAGCGTCATAACTTTAACCGAGGTCGTATTCTTACATGTTACGGCATGGTGACGAGGAATAAATACAGTATTAAGCTAAAAATTCCTCACTACTACACACTACTAACTTGTGATTATGGTGTTATCAATAAAGTATTGTATTGTAACGAAATGCATGGTCGCTGGAAAATGTAGGCCGAATTCTGCATTTTGCAGACATGACTTGTTCACACTTATCTTCAATTAGTTATGTATATGTTTGATTAATTTTATAGTAACTGCTTCACTTGTAGTAGCTACGAATTTGCAAATATCTGTCCTCGACTTTACTGCCAAAGCGATGTAGTCTGTAGAGACCCTCGATGTTGACGACTTAAGGTCACAAAGCCATGGACGGCAATGTGAACCTTCTGTAGTTGTCGGTGTATTTTACCGATATATGTTCTCAAGCTGCAGTTAGACACAAATCCCTGGTTACGGTGTAGCCGGCAGCTCTTACGGGATCTGTTCGAATAAGCACATTGAATTGGCATCGGTTTTCTATTTGTCGCACAATCGTTCCGTCACTTTAGCATTAACGTGTCTCCCGGGACTCCAGTCTTCTTTCTGATGAACTTAGGTTCAGCGGGTGAAAGCGAGTTATAGATACAAGACGAATGTAAATTCAGCATACTATTGTGGTATATTAATTCATTAATGTATACAATCTAGCTACATATGCCGCCAATACGAAATTGTATTTGCCCTATTGTTATCAGTTCTTTTTGGGGACTTTACTTTTCTAGCGACAATAACTTAAAGAGCGATCGAAGCAAACGAAGTTGGGTCAAAAAACGTTCGGATGTCCGGATGTCCCACTGTCCGTCTGTTATCTTCTACAGGTCGCATTTCTCAACCGACTCTCGTGAAATTTTGTAAGCAAGTTCGATAATTATACAGAATTTTTTGTCGATTCCGTATTCGGAAATTAAAAAAAAAACATAACAGACTTGCGGTTTCTACAGCTCGCCGAGCTACTTTAGGTGCTTACCTAAAACAATGGCAAACAAATAACCTTATTTATCTACGCACATATCATTAGTGCTCTAAAATGCGTTCAGAAACCGTCGGAAATGACCGGCATTACTACAACCGATTTTACTATTTTTGTATCGTTATGAGTTTAAATTTGGATCAGCTGTCAAAACTCAAGTGGGTCTCTATTCTAGTATCCATAGATATTAAAACAGTTATCGATACGAAACGTCAATTCAGCACGTTTTTTAATACAAACCGCACGACATTATTTGATATCGAGTGATATGAGTATAGGGACTTCATTCGTTTGTCTATGAATTTAAAAAAATCATTCGTTATGACGGATGATCGAATTGCCGCCATTGCTGTTGTCATTTATTTGTTGGTTTTTTGCTGTTACTTACTACTACTCGTACTTACTACTTATGATATGTGTGTAGATAAAGTAGTGTATGCAACTGTACATAATTTGGCCTTAAAACACTCTCGCTAACGCTCGTTTCATAAAACCACACTCGTATTTTAAGGCCTCTCATTATGGATCAGTCGCATAAACTACTATTATGTGACAGTGTGATTTCTATAAATACGAGTAGAAACATTTTCTTGAATGCATGACTTATAGCGTATAGCGTTATTTGGTCTCTGGCGAATAACGCTACGTGTGCTACGCCGTAGGACGTGGGAACATTTTACCGCTTTGCAGGTGACATCGCTCGTAGAGTCATGTCATGACTCATGAATAATGTGAGCTATTAGCCTCGGAATAGGGTAGTTTCATTAGTCATTACCAATGTTATTTGCTCTACCAGAAGAACTATTACTACGCATATTTTCTCGGAGCCTAGAATTCTGTTAGAATTTAACTGTTAGAATAACAAATACATCGCTTAATGAATTCCGTTTAATGTTTCCTGCTTTTTGACACGCCGCATCATAAACATTGCCTTGCTCTCAGATATAACACAAAGTGCCGGCTTTTCTTATATCTCACTGCAAACAATGAAAAACTGAAAGGCGAAAGCTGACCCGGCCTCTGCAATTAAATTAAAAAAGGAAAACATGGAGCCAAGGCTGAGGGGTCTATCTGACTAAACGTATTCGATTCGAGATCTAATTTGTCAATCTTGCTCGCTTCCACGCACGTTAAGCTATACGTAGCAGAAAGGAGGAGTTTGCGCAACAAATGTACATTTGATTTCTATCTTGTTAAACAAACTTACGAGTCTTGTAATATTCATGCCAATTATTAGCTGCCTTCGAGATTTTCAAACGAGTAAAGGACCTGAAAGAAAGTGTACTGAAAATTCGCAAAGAAAATATGATCGTCTCAATGTTAAGGAAATACAGGATTTAAGTAACTGCGTAGGTGCCAGTCTCGTGCCAGTTAGGAAATTCTAATAAGTCCCGAAAATATTTACGACCTCTTTAGCCTAGTTGGTAGTGCCCGCCTACGCAGCTGGAGGTCCCGGGTTCGTATCCCGGGTCCTCGTATAATATTTGTTCCGGAGTCATGGATGTTTTCTATGTATTTAATTATTTTTTTATATATATACTAGCTGTACCTGCGACTTCGGGAATTAACGCATTTGTTATCTTGGACACAGGACATGTATTTCCAATTTAACCTATCAAGTAAAACGTTGATCAAACCTTTTATTGAAATAACTCCTTCATACGAATTCAGTGCATTAGGTCCATACTAGAATCGATTTCTATTAATGTTCGTTTAGTATGCGTTTTGTAAAAGGTGTAGGTATCACATACATCGGATCGAAATTATTAATCAATCAATCTTTGTAGGTATATTATTAATCAATCAATCTTTGTAGGTATATTATTAATCAATCAATCTTTGTAGGTATATTATTGCCCCATATCGGTATTGTCGACGAGCAATTATTAATGTTGGATAGTTACGGCAAATCCACCATTTTGAACACTAACCGTTAACAATTTTTTTTAAAAGAATTCAAATCCTACATAGATCTAGTATGATAAGACTCCCAAGTTTCGCTTGTTCCTCGTACCAGGGGAGGGGTGGGACTATACGATAATGCGGTGCTGCAAGCCCCCCTGATTGGCCTTTTCAGTGACAGCAGCATGCTAAGCAACGCCTCATACTAAGGTATCTACTAAGATCGACCTCCTCCTCAATAAACCAAAGCACATATGTATGATTATTAATTTCTGTGTATGAAAAACTACTGCTATATTTTCCAAACGTTGGAGAAAGTGGTTGCTGCAGCGTAATGATAGGAATGATTCTGGCCGATTCTATTTTTAATTCAGAAATTTATTATAAGCGTCTAGTACCTACCCATTAGTTTGGGACTAGGTTGATTTGTATAAAGTTGTCGGAAATTATTTATTTAGATATTTTACTTGCATAAAAGCAGAAAACGAAACGTAACTACTATGTTAAAAATGAACACAAAGTAACAATATCAAAAGTATAGTTTCAGTAGTAAAACACGAATAAATGCATTATGCATGCGTAGTAGGTACAACCTACGTTGCAGTAAAAGTGTCGATTTTTAACAAACCCCTTAAAAATCCATCAAGCGGCATCATTAATCAGGAAAAGTTCTCGCTACATTATAGGAAAATGTCGCTACGAATCAGGAGCAAGCGTATTAAGTAGCTGGACTGGGTTTACTATGAGTTAATATTAAGCGAATATTAACATACAAGTGTAGCAAAACTACGGTTTAAAATGAGTTTCTGGCTTAGTACTTGAGCGAAAAAGTCATGAAATGTGAAAATACTTGGAGATCTCTCGCAGTATAACATTACAAACTGGGACCTAATCCTGGAACGAGTTTTGACGTATTCAATTCATATGTAGTCCTGGTTCGTGGGCTCCCTCTTTGCTAAGATAATAGCCAAATGTTTGTGACTGTGATAGTCATATTTATAACGGACTAGCTTCTGCCCGCGACTCGGTCCGCGTGGAACTCGTTTATAAATATCGTAGCTCCGTACAATTTTTTGCCCCCCATTTCACCCTCTCAGGGGTTTGTTTCGGGAATATAAACTATCCTAACGTTATGGACTTAGGTTAACCTCACTAAAACTCAGGTCATAATTGTAGGTAGTTCATAGCTCATTTCTAGGGTCGATTTTACCACTTTACCTGCCTTAATGTTCAATGATGTTCAAATTCCGCTATCGCACCAGGCCCCGCGCGTATCATAGTGGGCCTTAACAGGCGATTTTGACAAGATAGAGCGTCAGTCTCGTTCTATCGAACGGTGTCAGCCAATGACGGACGTGTCACTTTATTACGTGATAAGCAGTGATCGGAATAGGCAGAGTATAAATACCTAAACTTAGTATAACAAAGTCATGAAGTGGAGACTTCCTTGCGATAACTTTTTTTCCGGGACTTCCCGGATTAAAAATTAAAGTTATATAGAAGTAAAATAATAGTGTTTGGAATAATTGAATCTTGGATGTATCAATAATTCAGTAGTAACAGCAACACTATTTTTTTTTTTACTTTACATGAAACTCACCGACCGAAAATTCTTGTTACTTCTATATTTCTTTGGACTACAGAAGAAACAGCAATTTTATTCTATTTTTAAAATTAATCTGTCTCTTTTATCCTCGTTCACATTTCGTGTTTAAGTGAAAGAGATAGACAAAATAGTAGTCTTATCTATTATATTTCTCGTGGTTCCTATTGTTATCGTGTAAAAGGGAACCAGATGTCGTTATCACTTGTTGCTGCTACCTGCTATCCTTTTTATGCATTAATAATAAGTTGACAATACAGTTTCATACCATCCTTTATCGAGTACAGACGGGTTTGTACTGTGTTTGTATAATATTTCATTTGTATTACGACGTAATATTTATAAAGAATCCGTTTATATTATTGGTTGTTTTATTTTGTGCCTATTGATTCTATTGAACCCGAAAAACATTGTTTTTTATCCCATTTATAAAATATTAGTTACTTAGTAAGTTCCCGGGATTTTAGTCACGCAAAAATATAGTCGTAAGGAAGTCTCCACTTTTTGTCTCTGTGCTACTAAGTTTAGGTATTTATACTCTGCCTATTCCGATCACTGGTAATAAGGCCGACCATGATACGGGGTCAGGTGAGGAATCTTGGTGTTATAATGGATTGCACTTTGTCTTGGGTACCTCAGGTGAGCGAGGTCAGCAGGAAGGTGTTCGCTTCCGTTGGTTCTCTTCGTCGGCTTTTTGCCACTCGCCACTAAAATTACGCTACCCCACTCTCTTTTTCTCCCCACTCTAGACTATGCTGACATTTGCTATCTGTATCTGTCTGAGGATCAGCTGAATAAACTCGAGCGCCTTCAGAATCTGTGTATTAGATTCATATGTGGTTTGCGCAAATATGGTCACGTTTCTTATTTTCGTTTTCAGCTTAAATGACTTCCAATTCCATCGTGAGCGTGAGTGTCATATTCTTGCGCTAATTTACAGCATACTATTTGTTCCCACTACGCCTCCATATCTTTAAGAGCGATTTAATTGACTCACTTCCATCAGATCCTCTTGAATCGTTGCATATAAGATGCGGTGAATCTCTTCCCATCTTCAAAAATCAGTTGAATCATTATTACGTGTTGACACATATGTACGAGTATTTATAAAAGTATGTACTCGTGTTAAAGTGTGTATCTATTGGTTAAGTTAAATTTAGATGTGTTATCATGCTCTTTTAGCTGTTTTCTTGCAGAGCCTGTTTACAGTTCTTGTTAAAAAATTCCTGCTACCCTAAGGTTGTCTGGAAGAGATCGCTTTAAAGCAATAAGACCGCTTGTTGTTATCATTATTTATTTTGTCTTGTAATATTCTCTGTTATTTGTGGTGCAATAAAGAATTTTATTATTATGTATCTCCGATTGAAATTCACGGGGTGAACCCCGGTCATTTGGAAGGCGTGCGTGGGGATATCGATCCAACACGTAGAGGCCCTTTGGAGACGAAGTTTAATATGATGTAATACACCTGCCTATGTCCTTCCCTGGGACTCAAATTATCTCAATATCAAATTTCATCGAAATCGTTTCAGTGGTATGTAAACAGATAATATTAGCATCGATTGAAATGGAATTGTCAGTTGTAGAATATGGGTCCGACAAGTACCGCGCAAATGCACTCAAATTCTCTGCGACTTTGGCCAGTAGTCGGGAGTGATGGTACGGGGCGCTAGCTAACCTATACTTGAAAGGAAATATTAAATGGGTAAAGCTGTCGGGGACGGAGAAAACGTGTTACTCAAGTAAGGAGAACATTAAGGTTGTAATATCAGAATGCTTTGTTTTCATGAAAATGTAAATAGTTTATGATGGAACGCATGACGAAACGAGGAGTTTCGTCATGCTTAGTTGAAAAAAAAATAAGTTTGAATACTCATGATATTTTTCATTGGTATTCTTAAACTACAATTGCCATGTTATGACCAACGATGAGGACACTATTCAATGAAAATTATACCATATTGTCCAATTAACGCACTGATAAATATTAAGTAATTTCAAATTGTACAACCAACAAAAAATGGTAACATGAGAGGAGGCCTGTGCCCAGCAGTGGGACGTATATAGGCTGATGATGATGTGATGTGTGAAATAATCTCACCAGCGCGATTCAGGCATCGAATTAGGCGGTACACCACCTTCTTCCGGGTAATTCGACCAACTTTGACGCTAAGGAAAATTGTGGCGCAACTCAAACATTATCATTACTCATTCTCATTAGGTATGTACCTAATGTTATGAACGGGCTTCGACCAAATATCAAGGTAAACTTATTTTAAATTCGCTACTGGTAAATTTACTTGAAAATAATATTTGAGTAAGCAATATTCCTTGCTTGCTATTAGACAGAGGTAGCTAAGTCCGCTCGACGTAGGAAAATGTGATAATGCAACTTACTCCTTACTTTTAAGATAATTAAATTCCATCCTCGTGAAGGTCGCTGGAAGTCGACCGGCTTATTTCTAAAGTTCACGTGAAATTAATTCGTTCCCCGAGGAATTTGCTAAACTTTCAACCCGTTTCATTGAACGTTTTTATTGACAAGACACGAGTAATCATCCTATTAGTTTAGTGTTTACTTAGAAACTTGAAAACTGGGATACCTTTTTTTTGGTCTTCTAAAGACAATTACTCATGAATTTCAAAATTCGATGACTATATACACTATATATGACTATATATATTATTTACACTCTTTTGAGCAATAACCTACATTAACATTCATTCAAGCTAATAGTTGTCTCGTTTTAAGCATTCTCCATCTTCGCTAAATGTAAAACGTAATAGTTAAGCTAAATGACGTCTTAAGTCCTGTCTCGAGAAGTCATTATTACCAAGATACCCTCTAAGACTCTTAATATAATAGCAATAATTATTTTCCTCCACAAAAACAATTACTTTATTACTGACATAAACTACAACGAAAGTTTGCATCAAATTAATCTGTCATAATTATTGTACAGTTATGGATGTATAACTCGTAGTTTCATTAGTTTATCATTCGTTTTATCATTCGAATTTCTTTTTGTGAATGTGATGCAATGCGTTTCTTATATGTATAGGTAGGTATGTACATATGAGAATTAGTATAACTTTTGCCATTATTAAAAAACATAAATAATATAAAGAAAACGATGTGCAGATGAATGTTAATCGTAACTGAACTGATCATCATAAACTTAAGAGCCGAGCTTTTTTCGATAGAGTAATCGTAATGCTGTTCTTCTTTCTACCACTGTTTTGGGCTCTTGATACGACGATACGATTACATTAACTTTTTCTTTAGCTTGCTCCATAAACGCACATCTTTGTCTTCCCCTGCATCCCCTTCTCATCTTTCCTTCAATTATAGTTTTTATGTAATTGTCATGTCGTATCAAGTGCCCTAACATATTTCCGCTTCTATTTTCAATGGTTTTTAGTAGACATCTTCTTTCTCCTATCAAAGTTAGAAACTCTTCTTTTGTTCTTCTTTCTGTACTGCTAATACCTTCCATCCTTCTCCATGCCCACATTTCAAATGCGTTCAGTCTCTCTATATCACGCTGGGTTAGAGTCCACTTCCGTACAACGCTATGCTCCAGATGAGAATTTTAGATGCTTGTGACATATATAAGGCTCAGCGATCTATGCTCTTCGCTTTTTATAATTGTATACAGCTCTCAGTTTGTTTGTACATATTCCTATATTGGTTAATCCTTCCTTTGGTGTTGGGTTTGTTATGTTTTTATTTTTGTGCCTGTATATATACTTTGTATATACTTGTTATGGTTTTGTTATTAGTTAGTTTCTTGTACATATCTTGTGTACATGATACCCTTCTTTTTTATATGTTAGATTCTAAGGTTTGTACATGACTTAGTTAGTTTTATAGTGCATGGTTAGCACGTTAGATTTAAGTTTGTATATTATGTCTGGGTCGGCTATATGCTGTCTCGCCTACGGCTCGCGCTCACTCGCTTCGCCTTGTGCTGCCGCATGGCGGCTGGCTGGGGCGGGGCGGGGTTTCGTGGCCTATGCGCCGCAGAGCGCGCTATCTTTATCACCGCACTTAAGGTGTGGCGTCGATTGCGCGCCCTGCGGTGTTTCTTGTTATTAGATTTAAGGTAGTAGTTAGTTTTTGTATGTTGTTAGGTCCAGGACTGCAGGTTTTGCATATTTTTTGTATATAGCTATAGGTCCCCCTTCGGGGAACAACTTAGAAAGATAGGAGGAAAAAAAACTCTTCGCTTTTGTTTCTTTGGTATTGGTAACACTGTACTTGTTTGAATTTTTTTTTGTACTTGTTTGAATGAGTTTGGAACCACTCCTGTGCTATAGATCTCATCAAGGACTATCTATATATGGACCGACCATCTTCATACTACGCGCCGTAATCCGTTAGTTAGTATCATGCTACGTCGCTAGATGTCGCTGAGAGTGTCATTTAATTCAAAAGTCGTAATTTTTCATTTTCTACATGCGCACAAGCGTGAAGTAACAACCTTCGAGCGTTCAGCGACAGTCTAAGTGATACAGTACATAGTCAATAGATGGCGTTACGTGCGATGTTTCATTCATGTTTCATTACTACGTTCCATTCCATCTGACTTCGCTATTTTTTAATTGTTTTATTTGTACATAATTACTAACAAATGAAATATATTTCAAAGTTCGTTTGCCATTACCTTTTAGTTTCAAAAGTTTGATCAAAAGGATATTTATAGAAATGAGTGCAAGGTGATTGTTATAGTAGGGTACTTATATCGCAGCTGTATGTTTTTCGATTGTGATGTATATTTACTATGGTGGGTAAGTGTGAAGACCCGTATTTGAATGAATTTACTAGTTTTATTCGTTGATGTAGATTGCTTATGGTTTCGAGTGCGCTCAAGTTTCGAGACAATGATTCTCCATCGTAACGTAGAAAAACATATTGGTTTTATGGTGTCTTGATAAATGTAAATATGTGTGTCATTGTAGTGTGTGTAGAATTGTGTAATACATTTGTAGGTGGGTTTGTGGCCAGGAGTACATGCGATATGAGATAGTGTAATTATTACATATTGAGTCAGTACATGCTGCATTACATATTTTTTCGTATAAGAAGACGCGTTTCGGATACCAGGAAGACATAAGTTATACGAGATCACAACTATTATGTATAAAGTTAGGGGAGACCGTGGCTTATAATACAGATTTAAAGTGATTCTGCTACCAGGAGTACATAGGTTGTATACAGTTTCTATAATAACAAGTAACGAAAACGATATTTGTAAGTGGCTTCGTTACCAGGAGAACATGCGATATGAGATGGTATATTTTTTTACATTTAGAGCCGGTACGTAATTTAGCTTACGAAGGGCTGTATCTCGGGTACCAGAAAAACATAAATAATAGAAGGCAGTCCTGTAAAATCAAAAATTGTAGCTTATAATATAAATTTAAAAAGACTCTGCTACCAGGAGTGCATAAATTACACACAGTCATGACAATCACAGATAGCACACATAGTGAGTACTTCCAAGATGTGACACGCGTTCGCTTTGTAGTGTAGCTTACATTGTTGTTTATGGGCACAAAAATACATAGAATAAGTGTTATGTAGTACAATGTATACAGTCATGTTTGTAAGAATAGGTTTTGTACTTGCGCCTCACTTTTTATCTGTATTACAGGGGATGTTGCACTTTTCCGTACAAATACACGTCCAAAACTGGTCCAGCAATAAAGGTAATCTTTAGATATAGCGAGGTCGCGTGCGAGAAAGCGTAGCCTAGCAGCTTTTGGGGTAAGTTGTTCTGTCACATATATCGGGCTATTTTCCTGTTTGGTGTGTCCTAGGTGTTTGGCACAGAGTTTATCGCCAGGCTTATTCACGTTGTGCTGTTTGCACTTCTGCAGGAGGTCCGACTTGGTGATGGATGTGACTAGCTCTACGATGATGGGAGCGTTTTGCCTGTCCTCTTGCTTGGCTCGCACTCTATATATATCGGATATAGCGGAAGGTGAGATCACGTGACCAATCGAATTGGAGAGTGTCATGACCATGTCCACCAAATCACCGCGGGTCTCTTTTCCAATTTTAGGTACATTTTTTCGATGGTATTCTTCCTATTTTCTCTTTGCAGATCTTCTACTTTCTCCTCCAGCAGGTTGATGTATTCCCTATCTTCTCTTTTCACAATCTCCAACTTTTCTACTTTCTTCTTTAGTTCGTCTGTTTGATCCGTCAGAAATGCAATAGATTTTTCGATGTTTTTGTTTGTCTCTTTAATTTCTAGGGTTATAGTTTTTAGCTCTTTTTGTTGGGACAGCATGAGTTCTTGAATCATCTGCCTCATCTCCTCTTTAAAGTTTTGGAGTTCTGTCCCTGGGCTGTCGCGGCCTCTTTTTTTGGTTACGTTGAGTGAAAAAATTGAGTGGAGTTTGGGACGTGTCGTTGTAACGTTCTATTTACTCCGAGAGCGTATTGTCGGCGCCACTTACACCCTCCATGTCCGTGCGCGCATGTGTGTTTTCACCCATCATAATCTTGTACGAAGTACCAGGGAGTTATGAGTTATAGGAGCTTTATTATCGCGCAGGTAAGTTGCACGAGTGAGACGCGCCGGTTGGACAATACCTCCCGCCGCGCACTGAAGTACCAGGGTAGCAGCACTTCGCAAGAGACGTCACTTTACCACAACTTCGCTTACAATCACACGGTTTCAAGTTATGCGCTCCTATTATTTGAACACTAATTAAATTGTTTAAAATTCATATTAAATTTGGAAAAATAAACGCCATCTGGTTATTTTGTGTAGCAAAATGGAGCGAACCTGCGAGCAACCTTCAGCAATCAATGGTTCCAGAGGTAGTGCCATCTATTAGATTTGATCATTACTACGTTACTGACGACTAAAAAATATAATCTTTAAAAATTGTGTATTGAAGTGATTTTACGGTTTTGAAATATAGCAGAATGACGTTTGCTCTTAAAAAAATAAAAAAACACGGAAAAATCTTGGTGATAATAACATTTTTGTCACTTCCAGGCTACGAAGCAGCGACATCAAGTTTTAATACGGAATTTTGAGCTTTTTCAGAGTTACGTTTTTTTGTATGAGATTGTAAGTCCATATATAGATAGTCCTTGATCTCATTCACTTTCACTTGTATCTGATACTTAAGACGAAATCGACTTTGATTGTAGTCAGTTACTAATGTAGTATTCGGATGTGTTCGAACATCGTCGTGTACGCACGCAATCTGGAAACTTTGAACCGAAATATGACACACGTTTATTTAAAGTAATTACTACCTGTGAGTTCCTTTAATTGGCTTTCTGTTGCCTAGTAAAATTTGATATTGTCTATGTCTTAGCTGTTGGATCTCCTAATAAATAAAATAAAAATAAAATAAAGTGTTTTACAAACCGTGTTTTCGGTACGGTTTTATAACCTGTTTCACGTCTTAAGGTTATGAATTGTACTGTAATGTAACGACAGCTATATGGTAGGTCTCCACGTACTACCCAAGCTGGTTGATATAACTATAAGACTGAATAATAACAAGCTTGTTCACAATTAGTTTACTACCTTTATACGATAAACCCTGTCATCAGGCAACACATCATAAACTATATATAATGTAGGTACACAGTAGGTACCTGCTGGTCCGCCGCTTCTAGCTTGGCAGGTGAAACTGTGGAATAAGCTCCAATCCTGGCTGCCTCGACAGTCGCCGCTCTTGTAGGTACCTCACCGCATCCTTTTCCGTTTAGCTTCGCTATCCATTCATAGGTTGACGCTCCCCAAAATCACACCGTCAACGATATTGTCGATATTATACAATATGTAGTTAGTTATTTAGTTAATTGTTAAGTTGCAGGGCCCGGGGTTTTTTCCAAAGACAGTTTAAATAAGTACTACATACAATAATATAGGTCTGAGTATATACGTATAGCTACATTTTTAACTAACAAGCACTGGTCACACAAACAAGTCGCAGGCTGGATTATTATTATTATAAAATAGAAATGGCAGCCTCAAGGGCCTTTGCCCTGTCAGTCAGTGAGCATATAAATAAACCGAATTACGAAATATGGCATTTATAAAAACAAATAGATGTGACTCTCGCCAAGATGGCGTGGCGACAAAAGTTCCCCTGATCAGGTTTGCTGACACAATTGGCGTCGCGTAGCGTATATTGTCACATTCAAGCGCTGCCAAGGGTTCGACAATACGCGCTCGCTATGCATGCAGTCGCAAATTTATTCCCGTCAAATAAAAAGTCTGCTTCCGGTAGTGTTCTTTTAGTCAAAAAATAGTATATGTTCGATTAAGGCCCGCAACACACTGGCGTGGGCTGCGGTGGCCAGTCTGTGAGACAAAATGGAGACAAAGAATACTATATACGCATCAAAAACATTCTGTAAAAAACAAGCCAAGTCTAGATGGAGCTGCTTGTTTATCTCTAAAAAGTAATGAAATGTAGACTAGTCACAAAATTTTATTTAGTTAGCAAATAAAGAATAATAAGAATGCCTGAGACTTGGTACGACTTTGTCTAGATTTCATTACTTTTTAGAGATAAACAAGCAGCTCCATAGAGACTTGGCTAGTTTTTTACAGAATGTTTTGATGGGATTTCACTTCTTTTTGTAGAAACGTGGGCTTATTGAAGAATAATAAGAATGCCTGAGACTTGGCACGACTTTTTCTAATAATTTGGTTGGGCTCTTGTGTTTCTAATCAGGGTCACCAGGTACTCCAGATCTTCGATTATCCTAGTTTTTATAGTTTTCCCTTGATGTGTCCATTAAACCCTAACTCTGTACCAAATTTCAGCTCTCTGAGTTTATGGGAAGTACTAGTTCTATTTTTATGATCATGAGTGAGTGAGTGTCATAAATGCGAAACTTTGCTTTCGCTTAACTTCGGAACTAAATGACCTACAGACAAATTTTGGATTATAAGTATGTGATTATAGCTTACTGGATGACGAAAGTTTCTGCGTTCTGGTCTTATGCAGAGGTTCTCAAATAGGGGCCTGAAAATGCGGCGAAATGGTTCCAGTAAAGGATGGTACGGCAGTGTTTGCTTCGCGCTCGACTTGGCGGGGGCACTGCCGTGCCCCCAGATATACTGAGAGAGGCCTTGATCTTTCTAATACCTATGTTAAAGGTGCCCCCAGAGGCAACATTCAAGAAAATATCCGAGACACTTCGTAGTCGATCGTTAAATCGATTAATGTCAAAAAAACTAGTGACCTCTGGGGAGTTTCTGTTCATGCACTCAAATCCATTATAGAAATCATAGCGCCTGAGTTGGCAGTTATATTTAACAACAGTGTCGATTGCGGCGAGTTTCCTGATCTAATGAAACATAGTAAAATCACTCCGTTATTCAAATCGGGTAGCACTACTGACCCCACTAACTTCAGACCAATATCTGTGCTCCCAACATTTAGCAAAATTTTTGAAAAATTAGTTTTGTCACAATTAATAAAGCATTTTAATATAAAAAATTTGATGCATAACATGCAATTTGGATTTACCACATTTGGATCGAATTTGGATCAATATTGGGGCCTTTCCTGTTCCTTATCTACATAAATGACTTACCATATCTCGTAAAGACCCACCATGATATAGTATTATTTGCTGATGACACCTCACTTATTTTCAAACTTATAAGACAGCAAAAAGCTTGCAATTACGTAAACAATGCTATTTCTAAAGTAGTAAATTGGTTTAATATTAATAATTTATTGTTAAATGAGAAGAAGACTAAATGTATTAAATTTGTCACGAATCACGTTGAACACGAGCAAGGAGTGTCTTTGTGAAAGATGAGGAATTGGAACTAGTTGATAGCACAGTTTTTCTTGGTTTAACGTTAGATTCTAAGCTTCAATGGGGTCCCCATATTGCTAATCTCTCGAATAGACTGAGTTCTGCAGCATTTGCAGTGAGTAAGATCCGTCAATTAACAGACGTGAAAACAGCTCGATTAGTATATTTTAGCTACTTCCATAGCATTATGTCATATGGTATTTTATTGTGGGGTGGTGCCTCGGACATCCATTCAATTTTTGTTCTGCAGAAACGGGCTATTCGGGCGATATATAGATTGAAACATAGAGACTCACTTAGGGATAAGCTTAAAAATATTAATATCATGACATTGCATTGTCAATATATCTATGAAAATATTGTGTATGTACATAAAAACATTGTCAATTTTAGGAGAAACTGTGACATACATAATATTAATACTAGAAATAAGCATAAGCTCGCGGTGCCCACCACTCGGCTTCAAAAAATAAAAAAATCATTCATGGGTAATTGTGTAAGGTTTTATAACAAACTTCCTGGAAACGTTACTGAGTTATCTATTAATAAATTCAAGAACTATGTGAAACGTAAACTTATTTCGAAAGCTTATTATAGCGCACAAGACTACATGAATGATAAAACTTCTTGGGACTAATTTTGACTGGATTTATAATATATTTATTCTTTTTAGAAAAAATTGACATTGTGTTTTTAACTAATTATTCTCGTTTTATTTATTTTTTGACATTAGTTTGTCTTTCTAGAAACATTCTAGACTAGTATTTTTTATATAAAATTTTAAATATTTCATATAAATTTTACTTTTTATGTTTAATAAATTACTCTAAGTAATTAGCTTAAGATTATGTTTCTACCTGACGATTTGAAAGTGCTTGTTACTGGGCCTACTTGAATAAATTTAATTTTGAGTTTGAGTTTTACTTACACACTTAAAAAAACATATTTTACAGTACATATGGTGCTACTTTTCCGCACTAGTGCGGAAAAGAGCACTTTTCGTGCTTGTGTCAAAACTTTAAAGAGCCATATGTACAGTAAAACGTTGTACGATACACGTGCGAATAGGTAATTCGTGACTCGTGTCGATTTAAAACACTCCCTTCGGTCGTGTTTTAATTTATGACCACTCGTTGCGAATTTCCTATTTTCGGCACTTGTATCGTAAATAACTATTTCATATACCTAGAATAACGACTACGATCAAAATAAAATAAATATGATAAACAAGTTAAAAAATAGGATACCTATCTAATGCTAACCTTAAACAACCTAAGGTGACTGTAATAATGACATTGAATGACACTTTAATGTCATGAAACTTATGAGATATTCTAACTTTGACGTTTGTCTGCATTTTAACAACGCAGCAAAAACTGAAAAGTAAACCTAAGACGTTCACAGCAAAAGTTAAAAATGGAAGTAATGAGTGAAGAAACTCGATCTCGAACGGATTCCGAGGAAATAATCGAGGAGTCTGCGAGAGACGTGATTACCCAAGGAGACACGGGGAGGCCGAGGGGGTTGCTCGTCGGCAGCGTGCTGCGGACCTGGACGGAAGTTTCGAGACTGAACTATCTCGCCGCGCCGTCTGCAGTAACTTCAAGTAAGCTTACAGGAGGTTGGCTTCAATCGGGAATAAGGTATCTCGCTTGGAACTGACGAGTCAAATGGAACGCACCCTTGTAGCTGCGAAACATCATTCATTCCATCATGCCTTTCTCATTTGCTTGCGCTGTATGTAAAATATAAATAAAACACATTTGCGGACAGCCTTCTACAAATTGACCTAGACACACATTTAGCAAAACTTCTATGTACAATATAAATAAACACTCAAATACCCAGAAAACATCCACGACTTCGGAACAAATGTTCGTGTTAATCACAATCACACAAACAAATGCCTCAACGGGATTCCAACCCGGGGCCGGGACCGTCGGCTTCGTAGGCAGGGTCACTAGCAACAAGGCGAAATAAATAATAGGATCGCCCGTCATCCTTTAACTCCTTCTATCTATATACGTCGCTCGCAGTCCATCTTTATCCAATCCATTTGGAATGCGTAACGTATGTCTATGATCAACCCCCAGGATGCAGTGCCCGCGACCTCCTCGCGGGCACTGCATCCTGGGGGTTGATTATATTAATGACCAATGTCTAGCTATGGAAGTATGGATATGCGCGGCTCGCCTCGCCTCACCTCATATTACACCCGAAAATTGGCCTCTGGTCAGGGTTCTTGTTTCGCGCCTGAGGTTATAAAAGCACGCAAGTAAAAAAGAGATCCTAGTCTACAGTTTAATTTTCATATAGGTACCGACTGTAGTTTATGGTTCTCAATACGACACGGTACTTTTTAATGGGAGGATTTATTTTGCCTAGAAAAAGTTTCAAATTTCAATTTCCAAGAGTTACCTTTCTTTTCTCACTTACTTAAGTCAATTGAAAACTTAAACATTATTTACAGTTAAATATGATTCCGTGCATATTTTCGGTAGGTAACCCTACCTACTATGACGCTCAAAATTTCATTTTGCGCTTTAGCGTGATAAAAGATTTTGTAACTTGAACATGCGCACTAAATGACCAACCTAACACACTCGTATCAAAATGTAACGTGAATGTATGTAAAGTGAACTTCACTTCAGGCTCGTCTGTATTTTTTTTTACAAGCTTTTATTTATTTTCACCTATCCCGTTGTGTCAGTCTGTAATCAAATCTTGCAAGTTAAATTTGATCCACTTTCCGGTTTCCGATTGAGCTCAAATTTTGCATGCATTTATAAATCGGATGACAATGCATGACAATGTATTATTATGACATAGAGCTGATCTCATGATCGAGCTCGAAGGTTGTCATAAGAACTCCGTAATTAAACGATGGGCTCGTTAGAATTGTCTCAATGAGTAGTTGATGATGGTATATGTACAGAAAAGTACAGTCGGCAATAAAAACTTGCACCAAAAATGATTTTTTGTCAAAAACTTGTTTTATATTATTAGGGGACAAGCTTAAACTAATAGAAGTAGAAACCCCATAGTAAGATCAATAAAGCTAGTGTTATGGATACTAGACGACAATATATTTAATAGATATAAATACTTATATATAATTATTATACATATAATACACCCAAGACTCAGGAATATATATTCGTGCTCATCCGTACCGGGATTCGAACCCGGCCTGCCTTCCTCTATTCCTTGCGTCCTCAGCCGAAAACACATCTTACGGTTATATCAGGGTTCATTGAGTAGGTCTGTGAAAAGCAGAGGCGTGGAAAATATGTCCGGGTTTGCGAATGGTCGGCGTTTATCATTCACACCAGATAACCTTTAGGTTTTTGCCGTAATAACGCGTGCAGTATTTGCAATTTCGGTTTCTTTTGCAAGTTCTTGATTCCTTTTTTACAAGTCCTTTTGAAAGAAGTAATAATAACCAACACTTTCTTGGGGTACGAATCTGGCTAACGTTTGTCAGATTGTTAACTTGGGAAGCTCTTTTAAATCTGCCAAGTTTTACTCGCTCTCCTATATATATTTATGCTTATTCTATAATGTATTAGAGATTCACTCCCATCGCTAATGCACGGGTTATGTACAGTAGATCAATATTACCCAAGTATATAATTCATTACTATAACATCTACAAGAATAAAACTACGTACACATTGAAAACCGTGTCAAAGTCGCTCCAGTAATTTCTCATTTTATCGTGAAGTATATACGGAGGACTTGCTTTATAATATTATGTGCTGGTTTATTTTAACTCGACAGTAGCAAATGCGATACAAGTTTTAAGGAATCCGTACTGTCACTTTAAAATTAAATAGATTTTATGTCTTACACTATGAATATTTCGTAAATATTATATTTTCAGGTCGCAGCAGCGTCGGAAAATTTGCAGCTCGCATGCCGTCGATGCTGCTCAACGAAGTTTGGAGAAAGACAGAAGATCTAGCTATTATTGAAGCAGTAAGCTTGTTCAATACCTACGTGCTCCATACATATTCATGAAACATCAGAGAACCAACAGTTATTCTTTCCGCTATTAAATTGGAATCAAGTAGGTACTCTAAAAATTCCACAAAGGATAAGTATTTATTATTCACGGACGCCGTAAAAGAAACTCCACCTGAACTGAAACCGCACATTACATTTTTAACCGACATGTTTCCCCTGAGTCCTAAGATGAAAATCATGTCTCGTTTCGTAAAACAAGCATTAAAAAGTCAAAAAACATGGAGGACTACACAAAACCAACTGAAAAAAACTGTTTCCTTTTTTATACCCACACAAGGTAGTTCATGTCACCCGTAGCTTAATTTCGAATCGATTAATACCTCATTCATCAAAATCGGTTCAGTATCTTAAACGCTACGGTGGAAAACACGTTAATGATACAAACATAGACTACTAAAATCATATCCCTCTGCCGTTGTCCGTCAAATAAAGTGTGAAAGTCGCGAAGGTTCATCACTCATTAGCCAACATATATTTTTCCGAATCCGAATCACGCGAGTCGCCAAAAAGTTGTTTCGCATTCGATGAAATATTCATGAACATAAACTTTCGGTATGAAATATTGTCGTCAACAAGCTCCCTCGGCCATATAATATGCGGGACAGGTAAAAGGGCCGTTAAACATCTTTTGAGGTGATGTTGGGCTCAAAAGTAACGGCAAGGATCGCGTCCCCTACAATTTGATGTACGTCCCCTTGAGTAGGGTCACATTTCATCAGTCTCCGCGGCTTGTATTTCCCCGAGGTAAAAATATCTTATCGGATGTCGTTTTAACTTCAAATACGGTGATTTCGCCAACCAACATAGGAGAGTAAGAGGAGAGCTCATTTGAAAGGATGCCGAGTGAATGTTTTGTTGTTTTGCATTTGTTTGCGTGTGATGAGACTCAATTGGTTTAACCCTTCAACATAACAATGTGGTAATTTAGGATCCTGATGTCAGTCCATGTTGTCGACAGATCAAACGAATACTAAAATAATTTATTGACACTTACCTAATTCAAAATACGTATCTAAAAGTGATATTTATAACTACAACTTAGAAAAGTTGAAAAACCCCCGACATTTTCATTTCAAAGTCAATATCTCAAAAACAGCTAAACAGATTTTCATGAAACATGGCTTAGAACACTCGGGATAAAATTATCTATGATACAAAAAAAAATCGCATTCAAATCGGTCTATCCGTTAGGGAGCTACGATACCACAGACTGATACACAGACAGACACGTTAAACTTATAACATCCCTTTTTTCTTTTTCTTTTCTTCTTCTTTCGTTCCAGTTCCCACAGCACGTGACACCGTTGATGAACGAGGAGCAACTCTGGGGTTGCTTCTACAACTTCCCCGAGCTGTACGACGATGTGTACTCTCCCACGGTCCGGGTGCTCAAGCTGCGCGATATCGCCGAACTTGTCGCCGGGGTCCTCACGAGAGACATGGTCGCTGCCTGCCTCACCTACCTACACCGCACACCGATCTTGGGAGACTACGTTTATATCAAATTGAACCTGTCAGGAAAGGTTAAATTGGCCTTTCGTTATCTAATTTACAATATCTTGTAACAACCATTTTCAACGGTAACCTATCGCAATCACTAAAATCTATTGACCGAATATCGTTTGTCCGAAAACTTTTCGTATTATTATGAGTTCTCCAAATATACAATTCATTCCTTTTTTCATTTACCATTTGATGTTATCCAAATGTTTCAGTTGTCCGAAAAACTTTTACCACTACAGTCATTTGGGCTTTGGCTTGTTACAACTTTTGTTTCACAGCCAATTTTTTACTTATCCATCATTACTTTCTGCATTTCATACGTTTAGCCAAATTTTCTTTTTGAGGGGAATTCAAAAGTAGTTTTACTGCGACACTAAGGCAGGTCGGTGTAGGTACGACGACGAGCGAAGTGTGGAGGAGTGTTAGGTTAGGTTAGGTTAGGTTAGGTTAGGCGACCCTTCAGAGGGAACCAACACCGGCCTGCCACCACTGCGGGGCGGCGGATGATACGGTGCAGCACACGATCCGTTGGTGCCCAAGTTGGGTGAGAGAAAGGAGCGAACTAATTTGGGCGCTGCAATCGGGGGACCTCTCGCTCCACAACATTATCTCGAAAATGGAATTGGAAAGGGATTGGAGGGCTGTGGAGGCCTTCTGCGAGGAGGTAATACTCAAAAAAGAGAAAGCGGAGCGGGAGCGCGAAGAAAACGCGGACGCGCATCCGCTCCGGCGTAGACGGAGGGGGAGAAGGCGGTTGCAACTCGTCAACCGCCTTATCGCCCAGTAGGACCCGTGGGTTGGGAACCCACAGTCTGAGTCCTACACGTCTGGGGGAGGGGTTGTGCGTACCAATGGCGCCCCCCCTATAACGGCAACGAGGGTGTCCGCCGCAGAGGTTTTAGTGGGTATTCCCGTCCAGCCACCACCATCAAGATGGCGGTTCGGAAGGGCGAGTCCCACATACCCCCCTACCCCGGGGGGATGCGTAAAAGCATTTCCTCTGCGTCAAAAAAAAAAAAAAAAAAAAGTTAGGCGACCCTACAGCGCGCGAGCCGAGCGAGCGTAACGAGCGTGCCGCGGCAGCGGCCACCGAAGCGCCAGAACCGAACGCTTTTTTACTACCTAATATGTACCGTAAAAGTATGTGTCAGGTCAGAAGAAATACCTTGATAAACAAATGTTGTAATTATTTGATATCGATGTATTTAAAGAACACACATATAAGTAAGGTTGGGAGCCAATAATCAGGGCGGACAAAATTGGCTTGTCATAAGCGAACTCTGTCTTAGGTCGGTTAGGTTAGGGTTCACTTGTGCCCCTCAGACCAGAAATAGACACCCCGCGCAGCGGGGTGGCGTCGACTCGCTGGCGATTATCAGTCCGCACTCCTTATTTTTTTCATTCACGTATGCGATATGCATTTCGTGATCCGGCGGATTTTGCAATCGCCTGCCGACATATACATTATTTACCATAAATACAGCTTTGGGAGGATAACCTTAGTTTAATTTTAAACTTTTTGCTAAAAGTTAAAATATTATTAAAAGACGAGAAGACCCTATAGAGTTTAATATAATTATTTATTATAAATTTTTATATAAATATTAAATTTAAATTAATAATTAATTATTTTTAAATTAATAATGTTTTTAATATTAAAAATGCATAAGGTAACAACCATTTTCATATACAAACATATAAATTAGTAACATAGGTGTCCTCCGTATAAACAACAATATTATGTCAAATATAATAAAGCCGATTTGATAAAATACGAACAGATTATCAACCTTATAGTTACGTCGGTATAACGATATTGCGGGTACACCAATAATTGGGAATCATGGATTTGTCAAACAATTACATAAGCTAAACCGTAAAATGACCAGCCGTATACGTCGCGAACTAAAGTGTCGGACAAACGAAAAAAAAGGCAAACGAAGTTTGTCGAATAGTAAATGCCGAAATGAAAATAGGACAAACAATTTTAGTGATTCAGATAGGTAACCATTTTCAACCCCCACGCATCAAAGTGGTGTTTAATAAAGTGTGTATCTGACTGTAACAATTAAACTCATACACGGATAAACTTATCTAGTTTTTTATAACTACGCATATTTACGGGTATAGTTTCCTTTTTTCCTTCAGTTTATTAATAGTTATTTTAATTACAGCGACTGATCAACATCGACGTCCTGCAACATTACAAATACTTGGTATACTTGGATATATCGTCTAATCTACTTACAAATCTAAGTGTGCTGTCGCACCTCCTCTATCTGCAGTTTATTTCCGTGTCTTTCAACAGGCTGGAAACCGTACTGGAGTATGACACACGTAAATAAAACATTAGTCTATCAATATGTGAGTTAAATTACCTGTCCCGGGTGTGGAAACGGAAAGGTTAACGTGAACGTAATGTACCCAGCAGTCCCCGTTCGCTTTCGATTCGATAACTCTAGTTTACCTCGCGCTCTCCGGAATTACCGAGCGTTCCCGGTGCAATGCGGGATCCGTGGTTCCCTCTTGGCACAAACATCGGCTTATATCCATTATAGGTTTTGCTATTTACCGGGTTCACTGATCTTCTCATTTCCAGCGATGTTTTCGTAAGCCTAGATCAGTACCGCACCTGGTTTTCTCGTGCGGAAAGCAATCGGTTCAACGAAAACTAGGTGACATATGTAGAACTAAATAAAATAGGATAATATCTTACCGACCTTTTCTGTTTACAGCGCAATGGTTTCTCACCGAAGTACATTATAAATACAATTCTGTGAAAAGAATAAGGAACCTGTCGATGTTTTGGTCGATCACTGTTTTAGATTTGTCTCACAACAACATCAAGTATATTTGCGGTCTGGATAATTTAAGGTTTTCTTCATATTTATTACTTTTCTGGTATTATGTTACGCGCCAGGGACGAAATCAGAAACGATTCGCGTTACATTTATATGAATGTGTTTCGCACGCTCCCGGCCAAACCCCGAATGAACATATCAGAACGAGCGCGCGAACCATATTCAAATTGATTGTTAAATGCAAGTCACTGATCAACCCTCTGCTCGCAAACGAATTATTATGGAAAAATGTTCCAGCTATCTTCGTCATCTTGATTTGTCGTTCAACCACATCCAAAGGTTGGAAAACTTGAACTATCTGCGCTTGATGTGGCTAGATGTATCTTACAATAACATTTCGAGCTTCGAGCTGGGCCCCGAAGAAGGACTTTGGACTTTGCTGCATCTTAACTATCTAAACTTGAATGAAAACAATTTAAAGTCCATGAAGATATTTTCGGGATGTACTAGGTAGGTAAAATGTGTCCTAATATTTAAGTTTTAATACGACTTATAGTTAAAGACGTTCTAACACGACAACTCAGTTGAGCAAGAGATTTGACAACGAAACGGTATGTGTAAAACCTGAATCACACTTTTTATTATGCCTTAGGTAACCCTGACTATACGTTAATTCATATGTGCCGCTTATTTCATTGCAACACTGTTTGCAGACTGCGCGAGCTCCACGTCCGCAACAACCGGCTTAGCGCACTGTTTGAGTTGGCCGTGTACATGCGCGCGCTGCGCAGACTCACCGTGCTCGACCTGCGCGCCAACCCCATCTGTTCCGTGCCCGGCTACGCGGCCGTCATCTACGACACCTTCCCGCTGCTGCTCAACTTGGATGCTACAGAACTGGACCCCGTCCGTCAGGTAACCAGCAAAAACCCCATGCTTATCTAACAACAAGTGTCACTGTTACTTTAATGGCTCTAGACTTGTGTATTCGACTACGTTTGTTAAAGACAAGAAGCGCGCCATAATCATCATAACTATCTACGAGTATTATACATTAGCACCATCCAATGATACCTTCTACGTGGACGGGAGCAACAATTACGACCGACAGGTAAATGTTTTGATCAGTGATGAATAGGACCGCAGCTCACGGATGTCCCAATTCTCGCCCGAGTGAGAAAATATGGTACCAAGCTATGTGCCTTCGCCCAGGGTCTTTCTCCAGTGGTATCGGTCTTTAGCCACCTTTTTTATTTGTTGGGGTCTATATTAATGGACAATAGGTATTTCTCGTTTAGCCACTGGTCGCCATACTGGTCGTTTAGCATGAGCTATTTCGCTCAGGAGAGTTAAACGTGGCAAGTAGTATATGACAATCCAAATAATCTCTATTGCACATCTCGATAAAAGAAAAAGTAGGTAAAGAACACAATCAACACAAGTAGAGACAAACGTCATGCAGATCGCTAAGGAGCAACCTCTTTTAGACACCCGAATCTGTTTTTTTTACACTTATTTATTGGCCACAGCGCAGTTCCAAAATGGAAATGCACCCGAACGTCAACACGTTCGCGTGCCGGCGACTCTTGCGCATGCTGTACGTGGAACAGCTGTCTCGGGCCCGTGTGCCCGTCACGCCGCCCGCAGACACGGCGGAGGTGCCCCTGGTCGTGTTCGTCGGGGAAGAGGCTGTTGGTAAAGGTATTGAACACGTCAGCTGCTGTGAACTATGTATGAGCTGTTGTCGCCCTCTGAGGGGGTGGTTCTTATTGCACTCGTAGGACAAGAGGCCGTTGACCAAATTATAGACACGCATTGACTCACGTGCACTTCTATACCTGGTCTACTTTGAAAAAACTTACGTGATAATTTTATTTAACAAATTCAATACACAAACCACAATGTAGGCAGAATCCATGTTATGAAAACATTAACATGTTTAATTAAAACGTGTGTATTCTCTCGAGGCACTTTGATAGGCTATTAAATAAAGATATGCCTCAATAAAGCCAAAGGGCCAACTAGGTCTGAATACTTAGAACAAGTTTACTATTAATATCGAAACTTCAGTAAAGGACTTCAAGTTGTTGACTATTGAATTGACTCGCAATACTCAGTATTAATTGTACCTATTATCTTTGTTTCTCTCTTTCCGTACGTCTAGACTCCTTCAATTGTGAACTTTATATTGTCAGCTAGTACATACTAGCTGCTCGCATGGCTTCGCCCGCGTATTGCGAAAAAGGCAGGCAAACCCGCGGGATAAAATTATAGCCTCTAACCATCGGAGATGAGGAAAAGTCCATTCTACACGCAGCTGAAAGAATTTTTGAAATCGGAGAAGTGGGTCCGGAGATTACTCATTACCTACAAACTTACATTTTACAAAGCTACCATAGACACAGACTTTTCCTCATTATAATATTAGTATAGAGTAATAGTATTATCACAGAATACATAATCATCATCATATCAGCCGAAAGACGTGCACTGCTGGACATTGGCCTCCCCCTAAGAGTGCCAAAGTGACCGGTCCTGCGCCTCCCGCATCCTGCGGACTCTCGCAACCTTTACCTACCTAGGGGCCTACCCACGCCGCGCCTTCCAGTACGTGGTCACCACTCGAGAACCTTTCCGCCCCAACGGCCATTGGTTCTACGTGCTATGCCCCGCCCACTGCCACTTTTAACAATTCGGAGGGCTATATCGGTTACCTTGGTTCTGCTGCGTTACTAATACATAATCAATCAATCAATCAATCAATCGTTTATTGCGTATCACATTCATACATCAGGTGGAAATACAAAATGAGTATATAGACACATGTGACGCCCTGCAAGGGCACAGCAATTTGAACATAATATTTTTACATGTATACATTTTATTGCACATGAATACAAAGCAAAACGAGATGGCGATAAATAGATTTTCAAAACATTATGTATTATCATCTTACAATAAATATTTATTTATTAACTTATTATATTATAATTATTGGTTTTCTCTTCAAAGTAGTCGCTTAAGAGGCCGCAGTAAGCTCGGCCGAATTTCACCTTCCCATACAAACGTAGTTACGCTCTCATTTTAAAACTACGTGTTGGATTGTGACGAAACTTTGCATATGCAATGACATGAGGTATATCTATGTCTGTAATTAGTTTATATGGTTCCAATTTATAAAACAAAGTAAATACAGCAAAAACTAGTTTTGTATGAAAAACTTAAATTCGCTGTATCTTTTTTATTATGGTATCTGAAGCTACGTAAATTAATTTCAGACATAGATATACCTCATTTCATTGAACATGCAAAGTTTCGTTGCAATCCAACACGTAGTTTTAAAATGAGAGCGTAACTACGTTTGTATGGAGAATCGCGCTTACTGCGGACTCTTAAGTTATAAAAACATTTACTGATGATTTAAATGTTTGGTAAATTACGTTGTTTTCTCTAGGTTTTTGATTGAGGAAGGTAGCTGGTTATATATTTTGATCATCACGTGGTGAGGGCTAGACGTTACCATTTTCATTCTGGAGAAGGGTATTTTAAGTTTAGGTATTAAGATATCTAGCATTTCTTCGGATTTCTGTTATAGGGGTATAAAGTTCAAAGTATTTTTTTACGAATTTACTGGATTCAAGAATGTATATAGAAGTTAACGTGAGCATTTTAAATTTAATAAAGTAAGGCCGACAGGACACCATTTGGTCGATATTGGCTAGAATTCTGACGCACTTCTTTTAGAGAATTAAAATTGTATTTATTTCGGATGATTGCCCCCCTTGATTGATAATAGGTATTAGTAATAGATAAACCTCTGTGGCAGACGGGCTATATATATAAGTTGGCCTTATTTTTCTAAACTTGTGCGTCCCACTGCTGGGACAGCCTGCACGTTCTGGTCTAGAGCACTTAGGCAAGGCGCAGACACTCCGCGATTGACGTTCATCGCTACAAGTACATGCCGGTGCCCCAACGTTGGGGAACCGGCATGTACATGTAGCGATGAACGTCGACATAAATCTTAATGTTTTGGCTGAGAAAAAAGCGCCTTTTGTAAAGATCAAAAGAGTGTCACTTCTGTACTTGTACTATTATCTATTCTGTGACTTACGTCGAAATCTACCTACTCGTGAAATAAAATGTTCCAGCCACACTGCATCCTATAAAGCAGTTTACATATTTACCTTTACCTTATTATACCCATCCACAGCGCATAAACCTGTTGCAATCTTGGTATGACTCGTAAATATTTCAGGTACCCTGGCACGAAAGCTCGCAGCCGAGTGCGACTCGAAGATAAAACTGGGACTGCAACACACAACGGCGTCTTTCCATAGCCCGGTATTACTATAATTAATTGATTTCATTTATTTACAAATTATTTACATTTAGCGAGGCCTCATTTCCCCGGGAGTATTCTTAAGCTCTTTTGACATTGAGTAACGGCATTACGCGTGAAGGCAGGTGAAGAAATTAGCTCTATTACACTTACACGAGTTTTTTTGTCGTTTGTTCATGTATGTTTCTGGTTCTGTTTGTCTTTGACACATACTGAGACACTGTGCAAATTTGCTATTTCTAAGAAGTATAACTTTAACACTTCCGCTACCAAGAATCGCTACGCGCTACGCTCGTAGATCGATCCTGTGTTTTCCTCGTATGTAGCGGAAAGCGACTACGGCGTAGGCGCCCACTAGGCGGGTTCTTGGTTGCGAAGGTGTTAAAATAAAAAATAAAAAATTGTTTATTGCCTCGATCTTAACAAAACAAAACATAAACAATAATAATCTCTCATCTCTCACTTATAATAAATCTCTAATCTTAAAAATGGAATCAGCCAGTATCAAACTAAGCATTTACGTGTCCCGAATGATCTCGGCTTCCCATGAACGGAAAAACATGTAGATTTTTTCATAAGTACATTATTACTCTAGCTTCCGTTTAGGATAGTTTTTATCCAACTGCGACAGTTAATTAATTTTCGGAAACATTTGACCTCATTAAATTATTCAGTTCTTCTTCTTTAAATCATAGCCGCCAACGGTCAGTGACGTCAAAATGGCGGACTTGCCATATCTAACTAACAGTAATAATTTCGATCCAGTGTTGTGATAGACCTTCACAAAACGCATATTAAATTCTAAAGCATAAAAAAATAATCGATTCTGATATGGAAACTTATACGCGCTAAATTCGTATTGAGGCGTAATTTCAATAAATGTATCAACAAATTTCAACAAAATTACGTCAAAAGTCTGACTCTTCCTTTTTTTAAATGGCATGGCCTAGCGTTGTCTCGCGTTCAGCCAAAACGTCTAGGTTTATGAGATTCTGCAAGATTACACGCTGAGTATTTGTCACGATACTTAACGGGTATCACAAGATGGCGCGGGAGCTCTCTCGATTTTTCTCGCACTATACGTCTCTTTCTAAGTTGTATATTAAGAGAGAGACGGATAGTTCGAGAAAAATAGAGAGAGCTCGCGCGCCGTCTTGTGTTAGCCATGCTGGTTTGTCAGTATTTATATTTATCAGCAATAAACAGTAAAACTATATTAAATCAGTAAAGAACGGGCCCCTTTTTTTAAAAACATTAATTATCAAGCGCGTCAGTAGGTATTAAGGCGCCGTAGGTTCATGGTATATTCTCCCTCTCACTGAGCATAAGCATGAGCGAGATGGAAGTGCGTGCTCGGAAACGCGGAAATCGTGTTTTTTTTTTACCGTTTAATTAAATAAAAAAGTAAACACTGAGTTCTCTCAAACATGATTTTAGAAGCCATTTTAATATTTTTAGCTTTTGTGCATAATTTGTAATAAATATTTTAAGTATATTTCAGACCCTTTTAGACCTATGTTCGTGATTTTTTTATATCGAGCGAAAATTGCTTAATCATGTTTCTAAACACTGATTTCCCTGCAGAAGAGCCTTAAGATTATTTCGTTTTTTTTTTTTAAACTTTATTATTATAAACAGACGCATAATACTGTTTCAAAAACACTGTTCGCTTGACTTCGCTGAACCTACGGCGCCTTAAGGCGGTATTTTACTTCGTACTTCGCGACTTCAAGTTGACATTCAGCCTATATAGAGACACAGGAATCGGCCAACATACAGATAATGGGCCATCCACATTAAGTGATTTGTCAGCCCCAATTCATCAGAATCTGACTAATTGCTATAGTGTGGATGCATGTTCCAACCGTCAAACGAGTTGTACGGACTAATTGCATGAAAATCACAATTTGGACCATGGAATTTGCATGATCTGCCAATTTTTTTTTTCTCACAAATTTCATACAAATAAATTTTAATGATAATTAAAAAATATACTGTGCTAAAGAACATTGTATTAATACTTTACACTGTATTTTTTTTTTAAACCGGTGTTTTGCAATTACAATTTCATTCAGTGTGGCCAGTTAACAGTAAGAAAGCGAAAATAGCCGCATTCAAACGGTCCTGCGAAGCGGACTGCAAGATTGTTACTAACCGATGAGATAGGGCGAGACAGCACGTCGATCATGAGGTGGCCGTGACATACTCTCGATTTTTGTGTGCTGCACGGCTATTACGCGACGGCGCGCGAGCTCTCTCTTTTCTCGCACTATCCGTCTCTCTCTTATTAGGACATGCGAGAGAAATCGAGAGTATGTCGCGGCTGTGTGTTAGACGCACGTTAGACGTGCTGTCTTGCCCTATCTCATCGGCTAGTAACAATTTTGCAGTCCGCTTCGCAGGACCGTTTGCATGCGCCAATTTTTGCTTTCCTTCTGTTAGCTGGCTACACTGAATGAAATTGTAGTTGCAGTTGTTACGTCTGTACGCTACACCCAATTCTGACTTCGATATGTTGTCCTGACAAATTGGGGTAAAATCACTTAATGTGGATGGCCCATAAAACTTTTATCATAAAGCCTGCAATACACATTCCTTAAGTTGACAATGGCGGGAACATACAGAAGATCGGCAGAATGTGATAGTGCGATCTGAAACATTGCAATATGAAAAAATAAACATATTACTTTAATATTTTTAATAATTACATTAATTACCTTTAATAGAAAGGGACTCGGACTCGCGTTATGGTTCTAGAACTTAGTTAGTGGTTAGGTATAGCTTGGAAAATATAAATTCAGACGTCAAAAAAGAGATCATTTGTTCCGCGTAAACACTTACCGGTCAATGGGTACCTACTCCGGGTACTCGAAAGGATAAAACGAGTTTTGTCCCTTTCTTACTAATTTAAACATCAAAGAAAAGAATTTTAACGGCATTTTAGCTAAAATAGGTTTGTTCAACGTTTTACTTGAAAGGTTCAATTAGAACTGCATGTGTCCTATGTCCAAAATAAGAAATTCGTTAACTCCCACCACATTACCATGCAAACGAAGGCGCAGGTACAGCTAGTTTAATATAAACAATGAAAACCTAAGTATCTAGGCAATGGGTATCAGTCTCAGCGTCTGCTGAACAGAGTCCAGCGCTGATTTTCAGACTGATCCCTTTTATAAGCTAAAGTAAAAACTAAACTAAAACTATAACTTTAGAGCGCAACCGTATACCCATAACCATACACCAACACTTATATTTGAGGTAGACGATACAGACTCGGGGAGCACAGGTATCTCTGCAGTGTAGTAGTGGACACCAGCCTTATATACGGTGAATTGACGTTTCTATGGGGTAAGAGGGCTTTTCATTGTGTGTCGGTGATTCTGTGTCCCAAGATTGTTCCTGTAATGAGATTCAACGAGGTCTCTAAGAGTTTAACTAGTTATATAAACCCCAACTGAAGTTCCCTGAAATAATATTCCATTCACAGGGTCACTACATAGAAGTGTCCCGACAGAAGTTTGATGACATGCTACTCGCCGGCGATTTCCTCACCTATAGCGAGATGGATGGCGAGTCATACGGACTGAGTATGTAAAACTTTGACCTTGGCCAAACTATAACATATGTAAGGACTATGACCCACAAATGAGTCTTGCCTCTACGTGCGATTTCAGCTACAAAGCGAAAATTTACTACTACAAGCTACAGCGTGGCACACGGAGCGTCACTTGGGATTCAAGGGAATTGGCAGTGTGTACGCGGGTATGAACCCAACTAGCACACTAGCGTTAAAATAACCCTTATATCATTCTTATATCGGTTCCAGCCAAGTGTTAAGGTGTTGAGAATTACTGTAAAAAAGGTGTTAGAGCATGCACCTAACCTAACCTAACCTAACCTAACACCTTTATAACCACGAAAAAGGACCACGTTTTACAGGTAAAGGTGTTAGAAAGCCCGTAGAGCAGTGTTATCTGACACCACTCTGACGTTGTCCATCGCTCTACAAACACCGTAATAACGGTTAAGGTGTTAGCTTAGAGTGTTATAACACTCTTGCACTCACCCAGTTTTAAGTGAGCATCTTACTCTTTTCTTTACTATAAAATTATGAGACAAATATAGTCTACCGACAAAATGGCGAAGATAGTTAGTAGGTAATAATATAATGTGACAGGAGTCGTACTAATTGAAAGTGAATTAAATTGGAAGTGTTTGTGACATTAAGTGAAAACAATCTGCCCTTCTGATTTTACGGTAAATGGTATGTTTCCCATCTCAATTTTAACGCGCCCAGGATTTATTAAAGATTTCTAATAAAACTTATGAAGAATAAAATGTCATGTTAAATTAAGTGGCATCCATAGAATGGCAAGAGTAACATAAATAGTGAAGTACTTTGATGTCAAATATTGAATAACCTAATCAATTTGTAGGTTAGAGTTCACCAAAACAATGGCGAACTTATATTAAAGCTTTAGGCGTCAGTTAAGTCATCTATAACGCTTATTGAGTTACAACACCTGTAGTAGGCTTTGCCTTCGTAGCGGTGTTATAATTACACTTACAACACTCTTGATCAACTCTGTTATTAAGTCACTGCCTGCACCTTATAGTAGATATAACACCTTAAGCTTTATAAGACACTCTAAGGCAACAACTAAAAAGCAATAAGAGTTAATGAGCGTCAGCGAGCACTCTTGTAAAAGTTTAAGCGTTACAAACAGGTTAAAGCTTAAACATCTTAAGTATAATTGCTTTGAGTAACATCTTATAACTCCTTTTTAGCAGCGTTCAATAAAGCTCTAGTAACACTTTTAGAGTTTTTTTTTCTTAATTCCTCTATAATACTATTAGTTCCAACTGAGATAATATATAACTCACTTATAAAGGTAAAGGTTACAATATAACCCTTAGCTGACTACAAAATGTTAGTTGGGTACCAACCGCCGTTCA
The DNA here is from genome assembly GCA_945867215.1 of Epinotia demarniana. Classification (NCBI taxonomy): domain Eukaryota; kingdom Metazoa; phylum Arthropoda; class Insecta; order Lepidoptera; family Tortricidae; genus Epinotia; species Epinotia demarniana. The sequence continues at coordinate 12,874,470 of OX244275.1, forward strand.
TATGCAGGGCACAAGCGTAGCACTATTCGCTACGCCGTAGCGCGCAGGAAGTAAAATTTAAATGTGAAGAAAAATTAAGCCGTACACGTGACGGTCAAGGAGCTACACCTTTATGGTTGAAACATTCAGTGGCACCATTTTGGTGCTGCAACTGAAACTGAACTCTCTCTCACTGAACTGACTCTAGGAATAGGGAACCCGAGGAGCAGCACTTAAAGTATTGGAATTTTTACTCGATACGACAGAGTTCGTGCCTTAGTTGTACCATAATAACAGAACACACTTGCAACAATTTCTCAAAGTTCTACAATCCTAAATTACATTTCATCACGAGGAATTCCTGTAGTATAATAAATAAATATTAGGGGACAATCTTACACAAATCGACCTAGTCCCAAACTAAGCAAAGCTTGTATTATGGGTACTAGACGACAATAAACATACTTATATAGATAAATAAATACTTGAATGCATAGAAAACATCCATAACTCAGGAACAAATATTCGTGCTCATCACACAAATAAATGCCCTTACCGGGATTCGAACCCAGGACCTCTTGCTTCGTAGGCAGGGTCACTACCAACTAGGCTAAAGCGGTCGCCAAAAATATATTCTATTCGGGTTCGAGTCTCGAAGTTATCTACATGGAGCTCCAATCTAGAACCTTATATTGGTAGAGTAGTGTGCGCTCTCGCTTGCTATATAGCGCCTCGCCAATTATGTGAGAGGGCGAGACTTTCATAATAAAAAGTAAAACGCGACCGGCGACTCTCGCGATTGTCACCGGTCTATGCGATGAAGTAAGTTATGTTGTGAAAGAGAAACTTGCTAAGTCATCGTGTGCAACGGTTCTAACTGATACATATTGCAGCTCGGGAAGAGGCGTTCATTGCGGATGGCAAAGTGCGTATCTGCACCTTGGACCTGATAGGTGCTTTGATGCTGAAAATGCGCGGACGGCGGCCATATTTGATTCTCACCGCTTGCCATGACAAGAGCACGTTATCATTGAGGCAAACTGAACGGAAATCGTAAGATATTACTAAAGCTAAGTGATCGGAATTAGGTGAGCCAAAATTACGACTAGTACCCGGATAAATATCGCATACCCGGTATTCAAGAAAACATATTTTTTTCTACCCGGTTGCAACCACTCTATATTATGTCCTCTTGCGAATAATAGGTATTTCGGCTCGCCTGATTCCGATCACTGCCAATGGCACATATGCATTGATGTGCTTTTACTCCTTTTATCGTCTTATGCCGGTTCCCAATAATCAATCCACGGATAGTTTTCCTTACCAGCAGATACATTTTGACAGATTACCCGTAGAAAATGTATCAAAATGTAACTGTTGGTAAGGAAAACTATCGGTGGATTGATTATTGGGAACCGGCCTTAGTCAATCAGTGTAGCTTGAGTCAAAATAATGAATAAAATTTGGCTTCTTTCCTGCAGATAGTGAAATAGTTGACGGTATAGGCAAATATAATTAAGTTCCGGTCATTCAAGTCACAGTCACTAAGGCAACTAAAGACTGTCTGTATAAGATCCAGTATTACTCGTAATTTTGCTCTCGCCCAGCCAATAACAATCGTTTGCCCTACCTTACAGTCATCGCTGCCGTACCTTTGAATGAGACTTTATCAGAATGCATTACCTATGTAACCAGATAGCAGCACTGTGGCGAGAAATCTTTTTGATTTCTAAAATCCACCAATCAAATTGATGACAGTTAAACACCGTAGATTTTAACATGTAGAACTCGCAGCTCCTTGCCCGTGGTCCACCTAATCTGTTCACCTGGGTGGACCACGGGAAGTTTTTTCTACCCGTGATCCACCTAGAAGGACTAAGGTAAAATAGTTATTTGTTATGCAAGGCTGCAAAGTTGTTGTTTGGCGCAAGTGCTTAGTATTGAAAGCCGAGCTAGCGAAGGATTGTAAAATTGAAATTCAAAGTACAATCCTGAGCATAGCGAGGCTTTCAAGGCACGAGACGCCAAACAATTTTGCTGCCGAGCGAAACACACAATTTTTCACCTCACCACCGCGAGGAAATTTGTAGGTAAGTAAATGTAATGGAAGTAATTTGTACCTTATACTCATTTTCAATAACGGTTTGTTTACATCTCATCAAGATCTAGCATTTTATAATTATCAAATGTAACATAAATATTTTTGCATCTTTAAATAACCTCACGCTTACCTACATTAAAAAAGTCAAAGTATTGTTGGGTACTCACGGTAAACTAAGACTCAAATACGCTTATTTCACTTTTTCCGCTAACTTAGCAGGCATCAAAATTCATATATGTATATATTCTGCACTTAAATCTATTTTATATAACCACCATTATTTTGGTTTTACTGTCTGTGGCTTTAGAACAAAACAAAATTAAATGTATATGAGTTTTTTCTTAAATTAACTTTTCAAACGGTGGGTTCCAAATTCGGAAAAAGCGAAATTTATAGAAAAATAAAACGACATTTTAAAATTATTTGTCGTATTTTATCCTTATAAGTCAGTCTAAATGTTAATATTTCGTATGTACTTACTTAATTAAGAGAGAATAAGTATTATTAATTTTATTTTATCAAAATAATAACAATTTATTATTGGCATAACACCACCAGTTTCTGAACGCACCTCTCATTCTGTATAGAAAAAAGTTGGGTCTCGCGATCGACCGTCACGTTCCAAATTCAAAAACTCTTTCCACGCTAGCGGATAAAAGGGACTTTTGGGCGCAGATTTTGAGCGATAAAGCAAGCCTTTTCGAGCCGGTGAGGTGAAAACTTATTGGTGGTGGTTCACCTCGGTAAACTTTTCCAGTAGACTGTATAGATGAATGCCCCAAAATTACACGCAAATTACCAAATACGTGATTTACCAAAATGTTTTACGCGTAATACCAAAATTACTACCTAAGTCAGGTCGGTGTAGGTACGACGACGAGCGAAGCGAGGAGGAGTGTTAGGTGTACTGCGACCTTATAGCGCGAGCCGAGCGAGCGAAGCGAGCGTGCCGCTATAGCGGCCGGCGGCGAAGCGCCAGAACCGAAAATGTGATATTTCACTTCCTCATATTAAAGAAGGTCTTTTAGCAAAGTTTACATAGGTGTACCGTACCACGGGTAAAAAAAAATGCCCGTGGTTCACCTTAGTCCACCTAGGTGGACCACGGGTAGAAAAAACTTCCCGTGGTCCACCCAGGTGAACAGATTAGGTGGACCACGGGCAAGGAGGGGAACTCGCCATTGTGCTGCCATCGAATCAATAGCTACTAGTGTTGGGTAGGACATGAAATTAAAATGAGTTTGTATGAGCACCTCATTTCCAAAAATAAGGTGGTACAATGTCCTACTTCAAATGAGGTGAGGTACCATCTAATAATTAAGATCTATCGGAAGTTAAAACAAGGTTTTTTCCAAGTGCAGTCTACAATAGACCACCAATTACTTTCATGTTCAATATTATTACTTACCTTCCTCCAATATTACATACAATATTGTATTGTAGATGGGGGAAAGTTGTAGAAGGGGATATTGTAGGCGCGAGTGGCGAGCCTGGAGCTCTATAGGCGAGGCTTTGAGGTTTGAGGGATAAATGAAGCGCGAGGTGATGACCGAGCTAGTGAGGAACGAGGCGGTGCTTCGTGAGGAATGAAGTAGTACATTTTTCAAGCGTGAAGTGATGCGACAATAAAATGAAATGAGTATGACAAATGAGGTGCCTCACGAGTGAGTAACCCAACACTACTATAGCTTGGCAATTTCGTTCGTGACACTCCCATGGTCCGTTCGGAGGGCAGGGGACGTTCACGTGTTACTCCCCGCTACACACGATATGATTTACGTAACGAATATGTCTGTGGATATCCTTCCGTTTCGTCAACTCACTGATGCCTTTCAGGGATTTTATCAAATCACTAAACAAGTCTAGTGAAATGAAAAAACGAGTTGCCTTTTTTGTCCGATTTCGTCATTTCACTAAACAGATTCAGAGATTTGATCAAATTACTGATTTTTATTAGGTAAATGATAAAATGGATTGGCCATTTTAACATCCTGCGTGATTTGATCATATCCCTTAGAGATTTGATCAAATCTCTGTTTTGACCATTTCCCTGCAACATATAGATGTTATCGCCTACCGCGACGGCGGGCGACTGACGCACCTAAATGACGGCCCCGCCGCCCGCACACTTCATACCACCCCCGCTGTCTTTCGTCCCTCGTCGCCCGCGAACCATGGGAGTGTCACTAACGAATTTGCCAAGCTATAGCTACAGACTCGAATGTGCAGGGCGCGCACCACCGAGTACGAGAGGCGCATGTCGAACGACCCGCTGCTGCAGCATTCCACGCTGCAGGTGCTGCTGTCGGGCCGCATCATCATCAACGGCATCCTCAACGAGATCATCATGGTACATGTTGTTGTTGGCCTGAGGCACCCCGGACGTGCGATGCCTTTGTTAGTTTATGATACGTAGGAAGCGACAATGCGCTTTTAATTTTATTAGTACTATGGATGGATCAGAGGAGTTTTATAAGGTCAACCTTCAGAAGAGATCGTGCAAACAAGAAACAAGTACCAGTAAGGACTGACAGAGTAAAAGCCTGTCATTATATCATCCGTGTTTCCAGTTTTATGACTTATCCGCACTCTTAAATATTACCTTTTTGCACAACCTCTTAAATCTTCCCCTTAAATTTCACTAAATACAATTAAAAATTGTAATATTTTTAGGCTTTTTGGCGTTGTTCCATTAATTAGGAATTTATATAATCTTACTCCGCTATATCTTTGCAAAATGTTTCATCATCATCATCATTCATCCACTGCTAAGTAGGCATAGGCCTTCTCCAAAGAGTGCCAATGTGAACGGTCCTGTGCCACCCGCATCCAGCGGACTCCGGCGACCTTTACCTGGTCATCAGTCCACCATGCGGGCCTACCCACGCCGCTCCTAGCGGTAGTTGGTAAATGTAGATAGACATAAACTATAATTCTTTATTAGGTATGTAGGACAGCTCTAGCGATGAATAGTTCATTTCAACTACAGTAGTTGCCACTGTCGTCTACTAAAATATTTACTCGTGTACTTGACAGAGTCTGCCGGATGATAAGAGCAAGAGCGCATTCGCTTTGGACTCCGAATGTTCGCTGCTCATGGAGAGCGACGTTCGCCAAGCCATTCGGACTTACGCCAGGGGCGCCGACCTCCTCACACTGCTCACCGTGACCTCAGTAAGTGGCGCTATCACCCAATTTTAACCTGAGCACATACAAGAAAAAATTGCAACGAAATTTGAATCAACTAGGAAATAGGGTCGAGTTTGTTTAGTTTTGAAATCGAACGAAACAATGCAATGCAATTCTGTTCAAATTTATAGGCGCCGAAAGACGTTCACTGCTGGACATGGGCCTCTTATAGGCGGATCGGATGCGGCTAGATGATAGTCTCATCACTACACTATCATGTTGTCATGTCGTCTCCATGAACATGTACTGATCGACACATGTAAAAAGAACCCTGGCGGCCATACTTTTTATATGGCCGCCAGGGCTCTTTTTACGTGTGTCGACCTGTACCTAAACATTAACGAAACCTATTGACGTAGGTAAACTGGTCATAAAGAGATTTAGTTTCGCGTCTTTCTTGTGAACACTGCCAAACTTAAGGGCCAATAAAGCCTAACTTTTGGTTGAGCTCTTATTCCGCAGAAACTATAAAAGCAATTAATATTGAACGTAAGTTTTAAACCACAGGAAAGGCGACTTTTGTTTTTTGACTCTGTATCTTAATTTATCATAAGTACCTGAGCCGGATAGGCTGGTTGTACTCCATCTTTTGTCACCCAGTATTGGACCGAGGGTTGTAGGTACCGTCGACCTCAAAGACATGTTTACACTTTTGCACCTTAATCCATAATACCTATATTAAGGCGAAAAATGTAAACATCTCTTAGACTTCGACTGTACAAAATTTTCGCTTTATATACCTACTGGACCGGTCTTCGCCGCTTTATGAATAATGCGGTCCTTGTTAATCTCAAGATTTTAAGTAAGCGGCGTCTAAAGTTAATATAAGTTCGACGGCTTGTACTTACCTATCTCGGGAAACAGGATACCGCCACGGAAATGCTAATCAGCGTCCATAAATAACCAAAACTTTGCTTAAAATAATTTTAGAGGGTCTATAACGAATTAATTTTGCATTAAACAGTAAAGTCAGTTACCTATCGAAAATCATAAATTTATCCCAAATAGAAAAATGATTTAAACCACCGCGGCCATTTGCTCTCAAAATCGGAGCTATGGAAACCGTGCTCGGTTCGAAGAAATTTTCCATCAATTCCTTCTTGTTACGATGCCTTAGGGAGGGCTTCTTAATCCGGTTCACTACAATACAAGAGAAGAGAATATAAAGCAGTCTAACAGGAATTACTGTAGAATTCGGAGTAGAAATTAAATAAAAATTTTGCTCTTTCCCACGTTATACAACAAACCTCACAAACATAAAAGGAAAAATTCATTATAAATATGCTTCACGGCAACGCAATTGCACGTTCAATCTGATTTTCCAACCAGTGCAATATCAAAGTGGTAACGAAACTTAAACTCTCTTAAAGAAAGGCAACCTTATGCTCATAACTCATAGTCGATTTTTGCTTGAGTTGGTTTGACAGGATTTACTTTAAAAGTTACTCGTCGATTTTTCTAAATAGCATTCACGTCAAAGTGGGTAATTGGAAAGTCGATACGCTTTCATACGTAGTGATACTGCAAGAGCTAAATAAGCACAAACGAAGATAATATGCTGGAGTAGCTACTATTCGACCTTATCCCATTGAAATAAGGTTTATGTATGATCAATTTACAGTATTGTCTATACAACTTCCGTGTCATCTGGGCGCGGCAGTTTGTCATTTCCTTGTTGAATCTTTTCATCCACTAAAGAGCAAGTTCAGACAAGAGCTCCAGACGTCTAGACTAGGGTTTTCGTAATATTAAAATTAGTATGAATATGCATACAGTTTGAAGACTTTCTCGAAGATGTCTTTCATGTTCTGAAAAGAAAATGCAGGCGTTGTTATGCAATGCAATACAAAGTTTTATTAGCATTAGAGTTTTACGTGTAGGCCAAACCTTGTCTACCTACTTATAAGTTCGTAAGTACCTACGAGTACGAGTAGGTATATCGTTCTTTAGTACCGTGCAGTGTAGCTTAGTTCGTGGTGATCTTGACTTGCGTAAGATTATTCGTCAAACTGAAAAACAAAGTCAACAAGATTGTGGTTAAATAAAATAATAATAAATAAAACATTTATTTTGAAAGAAAGAATGATACATTTGTCCCCTAATGTTTATTTATTTATTCACAAACACACAGGACACACATATTAAACAAAAGAATAAACAAAAAAACCGGCCAAGAGCGTGTCGGGCCACGCTCAGTGTAGGGTTCTATAGTTTGCCGTCCGTCACAGTAAGTGTCCCCACTTAAGCATAAAACAAGCAATACTTAGCGAACAATACAAGCAATACTTAGCGAACAATTTTATTATTAGACAACGAACGACCAAAGACAACTAAGACAATTCGAGCACGACAAATTTTCTACCTAATGTATGGGCGCACCTGCTCCCACCCCATTAAATCAGGAAAAATCTTAACACCGCCATGTAAGTTATGAGCGTTCCGCGTACAGCGACATATCGGCAAATTAAGTAAACTATTGCGCGCGAGCTTAAAGTATGGAAGATGATTTTTATGGGATAATTCTTTATTGCGTGAACCGTTGTTCACCGTTTTTACTTTATTTGAAAGCACGTCATTTCATTGTGATTTTGTAGATATTACAGGTACAATAAACAGCTGCTTATACGGTTAAATTACAAACTTAGTTCAGAAATTATTTTGTATTTTTTTTTCAAAAACTATTCAAATATCAAGTTCAAAATATTTTTCCTAGAATTTTTTTATTAGACATTTTTTCATATTTTTAAAACTTATGGTTCAAAAGTTAGAGGGGGGGGACATTTTTTTAAACTTCTGGAGCGATTATCTCCGACAATATTAACATTATCAAAAAATGATTTTACTAAACCCCTATTCATTTTAAAATACCTATCCAACAATATATCACACGTTAGGGTTGAAATGAAAAAAAAATCACTCCCCACTTTACGTATAGGGGAGGTACCCTAATAAAACATTTTTTTCCACTTTTTATTTTACCACTTTGTAGGCGTGATTGATATACATATTAGTGCCAAATTTCAGCTTTCTAGTGCTAACGGTTACTGACATTATCCGCGGACGGACGGACAGACATGGCGAAACTATAAGGGTTCCTAGTCGACTACTTACGGAACCCTAAAAACAGATAAAAACATGAAACAAGTGTGTCTCTGCGGCAGTGAACCGGACACTGGCACAGCATTATGCTGAGGTGTCAGACACCTGCAGCGCTGATTTTCAGCCAGCACCGTCGGTGACTCACGGAAACGTCATACAAATGTAATAAATAAACTACCTACCTACATTTTTGAGACAGGTGAAAGAGAAATGAACAAATACAAAGTGAGATAATACATATGTACACACTACCTAGATGCAGCTTCTATAAAATATTAATATTTACAGTATCTACACATTAAAAATAAAAACTAGATAATAAATGAACAATTGGCATATATTTATTGCTGTCACAGGGGTGCGTCCCACGAGATATAACAACAATATATATAATTTCATATTAATAACGTTCACAAGATATAATGAACGTTAGCTATAACAACAATACCAATACTTTTATAAGGATTAACGGTCAAATGCCATAATAATCATATAATATAACGTTTTTTTCTATAACACTCAAATTGACTAATTTAATTTCGTATAATATACATAACGTATAACGATCATGACATATAATATCTTTTCGTATAACATACATAACGTATAACGATCATAACGCATAGTATATTTTCGTATAGGGTTTATAATACCGAAAATTAGGTTAGGGTAGCCAGGAAGGGGGGGGGTGGAGCCACCTACAAGGGGGGCTCGGGGGGCAAAGCCCCTCGCATAAAAAATCAACAAATACTCTTAACAATGGTATTACTTGTAGGTTAGGTTAGGGTTGCCTTGTGTCCCTTAGTGCGGAAATAGACACCCCGCGAAGCGGGGTGGCGTCGACACGCTGGCGGTTAGGTAAGGTTAGATTAAAATAATTGGCGTGTTTGATATCAAAATAAATTTAATTTCAATCTTACAAACGTTTAATGCAGTTGCAGTCTTCTCGCCGGATTAACTCGCAAATCCAATAGAATTTGTTATTTACTTGTAACTGTAAAACTGTAACCATTCTCGTGCAATTTAATTGCTCTTTTTGCCATTTTGAATACTTTACATTTGAACGCGTTATTTATGATTTAATACACGACACATACAACAGTAAAAATCAATTATGTCAACCGACTAAGATGACCACTAAATCATATTACGTTTATACCCCAACCCACAACGTTGTTTTATAATGATCAATACTTACCTGCAGACATTAAAATAACTGAATTAAAATAACTGAAGGCGATTATACCTACTATACGAGCATTATACTGTTTGATGTTAGTTAAATTGAATAATATATGTAATAAACCTTAGCTGTTATGAATATTATACGCTTTAAACAATATATCAATTGATATTATATCTAAAGTACGTTATACTTTACGAAATTATATATTCTGACATTATACCTTTCGTTCGTTATGTGCTTTGAAGGTTATACTAAACAAACTTATACACAGTGAGCGTATATATTATGACCGTTATATGATAAGTTGTTATACCTCGTATTACTTACCCCTGTCACAGTGCTGGGAATTTGGATTTGGATTTCTGGAGCGTCAACAAATAGCCTTTAAGCATACCTACGCTTAAAGTGTATGTGCTAAGTGCCCCTTGGATAGGAGGAGGGATATCATTCCAGCACTTAGACGCCGCATACAGGCTACTAAGGCCCCTTATTAACTATTTAGGCGACGAAACAGTGTGACTCCGTTGCGTCACAAACGAGCTGATGCACGTAGTGGCGCGAACGCAGCTGGAAAACCCTCAGCGAGTAGCCAGTCTTCTGGTGAATAAACTGGGTGCGTAATGTTTCATATACGGGAAAACTAACACACTTGATGTACATTAATTGTATGTTAGTTTTTAAATTGGCATAAAGTTATTTGTTATAATGTAACTTTTGATATAGCGGTTTTTTGCTATATTTTGCTTTATTAGATATATTAGGCAAAATGACGTAATTTGCAAGTTGCATAATTCAATTTTCGTATAACGCATTTATGAGATGAATATGTTTCACATACATATTCTTTGAAATAATTACGTTTTCATATAACGCATTTATGACATAAATGGGTGAGGACCAAATTCTTGGCCAGTAGTTAGCGTGGTTAATTGGTAGTAGTTAAAAAGTTCCGTTGTGCTACCACCCCAACTTTTTAACTACCACCAATTAACTAGGCTAACGGCTGGCCAAGAATTTGTTCCTCACCCAAATAAGGTTTAACATACATATTATTTAAAATAATTGCACTTTCATGTAACAATGTCTGCCAAGAAGTTGACGGAGCCCCGCTTTCTTTTCTGGGACCGCCCTCCGCCGTAGACGTTTGTAAATACTTACATAATATGTAATGTAATTATTATATGCAAAAAAATGTTCGGTTCTGGCGCTTCGCCGGCCGCTACCGCGGCACGCTCGGCTCTCTCACTGTATGGTCGTGGTTCTACCTAACACTCCTCCTCGCTTCGCTCGTCGTCGTACCTACCTGAGACCTGCCTTGAGGTGGATTATGCTATATGTTGAAAGTGCAAAAGGTCTCGCTTATTCATTTTAGTATTCATTATATCATTATTTTTAATGATTTGTTTATGTCTTAAGTTGTAAATTCCACTTATAAATCCTGTAATTTATAGCATTGACGAATTATGTCAAGTAAGTCATTACGATAATCACGTTTTATACCAAGCGATAAATATGGCAAATGTCTTTTATACTAATTGTAATTATAGCCTTAAATCATTATATCACTTTTTACATTAGATCATTTGAAAATTATCTGAAACAATATTATACCATCCATTACATTATAATAAGCAATGGTATATCAAGCCAAAATAGATTTAGTGAAATTATATAAAACGTCGTGCACCCGAATATACATCATCAGCCGTGGCGGAGTAATGCAGGCGCGACACGTACACCATTAAAGAAAACCAGACCAGCCTTTCACCTCGCCTATGTTTAAAATAGCAAACAAGTAGGTACATTAATAAGGCTCAGACGGACGACAGACAGCGGAGCCCCGCCGCGCAGTTTCTTGGTTACCCAGATGCAATTCACAACGATCCACTTCCTCAACTCATTACTAGAATTACTAGAATTTATTAGACCTGTAATGCAAGAAATAGCATGTAAGCATCCCTCAATAAATATAAAAGGGACAGGATTAAAAGAAAAGAGACGCTTATGAAAAAAAGACCGGGTTGCACTCCAGGAGTGCCGGCAGAAGTGAAAACTCAATGAAATTGTAACAGTTTTTCGATCAGGTCACGTGTCCGTCTTACGAATTTTCAATCTGTCAAATCTTACGGACACATGACATCTTACGGTCACGTGAACTGTTGCGAGTTTAACATTTTTTCCCCATCACAAAAGTACACAGCGCCGCTAAACGAGTTTCCACTTCAAAAATTACATACAATTACAATGGCGGTAAAAAGAAAGCGTTTTGCACGCTTAGATTTTTGTAGGCTTTAAGAACGTCAAAAAGATACGTCAATTACTAAAAACACAAGGAACTACAAAAATCAAACCCCGTCTGTGTATATTATTCTTCATATAACTCCTGTACTAATATCTTATAACAGCAGGACTGCAATGTAGGACCTCATAATATATGCGGCTATAAAGCCTATAGGTACATCACACTGGCGTGCCGCAGCGGACAATAGTAAACTTGTCATTAGCTGTGAAATCTATTACCCGCCACCGCAGGCCGCGCCAGTGAGATGCAGGCCTTAGACCACTGACAGACTGGCGCGGCCTGGCCGAGGCGATCAATAGTAAACTTGTCATTAGCTGTTAAATTTACTATTGACCGCCACCGCAGGCCGCGCCAGTGTGTGGCAGGACTAATGCGTAATCGGAGGTCTGACTTACACTGGCTCTCGCCTGTGGCGATTTGCCATTACCGTTGTGAGGACCAGCCCAGATTATTGGTGACAAATCCCTAAGGCCGGATTACACCTTCGGCCCGGGAGGTTTACTTGCTTTAGGGAGCAATTCGCGCCTATACGTATGTCCCTATGGCGGATTAAAATAGTTAATGAGAGTTCAGAGATGCGGTTTACCAGTAGGTACGTAGATTAGTTATGTGTTGGTATTCATATGGAATATCTCTTAAATACCCATACATAACGTAGTTTGTGAATCGTTGTTTTTAAAATGATAATTGATGAAATGTTGTTTATGAAATGATGATAAACTAAGGATAATACATAGATACGCCCCTTGTCTTTTTGACCTCTCATATGGCCGTTGCATATAATAACTATTGGCTGTGACCAGCTAGCATATATATATATATATATATATATATATATATATATATATATATATATATATATATATATATATATATATATATATATATATGTTGGAGAAAGGTTGACCGGAGCGGGTAATTGGGCTTCTTCTGGGATATCGGGCATGGCGACGGACTTCCTATCACGTTTGCAAATAAAAATCAGACGAAATATACCACTTTTGCTTTATTCGCATTCACATAGTTAAAAGATAGTTAATAGTAACACTAAACTAAATATCGAATCGGATTCACACAACTATTAACGGTAAGCTATTTATTTGCCATAGACCTTATCATTATACTAGGGTAGGTACCTAGGTATGCACTAGATCGGAAACCGACAAGTCTCTTGGCGAGAACGTCTAATTCGTACAAGCGCTCAATACAGAATGTCCCGCAATGGCGGTTTATTCCCGCCAGCTAGATACCGATTCCCGCCAAGAGCCATGTCCAAGCGAGGGACAAAGTTGTTTAACCAATCAGCGTCAAGATATTAGCCCAACGCTTGGGTTTCCAGTGTACCAACATAAAATAACAATCGACAGCCAATCAGAATAAAGAACCACCGGACATTAGTCTACAGGTTGGCCAACTTAACTCTAAACATAACATTGCCATTTAAATCACAATTTACCAGCAGGGTGTTACCAGCAAATAAAATCGAATGAATTACGTTAACTGTCAAATGGAGTCACTACCAGTTGACAGCGATCAAACAACAACCGATTGTTTACATAAGATTACCCACTTTAAAATTATAAACATCGTTGCCAACTGGTGGCTTCGCCATCACAATTCGACATATATATATATATATTGTGTGCCTATAACACATTGCTTTCAGCGAGGAGTGCACAGTATCACTGTTATATATATATGGCCCGTCATCCATCATCCATTGGTGGATTGGTGGACCAGTACTTGCTCTGTAGTTGTGTTGTGTTAGGAGTTGCGTTTGGAGTGTGTGTTTGGAGTTGCATGCGTCTATAGGCTGCGGTGTCCGCTTACCATCAGGCGCACCGGGCTAGATTACCACCGTCGTTGTATAAAATAAAAAAGAAGTATCTTGCAGTGTGCTCAGCTCCTAATAAAATAGCTTAATTTTAATGTATACGTTTATTTAGCCTTATAGTACTTGCCACGTTCTTAAACATCAACTAGCTACACTCACAATTTTAGACCTTATCTCGTTACAATAAGAAGCATGAGTTAAATGTCTAGTCGATTATTTGCAGAGTGACTCTTCGATATCGGATAAGCGATCTCAGAAGACCAGCCAGGGAGTGGACACTAGCTTGTACTCCATATACAAGAGGTCGCATGATTCTTCAGCTGCCATGAACATCTCCTATGAAGATCGGAAGAAGTAAGACTCTTAGCAACTGGTTCCAATCCACCACCGAAAATAATCAGACGTTTTTCGCATATGAACATTCACTGCCGATCGCGTGCTTTTCTCGCTAAGCAGGCGCCCGCTAGGTGGGTGCCTGGCAGTGTATTAATTTTACATCTATGTACCAGTAAGCTTCAAAGGGCTCTTTTACACTTGCGCGTCCAAAAATACAACTGTAAATAATTATTATAGGTACCAGGTAGTGTGACCAGGTGACAATACAATACAATACAAATATTCTTTATTGCTCACCAGACATAGTAGACAGTAGAAAAATAGTGCTAAATTAAACATAAACAATGGCAGACAACAGGCGGTCTTATCGCTAAAGAGCGATCTCTTCCAGACAACCTACAACATTGCGTTGAATTTTATTTGTGGTGCAACCACCACTGTACGGTCTACTTTTTTTGCATTCACCGACTACCTACTCATTGACAATTCCAATGGCCCTAAACACCCGTCGGGTTTATATTGAGTAATGAAGAAGCTGCTATAGCCACCTTCTGTCTCCATCATCAGAACAGCTTCGGGTTGTCACCGAAGATACATAAGTTCTCCAAATTTCAGCTCAATCGGATACCGGCAAGCGGTTGATAAATGGTATCGCAAATTTTCAAGGACAACTTACATATATTACATCCAAATAAAACGAACAGGGCAAGTTAAATAAAGGCTTGTAAAAAGTTAAGGTGCATAAATTGAATTTACTGGGATGACAAGTGTCAATGTACTATTGCAAAGTTGGCACTTGGGGACGTTTTTCTACCGGCGAGCCAGGGCGATGCGGGATAAGAAAAGTGCATGTCAATCGTGATGAAGGAATTTACTATGTTCTCGCTTATCGCCTACTACCGTACTATCGTAAACAGTATGACATTTCTAGCCCCGCATGGCCGCGCCCCGTTAGTGGAAAACCACCGTATTATCACATTAACTTTCAGCCTACACTGCTAGCAATGTAACGAGCATGTAAAAGCGATGGTGACGTGCGTTTTATGTCGGCAATAAACTGTATAGTGCTGCGCTATTTACACTTCACAATAAACAACACTGGAAGGCCAATCTGGTTCGGCATCGTGCATTCCAATTTCATATCAATGTTTTGCTCGCATTACTACGTCTGGACGTCTGACCTGAACACTGCGCAAAACAAGTTGATATATTCATACTTACCTACATAAAGTCACACCTGTGTTCCCAAAGGAAGTATACACATGAAATTTAATTTTCAGTGCTACGTTTTGCAATTATCAATTGAAGACAGAAAAAACCAGATAACGCGATATTTCAGTATAGGTATGGTATGGGGCTAGCAGCCTAACGTTCACAAGAAATAGCACAAAAGATATCAGTATATCACATTAAAATGCAAAATGTCGAGTCAGGTAGTTGCCCCCCTCGTAGATACGCTCCATGGAAATAAACGTGCACGGAAATTATAGGTACTCCAAGGGTAACTGCCTGAAAAATGTCGCAAAACTCACAAGTTTCATTTAATTGTGAAAGGAGCCGCTTCGGTGTTATCGGATAACACCGATACCAAAGCGAAGTTATCGTTTCACTTTTCACACTGCTCTAAGGACTTAAATACAGTGTTCGTGTTTTTACGGCTTATTTGTATAGAAATTAGCATTGAAAACTCGGTATGCAAACCATTACGTCCTAACGACTTTTTATTTTTAAATTTAGTGATATACTGCTTTAATCGTTTGGAGTCTGTCAATTTAGAAATAAATCGATATGAATCAAATAATTGTGAATAGGAAAATAACAATGTATTATTTAATTACTGTTACGATAATACGAAATAAAATCACATCGATCGAAACCGACATATTTGATTGTGCAAAATTTTGCCTTTGAAAATATGGCATTGATTTCTGCACGGCGCGCGAGCTCTCTCAATTTTTCTCGCACTATCAGTCTCTCCCTTTACTTACAGGATACTTGTGTTAGCAGACGGCAGTGTATAGGCTCTCTATTTGATTTCCTAAAAATAATTATTACACAGTAATCAATCGATTCCTTTTATTAGCCATCATCAATCGTAATCGGATATTATGACAATCGATTTACTCTAGCCACATCACTCTTTACATCATATTGGAATTGTCCAAAGACCAGTCCCAAATCTCGTACACTGTAGTCACATCACAGCACATCACAATTCGTCAGCCGAATCTCCCTCTCAGTTGCACTTGCGAGTTTGAGCGACAGAGAGGGAGATACACGAACACAGAACACACGAACGAAGATCGTATTCGTTCCGCGGTAGGGGCCTAATGTAAACGCGCACTAGTTTCATCATAGATTTATATATCTGCGAATTCATGTCATTTTCGCGCTTCGTTTGTGTATCTCCGGCTCTGTCGCACTTGCCAGTTCCAGCGACAAAGAGAGAGATATTCGAACGAAGTTCGTCTTCACTTCGCGGTAGCCCCTCTGGTCTTAGTAAGTCATATCAGGGTTGTAACCACTGTATCTATTGGCTATGAACGTAGTTCGTGAATGTGTTAAGCTGCTACAGACTACCGCGTAGCGCTCATTTCGTAGTGCTTTACGAATGAACCCCCTGGGCGCGTTATAACTACTTTTCACTTCGACTTTCTTATTAATTTTGCATGTTTCTTTCGTTTGCGATTTAGCGAAGGAAGAAAGAAAGACAATTTGACGAAGTCATCAAGTGTGCGAAGAAAAACTGATGCTACCGCTACGAATAGATCAGGTACTCGGTAGCTCGGTAATATCGGTATCAATTAGGCGTTAAATCTATGGTGTTGGTGGGGCGACCGGGGCAGTCACCCGGGGCGCCGAGGAATATGGCACTATACTACGAGGTGTATAGAGCGCTGGGAATTATAAAAGATCTAAGGCATGACTCGCCCTGTGTGCCTGGGGACCTAGGAGGTTAAGGCTGGTCCGGGGTGTATAGGGTGTCCCACGGCTATGCACGGCTAATTTTCTTAGATATGACAAAAGCGTTCGATTTTGTTGATCACTCCAGACTTCTTAGTAAGCTTGAACGTTAGCATCAGAGGTAGAGCGCTCGACTGGATCAAAAGCTACTAGTCAGACAGGATGCAATGTACAGAGATCAGTAGATTTGCTCAAGCAATTAATGCTTCACTAAAAATTCAATAATACCGGTGTTCCACAGGGTAGCATTTTGGGCCCGCTACTCTTTATCATCTACATTAATGACCTGCCAAACGCAACTCCTAATAAAGTCATCATGTTCGCAGATGATACCACCATTATGTAATGACAAGTTAACTTTTCAATCAGGACATTAATAATTATTTAAATGACATTACCAATTGGATGACTATAAATGATTTAAAAATTAATATTAATAAAACTAAATTTATTCAAATCAATTCTTATAATTCAAATAGTATGCCAATTAAAGTAAAGTATAATAATGAACACGTTGATGAAGTGGCCTCTGTCAAGTTTTTTGGATTCACCTTAGACTGCCACCTGCACTGGAAAGGTCACGTTGAACAAATATGTAACAAGTTAAATCGATTTGTCTTTGCCCTCCGAAGACTGAGAGACACAGTCTCTGTGGAAACCGCACTGGCAGCTTATCATGGGTATGTGTCCTCAGTTCTTCGTTATGGCCTGATTCTGTGGGGTAACTCTGTCGCCGTAGAGCGAGTCTTTAAGATTCAAAAAAAATGTGTTCGGGTTCTTTGTAATGCTTGGAAAGACGACTCTTGTGTACCCTTATTTAAAAAATTGCACATTCTTCCCTTACCCTGCCTATACATAAGATATGTGTGTTTTCGTAAATACCCATCAAATTTTTTTTTAAACGAGGAGAAATTATGCAGAGACAGACCCGTCGAAACATTATGAATCTCATATACAAACCGCGTGCTCACAAAATTATTTATTATAAGAATGTCTATAAAGTAATTTATAATAAGGACCTGAGTACCTACCTAAAATTGTTAAGACAAAATAGCTTTACGAACAAATTGACAAACTGGCTTCTGGAGAAATGCTTTTATAGTGCAAAAAAATTTTTGGATTATGTTTGACATGTTGATTGATATGATGTGATTTATATATTATTTTAATTTTCTCTTCGCTTGTCCATTATTGTACCTGACTGACATTTTTTATTTCATTATTATTTGACATTATTATTCTTGTTTGCATCTGTTATTATTATAATTTTGAATTGTTAATGCTATTTTTTATGATTATTATTATGGAATATAATGGGCCATCCACATTAAGTGATTTTACCCCAATTTGTCAGTACAACATGTCGAAGTCAGAATTGGGTGTAGCGTACAGAGGTAACAACTGCAACTAACCGATGCTGCAACCTGGCAACCGTACTGTCTTTTCCAAGATCTCACGGTTCTAAATACTGATTTGCCATACGATAAATAATAATAACTGCAACTACAAATTCATTCAGTGTGGCCAGTTAACAGAAGGAAAGCGAAAATTGGCGCATTCAAACGGTCCTGCAAAGCGGACTGCAAGATTGTTACTAATCGATGAGATAGGGCAAGACAGCACGTCTAACACACAGCCGCGGCATACTCTCGATTTCTCTCGCATGTCCTAATAAGAGAGAGACGGATAGTGCGAGAAAAATTGAGAGAGCTCGCGCGCCGTCGCGTAATAGCCGTGCAGCACACAAAAATCGAGAGTATGTCACGGCCACCTTATGATCGACGTGCTGTCTCCCCCTATCTCATCGGTTAGTAACAATCTTGCAGTCCGCTTCGCAGGACCGTTTGAATGCGGCAATTTTCGCTTTCTTACTGTTAACTGGCCACACTGAATGAAATTGTAGTTGCAAAACACCGGTTAAAAAAAATTACAAAATTGCAGTGTAAAATATTCATACAATGTTCTTTAGCATATATTTTTAAATTATCGTTTAAATTTATTTGTATGAAATTTGTGAGAAAAAAAAACTTGGCAGATCATCAAATTCCATGGTCCAAATTGTGATTTTTATGCAATTAGTCCGTACAACTCGTTTGACGGTTGGAACATGCATCCACACTATAGCAATTAGTCAGATTCTGATGAATTGGGGCTGACAAATCACTTAATGTGGATGGCCCATAACGCTCCTCAACACAATGTTTTGTACGCCTGCACGCAGGCTGAATGCACTGGAATGTGATATTGTAATTTTAAAAACTTTGTAACTGCATTCCGAGCAAAATAAATCTTTGAATCTCTTTGAATCTCTTGAATCTCTATGCGAAATGAAAGATTGTATTTTTAAAAGAAATTATTCACCGGTGTATTGAATTAAATATGAAAGCTCGTCGTCGCACAATTTGTGTCGCAGTATAAAATACCGCGGTTCGGTGTACCTGTCACAATAAAAATATGAACATCATATTTTTATTGTGACGGGTACACCGAACTACCTAGGTGCGTAATAGTTAGTATTGGTAGGTGTAGGTACCTAAGTTTTGGTACGTAGTAATCAACAAAATATTTTCTCGAATGATTAGGAAACGTAAGAATAATTAATTATGAAATTACAGGATACGACAGCACCAAATCATCGAAATCTGTGACTTTCACTGGTCCAGAGAGCCCGCCCGAAGCAGACCAGATCGGTAACCAGCGACTAGGTGGGCCAGAGTACTAAGTGTTTAAGTAGGTACTTTAAGGTCGGTGTAGGTACACACACTAGACCGCCCTTTACCAGCTTCAAATCGCCGACTTGGCGACAAGCGACCACATTTGACGTGTCTTAGTATCGGAGCTCGGAGGCCAAGATCCACTTCGGCCACTGATCCATTCCTGGCCGATGTTGATCACTTGAACGTACCTAATATGATTCAATTAAAATCAATTCTCGGTACCTACACTTACTCCTATATTCTAATTTTATGGAATTTGCTAACTATGTAAACAAACAACGACTTGAAATTGACATTTACCTAATGTCAATTTCAGTATGACGGTTTGTTTACATAGTTAGCAAATTCCATAAAATTACAGATTACATTAGTGGATACCTACGTGGCGCCTTCCGGTACGTGGTCGCCACTCGAGAAACTTTTGGCCCCAACGGCCATCGGTTCTACGTGCCCACTGCCACTTTAAGTTTAGCGATTCGGAGGGCTATATCGGGTACTTTAGTTCAGCTGCGGATAGCCTCATTTCTGACGTGATCACGCAGAGAAACTCCCAGCAACCCAGCATAGCCCCAAAAAGTTGAATATATCCTATCCTATACTATTAAACAAGCAATATTTGTACCTATTCCCGTTCTCGAAAACGGCTCTTCTAAACGATTTCAATGACATTTGGAATATGGGGATTTACGGATGCGAGAAATCGATCTAGCTGGGTCTCATGTCTGAGAAAATTCATTTTCACCAGCAGAGCTCGGTCGCCCAGAGACGTTATTTTTAAGTCTAATAATGTTCACAGACCAGCAATCCAAAGGAATATCAATCAGCACGTGTGGTCCGATGACGGACCACGGCTCGGCTCCACCCAAGGCTTACGACTCGAGCCCGGAAGACGGGGACCTCTGGCTCGCGTTCCTTACGGAGACGGGGCTGCTACAAATCAGTGACACAGGTACGTGACGTATTCAACAATATAAAGGCAATCAAAATATTATATGACTTAGGCTCTTCGCTCACGGAGCTCCCCAAAAAGAACTAGTTACAAACGTAAATTACTAACGAGTCGCACACGACGCGACTAGTCACAAACCGGTTAGTAACGCGTCGTCGTGTGCGAACCTCAATGAGAATGTATGGGCGGTGACGCTCAAGCAACTCGTTAGTAATTTACGTTTGTAACTAGTTCTTTTTGGGTAGCTCCGTGAGCGAAGGGCCTTAGAGCGGTTACACCAGAGTTTTTGCAGCGCTACACACGCGATACAGTATCTATAGGTACCTACAGGCGATCACTGGCCAGTGTCGAGCGTTTGTATCGAGGCAAAAAGTCGCCGCGACTAACCGCTAAAAGGTGTAAGCTGGATTTAGGTGCTCGACCGACGGTAGGCCACCCTGAAGCCCCTAGCCAAAGCTTACGACTCATGCCCGGAGGACGCGGACATTTGCCTCGCGTTCCTTTTAAGGCGGGGTCCCACGGCCATACAGGCCAGGCCGGATCGTGCCACGCCCTGTCTTCCGAGTATAGGCTTGATTGCGGGGTAAGATAATGACGTCTCCCAAGCTGTTCAGCTGTCAATGAGCTATTGGCCGGACTCAGCAGCATGCATGTGGGTGTCATTTAGATGGCGTTTGTATTAACAACATCAGTTATTCAGACGATATGGTTCTGATGAGTCCATTCATCAGTGCCTTGCGAAAACTTGGAGGCGTGTGAGGATTATGCTAAAGCCCACGGACCCGTCTACAACCCCAAAATGAGCGAGGTTATGCTGATTAAGTTAGGCTGCAGGGCACCGCCCTATCATTTGTGAGGTTCAAATTTCTAGGTGACGTTATAACGCAGAATTTGAGTGATGACCTGGATATCGAACGCGAGCGCAGGGCATTGGCAGTGATATCGCTGATCGAATATGCTGGCCCGCAGGTTTGCTCGACGTGTTCCCCCTTTGTTAAAATCGTTTCCTTCTAGCCAATCATTCTACTCGAGCAGCCTGTGGGTAAAGAATTCCAAAAGAGAGTATAAAATGCCCTGCGTGTTCAATATAACAATGCATGCAGGATGGTGTTGGGATAGCCTAGGCGGTGTAGCGCCTCGCGTAAGTTCGCCGAAGCCCGCACAGACCGTTTTCAAGTGACCCTACGCAAGGTACCAACAGCATTTTGGTTGCCATTGGAGACCGGTATGACTGCCCAATCTTGTCGCACTGGGTGGGTGGGATCAGATTAAGTCTGTTGCATTGCACTATTGGTGGGCAAATAGAGTAGGTACCTATTTAATAGTATAACTAGAATATAATACTAACATACCTAGGTTAAGTAAATATGGATAATGTATCCGAAATAAAGAGTTTATTATTATTATTTACGGAGACGGGGCTGCTCCAACTCAGTGAGACAGGTACCTATAAGTTATAGTACCTATCAGTTTCAGTTAGTATAAATTAGACAGAGACAAAACACGTCCGCCCGAACCTAGCATAGAATTGAACGAAGAACATTCCCAAAATTAGATCTAAACGTTACATTACATCTAACAACTACAGAAGCGAATTCGCCAATAAGTAATTTCTAATCAGTTTCAGGAGAAGGATTTGAACAGTTGCGTCGAAGAGATACAAAAATGGATACCCCAGAATCTATTCTTCAGGAGCTCAATTATTACCAAAAGGTACCAAAGGAGAGCTACTACTTATGTTATATGTAACACAAGTATATTCTGTTCTATTTGGTAAGTATGTTTAAGGAGAAAGTAGTCGCAATTCGGAGCTCGGAATGCATTTCATCCTGTAAATGCATTTTTTCCTCACCGAGGAAATTACGAAATTATTGCGTTCGTTTGATACATTGCTGTATTATTATTACTAAAGCTTTAGTTTTGCTATTCCTATATAAGATATTTAAGGATTCACTCTATAAGTCTTCCGCTTTAGAAATACGATTACGTATACTTTCCTCGATATAATTTAAATCCAGAGTTACCTCTAATAAAGAAAATATAACATTAGTACGGCGTAAATACTTCACGGAAGGTCAACAGTTTTTGAATAATAACAAAACTTCATGTTTCCTATGACGTATATTATGTTTTTCATTTTCAAAATATGGATTATTTTATAAATACAACGAAAATAACTAAATTCGCGCACGTTTCGCCCATTCTAGCTAGAGCCGCCACGCTTCACCCCTATCCGCTTTAGTTTTGCTTCGGCTGTCGGACGCTTTTGCTTACGCACGGACTTTAAAACTAAACGACGAATTTTCGGTTTTTCACTATGGGGAACATAGTAAATAAATCAAAGAGTAGAAGAGGATGGCGAAAAAACAATACTAAACGCTTGCATGAAGAAAAAGTAAGTAAAACTCATTTATCTACAGATTATGCGCCCAGGGAGGAACTGTGCGCGGGTGATAGTTGTACTTCCTCGTTTATTTAATTCATTTATAATTAATTTTGATAATCGCCGTACTGTCCAAATTTGGGGTGTACTTATTTATTTATTGTTTAATGTAAAATCAACATACCTACATATTAAAAACGAATACATAATTAATTCTAGAGCAAGACGTATATACGCAGGATTTTAAAATAAAGATAAAGTGTAGGTACCTAGTAACGTAGGTAGTTACGTAGTAAAAACTCCTGTCCTTCGTAAGCATACTCAGTACCTATACCTACCTACTAATAATAAAGGGTAATTGCTAATATGTGGCACTCCCGTGCATTTGTAGTATTTTATGCCTGTCAATAAATTACTATTCATTATTGACTTAATTTAATTGACATTCATGAAAATAACATACATTTGGTCGATCTTTTATACGCATATTTATGCTAAAAGTTGCACTGGACTTTAGAGGTCGATGATGTTTTCTGTATTTTCCTGTCCATGTCCATCCATCCTCCTAGCGTCATTCCCGATGTGCCCTAAGGGTGAGGGTAGACGAGCGTGACTTAAGAGATGTGCGTTGCGTAATTTCGGTCCGCCCATATATGTATGGGCAAACCGAAATGTCCATTTATGGGCGATCCGAAATTACGCGACTCTTAGCTCGCAAATTACGCTCGATTGGGTTACGTTAATTGGGGTAAACAAAGAGCACGAGAGTCGTTGATATATATTTTTTTATTGAATGAATGAATTAACAAATTATTGATAAACCAATATTGTATAGATATTGGTAAATTTATTAGATTCATACAAGTAAATTAATTCATAAAAAAACAACAAAAACATAATATATTGTTGAAAGCAAAGCATGCTACTTTAACATCGGTGGATGTAGAGAGATCGTTCTCGCCAAATAAATGGATTTTTCTGAAGTTTAGAAACCATATAACGCCAGATATTATGGAACAAATTTCCATAGTATATGTTTTTATAATCTTGACAACTGTTTAACATCAGAAGAAGATAATGTGGAAGATTTTGAAAATTTAATTCCAGTTGCAAGTTGTTCAAGCTCTTGAATACATAAACATTTAGCCAACAAGTTAATTTATTAAAATGTTATATTATAAATTTACAGTATTGCATTGCAGTTGTCGTTAATAATTTATGTAAAATTACTGGTGCTAAACTGCCACCAGAATCCTAACCCTTGTAACTAGTTATGCCTACTTAGCCATTCCATACTGATCTTATAAACGCGAAAATGTGTCTGTCTGTCTGTCTGTCTATTACCTCTTCACGCTTAAACCGCTGAACTGATTTAGGTGAAATTTGGTATAGAGATAGTTTTGAGTCCCGGGGAAGGAAATAAGATCTATCCCCGTAGTCATTCCCTAAGGGAGTGAAATGGGGGGGGTGAAAGTTTGTATGAAGCTGCGACATAAACGAGCTCCATGTGGACGGAGTCGCTGGCAAAAGCTAGTTAATTTGTACTACTGGCACGAATTTTTTCACATACCCAGTAGTAGCCATTTAGGCGGCAGGGTGTCCTCCATGAGTCGAAAAAAAAATTAGGGCTTTAAAGCCCAATATGTCGCAAACGAATCACTGATTTTAAAAATGGTTTGAAAACCCTACAATATTTTTGATCAAGCTATCTTTGATACCCCACACTAGAGGCTTAACGAGAAAAAAGAAATTGCATCCCTACTTTGGTGGGGGAGGCAAACTTAAAAAAAACATGTTCTTATACTACTGTTTTGCCGGAGTAATTGATTTATGGGTATTCTGAATTACAGCTTTCTAATAGTAAGGATTACTTAGCTAAGCCGAAGACGGACAGACGGACGGACATGACGAAACTATAATGGTTCCTTGTTGACTACGGAACCCTGAAAAATGGGGTGCCTACTGATATTTTTACCCTATTTAGCCGTTCTGTTATTTAACATTATTGAGTTAATTTTATTGAGATATACTATTGTGCTTTTAATACTAATTTGTCATTCATCGTAGATACTATAACCTGCGGACGGTAAATTTATAAATAAACAAAAATTGACAAATCTGCATAAAAATTCTCTAAATTTCAATATTATCAATACCATTATATGGAAATCGTTTGGTTGTCTAATTTAGTAAATATTAGCAGCACCCTCGCTGAAAGCATTTACAGCACCATTTGCCGCCATTCTTTGCGATCTATGTAGGCGATCGGCGCACAGCTCCAGCCGCCGCGCCGCTCGCTCTTGCCTGTGTGCCTCACGCACACATGCACGGAGCGCATTGAATACCTAAAATCAATTCGCGGCAAAAGCTCGGTGCCCTCTTAAGACATGATGATGACTACCTAGTAATCCATTGAAACTCAGTATCACAGTGGTCGCAGAGTAACAATGATCGAAATTAGTCTTTCATTGCAGACGGGAGCAGAGACAACCTCCACGACGGTGAGAGACGACTACGAGACTATACACAGGCTGTGTCCAGGATTATTTCACGATACTGTTAGTAATCAATAGCCAATGGGCTGGTAGTTTTACAATAGATAAAGTAGATTAAGTACGGTGTTTTCCCCATTAATCTACACTGCGAACAAATCTAAATAGAACTAGGTAAGTATGTATATTCACTAGGTCTGCACTCATTAGAAAGAAAACTAGATTAAGTAAGGACTGGGAATAGCCCTGAATATTGTAGAAAAGCAGTGAAAAGCAGTCCTCTTTTGAACATTATAATTACCCTCAAGGGGTTTTAAATTTGCACACCAATGCATCTCTATAAACTTTTCTAATGTGCCAAGGTAGTCATAAGCAGTTGACATCTGGAATATAATTATATTAGGTTTTTATGTTCATCCATATCTTTGCGGACTATGGTACGAGAGGCGAAAGAATGCTCTTTGCTACTGAGACTGTTTATTGAACAGGTAACAGTTACATACATATGTGATTTGCAGATCCCCATGGATGATGCCAAGGAAGCCTTCCGCAAAGCGAAGAGAATTATTCGAGACATAGTCAACTCCCAGAGTAGTTTGGGCCCATTGTTTGACATAGATTTTGCTAACAACCTCCGTTACTACCCGACTGTGGAGCAGCGGCTGGAAGATATTCGTAAAGAGATCGCCCCCCGCCAAATATTCTATTAAAACATTAAAATTAATGTTTAAAAAAAGAATCATTTTATTGCAATAGAATTAAGTAAATTAGTACATAATAATATATAAGTATTATACACGAGTAGACAAGAGACACGGGTGTAGATCTGCGAGAATTCCTTTATTTGCCACTATAGCCTTAAATAACACTGTACGGTACAAAACGTCTCACGCCACGATCATTTGAACACCATTGTGTCCAGCATCGCTCCTAGATTTTGAACTATGTTGTTTGACATTAGGACATCTACTTTCTCTTCTAAATGCCTCTTGGGGTCCTGCTTGCCTACATTCTTGATCGCCAGCTGCTCTGGCGTCATCTTTTCTTCGTCTTCCAAGGCCTTGTTGTAGTTCTTGGCCAAGTCTAGCATGTCTGTGACTGTGGTCTCATTGATCGCACAGTGCTCTTTGTAGTCTGATAGTGTGAGTCCGTCCATCCAGGACTTTTTATGAAGGTTCAGTAGCATTTTCTGTTCGAGTTCATTCTTACGGTAGTTTATACTGATAGAGTAGTAGTGGCGGTTGAGGCCGTGGATGAGGGCTTGTACTGAGGGTTTCTGGAGATGACCGAGGTTGGAAGTGGTCTGCCTAGGTTCCTGACCTAGGACCATCATGTTGGGGTTGATGAGACGGAATGCATCGATGACGACCTTGCCTTTCACGGACTGGATGGGGTCGACGACCACGGCGACGGCGCGCTCGGACAGCGCCTCGAATGACTGCTGCGTGTTGATGTCGACCCCTGACAGCCAACAGCCAAACCCGGGATGTGAATGGTACCTGAAAAATTATTTAGTCATTTTTAATTTAAAAAAAGATTCTGTCAAAAATATTTTTTTGGAACAATCTTCTTTTGCACAGTCATTGAGAGGTTTCCGATGTGCCCAGGTGTCTGCAGGTTTATCTTTCGTAGTTTAGGAGTGGCTTTGGCCTCCTTCTGTCGCCATCATCAGATCAGCTAGATGGTGCCATAATATTGCATTGTCACTGAACTGACATAAGTACACTCTCGGCTCATTTGAATATCTGCAAGTAGCAGAAAAATGGGCTAAATGGGCCTAAATCAGCATAGATGATAGCTATATTCTTCTACCTAAGGCCATGTGGATGGGCTATACAAATGTAGGCTGTAAAAGCATGATTGTGTTCATGCCTATACATTAATGTATGGGCATGAAGATCATCATGAATCGTGATTAGGGTTTGCAATTCGAATATTCGAATATTCATATTATTCGAATATTCGCCATGAAAATTATTCGAATACAAGGTTTACTATTCGAATAAAATGAATATTTCGAATAGTATAGAAATAAATATTTTCCATATACATTCAATAAAAATCACTTATGTAGGAGGCTACATAACAAAAACAGTGAATAAGATTGAACACTGGTGGCGTTACACCAATTGCCAGCCATGATTAAACGGGTCGCAAGAACTTTCTGGCAGTGATTGTCCACTCAATCCTGGGTTCAATATGACAAAAGAATACATGACACACATGATTTCGAGGGTACAGACTCTTGACAAATCATATGGTAAAACAATTTCGCAGCAAGTCTATCTTGGGAAAGGCTAGTTCGATTTGAGTAAATTTGTCCCCTAATATTTATTTATTTATCTTACGGATGAGTATCCACCAATGCTGTGTGAGGCGGCGGAGCGGTTTGAGAAAATCAGCCACCAATATAGCATTCTTATTCTGTTCTTCAGCTCTTCCTATTGGTGTATTTTTTCCTTACGAACCTCTACGCTGCTTCGCACAGCTGTGGTGGATCACATCAGCCTAATCGTTTACAGCATCAAAGAGCCGCTCTCCTCAAGTCATATGTTGACCTGGCCGGAGGGCACCCAACACTAGGTTTGCCAAGCCGCGGTCTCCATTCGAGAACCTGCTTGCGTACTCCACCGTTCATCGGTTATGCAACAGATGTAACCAGCCCACTGCCACTTCAGTTTGTTACACTTTTGAGCTATGTCAGTCACTTTGGTTTTCTGTCGGATAATCTCGTTTGGGACTTTGTCCATCAGCAAGAGCCTGAGCGTAGACCTTTCCAAAGCTTTCTGAGGGACATGTAGTCGGTGGGCTAGCTCCACCGTTAGGTTCCATCACGGCTCAGCTTTGTACGTCAAGACTGGTAGGAAGCATTGATTGAAAACCTTGGTTTTTAGGAATTGTGGCAGTGATTGGTAAAATTTGTGAATTACGACAACGACCTTTTGTTTAATAATCGCGCGCCTGAGTAATACTACACTACGCTACCGGTACTTCAATAAATACAGATGTAGATTATTTTACACTATAGGATTTTCAGGTTTTTTCAATATTTTAACAGTGTTATTTATTATTTTGGTTTAATATGGCAAGTATTCGAAATTATTCGAAATATTCGAATAATGGAAAATTTAATATTCATATTATTCGAATACTAAAAATGGATGAATATTGCAAACCCTAATTGTGATCATCTTATTGTACAAATTTATGTATAAAAATGTTTATTGTATACATTACACATGTTCTTGCCTTGATGACTGTTTTTTATGCGGTGATCCCCCAGAAGCTGGACTGATAACCTAATAAAGGTCATGGGAGACTGTTGGAAGAGGGTGGCGCTGACACTTTGGTGCTCTTTGGGGGAGGCCTAGGTCCAGCAGTGAACATATTTCAGCTGATATGTTGATAATGACAGCTATTCTTTAAGGGATTATCAATTTGAAGGGAAAAAACTTCTTACCAGCCAACCACCATTTCTGGACGGCCTGTTTGCTTCAACATGTCCAACATCTTAGCTTGGAAGACTGGGTCCACAGCCTCTACAGACACCCCTGTACCGGTCTGAGGCATGGCGAACACATCTATCACGCGCACTGTGTAGTCATCCACGAATTCACCTGGAAATATCACATCAAATGGTCATCAATCAAACTTAATGGAAATTAAAGAAATTTTCTGAGAATGTTTGCTGTCTGAGATAACAAAGGCATTTATTTACCCGCAGCAAGATGCTTATCTGCTTATCGGACCCGCGAATTCGTGATACATATTAACCTGAACTTGACAAAAAGTGGAGTCAGCTTCTAAAAATAATACTATTATGTTTCTCTTTGTTTTAACTCCCAATCTAAACACACATAGTTGCTAGATTATATTAATTATTTTATATTTACCATTGGACTCTGAATCAATTTGCCTCTTAAACTTTGGTAATGAAATGAACTACTGGTAAATTTCATAACAGAATTTTGTGCAACATTTTTTACATGGAAAATAACTTCAAATAATCAATTTAAAATCTTGAATGTATGCATTTTTATGTGTGTAATTTGTTACAAACTAGCAACCCGTCCTGACTTGCACGGGTACTATATTATTCATATAAACCTTCCTCTTGAATCACTATCTACTTAAAAAAACCGCATCAAAATCCGTTGGGTAGTTTTAAAGATCTATGCATACATAGGGACAGACAGCAGGAAGCGACTTTGTTTTATACTATGTAGTGATAGTGATATAAATTATCTGCTCCCATACAGCTGACCAACAAGACTGTGCCAAAGTTTAGGGAAATATATGTTGTCTGAATATCCTATCCCTACTAACAATAAATGGTTAGAATAGATGTTTACCACAAATTAATAATAATAAATAATAAATAAATATAAGGGGACAATCTTACACAAATCGACCTAGTCCCATAGTAAGCTCAGTAAGGCTTGTGTTATGGATACTAGACAACAATATATATAATACTTAAATACATAGAAAACATCCATGACTCAGAAACAAATATTCGTGCTCATCACATAAGAAACATTTCTCCTGAACTAATTTCTTGGCTCCAATATTTCTAAAAATATATGTAATGAGGCTGTCTCTTCCCTCATCAAAGTTATTACCTATGGCCTAAAGCACATTTCCTTGAATACTGAGTAAAACAAGGATGAGTTACATTTGCACCTTACTAGTATTGAATACTATATGCTCAACCATTTGATATTGATGTGATTAGGCTGATTGAGACATAATGACTATACATATACGTATATATTTAAAACACACATGATAGAAGTTAGAATTATAAAGAAGTCAAATCTTCAGATTAGGAGGCAAAGTGGATGAGAGAAGTTAAATAGTGTCTATAAATTGGGTCACTATATGATTGACAAGAATAGCTAGTAATGTTTTAACCCTTTAGAAGTTAACTTTCATATGTGTAAGATAAAGGCACCAATACAAACTCATGTTTCAACAAGACACCAACATGGTCATAGAAAGGTGTAATAATGATGTGGCAGTTTCGTTTAAAATACTTATGAACACAGTACATTGTTTGTTTAGTCTGAGAAACAAGGATATTATTCTCATGAAGCAAATGAAATTGGAAGTACTAGTAATATTATAGTAAATATAGAGAACTGGCTTATAAACGAAATGTAGGTTATGATTGTTTATTGCTGTTTTTGTAAACTTTGTAACATGAAAAGGCAAGTTTTACCTAACATGAGCCCCATAACCTCCATGGGAACGCCAGCGCGGCCGTGTTTCAACATTTTGAGGAGGGCCAAAGACGAAATGTAAACTTGCTCGGCTGTGTCCACCACCGGGGCGTCGGTTGGCGGCGGCGCCTGCGACAGCCCCGTCATCCCTCCACCAAGACGCAAAAGACGATCCATTATTCTCTTACAACTTGTGTTCTCTGTAAAAAAAACAACTACTAATCAAAGCGGGATAACAAGTTATCACTGTAGCTTCTTCAAGCACCGTTCACTCGACATTTATGTATTTTTATTTAAACTCTGTTATTATAAACAGCACTGTACTTACAGAAAACTATTTTCATTGACTTTACTACAAATACTTTAGGAAATCTTTGTGGTTTCGTAGATTTCAAAATGAATGAGAGAAAATGAATGACAATTCGTTTACGTCGAAAATGCAAGCTCACGACCTCACGTAAAGATATTTTATTGCCAGGTGAAAATAAAATGCTACACTTTTTTGCAGCTGTTCATAGTTTTTAAATTTTTGTTACATTATTCCATCAGTTTGCAGCCCTCATTCTCACTATAATGGTTACTGAAAATTTTATTAAGAAAATTGTACTACTTTATGTGGATATTGAACGAAAAAATCAACATGATTACTCGTTTTGGAACGTCTCGGAAACAACTGTCAGTGTCAAGTCGCAGTGTGGTCGTAGCTTGAACGTAGAATACTCTGGACAGGCTATGGTAAAAATAATACCACGTGCGAGCGAGCTGGTAGCATACAAATCTCCATAAGTGTGACAGAAAGCGAAATATCATTCATTGTCCTTGTCATAGTTCCACTTTTTTTTTGACACAACTGATTGAATTTGTGGCACACAAACCATTACCCGTCCAAATTTAGTAGGTTGTTAATGCAAGTCATAAGCCACTTTAAGACGAGTTCTTACTTTAGCTGCATAAGAGCTTTTCCGTCCCTCACTGTGATAGCATGTACAGTCAGCGTCACATAGTTAGTAGCAGCCAGAGTAGCCAAATATTTCGTAACACACCCTTATTCTTACAGTAATAAAGACGTGTACCGAAATATTTGGCTACCTTGGCTGCTACTAACTATCTGACGCTGACTGTACAGCCCGTCCCACAGATTACAGAGAAAGGCAGATAGGCCCTAATAAAATGAACGTTTTCCATACATCCGATCTCTTCTCACTTACGTACTGAACGCCGAGTAAGAAAGGGATGGATCCATGTTATCTAACGGGTCTTCATACGTCATTGTCTCCGCTTTCTCGCTCGCACGATGTTATTCGCTCACTCGCTCGCTCGAGATTTAGTGCACGAAAGATATTTTGTTACAAGTTATCGATATCGATATTTACTGTTAATATATTCGTAATATGCGATACTCGTAAGTAAATTGTATCTCTATCCATACTATGAAAAAATTAATACGGTACTTACCTAATAGAAAAAAAAACCATTACACCACTACGAATATAATAAACTGCATTCAACTTTTAATATATATATTCGCTACAAATTCAATTATACAAATAAATAGGTAGTCAGACAAGTTACTTTATAACCCTCACTATTTTGTGGAACTTTCGTGGAACACATTTATTTTTAACCGACTTCTGAAACGAATCAATTCCGCGGGCTCTTTATTTTTTAGGATGGTTTTTGTTAGAAAAGGTGGTCCTAGGTGGTCCAATGGTTTTTAGGTCAGGATCTGACGATGGTATCATGGAGAAAATCAGGTAAATCTTCAAATCTTGTTTAAAAACGATTTGGGTACTTTTAAATCGTGCATTTGCTTTCGGAAAGCAGTTCATGCGGTAATTTGGAATGGAAATGTTCAAATGGCTTCGTGAAGTATTGATTTGAAATCTAAAAATATTGCCCGAACGATTCAACAGAATTCAATCAAAAATTTTATGAAAATGTTTGATGACATGATTTGTACTGATTTTATAGTGCGGTCTTGTTGGATTGCATACTTTCGTATGGTTTTACTTACAAATTTTATTTATGATATGTGTAGTAGTACAGTAAATTATAATAAATAAGTATATAACTAACGAGACGGTACCCGCATTACTGCCATTAATAAAACGAAAACACGCTACCTTACTACCATTATATCAACTTGGTTGCCGTCGAGGCGTCCTAACTATATGGAATATTTGAGCCTCATCAACGAATGGGTTAAAATATTAACTCGAAGCCAATACACGCTACCCTGACTATTTTGATACGTGTTCATTTTTGACTATAAAATGAGCATGACTTATATATATGCACACTAGCTTCTGCCCGCGACTCCGTCCGCGTGGAACTCGTTTATATCGCAGCTCCATACAAACTTTCACCCTCCCATTTCACCTCCTTAGGGATGATTTTGGGGATAAAAACTATCCTATGTCTTCCCCCGGGACTCAAACTATCTCTATACCCAATTTCACCTCAATCGGTTCAGCAGTTTAAGCGTAAAGAGGTAACAGACAGAAAGACAGACAGACAGACACACTTTCGCATTTATAATATTAGTATGGATTATAGCCATATGTAAATTGTTTGTGGCGCTGCTATTACATGGTTATAAATAAAGTAACTAGTCCGGCTTTACTTTAATTTAACGAAAAAATACAAATTTAAAAGATCATTACGTCAAGCGAGAGAGAACATGAGGCAGATCGCTCGCGCTACGCTGCATCCGCGTAGCGCGAGCGACGTCGCAACGTCGCATTAAAATCTCAAAACTAGGTTAGCGCGAAATGTTATGGGGCTCTTAACTATTAACCCGACCGCTATTCTTATTTACTCCTGCTCCTGCTAGGCTCCTTACCGTCTGAGTTAACTAGGAAACCCTCGATAGCCCTTCAGGCTGAGGGATATGTGTGTACGTGTGACTAAACCCACACATCACAATATAAAGAAAATCAATGTACTTAACAAGTTCTTTGCATATACAAAACTTAAATCAAACAAACTCATCTGGAGGGACCTCAGAAATGTCAAGTCCTAAAATAGATAAAACTCACTATACCAACTTACCTCAAGCGGCCTCTGAAAAACTGTAGGTATCGCATCTGGCAGCAAGTGTTTTATGTTCTTAATAATAATGAAACAGTTAGTTTCGAAATGTTTCGAACATATTCTATGGTGTTTTTTCGGCGTCCAATTATTGCGCCCTACTGCGTCAATCCATTTTTTTCGAAGATTATTATTTACCGGAAACCTGAAGTTAACAGTTAAGACATGTAACATTAAAATATTTTGTCTAAACGCCTACATGAATAATTCATGTCGACGAAATATCGATATATACATGGTAACAACACTACCCATGTTTACGACAATTGTATTTTTACTAAAAATCCCAAAAATATCAAGTTTGATCCATGTAAAAAGTACTTATCCGATAGTATCAAGCATCTGCTGTAATCCCAGACCATTATATTGCGTAATGTACGTGAAATATTTGAAAAATAACCAAATGATTCTTACCGATGAAATCCGATTGTTTCTCCGGTCTTTTTTAACAATCTAGCGTAACTTCGGCAGTACGGAACTGCACAAGCCATTGTGCCACTTCATACAACTTAAATCATTAACTTATTACAGAAATATTTAGTTTTTCAACACAATATTCTTGAAATAACCAACTTTCCTCAAGATTCACAAGAGGTTTGACGTTGATTTGACTTTGACAGATTGTTTAGCATTTAACACCGTGGTTAACAGTTTTTGGAGACAAGTCGTCAATAGACTCAAAATACCATACTATTCGTCTCATTCTAACTCACATCAGCTGACCATAAGCAGTGACAGAGACAACTATATGAAACATCGTCTTGCTTTATACTGCGCGTCTGTATTCTCATTAGTCTGTGACCCGTCCATAGCATGTACAGTCCGTCTAGGTTCATGGGTCGTAGTGTCA
Organism: Epinotia demarniana; assembly: GCA_945867215.1. NCBI lineage: Eukaryota > Metazoa > Arthropoda > Insecta > Lepidoptera > Tortricidae > Epinotia > Epinotia demarniana. The sequence continues at coordinate 12,909,163 of OX244275.1, forward strand.
GTAATGTGTTGTTCCTGATACGGCAATTGCCGTAACATACGGTAATTCAGGCATCGCCGGGCCTAAAACTCGTCATACGGCAGCAAATCCATTATCGTATCATAATACACGGCAATGTCACGACGCTGCAGCTAGGGATAGATATCGCCATCAAGCGCCACAAACCGTCTGCCAAATTGCTACGTATGTAATGCGCCTAACACGTGACACGTCCATCGGTCATAAGATAGAGCGAGAAAACCAAGTTTCATCAACCTATCTCGCTCTACTAGCGTAGTTCCCGCGGGCCGAGGCGGACTGCCATGCTGGGTCGTCTGGTCGCTGCTTGACGCGGCACAGTGACGCCGCGTTTCAATTGCCAAATTAGAAGGATTTTTGCGATTTTTTAAAGTATTCCGGGCAAAAATACAGAACACGGCAATTATTTGAGGTTTTCTCTTAAAACACGGCAATTTTAGACTCTGTACACGGCAACCCAGAATTCGACAGGAACAACACTGGCAGTATCTGACATTGACAGTTGCAATAATTTGTAACCTTTTATTTTATCGGTAGACGAATATTGAATGGTACGAAAATTGCAAATTCAAGGAAATTAAATCAAATTGAAGTTGAATTCAGAAATGACAGACGACAGGACGGTTTTATCTAATAAATTATCCGAAGGGCCGCGTGGATTAGGTTAGACCGCTATGTTTACGTAAATGGTTTCTGAACTACCTGCCTGTATATTCTAAGTTGCCTTGTGTTCTAGGTGATCCTGCGGATCGTACTCTAAGAAAAGTAGAAACGGAAGTAATGATACCAAAACTAATGCGAGACAAGGCCAAAGCAGAGAAATGTATTAAAGAGGTGGCAGAATTTGAGAAGTGTGGTAAAGCAGCATCCTTATTAATGGTAGTTAAATGCCGGAAAGAAAATTCTGCTCTTAAAGACTGCCTTTCAAGTTGGTATCGCAATGACAGCTTTAGAGAGCTGTGCACAGAGGAATATTTGAAAGAAAGAAGTGAATTCAGGAAGACTGGAATCAAGAAGTCAATAAGAAGGGCTTAATTTATTTTTATTTGTAAGATAGCTGTTTAGTGTAAATAAACGAAGTACAAATTAATCAATGTCGTCATTTATTACAATTGGAATGTTCCTAGTTAGTAATATTTCCCTCACACTGTACTCTTTTAAACCTTCTGGCATATTCTCTGGATATTCACGTGGTTCATCTACTTCTGCAATGAGCACCTCCTGAAAGAATATAGGTAAATAGGATTAAAGTACATTGTAAGGGATTAAGGGACAGGGGCCTTGACCCCCGCTCTGGGTCATGGCTCGTCCAACAGGTCTCCATTGCTGTTCAGCGAGGCAATGCCGCTAGCATTTTGGGGACCTTTGGTTCGGGCTTGACGCAGAGCGGGATGTACTCGTAGTATTACTTTTATTTATTTTTACGTATTTTAATTTTATCATTCTTTACTCAACAATGAATTCACTCTTTTTTTTTCAAATACTACTCGGAGAGCAGACCCCTACTTCTAGAAAGTTCTGAATGCTTCTTACTTGTCTGAGGTCACTATATCCTACTTATACTATAAATGCGAGAGGTTGTATTTTTAGATGTTTGGATATTTGTTACTCAATCATGCTTCAAGGGACTACCTATTTGGATGAAATGTTTCATGCATATAGTTTATAGCCTGGATTAAAATATAGGATAGCTTCTATCCCGGGTCACTGCAGGGGGAAACTAGTAAATATATAAATCAAATTTCTCATTCACAGATTCTCATACAATATTAATTGTCTTCTATCACATCGATTTCATATAATTCTGAGTCAGAGTGCAATCAAATTGTACCTTTGTAGTTGTAGTAGCCATTCTCACATGCCCAAGTACTGACACAAAATCAAATTGGTCTTCTTTGCATTTTACCACAATTATGTACTCGGAATGCATTACTCCAGGACCTTCCCTGTACAACACTGAAACCAAAACAATATTCAATTTGGCAATTTAGAAAACATACAAATAGAAATGTTGCATAATTGGGTATTAAACATGAATTTAAATTAAAGGATTATAATTTCCGGTTTATAATTTTATTAGCAGCATTTCTGCTTAAGGGGATCCTAGCTTCCAATGATCTTTGATCATAACTGTCGGTTTTTTCGTGTTTTTTATGGCTTATGGTATTGACAACAACAAGGTTTACCGAAATAGTATCCTACATATACTTCAAAACTCACACTTTTTGAGATAAATGGCACCAAACTGACAATTTCAGGCCAAAAAACCAGTTTTTTGGATGTAACTTTTGTGAAAATGAATGGGTAGTTAGGCATCAATAAGGAACAGTTATATGTAGATGTCATACATAAAAATGCATAAACAACATCAATCGAAAACTGAGCTTTTTTGGACCATGTTTGAATATATCATAAAAAAATATATATATATTTTCGAAAAAACTAGTGTAAATTTAGATAAAGGATTGAACGGATTGAAAAACCGATAAGTGTTTGTGCCATAATTATATCTATAGTTTTGACAGAGGAATATCTACTCAAAACTCATCAAAACTAGCCAAAACGGGTGTGGAGCTCCTTAATAAAAGATTATTAAACTTGATCCGAAATATTTCACTGAATCCAATATGTACCATAATCTCCACCAAATTTGATTCCTGATTTGACAATGTAACCCTTGGATCTGAAGTAATGGTACACCACATATTTGGGAACAAACTTCTTATCAGTATCTGTAAATAACTTCCAACACTCCGCTATTGTGAGCATCTTATCAGCACTGCCAATAACTTGCAGGCACCCCAGACCATAGGATAGAAAGAAAGCCTCTTGAAAACTCAACATAAGTTTTTCTTGCAGTTTTATTTTATTGGCACAACACTTTGGTTTCAAGTTTTCAAAATAGTTGCCATCTTCAGAGTCACTGTCTGGGACAATCACAGCCAGTTCTTGGTCACCTTGGAAATTATAGTCATCAAATTGCGGCTCACAGGAGTCAAAAGCATCATTGCTACCACTATTGCTATCATCACTAGACACTAAATCTATCACATCTTTGTTTGAAAACTTTCGGCTGTCATGTATGATCTTACTCACTAACCCGTCCATATCTGTTAATAATTTGTCCACAACAGACACCCCATGGTTATCAGCAAACTTTTTATACCAATAGTTTCTTTTAAGGAACTGTCTTTTACGCATAATTTGGTTGTTATGGCTAGCTCTGGGCTTGGAACGTGAAACAGAGCCCTTTCCAAAGCACCCCATGTGATACAGCAAAGCCATTTCATCTGGTGATCTCACTTCAACACTAAATCCATTATAATATCCCGTGAATACTATCCGCATCGAGCTGTCCACGGGAAATCGTGCCGATTCCACTGCAATTGATAGAACATTATTTGGGTCATTACACTCATTACTCTGACATTCGTCTTCTGTTCGTACAGACGACATAACAAAAGAACTGGCCGGTTCCCAATTTTATTTACAGCCACATCCACATATGTCACGCCAACAACTTCAAACGCAAATTGTATGTATCAGTCAGTTTTTTGATGGTTTAGACATTAAATGATAAATTTTCTGCAATAATTATAACTGGTCCAAAATTTTATAAAAGTCTGAGACAAGAGAGGCCAAGAAAACTGAAATGGAGGAAGAATATGACAGTAAGCACAGTTTTATTTTATACAACATCAAAATAGTCAAAAGCAGTTTGTGAAATCCATGTGAAATCAAAGCAGCCAAACAAACGACTTTGTTATATTTATCTGCTAGCTGGCTAACTAAACTATATTTGACATTGACGTTGCCGGTAAAGCAGCAAAGAGTACAAATTTCTCCGCAGCAGTATCATAGAGCCCTTCAATGTATTGATTTCTAAACGAAACGAAATGACATTTTATATATTTATTAGTGGCAACTCTGTGTCTGTTCACAAGGTCGACAACATTACAAGTTATATATCTGTCTCTTTTTTTCTCAGCAAGGAAGGTGTACAACAAAGAAGGTAAGAAAATATACGATTCACACTCTACCAACGTCACTTTATGTAGTCACAAGACCTCTCAGCTGAGGCTGTCGTTTTTACTTGTATTTGGGATTTATTGAATTCTTTGATCTTTATTCCAATTATTATTGGCGTGATCATAATTTGGTGATATCCTAGCCAAAATGGCTAACATCAGCGAGGAAAATGTCAGTAAGCTTATTGGCGAAGACAATATCGGTAAGTTGCTGTCCATTGTACTTTAATTTCTGTGATCAATTTGCAAGGATGATTATGAATACCACTCCCTCGTTTTGCAGATATGATCGCCGCAACCAGCGTTCTGCAGCTGAGGGCGAGTGAAATCCGTCAGACGGACATAAAATGGCAGTCTTATCTGCAGTAAGTAAGATAAATAAATCTTTGTGTGGGCCATCCAAAGGCTGTATTTTCAATGTATGGTATATTTTAGGTCTCAGATGATCACGCAGCGCGATCACGACTTCGTGTTGGCACTGGACCGCGGCAAGAAGGATCTGCCGGACAAGAGCCCTGAGGAGTGCTGTTCGGTGTTCATCAACCTGCTCACCCATGTCAGCAAGGACCACACCATCCAGTACATACTGGTTATGATTGACGATATCCTGTCGGTAAGTCACTTCTAAGCAATGTACGAAAGTGTGTGTAAGTTATTTTTACCGACCAGCATGACCATATAATGTCTAGATATTGGAACCTGTAATTACCAATTGGTAAATATAATAATACTCTTAATTAAACAGTATAAGAGTGTTCCTTCTTTTTGTATAGTAGACACCTTTTTTATTTTTTGTGTAGTTCTCATAGATAGAAAATTCAATAGAAAGAATAAAATTCTGTAATTATAATATTTATATATTTTTTTAACCTCATAGAAAGCAATCAAAATGATAGAGATTCAGTATCTGTTTCAGTAAGCGGTTTATCCCCTTATCAATCTGCAATAGCTACTAACCTAAGATAGAATTAGGTTTCCAAATCATGTTGAGCTTTTAAACACACCTGACTTAACCATCTTAATACAAGACATTGGAATTGCTAGGAACTAGAGACAAATCGTGATGTTTATAGGCTTCTTTTTATCAGTGATATCAATTATTTGCATTAAATATTGTAAAAAAATAGTGTACAACATTCTTTATTATTAATTCTAAGGAAAATCCCATAAAAGACGTAGTCAGGTTTCCATAGTAAGTCTGCTTACATGAAATGGACTCTGGTATCTTTTTGTGAGTACCTCTTATAGTGAAGAATATTTATGCTGAGTATAAAATAAACAAAATATTTATTTATATGTTAGAGGAACTTGACATTCAAAGCAAATGGGTTGGTCTATCCATAAATATGTCAAAAACAAAGCTGATGACAAATAATAGTGATTAAGAGCAGATCATAAAAAAGGGGAGTACCATTGATTATGTTAAGGAATATGTATATATTGGGCAGATAATATCAAAATTTTGGGTTTTCAACACATGCATTATAATTTATGGATGCCAAACTTGGGCACTTACAAAAAAGCACTACCAAAAACTTGCTACATGTCAAAACCACATGGAAAGGAGGGTGCTATATGCCTTATAGCACGTCAGAGGCGTCTTTACCTATGGTGCAGGGTGTGTGTTGCACACGGACGCAGCGGTGCTAGTGCGTGCCCGAGCGCCGCCCGGTACCATTCCATTTTGACCGCGCGCTTACTAGGGGGGCACTACAGTAATGTTTGCTAGAGATGCATCTGCAAGGTGTTGCATAGATAGAGGGGGTTGGTCGCGTCTCGTCGTAACATATTTCGGGGAGACCACCAGTTAAAATTCAAATTTAACTAAACGTTTTCAGGAGAACAAGAGCAGGGTGAAGATTTTCCGCGAATATAACAGGACCGGTCAAGTGTGGCAGCCGTTCCTGAACCTGCTGAACCGGCAGGACGAGTTCGTGCAGCACATGACCGCGCGCATCATCGCCAAGCTCGCCTGCTGGCATCCGCAGCTCATGGACAAGAGCGACCTCACCTTCTACCTGACTTGGCTCAAGGAGCAGCTCAAACAAAATGTAAGTCTTTCATACAATTACTTGTGAAGTTTACGATTTCTGAGCATGATTGCGTCAAATGATTTGTGATATTTTTTTGATTTAATTTAATTATATTGTGACACGTCATTCTGTTAACACCATGGCTTGGCTGTTCTGTTAACTGCTAGCATTAAGGTGTTTTTCCATGGAGGCGATTGAAATGGTAATTGTATACGATTTGCGATAGTATAGTAATTTGGTCCATATTGGTCGTATGGATTTTGCCGCACCATCATTGAATCGTGGAAAAGCACCTAAAATTTTCATTTTTGTATTATACACCTCACCATATAGTGTTTTTACTAGCACTTGTTTTGCACCAGTTTTACGCGTTTGCAGGGAAACAACAGTTATTTACGATACAAGTGCCGAAAATAGGAAATTCACAACGAGTGGTGATAAATTGAAACACGACTGAAGGGAGTGCTTTAAATCGACACGAGTTGCGAATTACCTATTCGCACGTGTATACAACGTTTTACTGTACATATGGCTCTTTAAAGTTTTGACATTTGCATGGAAAGTGCACTTTTCCGTACTAGTTTGGGAAAGTAGCACAATATGTACTGTAAACAAATTATCAACATTTGGAGTACTCTGAATAAATATTTGAATTAAAAATACACACATAAAGAGACCCCGTTACTTGTAGTACCTTTTTTGTATAAATCCATTGTTTCTATGTTCAATTCTTCCTTTATTGTATGTCAAACATATTAAAATTACTAACATTATTGAATCCTTTGTCTATCCAATTCTTTTTTCATTCACTTAACACAGTAATTTTGCTTTTATTGGCTCAATCAATTTACAATTTTGTAGGTGCACCTAAATATATACATACAAAATTAACTTAACAAACATACATATAAATTGAGCATCAGCTTCATCCAGAATTATGCATCTTCATTAAGCTGAAGTAACACCTAAAAGACTGTTTCTTGAACATATATTTTTGAATATCATGCGATATTCCTTTCACAGTGTATTACATTGGTCAATTTACGAGTATAATGGGTTGCGGCTACTTTAAAAGATCAACCAGTGATAAAAATAAATAAATAATAAATAAATAAATAAACCTTGTCATGACGTAGTGGTCACATGATACTCATCTGAGCTGGTTATGTCACTGTTGAATCTCACAAAGTGTTCCAAACCTGATGAATAAGGACGTAGATACACGGATAAACTAAAGCATGATATTAAGATATGTTGGTTTAAGACTAAAGCAATTAATCTAGCCGTTAACAATCGAGTCGTGTTCATCGCGCATGTCACCGCCGGGGCTATCGCATGTGCATTGTTACTGAGAGGTTTGTTTTCTGGTAAGGCGGAGAAAATGTCTGCCGAGTTAGCGCATGCCGAGCAGGTTATGTTGGCTCACGAGAAACCGATCGTGGACAAACACAAACACAAGGAGAAGGCCTCTGACGCCCAGGGGAAATACTCCAGCCTTTACACCTCCTTCGATGACCTTGCTCCGCTCGAGGACTTGCCTCCGGGCTCCAAGAAGGTACTCTGTGTAGCTGCTGAAGTGCGTAACAACGATGCTAACCTGTTTTTAAAGCTGTTACTAATTTATTAATATTTCTTGTGTTCATTAATCGTTTAAGGCATGCTTTCATTAACCAGCCTGTAAGTATTATTATGTGTGTACTTGTATAGGTACTAGAGATGGGCCGACTGTGGGTTTGGCCGACTAGCCGACTAGTCGGCCGCCTAGAAGGCCGACAAGTCGGCTGGGCCGCTCGTGGACTTCGTTTCGCTTGGCCGTCGCGCTGTCTGCATGCGTTGAAAGTACCAAATGTGATATTAAATCTGTATTTGAGTAAAATATTGCGAATGGTAAAAAAAATGCAGTTTATTTACGTATGTCTCGTTTTCCTGTGATTCATAAAGTGTCGACTGAACCCCACAATTTGCCGGCTAGCGCCGACTAGTCAGTACATCTCTAATAGGTACTTGTGTTGTATATGCTTAAACTTCGGAGTTTGTCTGTCTAAATGATAAATGCAAATAGACGGTCTATTTCTATTTGCACTCCGAATAGCACCGCGAAGCCGGCGCTTGCATGTCGCAAAGAACGTTGGGGTTTTTTTCTATTAAAGTTGTTACTTTGATAGAAAAATAAACTCCTCAAACACGCTGAAATGCAACTTGTTAGTTGCATTTCAGCGTGTTTGAGGAGTCGTCTTTTCAGTTTAAAAATGATGATCCCTTTTGTATATTAATGATGAGTAGATGAGTAATAGTAAAGAGTCCCTGCAATTGGAACCATTATATGATTTATATGTATAAACAATTGTTGCACATGCACATTGCTAGTGTTGTAAAGCCTATTGTATGTTTTCTTCAAAATACGGAACTAACATATTTGTTGCACCTTCAAATGAAATAATGAAGCAAATTTTGAATACCTACCTACCTACTGCCGAGTCCTAGGTTTCTACAGAAAGATGGGTATTCGAATAAAAGACTAAACTATACATATCGCAAGAATCAAATTCCATGGGTTTTTTAAGTGATCTCAGGAGTTTAACACATTCGACACCGCGTACCCGACACTCGGGCACTCGTAAACTTTACTCAGATACCGGCATACCCGGTAGTCGGGCAAGAGCTATAAACCTACACGCGACGCCAAAGTGCCCGACCGGCGGGCAAGCATTGCATCTTCGCTACCTCAGGGCTGCCACTGCCACTAACAGGAAAATTTGTAAGTCTTCTGATTATTATGTACTTATGTGGTCGAAAAGTTGGCACAGTTGATTATTATATTTTATTACTTCACTTTGTATTTTTATTTACTTTACCTAATGCGATTAAAATAAAAAATCTTATTAGTTAACACAGCCCTGAGCGTCCGCCGCTTGGCCGACTAGCGGGTTCGCGGCGTGCGGCATTGAGTTGTACGTCGTTGCCCGACTAGCGAGTACTGGCGGTTTCTGGGGTATTGTTCGAAATTTTGCCTGGTTGCGAAAGTGTTAATGAATTTAATGATCATCATCAGATTTTTCGACACTTTTACAGCCCGAGGAACTAGGGACTTATACTGGTCGTTACAACGTGTATTTTTATAGAGTTGGGAATCGTGCAATGTTTAAGAGCGAAATTATTTATTCATACCTATAAAACCCCGAAAAATATTTCGATATATTTTAGTCTAAAAGGGACATTATTATTGCTTCTAGTGTGATAAGGGTGCTATCTTCTCTTCTAAATAAAAAACAATGAAGAGGTTTCGGTTCCTGTGTTTTATCTGTTTTATGGATTGAGTGTAAAGCTTAAAGCACTATGGGCTTAAATAAATAAAATGAAGAGAAATATTTCGACATCACGTTTTAGCCATACGCGACGACCAGCCAAATCCTTACTAAGTTCGAAGTAAAATCGTTTTACCATCTAAAATGCCCCATAGGTAAGTTAGTAAATCGTCCAAAAATTGACATTACCTTAGTATGAACCTACTTACTCGATGTGTTGTCAAACTGCGATAAGAATTGGATTGGAAGAGACAGTTTTCACATAAACACGTTAAAGTTTACATGAACAAACAGCTATTCCATTAATTTAGTGTCATTCAGCACAAATGGAAAAATTGCACATTATTTCACTAAATCTGAATAATGTCAGTTAATCCTATAGACCTGTAAAATTGCCCAGCCTGAAGAATACATCCATATGGAATTGCGTACACTCCAGAAATATGACCAGTCGGAAATACGTCGTATATGAATTTTGTACAAAATAGACTATTTTCATATTAAAAATTGACACTAAATTAAATTAGGCAACATTCGCATTGAACGTATTTGAGTATGAACCTATTTCATACGAGACAAAATTCCATTTGGCCTAGATTCGTTTGGAAAGAAAAAATTGGTCTCAAAAGATTATAGACTCAATTTCGTTTTTACCTAATTCATTTTTTGTGCTTACTTCGGGTCCAATTTCAAAATGGTCTTTTCGCTTCCACGTTTTTCCATTTTTGCCATTGAATCATTCCATTCCGACCCGCATGGTATCTTATTTTTATAGTCATTGACATCCTCTCTCGAATTATCATTTTGTAACTTGTTGACATGTACCTGTGTAAATCATACCCCCCCCTACCTTTAAAATATTTGGGTGAAGACCAAATTCTTGGCCTAGTTAATTGGTAGTACCTAGTTAAAAAGTTCCGTTGTGACACAAAAGTTAACCATAGTATTGTATGGCAAATCTTCGTGTCACAACAGAACTTTTTAACTACTACCAATTAACTACTGACGAAAAATTTGGTCCTCACCCATTTGTTACTTTAAAATGTAATTTGAAATGTTAAATAACTGACGATCACAGTATAATTTCTTAAAATTTATTAAGTGAAATTGTATATTGTGAGATAAACAAATCATATCATATCATTCTCTAACGGTATTCTCTAAAAAAGTATGGTACATTTTGTCTTAAATTAGGTTCTCCAAACCTACGTTTAACGGCGAAATAAGGCACTCATTTTCAACGTTAATACCTTGATCTAAATTGCATGATTACCTTATTATTTGGAATAATGCGCGTGTATTTGGCTGGTCCCCTGCCCAAGCCCCGGTGCTGATGTATTGGCGCGCGTTCCAGAACATTGACTACATCCAGTCGGTGGCGCGCTGCCTGCAGATGATGCTGCGCGTTGACGAGTACCGTTTCGCGTTCCTCTCCGTCGACGGCATCTCCACCCTGCTGTCCATACTCGCCTCCAGGGTCAACTTCCAGGTATTCACTAATTATACCCCAAACAATCAATCCATCAGTTAATCAAATCCTTTATTTGCTGGAATACAGTATATGAAAATAGGTCTCCTAAATTAAAATGCAGTTCCATGTATTCAGCCTGCATGCAGGCATGCAAGCATTTCCGAGTGCTAGCTACGTTACGATTGCATCATTTATAATTATAATAATATGTCTGCTTTAATAAATAGGGAAGAATACAATAACATAAATAATAGAGTTCACAAAGTCAGTAATAACTAATTATAAAATAAATGTCAAAATAAGCACAGAGTCAAAATTACAAATTCTATGTCACCTTTGATTCAGATAACTTCATATTGATTCATCACCATATCAGCAGAAATAAGCCTCAGTGAGGTCTTTATCCAAGACTCCGCATGCATATTACAGATAACCTCGCCGGAGCCATTAGATGTTGGTGGAAGAGTTTTTCAAATCAGATGTGCAGTTGTTATGCATACATTACACTATTTTACAAACTTTTCCTCTTTGCAATAGCACTTTTATGAATCTATGTCTGACCAGCGAACGAAAAACCTATAGAATGCGAGCTCCTCACAAATTTCTACCCAAACACGTGCCTAAAACACGGGGTGTGTTCGAAATTAACGGCTGCCTGGAATCGTTTTGACGCCCCGCCCCCAACTCAGAGGCATCTTCACCTATGGTGAAGGGTGTGCGTTGCACACGGGCGCAGCGGTCCTAGGCGCCGCCCGCTACGGATACCCACTCGGCGCGCGCGCTTACTAGGGGTCGCTAGAGTATGTATTCACACGGGCGCTACATGGGCTAGAGACGCCTCTGCCAACCCCGCATAATGGCAATGGCACCCATTTATCCTTAGGTCCAATACCAGCTGGTGTTCTGCCTGTGGGTGCTGACTTTCAACCCGCTGCTGGCCGAGAAGATGAACAAGTTCAACGCGATCCCGATCCTGGCGGACATTTTGAGCGACTCCGTCAAGGAGAAGGTCACGCGCATCGTGCTCGCCGTGTTCCGCAACCTGATCGAGAAACCCGAGGACGGACAGGTACACTACCCGTTTGAACTAGAATTCGTGACATTTCGCTGCTGAATCACTGTGTGTGCACTTGTACAGGTCAAGCTCACAGCTCATTAGAGCCACCCGTCGCCCGACCGGCACCGCCTCGCCTCGAGCGGTTAGTATTCTTTTTATGGATTTGTACGGGCATGCACTCACTACATCAACTCCGTAGTTAGTACATTTACGAGGCGTGGCGGTGCGGGTCGGGCGCCGGGTGGCTCTAATGAGCTGTGACCTTTAACCTCCTGCCGCCCAGAATTTAGAGCCAAATAGAATGCTGTATTCTATTTTTATAGGTTGAATTGACTCTGATTGGATTCCAGAACTGAAAAGGTTTACGTCCTTTATTCCTACAAGTATCAATCATATCAACAGTGAGCAATAAAACCGTTTAAGCTTATTAACATCACCAATCATTTCTGTGTTCTATTGATGTATCTCTTGTTGCGTTCTTTTGGCCCTCTAAGCATATGCTAATTTGACTTAATACGGGTGTAGACTCGAAAATTATTATTAATCCAAAATAAAGAAGGCAAAGTGACGAAAATACCAGTTAGACCAGATAGTTACCAAGAAGACACAACAGACAATTGTATATTTTATATAACTTATCCAGGTGGCGAAAGAGCACTGCATCGCCATGGTGCAATGCAAAGTTCTGAAGCAGCTCGCGATCCTCGAGCAGAAGCGCTCGGACGACGAAGATATCATGAACGACGTGGACTACCTGAGCAACCGTCTGCAGGCCTCGGTGCAGGACCTCAGCTCCTTCGACCAGTACGCCACCGAGATCAAGAGCGGCCGGTGAGTGTTTCACGTTTTTTTTTAAATCCAAATGAGACATTCACAAACATCATCATTATCATCAGCTTATATACGACACACTACTGGGCACAAGCCTTTTCTCATGAATGAGAAGGAACGAACATCATTGTTACAAGAGAGCAAATACAAACCCCATATGAAAGACTGAAGGTTGCCATGACACACCTTTAGGTGTTCCTGACATTTAAAGGGTTAAAGATCCAGGGCTTCTTAAGTATAATACTTCTGAATTATTCAGTGTTCACTTTCTGGAAAGTCAGGGAAAGTTTCGGCAAAGTCAGGGATGCTTGTTGTGGTGATCTTTTGGAAAATGCATGACCAGTTATTGAAAGGTAGACAGTAATGTCCTATGTTATACAGGGCCCTATCGGCTTATGGACGTATATGTTGTTACTTGTATGGAATGTACCTGCGGCTAGGCAGGATTAAAAATAAGCGAGTTTGCGATCATGCGAGTCCCATCGTGTATGAAATGCGCTGTCTGCTCTACGTGAACTTCGTTACTTCACTGCTATTCGTTCAGAAACCTGACATCAACCAACATAGTCAGTACAGCCCACAGACCTTTCTCTGTAATCTGTGGTACAGCCCAACAAACAATACGGGTGTAGACTCGAAAATTATAGCTCCAAAAAAAGAAGGCAAAAAAATTGTTTAGTGACGGAAATCACATTCAGATATCTCAAAGAATTACAAGCTATAACCGTTTTAATATTGCTTGTTAGAGAGAGAAATCGCTCACAGTTATTGACGTCGTAGTAAATAACAATCGCTACATATGAAGTTGCGTTTTGCGGAAAAGGGACAGAAAATTCTTAAAACTTTGGACATTAACTTTGTGATTATTTAACCTCTGGCGTAATCCTTTTTCGAGATAATACGACATTGTTGATTATTTTATCCAGTGTCTACTCCCCCCCCCTCTTACGGAATAGACTATTTGACAAATGTGAAAACAATTTGTTTTTTCATTAGCAACAGATAAAAATGACGGAAAGTATCAATCTTTCATTTATGTTTGCTAAGTATTTTAAGATTTGCAAATTCATAAAAACTAACAATAAGGACGTTGATCGATTGTGACGTCACAAGCAAGTAATCTTTACAAATTCTATACTAGCGGAGCGTTATTGACGCTTCATATAAAGAAGCTGATTTGAACGTTTAAAACGCTCCGTTAATGTTTATCTGTTGCTAATGAAAAAAACAATTCATGTTTACTGTTGTCAAATACCCTTTCAAGTCATAGTTAAGCCTTATGTCGCAACGTCTATAGACGTTGTGCACGTGAAAGAGTTTATAACGACAATCTTTATCGCAGCTTGGAATGGTCCCCCGTGCACAAATCCGCCAAGTTCTGGCGTGAGAACGCCGCCCGCCTCAACGAGCGCGGGCAGGAGCTGCTGCGCACGCTCGTGCACCTGCTCGAGCGCAGCCAGGACCCCGTCGTGCTCGCCGTCGCGTGCTACGACGTCGGGGAATACGTGCGCCACTACCCGAGGGGCAAGCAGTGAGTACACTGCCTTACCTTACCTTACAGATTGTAGCATGTAGACGACACCTTTCAAGTTCTGGCGCGAGAACAATCACAAGATGCGCCGTTGTATTTAATTTGCCTAACACAGCACGGCGCAGATCAACATGCAGATTTGAAATGAAAGTATGTCAGAATTCAATTATTAACTAAATACTACTTTTTAAACTGCCTCAGGAAAGCTAGGTTTTTCGAGCGTATGTATGTATGTGGAGAATATTTCAATTTCACGAGCTGCAGTCCAAACCGCTTGATACATTTTGACATATGAGATGTCGTTCGATTCCTCTTAATCGCGGGAGTCACATAAGATATAATATATGTGAATAAGCAAACTCAAACTCAAATTATTTATTTGTCAAACACAGGTAATTATGTAAAGTTCTTAAATTATAATAGTATCTCTATGTTTCGCCCCATGGCACACAAATAGCTACAAATTAGCATGCAGCATGCATCACAAGAAAATAATTTACATTTCATGACAAATTAGATTTCCAAATAAATCACAATCCAAAAATAAATATGTCAACATTACTTAAAATTCAATATTAATTAAAAATTCTAAATAAATTAGGTACAATTGAGAATAAGTTAAAAATAAAATAAATCAAAATGGGCAACTTAAAATGAAAATAAATTATTGAATTAAAATGTCAATGTTAAAAGGATTGCGATAAAAAATCATTTATAGAATAGAAACTGTCGCAAATCATTTAAATTCATTATTTCTCTCGGTAAATTGTTATAAATTTTTGACGCCATTCCAAAAATGCTTTTTGACAGTAACGCTGTTTTACATGATATATGGTTTATTTTACATTTTTGGCGAAGGCTATTAAATCTAGAAAATTTACCCATATTGTGTCTTACATACAGCGCGACCTCGTATATATAAAGACATGGTAAAGTTAAAATCTGCATCTTAATAAATTGAGGCCTACATGAATGCATAGTTTTCATACCACACGCTGATCGCAAGCATTTTTTTGAGCTCTAAATAATAATTCCCTATCAGTACAATTACCCCAGAATATAACCCCGTATCTCAGCGTGGATGTTACGTAAGCGTGATAGGCAGTCAGAACAGCTGATTGACTTACAACTTTTCGCAAATTATATAAGGCGTATGAGTATGTGTTTAATCTTTTGCACACTACATCTGCGTGATTGTGCCACGTTAATTTATTATCTAGATTTAGTCCTACAAATGTTGTTACATCAGTTTCATCGATATTTTGATCTTTGTAAGTTACTTTTAAATTAGATACCAGTTCTTTTCTTTGTTTGAAGTTCATTATTTTCGTTTTGCTTAAATTTATCGACAAATTATTTTTATTTAGCCATTCAATGATTAACTCTATGGTTTTGTTAATATGTGTTTCATATAAATGTTGATCTTCGCCTGTAAAAACCACAGTATTGTCATCGGCAAATAGGACCATTGTATCGGTGATGGCACGTGGAAGATCATTAATGTAAATGAGAAATAAAAGGGGACCCAAAACACTCCCTTGTGGAACACCATAGTTTATCTTTCTAAGATCTGAGCAGAATGTTATTTCTTTCTTAGTCCTAACACAAATTTTGCTAATTTGTGTGATTTGCTCTCGACCCGTCAAATAAGATTTGAGTAAGTCATAGGTATTACCGCGCATGCCGTAGTTATACAGTTTTGACAACAAGATACCATGATCAACAAAATCAAAGGCCTTTGTTAGATCCATGTAAAGCGCAGAGACAGGATTTTTTCGTCTAGTTGTGTCATTATCTTATTCAATGGATCGTAAATTGCCATATTTATACATTTATTCCTACGGAAACCTTTTTGTTCGTCAGCAAAAAGATTATTTGTTTCAAAATAATTACTTAAATTTATATAAATTACCTTTTATTGTGGTGTAGGCAGCGAATGAAACACCGGCGGAAATATTTCACAATTTTGTATATTCAAGAGTCTTGCACACACACTACGTATAGTCTCACGTACCTACACACAACAGATAAAGATAAAGAAAAGTTCACTATTACTATTAAGCCACAGGCTCTATTTCTAATATAGTAAGTAATCACTAATCACGTTAATCTAATAATTTGCTTGCGCGCCGGTGTCGCAGTGGTGGACTGACTGAAGACTAACTCGACGAAGCGAGAGCGCAAGATTTTTGGGCGCGCGGCTCGGGCCGCGCGAATTGCGACCTTATGTCGCCTAGTCCGCGGAATTCAAATAACGGGCGGGTGTCCGTTTCTCGCGCGCGGGTCGATGAGTAGACGAAGTATTTGCTATATACTCCCCCTCTAGTGCTGGAGAACGCCCTCGCTCCTGTACTAGCACCCTATCGGCCCTAGCTGGACGTCCACGATTCCTCTTAGGAACGACAGGTTTTGGAAGAGTGCCATTACTACTTTGGTAGCGGGTAAGATCTTGAATGTGATATCTCCCTAAAGCAACGTTTGGCTGTTCAGTACTAGCGATGGTATACGTTGTAGGACTCACTTTTCCTGTAATGAGGTACGGTCCATCGCGTCGTGGGAAGAACTTAGCAGTTACATCTCTGGATGCATTGCTCAGCAGATGCGATTTGAGGAGAATTAAATCACCTACCTCGAATTCGTCGGAGGTTCGGCGTGAAGCATCAGCATACTGCTTTGCTTTATATTGCTGAGTCTCCACACGTTCACGAACGCCTGACAAAGAGTTCAAAAATGATCGAAGATATGGAGTTATCTGCGGAACGAAGTTATCCTTATCTAAAATGGCGCGAAGGTCATGGATGACCTCTGTGGGTGACCGCATCTCCCTGCCAAAAGTTAAGTAAGCGGGTGACTTGCCTGTAGTGCGGCATCTTGCACTGTTCAAAGCGAAACGAATCACCGGTAACTTTTGTGGCCAGGAGGTATGGTCTTCCTCCACGAGTTGCGCCAGCATCGCTTTCACATCACGATTTTTTCTCTCCGCCGGATTTGCTTCTGGGTGATAAAGCGGGACGAGGTTCTGCTTTATCCCCAGAGCTGACATGCATTGTTGCATAACCGCGGATACGAATTGGACACCATTGTCCGATATAATTCTACGTGGTAGACCAAACCGCATAAAGTACTCTTCGACGAGAACAACAGCACAGGCTTCAGCGGTGGCGTCCTTAAGTGCATATAGCTCTGTCCATCGGGTTGCCGTGTCCTCGACGAGAAAAATCCATCTCTCCCCCTGGTCTCCTGGTGGCAAGGGACCAAATAGATCCATCGCCAGCACTTCGTTGCGCTGATTCATTAGCGGCGTTTGCAGAAGACCTGGTGGTTTGGTATTTGTGGCTTTGTACCGTTGACAGTGTATGCAGGCTTTGACATAATCAGTGATTATTCTCCGCATACCTGTAAAATAATATAACTGTGCTACCTTCTGATAAGTCCGGTCAACCCCTGGGTGGCAGGCTGTTGGGGAGTCGTGTAGCTCCTTTAAAATATCAGCAACTTGGCCTGCAGGGATTACCAGTTGGGGGCTTTCGCTCTCAGAGTCCGGATTGTAACGGAAAAGTACACCTTGGTCCATGAGGTACCCTCGTTCTAACCATCTTTTGGCAGCAACGTCGTCTGCACCTTCGAGGTCCGTTATTATCTTTTTCACCTCAGGGTCGTCAATCTGTTCCTGGCGCAGCTCGCTTGGATTCTTTGCGGGAAGATCACAGATCACGGAGCAAATGCCGCAATCCTCGCGAGACTCACTGGAACAAACGGGTCTGCTTAACGTATCTGCCACTACGTTCGCCTTACCTGGGGTATATTGGAAGCGTATGTCGAAGGACTGGAGCCGTAAGGCCCAACGTACTAGTCTGCCAGCTGGTGACTTGAGAGAAAGCAGCCAGCGAAGAGGCTGGTGGTCACTGCCAATGATGACTGGTTGGCCGTCAAGATAAGGTCGAAAACGCTCGACCGCCCACACAACAGCTAGCGCCTCGCGTTCCGTTGTAGAGTAGTTCCGCTGAGCTGTGTTTAGAAGTCGACTGGCGTATTCTATCGGCCTTTCTTCGTTTCCATCGCCCTGTAATAAAACTGCGCCAAGGGCGTAGTTACTTGCGTCAGTACGCAGAATGAAGGGACGACTGAAGTCGGCTTGCACCAGGATCGGGGCTGAGGTCAGAAGCTGTTTCAATTCTACAAATGATCGAGCCTGTTCAGCTCCCCAAATCCATACTTGATTTTTCCTTGTTAAGCGTGTGAGTGGTTCAGCCACTTTAGAAAAGTTTGGTATGAACTTTCTGAACCACGCACACGTCTGTAAAAAGGTTCTCAGGTGTTTTAAGTTACCTGGCTCCTTCATCTCGAGTACAGCACTCACCTTTTGTGGATCGGTGGAGACGCCTTGCTGAGTTACAACGTGCCCGAGGTATTTCACACTTTCACGAGCGAAAGCACACTTTTCCCTGTTTACGTGTAAATTGAACTCAGCTAGCCGTTTGAAAACTGCCTCGAGGTCTTGAAGGTGTCGTTGATATCCTTGGGAAATTACCAGTAGGTCGTCCAAGTATGCCAACAGTGTCACGTCTCGCAATGCAGAGCAGGATCGCAGGCGGTCAATTAAGCGCTGGAACGTCGCTGGGGCATTTTTGAGGCCAAACGGCATCCTTTTAAAGCGGAAGGTGCCTAAAGGACAAACAAACGCCGTTTTATCCCTGTCAGCCTCTCTTACCGTAACCTGCCAGTACGAGGAACGAAGATCCAAAGTGCTCATGTAACAATCTTGCTTCGTGTTCTGAAGTAGATCGTCGATACGTGGCATAGGATAGGAATCTGACTTGGTGATTGCGTTTAAACGACGGTAATCAACACAAAAACGAATGGTACCGTTTGCTTTTGGTACCATCAGCGCCGGTGAACACCAAGCAGATTCGCAATCCTCAATGATGTCACCTTCTAACATCTTATCGATTTCCTTTTTCATCTGCTCCAATTTTGAGGGGTTGAGACGATACGGTGGTACGGCTATTGGTGTATGCTCACCTGTATCAATCCGATGTTCTGCGTATGGTGTCGGAGCTCCCCCTGGTTTGAAAACATGCACGTGCCTGGTGAGGACGTCAGCGAGCACCTGCCGCTCAGCTGGTTTCAGGTGTACGCCCTCATCGTCCCGAAGGACATCCGTCGCAGCACAGGACACGCTTCGCGAAGTAGGCTCAAAACACAGGTTATACTGTACCATACCGTCACTGCTGAAATACCATACTTCCCTGCGAAAATCTATAACAACTCCAGCAGCGGTAATGAAATCAATTCCTAACAACGTTTCGTTATTAGTCGCATCCGGAAAAATTAAGAATGGAACCCTAATAACTGCCTGTTCTAGTCACACCTCTAACGTGGTATTAAGTACTTCCATTGTTCGCACTATTCCGTCAGCAAGCTTAACTTTCTGTGTTGAGGAAAAGAGCGGATGATTCTGACGTAGAAGGAGAGCATATAGCGTGTGGCCCGCAATGCAGTGCTTCGCAGCTGTATCTATCAAAGCGGTACCGTTTACACCCAAAATACCAATTTTGAAAATAGGACGTGAATCGCGACCTTTAGGGCGTCCTGCAAAATCGGTACCAATCAGTATGTCATCTCCACCACCGAGACAATTATTGCTAAGTACATCGGTACATACATTCTCATTTTTCAACAAAATCGGATTACATACATTTTCTGAATTTTGAAAATTCTGGTTACTACAATTTGGCTCATAACCGTCATTACACTCACTACTATCAACATGTACTGTATTTAAATCAACAGAATGATTAAAACATGCATTGTCACTGTCCGTGTGCAAAAACGGGTTAATTCCCGAATCATCCGAGACTTTCAACGGGTTAGAATGCGATTTCAATTGTTCGGCACCATTAAACGGGTTAACTCGGTTTGGCACGGATGGCAGGCATTTTGTTGACATATTATTATCACATTGACGATTTTCAAAAACATTATTTTCATTAATGCATGAAAGTGAGTTATGACCGTTCGTCAGAAAGGGTTCATCTTGTTTACGACTATCCATAATCGAAAATTTTCGCGCAACTTCATTCTGAATAAACAAACTGTTCTGAGTCGAACTAGTTGGAATTACAGTCGAATTACGGCATTGGCCGCGGCAGCGAAAGTGTTCGTTACACGGATGAGGGGCCCTTTGTACAGAGTTCATAACACATTTAACATTGTTACATCGAACACAAGGATCAGAGAAACGTAAACATTCGTTGGTCACAGAGCGGCATGCAGTAATATTATCGCTTTGGTCGTGATGAAACAGACCGCTATTATAACAATAACAAGTTCGGTCGCCTACGACATTATTCTTGTTCGTAGAAATCGTAAATAAGCTCGAGTTACTCGGTTGAGATTCGACACTATAAAAACTTTGCTGAGTCGTATCACTGAACGATCGTACATTCGCAGAGTTATTATGGGAACTGGACTCACCCTGGTTCATAAGCTTACGGCACTGGTCTTTGGAGTGTCCAAACCTTCTACAGTATGCGCAAACGGGGCGATGCTTCTTCGTAGTCGCGTCGACCATGGCGGAGCCGGCGCCCGGCGCGGCCATCGCCGGCATAGGCATCGGCGTTGCAGCGGGCGGCGGCGGCGGCGGCGCGCGCGGCTGAGCGGGCGGCAGCGGCGCGCGGAAAGTTGCGGCCGCGCCGGATACGGCGCTTGCGTGCGTCGGAACCGTGGATACGTGAGGCGCGCGTTGGCTCGAGGTCACCGCGCGGCTTGGGGCCTGCGGCGGTGTTGACTTCCTCTCCCCCTCGTCGAAAGAATCCTCTACGCTTCTCGCTCGGCGAAGCAGCTCCTTAAAACTCGCGAAATCCTCCCTTCTTACTCTCTTTCGTATTCTATTACTAAGAAGTCCGTATGTCATGTCTAGTTGCGCCCGTTCTGTGATATCTCCTTCCGGGAGTCGGGCGAATAGAGAGCGGATTCTTGCCACAAAAACATCAGTGTTTTCTTCGAGTTGCGGTGACGAAAATATTTCAATGTAAATGCGGTGGGGCGGGCGGCGGTCACCGTAGGCACTAATTAAGTTTTCTTTCGCCTGTGACCATGTCGTTATATGCAATTTCACGCCCTGCCACCACGTAGCGGCGTCGTCCTTGAAAAGGAACGCGAGCCCGCGAAGAATATTTAAGTCTGTCACTTGTGCGCATTCGCTATATGCTTCAACTGCGTCAATAAACGCCTCGACAGATTCTCGCTGTTGGCCGGAGAATGAGGCCTTGCAGTTGGTCAGAGTGCCTTGAGCCATGCTACTCGGCGTCGATGCGTTGGTGCGCGTCACTGAGTCCAACAGTTGTTGGAAGGCTTCCGTTTGGGACCTTTGCAGCGACGCGATTATAGTTTGGACGCTTTCGTTTGAAAACATGGTCGTGTCGGCGCGCGAAGGCTGAGCGGCGGAGTCGGCGCCGAAGGTATCACCGTCGTTGAAGACGGGCGGGCGGCCTTGAACGTTGGGATTATTGCGATCCAAACTACTCGCTCGCCTTCTTGTGATTGGACCCATTTGCACACGAATTAAGAAAGTAGGTACTTTCACTGCACTGTCGAAAAGTCACGTTGGAAGCGCCATATATTGTGGTGTAGGCAGCGAATGAAACACCGGCGGAAATATTTCACAATTTTTATATTCAAGAGTCTTGCACACACACTACGTATAGTCTCACGTACCTACACACAACAGATAAAGATAAAGAAAAGTTCACTATTAATATTAAGCCACAGGCTCTATTTCTAATATAGTAAGTAATCACTAATCACGTTAATCTAATAATTTGCTTGCGCGCCGGTGTCGCAGTGGTGGACTGACTGAAGACTAACTCGACGAAGCGAGAGCGCAAGATTTTTGGGCGCGCGGCTCGGGCCGCGCGAATTGCGACCTTATGTCGCCTAGTCCGCGGAATTCAAATAACGGGCGGGTGTCCGTTTCTCGCGCGCGGGTCGATGAGTAGACGAAGTATTTGCTATACTTTTCTATTATTTTGGAAAAAATTGGAATCAGTGCCACTGGTCTGTAATTGCTTATATTATTTTTATCTCCCTTTTTAAATAATGGCTTCACGATGGTGATCTTTAGTTTTTCTGGAAATATTCCATGCTCAATCGACATGTTTACGATGTAACTAATGGGAGCTGCAATTATATGAGCAACTTTTTTAACTGCCTTGGTATGTATCCCATCATAACCAGTACTGTTTGTGTTTTTCAAAGAATTAATAATTATTCTAATGTCATCTGGATTTGTTGGTTTCATAAAAATTGAATTTATTGAATTATATGTCATATAGTTATTTGTATCAGTCTTGTTAGTCGGGTCATTATTTGTTTTATTTAAATCAACGTAATAATCATTGAATGTCTGTGCAATATCTTTATGCTTATCAATTATTTTCCCCTTGAAGTTAATTTCTGAAATATTTTCTCTGATATTTCTCAATTTTGAATTGTTTATGATATTCCACCTAGCTTTTGATTTGTTCGATGAATTTTGTATAAAATAGTTATTTTGAGACTTTTTTGTTAAAAGCATAATTGAGTGTACTGGAATATTGCCTAAATTTATTCCCAGAGTCGGAAGTTGGATGTAATCTACTTTTCCATAGTAGTTATTTTTTCTTTTTACAGCATTTCCGTATTCCTTTGGTTATCCACCTTGGTTTACTCAACGAAGATATTTTACATTTTATATTTTATATAGCAGCAGGTTTGTTAGAGAATCTTCTAATGTCATGTTCATTTGCAGTGTTATCGAACAACTTGGCGGCAAGCAGCGTGTGATGCACCTCCTCAGCCACGAGGACCCCAACGTGCGGTACGAGGCCCTGCTCGCCGTGCAGAAGCTTATGGTGCACAACTGGTACGAACACATCATTTTAAGAGTGGTTACACACGGCGACTTATTGCAACTACACAAACGCGCGACACTTGCCTTAGGCAGGGGCGGTTCACTCCGTGATTTCGTCGCGCCGATACAAGTACATGGCGGCCACCAACATAGTTGGTATGCTAATGGACTTAAGGGGGAACGATTCGTGCGAATTCCATACAATTTTCGTTCGGACTAGACGTCTAACCTATCGGTGTCAGGAACATGAAATTGTAAGATTTAGATAATATATGACCCTCTTCTCCCGCAGTTTGAGTACATACACATAAAAACTAGTAATGTTCAAAATATAGCCATTTAATATTCATCAAATTTTACTCCGAGCCTTGTTTGTGTGCGTGAGTTTTACACTGTTCGTGTAAATGACATGGCCGCGTCACATGCCAGCACGTAGCCTAAAACCTTCACTAGATGTCTTTAATACACCTCTGTTACTCTGTTCTTCGTATAAATGCTGATATAACTGTATGCATAGGATGTCCTCGTTATCCTTTTTTGTTCTTTCGCAAAATTGTTGGAACTGTGCCACTATGCTTTTTACATTTGCCATATCCTGTGTTATGGATTTCTTCTCATAACTTGCTTGTATTCGAAATACCCCTCGATCTATGGTTGCAGTTCCAATGTGTTCCACATATATTCCTTCCTCTATATTTTTTATAGTGTAGTTAGCATATGTTGTCGTGAATAAGCTAATTATTACAGTAATTAATAACATCCAATTAATAAATCCATTAGTATTTCATTTTGCTTGCGCATGTTTACGTTCTTGTTAGCTCGTGCCGTGCGGATCATGTTACACTTTACGCTAGACTCCGCACTGTCTGGCGTAGCCGGACTATTTGAGCTCTCAGCATTTCTCGGCGCCGACTCGCCCTGGTTTATTGTTATTGTATCATGTTCCTGAATGGGTAAGGGAATTACCGAGTGTATTGCCCTCTTTAGACAGGTGCCTTTGTAATGTCAATACTCTATTTATACCATCGCTACCTACGTGTGTTTCTTTTATTTTTTCAAGTGGCCATTTGCTTGGTGATACGTTTTCGTCCTTCATTAATACCACAGTTCCGATTTTTAAATTTTCTTGATTAAATTTCCATTTAACCTATGTTGTAGCTGATGTAAATAATCTTGTGTCCAACTTTTCCAAAAATCTTTTTTCATTTTTTGAATCAACTTCCATCTACTTTGGAGGTCCATATTGTTCTCAGCTATTGGATCAGGAACGCCCACTGCTTCTCGTGCTATCAGAAAATGACTAGGGGTTAGTATGATGCTATCGTTCACATCATTATTTTGTGCGCATAACGGTCTGGAGTTCAGGCAAGCTTCTATCTGGCTTAGAAGTGTTGATAACTCTTCGTACGTCAACGTGGTGTCTCCGATTACTCTTTTTAAATGGTGCTTCATAGATTTTACTCCTGCTTCTCAAATTCCGCCAAAGTGAGGTGCTAAAGGTGGCACAAAATGCCGCTGTGTTCCCAAATTGGTTACTGCGTTTTGGAATTGCGGTGACTGTGTGATTTGCAGCAGTTCCGTGTGCAGGAGCTTAGCTGCCCCAACAAACGTCTTCGCGTTGTCACTGAAAATATGGTTCACATGACCTCTTCTTGATCCGAATCTGGTAAACGCAGCTAGAAAGCTCTCAGTCGTCAGGTCTCCCACTAATTCAAGGTGTATGGCTTTCGTGACGAGACATACAAACACTGCTATGTACCCTTTGGTGGATCTGTTTCCTCTTCCTTTCGTGGTTCGTACTTGAACAGGTCCAGCATAATCGACACCTGTGTGGCTGAACGTTGGTGATGGATTCACTCTTGGTGCTGGTAACTGTCCCATTTTCTGATATGGCGTGCTAGCTTTATAACGTAGGCATCTGACGCATTTGTTTACGCAGTTTTTGACCATTCTTTTCACGCCAATGATCCAATATTTCTGTCTTATATATGCTAACGTTAACTTATTTCCGCCATGCAATGTTCTTTCATGTGCATCTCTGACAATCAGCACCGACATGTGGTGGTTGTACGGCAATATCATTGGATGCTTCTGGTTGTATGGTAAATGTGAGTGTTCTAAGCGCCCACCCACACGCATAATGCCATCTTCGCTCATGAATGGGTCTAAACTGGATAATTTATTGCCTCTTTTAACAGGTTGCTTTTTCTCCAAACACTTATACTCTTCAGCCATGCTGTCAATTTGGACTATCTTGACGAGTTTACGCATAGTTTCTACCATTTCACTGTATGCCAGTTGCTCGCTTTGTATCTTCTTTTGGGCCACTCTATAGCAATATGATAATACTCTTACCATCCTTAGCCACTCTGAAACCCCATCCCATACTTTTTCAGGGTTTTTTACTTCGTTTAATACAATATGTTGACTCAGTTCTATCTCTTTACATATTTCCGGTGTCGTTTTTGTGAGCGGCAACTGTTTATTTTGAAGCCAATTTGGGCCTTGCCACCATAAATGGTGTTTCTCTAACTTGGTTGGTTCTATTCCTCGAGATAACACATCTGCAGGATTTTCAAGGCTTTTTACGTGATACCAATGTTCACTTGGTATTAGTTTCTGGATTTCTGTCACTCTATTTGCGACAAACGTTTGACATCTCGCGGCTTCTCCTTTTATCCATCCTAACGTTATCATCGAATCAGTCCAACAGTAACTGGTTATATCTGCACAATCCAATGCAGCCTTGATCTTATTAATCAGTTTCGCTAATAGATGTGCGGACGCTAATTCTAGCCGTGGTATAGTGGTTTTTTGATTTTTTGGCGACACTTTACTTTTTGCTTGTAGTAATGACACATAGTACTGTCCATTGACCTCAATTCTACTGTAGACAACTGCACCGTACGCTGATTCACATGCGTCAGCATAACCATGTAACTCGATCTTTGTATACCTATATACTTTGGCCATCTAGGTATTCTTATCGTTTCAATCGCTTGCTTGTTGAAACTCGACCCATTTCTTTTTAGAAACTTCATCTATTGGTTTATCCCATTCTGTCCCATTTGTCCAGAGCTCCTGGATCAATGTCTTCATTCTTACATTTATTGGTGCCAGCCATCCCATGGGGTCAAAAATCTTTGAAATTTCGGACAAGACAAATCGTTTGGTTGGATTATTAATATTATCATTGTGTGTAATGTTAATTTGAAACTGGAAGGAGTCCTGTAACGGTGACCACATAATTCCGAGTGATTTCCTTGTTTCATTCTGGGGTAACTTAATCATTTCTTCCCTTATAGTACAAGAAAATTAATAAAATCAGGGGAAATAATTCCTGTAGTTTTGTAAATTGGTACAATTATACCTACCGATGTCCAGATAAACATACTAAGAGTCCTTGAGGGTGGGGGCTGTGCTGAGGGTGTAGGGGGGGTTGAAGGTACCTTTTTTCAGATTTTCGTACATATCTCGAATATCTGTACGAAAAGCGTTATGATAACTTCAGACAAAAGTTTCTACATAAAATTTCCTACAAAATTGGTCATAAAGATTTTTACTCTACGATCAATACTTTGGGAGCTACAGGATGTTAAAGTAAACAAAGAGATAAAAAATTGTTGATTTAAGAAAACGTCGTTATTTCGTAGTTGTTCATCATAACTCTTATAATTACTTTAGATAGAAGTTTGTCCATAAAATTTCCTACAAAATTGGTCATATTTATTTTCACTCTACGATCGATACTTTAGGAGCTACAGGATGTTCAAGTTAAAAAAGTAGTCGATTTAAGAAAACGTCAATTTTTCGTAGTTGTTCATCATAATTCATTTTGCGTTTAGGATAAGCAAGCTCAGTTACCTGCTTATCGAATCTGTCGCTCCCAAAGTATTGATCGTAGAGTAAAAATAAATATGACCAGTTTTGTAGGAAATTTTATGCAGAAAGTTTTATCTTGAGTTACTATAACGCTATTCGTACAGATGTTCGAGATAGGTACGAAAATCTGAAAGAAAGTACCTTCAATCCCCCCCTACACCCTCAGCACAGCCCCCACCCTCGATGACTTTTAGTATGTTTATCTGGACACCACAAGGTGTAATTGTACCAATTTACAAAAATACAGGAATTATTTCCCCTGATTTTACTAAAGTCCAAAAACTTTTCTTTTATTTTTTTTTTGGTCATCAAAAACTGCATGCGGTTTCCTATGACATTTGGTCGAGCATCCCTGACCTAGGTCTGACCGTTTAGCCAGGCTGTACTCCAACTTTCTCCCCGAGGCAAACCTTGAAATGGCAATTTTTTTTTGGGGTCACACGGAGAGACCCTACACTTGTTTCATACATTACCAGGTCATAGTTGCACTCTTTCCCGAAGAAACAACTATATCAGTGAGAAATCAGTGGTCTTGCAGCTTTATTTGTTTGTTTTGTTTAGAAATTCTCAATGGATCGACATGGAAATTGTATGTTTGATAAGCAGGTAACTGAGCTTGCTTATCCTAAACGCAAAATGAATTATGATGAACAACTACGAAAAATTGACGTTTTCTTAAATCGACTATTTTTTTAACTTGAACATCCTGTAGCTCCTAAAGTATCGATCGTAGAGTGAAAATAAATATGACCAATTTTGTAGGAAATTTTATGGACAAACTTTTATCTAAAGTAATTATAAGAGTTATGATGAACAACTACGAAATAACGACGTTTTCTTAAATCAACAATTTTTTATCTCTTTGTTTACTTTAACATCCTGTAGCTCCCAAAGTATTGATCGTAGAGTAAAAATCTTTATGACCAATTTTGTAGGAAATTTTATGTAGAAACTTTTGTCTGAAGTTATCATAACGCTTTTCGTACAGATATTCGAGATATGTACGAAAATCTGAAAAAAGGTACCTTCAACCCCCCCCCCCCCCCCCCCCCCCCCCCCTACACCCTCAGCACAGCCCCCACCCTCGAGGACTTTTAGTATGTTTATCTGGACATCGGTAGGTATAATTGTACCAATTTAAAAAACTACAGGAATTATTTCCCCTAATGGCCCATATTCGGCTTAATTTTCTTGGATTATTAATTCTTGCGGAATGTTGTCTAAAATTTCTTTACTGTTTGACGACCACTTTCGTAAGTTAAATCCTGCTGACTTCAACATGTCAATTAACTGGTTTTGCAGGATCTTAGCCTCTTCCTCACTTTTCTCACCCGATAACAAGTCGTCCACAAAGAAGTCTTGAAGGGTGATTTTGCTAGCTAGCGGGTAGTTAACTTGTTCGTCCATTGCCAATTGCTGGAGTGTCCTCACAGCTAAATAAGGTGCTGCACTCGTTCCATAAGAAACTGTGGTTAGCTCGTACTCATCAATTGGGTTCTTGGGTGATACTCTCCATAGTATCCTTTGAAACTTTAAATCCTTTTCATTCACTCTTATGAACCGGTACATTTTCTCTATATCCGCCATCAAAGCTATCTTATGCTTCCGCCAGCGTAACAAAATAGTTGTCAAATCTTCTTGTAATCAGGGACCCTTGTACATGTTTTCATTTAGACTCACTTCTCCTTTAGCCTTACTACTGGCATCAAAAGCAGCCCTTAATTTCGTAGTTAAACTGGCATTTCGGACTGCTGCATGATGGGGTATATAGCAGACCCCTTCCCCATACGCCGCCTTCTTCACTTTCCTCATGTGACCCATGTCTTCGTATTCAGTCATAAATTCTAAATATTGTTTTCGTAACGGTTCATTTCTCACAAACATCCTCTCTAACTGAAACAACCTTGCTGCAGCTCTCTGACGTGAATCTCCGTATGGCAAGGCATGGTTTTTAAATGGAATGCGAACAGTGTAGGTTCCATCTTCATTCCTTGTCGTGGTGTCCTTGTAATACTTTTCATATATTTTATCTTCTTTTAAATCCGTCTTCTCTTGGACCTCTTCTAACTCCCTAAATTTTGTCAACTGCTTGACCTCTTCAGTACACGCAGTCATACTCATTATTTTCCATTGACCAGACTTGTCACTTAAATGCCACCCCGAAAAAATCCAGCCGAATTCCGTATCCTGCGCTATTATGTTATCTTGTATTTTTTCCAAACCCCCTGACAGTAGTTTGCTATACTCCTGGGCCCCTAGTATGATATCAATAGGACCTCTTTTATAATACGTTGGATCGGCTACAAGCCTATTCCCTAACCTGTCGGAACATATTTGTGGTATTTCGTGCTTCGGAAGTGCGGAAGTTAGTTTTGGTAGCACGATGAGTGAAACTGGCATCCTAAATTCACTTGGAAAACGTGGTTTCAATGTTACGGAAATCGAACTTCTTGATATTTTAGGTTCCTTATCATCATACGTCGTTATCGCGGGGACCATAACAAATCAGATAAAGAACACATATAACAGAATGTCTATTTGGTAGAAACGGACATATTCTGCCTACAAATACTATGCATCTAAGAAGTTCTTCACATCTGGAGAGTTTTCGCTAGAAAAGTTCTATAAAAATATCTTCTACTAATTAAACGCTTACCTACTCAGAAGGCAACACGTCTACTTAAATAATAAGACAGCAATTTGTGTAATTTTTACTAACGTGAATTTTTCACTTGTATTTTATTTGGTTTTGGTAATAGATTAGATTATAAAGATTTTATCTAATAAGTAGTCTATAGTCAATTTGCGGCGTCGTGCATAAAATATCCATTTCAATTGACTGAACGATCTTTCAACATCAACTGATGTTGTAGGTGCGTAATTGAAACGATAGAAGTAAGAGAGAAGTAATCTACTGTGACAAACTCGTAACGATGATTCAAGTATTATTTCCTTCCCTTGTATCAGTTCATTATTTTTTTATTATGCCAAATCCAGTAAAAAAAAATCAAAACTTGTTTTAGCTTTTTAAATATTTTTATTCCATTCGCACTATTTCAAGTTGGTCGAATATTAGAAATAATATTGATAAATTTTAAACTCGTAGGCATAAATGGTCCTCAAAATGAGTTTCACGTCTGTTATTGCTTGTTTGTCATAATCTTTCTGAACTGTCAAATCGTTTTTGCACCCGCGATAACGACGTATGCTTATCATCAATACCCTTTATCTCAATTTGGATTTTCTCTCTGGGGTATGATAATATTTGCGCAGTTTCCTCCGTACAAAACGATGCTTATGACCCTTGATCACACAAAACTCTTAACAACTGCCTCCCTCCATGATAGGTAGTGGTCTCTACTAGAGCCGTCGCTAAGATCGTGGTTTTCTTGCCATCTGTGCTAGGTTCCATTGACGACACATGAGAATTCATTCTGTACGGCGCTTTCTCCTTCTGGGGACTCCCTCTATTAGCTAGTTTATAATTAGTCATATTAGTCATCCCAGGTTTATTAAATTTGTTATTGTAATTGATATCCATGTGAAGCATTGAGTGATGCTATTTTCCGCATACACTGCATACCGCATTGCTATAACATTTTTCCGATAAGTGGTTTCGGACGTAAGACCCTTCATACAAACATACAAAAAAAATAACACTTAATAATCGTTCCGGTAGCATAGTGGTTCAGGCATGCGACTGTCAAACGGCGGTCGTGGGTTCGACAGATAAGTTTCATCTCATATTTACCTGAACAAGACATTCAATAATTTTGTAAGTAAATCTCAACCTTTGAAGATTAGTAATAAATGAGTGAAAGCATCAAGCACCCGTATACATTAACGCGTGAAAAAGTTTAATTCGAATTTTGAATTTTGACGGTCATCGAAAACAGTACCATATTGTCAAATGATATTATTTCTCGCTTTCTGACGCGGTTTAGGTCGGGAGGACTCGAGAGACTGGCCACTAATAGTTTTGATATAACAAACTCACCTGTTATTCACAACGCTTACCAAATTCGTCCGTCCGGTGGCGCAAAATTATTACCAACTTTGAGGAAATATTATTTTAGACGCGAGTTACGGGCGTTTATCAAAATGGTTTTCATTCAAATGACATGAAAATTTACGCACTATTTGTCTAATCTCATCTTGAATAGGGTATAGAATAGATAAAAGTAGTTTTTTGATGTGTCAACTGTAAACTTACGGATACTGATGATTTTCTAATTAAATGAAAGGCGTAACATATTTTTAAATGATATACCTATCCAAAATAGTATTTATGTAGTATGTAACATGGAAGAATAGGTCCGCCAAAAATATTGTTTTTTTTTGTGGATATTCTAGATACAATCATGCTTATCGAGAAATTACAAACATGTTAAATTTGAAAAAAAATTTTTTTACATTACAAGTAAATCTAAGTTAGTTTTGAGACGGTGATATTGGTTTAAAAATCCAAATAGAAAAACAAAAAGAAGTACCTTCATCGGGATTTGAACCCGGTTCAATGATAGCGTTACAGACAGATTTAAGCAAAAGACATATACACTACGCTATCGTATGACATTAGGTGATAAGTGATAAAGTCAGGTGCATTTATTTTGCATTCTAGCTACACACACTATTTCCTAATAGAGGCGCTACTATAGATTTAGTTTTGCGCCCTCTAGTATGATTTATGCAAAATGTTTCACAATGACTTCGGAGTGACATTTAACTACGTCTGCGTAAATTCACGAAAAAGCAGTTTTATGCATATTTTCGGACTACATTTTAAAAAGAAACACTGTTTAGTGCAGATTGATTGCGATTCGTACGTAGCAAGCTCTTCGGCTTCCGCAGTTTGAAACACATGTTGGTACTGCTCAGGGTTTTGCGTAAAACGATGAGCAACCATCGAAATTATATAGCGCGACATCTGTTAGCAACAGTTTAACAGGAATGAGTGATGTTGAACCCTCAGAACAAAGAATAAGGCAGAGGCCGCGTCACGAAACACAAAGTGAAGCAACTTGTTTAAAGATGTGTGCGTAAGAGTGTTGCCAGTAGAAAGAAAATATACCTATAATTTGGGTAATTTGCTTACGGCCTCCATTATAATTTCTGAAATAGTATATGTAATTTAGTTTGAGATTGTTAAGCAGTAATATGTGATATAAGGCGCATCACCATAACAGTTTGCCATGCACTCCGCCGCGTGATTTCTGCCCGTGCGTCCTGCAAAATTGTATCGCTATCTCTCTCTATCTTATAACTTTGTACCGCTCGTGCCGCCCGCCTCGCTCAGACGTCTGGCGTCAGCTTATGAAATATTAAGTAATGTTTTCGTGATTTTTAAAACTCAAACATTCTTTTCTAGCAATATTTGCTTTCCGAAACTGACGGATAAAAATATGTTTTATATTTAAAAATATCGAAAGCTTAAGCGCAGTGGGTGTGGGCACTGCGGTAAATGTATATCGAAAAGTTCGTAGTGACAGTTAATTCGTGAGTTTAACTGTATAATTTTGAAAACATTACATGACTTATGAAAGTGACGCATTAGTAGTTAAACAAAAACGAATTTAGTCGGATTTGGAATAGACGAAATAAAAAGGCCGTATAGATTTATAAGAAAAATGTATGAATGCCATTATAGTATTTTATGCAACTGATGTATAAGTAGGGTCTTAAAACGCGCGTGTCGTGAGTTGCGATGCGAGCCTTGGCGAGCATCGCAATTAAATTAAAGACGCCACGAGCGTTTTAAGACCAAGTTATACACCGTTGCATACAATACTTTTTCTACGACTAATTTTAAATAAATAGCATTCGACTGTTCAGGCAGGAGTTTTCCGTTAGTTCTATTACTACTCACGCAATTTCCTCAGCGGTGCAGTTATTTTCTTCTTCGTCCATTTTAAAAGGAACGTACACATTTTTCTTCACTTCTCAAACACGAATCAAATCTTAAGTAAGTTATTATGTTATTAATAACGAATAGTTATCACATTTCGTCTTTTAATTTTGAACTGGAACTTTTGTGGGAAATTAGAAATATGACACATTGACACCTCTTGTTTATGGTCTATTTTGTTTTTAATTTCCTTGCACTTGCCATCCGAACCAAACTGAATTATAATTATAAATAATACCAATAATTGGTAAAATATGTATATTAACACACAATACATGATAATTTATTTTTATTTTAGTTAATAATTTATGTTTTACAAATATTTGATGGTAATTAAAACTTCTTAATTTCGAAAATTTCGCTTATGAAGTTGGCACCACTACAATATAGTGGCTGATTAAAAAAAAGTTAGATGATTTGACATCGTGGTAAACAGTGCTCTTATGGAAAATGTATGAACCAAAAAAGTACACTAAAGTGTGCGTTTATGGGCCATAGAGCATAGAGTTTTTCGACGACTTATTATCGGTGTCATTGTATTTAAGCTAAAGCCTATATAAATGACAGATAACGGTACAGGAGTAGAATAATAATAATAATAATAATAAATACTCTTTATTGCACCACAACAAGAGAGACAAACAGGTTACAAAAAAATTGCTTAATAAATAATGGACACAACAGGCGGTCTTATCGCTTTGAAGCGATCTCTTCCAGACAACCTTTGTACAGCAGGAAACATTTAAACTAGAATTTTTAACAGGTAGTGCAGGAATTCATCATGAAGAGTAAACTAACACATCAATCTTTCAAATATTTCTAAACAGGACACTTAAAAAAAAAAAAATACATACC
The DNA here is from genome assembly GCA_945867215.1 of Epinotia demarniana. Lineage (NCBI taxonomy): Eukaryota > Metazoa > Arthropoda > Insecta > Lepidoptera > Tortricidae > Epinotia > Epinotia demarniana. Next base: position 12,942,972 of record OX244275.1, read on the forward strand.
TAATATATTAATAAATACACAGACATATATACAACCATACATACATACATACAATACATAAAAGGCAACTTAAGGGAGAGACAGGTAATATTGTTTCAACAGATTTTTGAAAATAGGAAGAGATTTTGCACACCTTATATGCAACGGCAAAGCATTCCACGACCGAACAGCCCGAAAGGTAAATGAGCCATTATAAAATTTGGTAGATGAAGGTGGTGGGGCAAGAAGATGGTTTTGGGAAGATCTGATGGAAGTGAGACGATTAAAACGCTCTTTGAGATATGGAGGAGTAGAGGGAATAAAAAGTATACTGTAGAGTAACGCCAGAATGTGAGAATCACGACGGAGACGAATTGGAAGCCACTTGAGCTGAGAACGAAAGGAGGAAACGTGGTCATACTTGCGCAAACCAAATATGAACCTAAGAGACACATTTTGAAGGCGCTCAAGTTTGTTAAGCTGGTCCTCAGTAAGGTCCAGATAGCACACATCAGCATAATCTAGAATGGGAAGAAGAAGAGATTGAGCTAGCGCAATTTTAGTGGCGAGTGGCAAAAAGTTACGAAGTCGACGAAGAGAACCGATCGAAGCAAACATCCGCCTGCTGACCTCGCTCACCTGAGGTATCCAAGATAATGTGCGATCCATTATGATACCAAGGTTCCTTACCTGGTGCGAATATGGAATTTGAACACCATTGAACATTACAGCTGGTAAGCTCATAAAATCAAGCCTCGGAATGAGCTTCGGACTGCCTACGATTATGACCTGGGTTTTAGCAGGGTTTACCTTAAGCCCAAAACGTTCACTCCAGGTAGAAATACTCTCCAAGTCCTTATTCACGGCGTGGATAACCTGAGGTAAATCATTAACAGTTCCTTGAGAGTAAACTTGAAGATCATCGGCATAAAGGTGATATGATGAAACGATGTTACTAGTAATGGAATTAATGAAGATTGAAAAAAGAAAAGGGGACAACACGCCACCTTGCGGGACGCCAGCCAGCGTGTTGCACCACGATGAATGGGAAGAATCTACCTTTATACGTTGCCGACGACCATGTAAATAACTATGAAACCAATCAATTACCACAGGAGATATGTTAAGAGAACGTAATAAACTAAGCATAATATCAAAATCAACAGTGTTAAAAGCATTACTAAAGTCAAGTAGCGACAAAACAGTGACATTCCTGTTGTCCATGCCTGCTCGGACATCATCGGTAATTTTCACGAGAGCGGTAGCCGTACTATGACCTGTTCGGAAGCCGGACTGAAAGGGATTCATCAGATTGTTCCTGTTCAAGAAAGAAGTCAGCTGTTGATGAACAAGGCGTTCCAGGACTTTTGATAAGAAAGGAAGAATGGAAATAGGACGGTAGTCAGAGAAAGAGGAAGGTTTGGATGATTTTGGAAGAGGAATTACATCGGCATCTTTCCACAACGAGGGAAATACACCAGAGGAGATGGAACAATTTAGAATATGGGTAATAACAGGAGCAAGGAGATCAAGGATAGGGAAGATCATTTTACGGCTAACGCTGTCGACACCAACAGCATTGGAGGTAATAGCTAATACGTTCTTCTTAACATCACTGACAGTGAATTGAGCAAGAAAGAAAGGAGGAAAGTCAGGAGTTGGGACACTCGAAAGATAGTTAAGAGTATCAGCCTTAACTGACCTGTTGAATGTGGTAGAAGAAGAAAAATGCTGGTTAAGCTGGTCGAAGTCTACATCATTAGGAATTGAATTTTGTTTAGGCTTCCCAACTCCTAAAGACTTAAGAAATTTCCAGACCTTAGAAGGATCACCATTTTCTACAGCCGAGTGAATGTGACGCCTCTGGGCATCACGGCAGACGGTACTACAGCGATTTCGCAGCGCATGGAACTTGGCTTTATTCTTTTCAGAAGAATTCCCCTTATATTTGGACTTAGCCAGGTTCTTCCTATATATAAGTGCTCTAATTTCCTCGGTAAGCCAGGGAGCAGGAAGGTGCTTAACCTTGATTGGGCGTACCGGAGCGTGAGAATCATACAGATGAGACAAGGCGGTGTTAAAAAGTGATACTTTCTCATCTACGGTACAAGCCTCCAAGATTGATTCCCAATCTACATTTGCGGCATCTTCGCGAAGTTTGTCAACATTCAACCGACTAAAATTGCGCTGAAGTAGAATTTTGGGCTTAGCTTTAGGAGGTCGAATCCTATAAGATAAAAAAAGTAGATGATGGTAGGAAAAAGAGTCCGCACAGTATTGACAGTATTTTGCAACGTGATCAGATGATGAAACAAGTGCGAGATCAAGGAGCGATGGAGTACAGTTAGGGAAATAATGTGTGGGATCTGAAGGCAAAATAATCATATTGCAAGCGTCCACGAGCGCTTTAAGTGATCTTGAGCGAGAGTCATTCCTAAGCAGGCAAGTATTAAAATCGCCCATAATGATATGGTGATCATAAGAAGGCATAAGGTCTTCGAGAATCATTTCAAAAGAGGAAAAGTAATTAACATTAAGCGAGGGTGAATAAAAAACACCAAGAAGAATTTTTGAGTGAGTTAAGCTCAACTCGAGAAATAAATACTCTGCGGCGTCTGAAGAGGAGGACTGAGCTGATATATGTAAAATGGAATATGGGATGTGAGACCGGAGATAAATCGCAACACCACCACCTCCTCTACCAATACGATCATTTCGGACCAGACAAAACCCAGGCAAAGAATACGAAGTGGAAGGTAAACAAGGTTTGAGCCAGGATTCTGAAACCAAAATAGCATCAATTGTGCTTGACTCAAAAGTTAATAAAAAATCACTATAGTGGGCGGGAATACTTTGCGCGTTGATATGGACAATATTCAAGTTTTTGGGGACGTCAGAAAGTTGTTGGTCAAGTAAGTCGTGAAGAGAGGGAGGGAGACTATGAAAACTATTATCATCACCATCAGATGAAGCGGAAACAAAATCACTAAAATCACTTTCATTACTATCGAGTAACATTGCCTTTGTATATAATATAATTCATAAATATTAGTAAATGATATATATTTATATATAGATATATTAAAACAATAACTGTCTAGATAACGCTTAACTATCCGACTACCCGCCAGCAGTACAAACAACAAAGTACTTAATAACACTTCTACAGAGATAATGAACAAAACGCAAAAATACTTAAGCAAGGCAACACTGGGGCCGGTAATGTCACTCAAACGGCAAGGGCATTTAGGCAGTATGGCCCATGGTCTTAGCCTGTCCGAATGGACGAATTTAAAAAAAAAAAAAAAAACGGCAAGGGCATGTGACACTGACAGTGACATTGACATTTGAGTGATAAAATTACAAACAAGATACTTTAAATGAATACTATTAAAAACAGGAGAGGGTAAAAGTGAATTTAACAAGATATTACACGGCCAAAAACGGAAGTTACGTGAATAATTTGATACAACTCAAAAGATAGAAAACAACAGAAATAATGGCATACGAACTTAAATTGTCAAGCACGGGGCTTGATTGCTGCCTGCCTCTTCACTTTAAGCTGACGCTGGCTAACAGATGGAGCGACCGCACCTCCAACACCTGCAGCAGCCACGGGATCAGACGGCGGCGCGTCCTGGATCCGGTCGAGGTCGGCGCGAGAGGTCACACTGCGACGCTCGCCGCCCTTGACCAGCACGTACACGCTGCCGTCCTTCGTGTAGCAGTTCCGGACACCGAACCGCTCCCTGGCCGCCATGAAGATGTTGTGCCACGGCCTCGTCAGAAACTCGGAGACAATCACGCCTGACCCTTTGAAAAACACATTAAACGAATAACTTACAAGCTTTGTATCGTGGGATGTACTAAATTGCATAGTCATCAACTACTCGTTTAAATATTTTCTATAAATATCTTACGGTACGTATCGTATGGTAAATATTTGAACTTTAAATGTCGCGCTGCAGTATAGATACACATTATTGAATGTAACAAATCCGATTTGCTGATTTTATGACTACCTCATACCTTATTAGACGGTTTGGGGTAAGTAAAAATCATACTCTGGTAACACTCGTGCTTTATATGTCAGATGTCACGTCAACTAACCGTTGTGATTTTGTGTTCGTAGCCAAACATTATATTGTGATTTCTAAAAGTGTCAGAAGGTATTAATATTTCAATATTTACAAATGAAACGTTATTCCGTCTGATTTATTTTTTGATTTTGTGTTGGTTCTGCAACATTTGACAACGCAGGAGACCATCATTGTTTGATTTCTTAGTTACCACGGTAAACGTGTCAACATGAAGGCGTCGCGACACGCACTGAGGAGGTTAGTAGCTTGGTTTTGTTTGTGTACGTGTGCGTGAGCGTGTATCTACTTATAAAGCTTGGTTTTATTTGGTCTGAGGTTGAACCTTAATATAAATTTTATTTTTAGGTAAAATTTGTCTATTAACTATTTGTACCTTATTCCAAGCCTAACAAATTGGGAAGTGTTTGTTATCGGCTGCTGGATGAGTAGGGAAATTTGTAGATGAGAACGCCAATGTGAATAAAACATTATACCAGAGATCCGCGAGGATCACCATATCGCGAAATTTCGATGGATCTACTAAACTGTATAGTTGCTATACATATCATTAAACAGCGCATGTACGACAAAGCTTGCACAACTCTGGTCCGGCTTTATATAATTTATATAATGTAGGAAAAATATGTGTTACCAAAATAAAAGTACAGAATTTACTTAATAAAATCAATCATAATTATATTGCCTTAAAGCATTTATATAAAGGGTTTGATTCAGTTTTTAGAGGAGCGATAGCCTTTCTATAAAATCTACGAAAAGTAGAGGCACTCTGCCAGTTACCTCTTTCTAAAATATCGTTTATATTATGACTATGATTAAGAGCTATTGCTATTGCCTTCAAAGCCTGGCGGACAACTACATGAGACCTGAGCGGCGGGCCAGATTGCACAGGCCAAAAGTGGAAACCACAGATTTATGTAAACATATTGTGCTGTGTGACAAATTTTCTACAAGAAATAAATCTGTTAGAAATCTTGCCATATCATGAGGTATTGGGTCGTTTTTGGAAATATTATTAGCATCACACCACCGGCACCATCTTAACCAGGCCGGTTGGTAAGACGCCAGTGAGGATTTACGCCAACCACTAGCAAGTAAGCTTTTCTGCTTATCATCCCATGAATCTAGCAAGGTGGCCCACCCCGTACCAGCCAGACTTCCATACCCATTTGCTTGACATCGGTTGGAGGTCTCTGAGTTTGGATGTCTACTAACCGGGTCTGCAGGTTGCGAATCCCGATGGGAGGAGCCAGAGATAGGTTCTTCAGGTCGCTGCGCCAAAATACCTTCTCCCAATTCGGCACTACCAATAGGTACATACCTTCTGCTTCGTTCAGGTCGGCTAGAACTCGCGGGATCAGACACAGCGGAGGAAATATCCATGCTAACTGGTACTTCCATTTCTGGCTGAACGCATCTACGAACATGGATTCTGAATCCGTCGAATCTAGTGTCACATACGCTGGAACCACGTGGGCTCTTCTGAATGCGAAGATGCGATGGAACCTCTGGAGTACCCCATACCTGAAATATTGGTTCTGACGCTGGAGAGAGGAGATGCCATTCTGACTGGCCGCGAAACCTCAAAAGTCGATCGGTCTCGGTGTTGTATCTTCCTGGTATGAACTGTATAGTCAAACAAATATGATGGCGGTCTAACATATTCAGTACCTGATATATTATGTCCATCATCTGTCGAGACCTCGTGCCTCCCTCGTTGCGAAGGTATGATACCACCGACTGATTGTCTGACATGATCATTAGTGATGCTGATGAGGGTGCCAGCATTCGACTAAGTGAGGTTATTACCTTCTGTACTGCAAAAATTTCGAAGAGATTGGAGTGTTGACCGGACTCCCACTCGGACCATTGACCCGCCAACCTTCTGTTGTTGAGCAGAGCGCCCCAACCCTGTCCTGGCGCATCTGTCGTCAGAAAAAATGGAGGAGTGGAAGGGTGAATGGGGAAGTGGCATTTGCGTAACTGATCCACCATTCCAACTCGGGAAACAGAACAATTGGAAACTTTACCTTTACCTTGGGATTCAACCCGAGCAGCTAGTTGCAGAAAGTTAACAGCATCCTGCTGTTCAGACGATCTCTCGGGACTACGAAGCCGGCAAAATTGCATAGGCCGAGTAAAGATTGTAGTTGTTTCAATGAGACGCACCTGGTCACTAGTATTTCGTGACACTTTGGCTCTAAATTCTGGATGTTTTCGTTCGGAAAAGACTTCAGGTTGTTCCTGGGATCCCACTGAACTCCCAAGATCTCCATCAACCGCTGGGGGGCTAGAGTCCATTTTTTTGTAGTTTATTGCCCAGCCTAGATCTTTCAGAATACGTATAGTAAGAGCTACCTGGTTCTGGAGCAAAACTCGACTCTGGCATGCAAGGAGAAAATCGTCTAAATAGACAATTACCCTAATTCCTCGTGATCTGAGTATCTGCGCTATCCAATTAGTAACCGAAGCAAACGTCTTTGGCGAAGTTGAAAGTCCAATAATATAAAGAGGAAAGATTTGATTGTTTGATTGTTTGTTTGTATGTTTGTATTGAATAGGCTCCGAAACTACTGGACCGATTTGAAAAATTCTTTTACCATTAGAAGCCTCATTATCCCTGATGAAAATAGGCTATTTTACCGCGGGAAAACGGGTAATCCGTGCGGAAACGGGCCGGGCAGCTAGTAGTGTATATGGTTCATGCATACAAGGGCTGCCACTTATGCAGGTATGTTTTGTATTCTCTAAGTTCTGTGTTCTGTATATATTTTTTGTTAAACCCAAGCCCAAGCCTCATTTAGCCGTCACTGGTCTAAACTTTATGAGGCTCGGATGGGTTTGAACCTTAAGTAACTAAAAAGATTGCTTCCAGCCCTTTATGCCCGGTTTATCTATAAACCGCTACTACTGTGACCGCTGTTCGGCTGCTACATATACTTTCGCCTGCGCCGCAGCCTTCAAGCTACCTGCACGTGTGCTATAGGCCTGCCCAGCCTAGCGGGACCTCCAAGGCTATCTAAAACCTGCGGCTATCCGAACGAACGCCTCTACTAGCCAGGCCAGTGACTTTTAGCTAGTACATGCTCCGTACTGACTGACTAATTTACCCATTCTGTATATACTTCTACTTCATTTTATTATATTTTATTGTATATAAACTATTAGTTTTATTTGGGGAATATAAAACGATCGAATAAAAAAAACTTAGCGACTGATGATGACATACTGTTTTAATAACTTGAGCGGTATGAATTTGAGTAAGCGACAAATTAACTAAACTAACGACGAATATTGATAAATAATAAAATCCAGAACGAGCTAATAAAAAGTGGGTTGTGATTTATGATTAATCTATTTGAGATATTAAAATTCTATCCGTGCGACTAAATTACTAAGTGAGCGACTAGAAATACAGAGAGGGCAACTTCAATATTATGATAGATTCGTTTTTTTTTGAAACAAGGTTTTACATAACGAACTACTATAAAGTTAACTTTATGCAAAGTTTTTTGAGCTGCTTTATTAATGATTATTGGTTACTGATATTCTATTTGAGGTCTTAGGTTTTTTATTTTGATACGATTTTTTAATGAAAACTACAGATTGTTTAATGCGCGCGAAATCGAATAGGGGCGGGGCGACGACTCGATGCAGTGAGGTGATTTGGCTGCAGACCAACAACTGATTTCAGGGGTTTAACTAGATCAAGGCAAGCAGAAAAAGGGGGCTAGGGGGGGGTGAAGCCCCCGCAGAAAAAAACTAACAACCGTAACAATTGTAATTTGTATGATATTGTAGGTTAGGTTATGGTTCACTTTTGTCCCTCAGAGTGGAAATAGACCGTCGACACACTGGCGATTAAGTATGTTTTAGGTTAGGTTAAAATAATTGACATAGAACATAATGCCAACTATTTTTAAATTATAATCCTTGTAATAATTATCCACTAAAATGTTTCTCATGACATAATTCAAATATTTAATGAATCATCCGACAAATAAAAATACACGATTTAAAATTACTTGTAATGACCATTCCACGAACTGAATTGTCGACGAATTGAAAATACATGAAACGTTGACTTTGAAGCGAAATTCGACAAAGTGAGTGTCGACAATTTGATGATAAACCAGAATAATGTTTCTTCAAATAGTTATTTCATAAGTTTTTTTTTAATTTAAAAGTGCGCTCATAATCTGTGTTCATTATAGTTTTTTTAAAGTGGTTTTTGTTTTTGAAACACTTCATTTAAGATAAAATGCCACTCAGTATTAAGAAAAACATTTGCCATATAATGAAAAAAATGCATCACGTAATGTTGACACTCAAACAAATATTAGGTCGCTCAAATATTATGGAGCTTCTCGTTTAGTATTTTAAGATTTTTAAGTCACTCAAATTAATGTGTGTAAGTTGCTGTTCTGTTGATTTCTGGTCACTCGCAGTCAGTCGCTCACTTAGTAAAACTATAACCTAAATTAATTCCATTTGACACTTAAAACTTTAATTTACAGTCACTCGTTTAAATACTACCCGTTTTATTTCTTACCCGCTGGCTAGCCGGGGTACAAAAGTTTAGCCGGGTCGCGACGGCATAACGGTGCCGAAACCAGTTAGAAATATCGGTTACCGGTATTATTTAAAAGCCTAGTGATATATTTTTAATACCGGTTTGAAACCGGCATTACTTCGATACAGATTTTTTTTGTTCTTAAGCGGGTCGACCTTGCCCTCCTCGCCGAAGTCAAAATGTTGGTTACTTTTGTAACTTTTACGAAAGCTTTTACGATACCGGAAAAAATGACGTAACCGTTGTTTTATGGTAGTTAAATATAAAGCTGCCAGCTATCAAAATGTCCCGGAGAAAACCGATATATTCATTTAATTTTGATATCATTAACATACTACATAATAGGGAATGAAAACCGCCATCCTGGAATCCCGAAATACCGAAATCTCGGACCGATTCTTCCAATATTCTAATACCGGAATCAAAAAAGACCAATATCGAAATACTGCATTACCGGTATTTAAAAATCATTAATTCTGCTAGTGTTGTAATGCGAAAGTTTAGATGTTTATATGTAAAGATTTAAGGCTCGAATGTTTAGTAGATGTTTGGATGTTTTTAAGTTAATCACGCTTAAACGGATCATATTTGAATGAAATTATAGTTTAACCATTCATAGAACTTATTCTGTCGAAGGCATTTAAATTATATTCAACTGGAATACAGCTGAATTTGTTTTGATTCGGGCACTTTTCAAAACAAACGAAAGTCAACTCTATTTCCAACGCGATGCGATTCCAATTCCAATGCCATTTTGTAATGTATGCTGGGCCTTAGGAGGAGCCTAGATTAAAATATAGGATAGTTTATTATCCCGGGCTTCTGCAGACAAAACCGTGGGTGGAAGCTAGTTTTTAATAAAAAAAATATGAAATTTTCATGCATTTGTAAAAAATGGAACGCATAATCTAGTTAAGTAGTTATATTTATTTGAATCAGTTTAGTTCTTATTGTCTGTACTACATATGTTTTCTACTAAGAATCTTTATTCCGCTGAAATGATGCTGGTGGTAGGAACACGATTTGAACTGTTAGAAGGTAAAATGGGCTTCCGCTGAAATGGGTAACTTCTATGAATGAACGTAGAACACCGTAAATGGGTAATGTAGGTAAGGTAATAATAAATTTGATGAAGTTTGGAATTTTTTTTTTTTTTTAAATAGATGAATAGTTTAGAATAGTTTTTAGGGTTGTTAACCAATTACAAAAAAAGTTACCTGACATAAAACCTTACGCGGTCGTCAAATAGTCTCACGATAACGGGATCGTATTGAACGCGGATAAGACCAAATTGATGATTATTCACTCTCCATATTTGATTCCTAAGGATAAATGCCCATCTATAGTTACTCACAGCTTCACATAAACTATTAATTTTATTTTAACATGAATGTAAAAATAGTACTACTCATTTACTTTTACTACTCGGTTCAGCGATTATTTGGGTTTCCCATAACGTATCACATACGCGTAATTCTATTGTATAGACAGTTTCCAAATACACTATGACTCCCTGAACAGATAAAAGCAATTGTATATACCAATACAATGTACTTTGTAATGCAGGAGATGAACCAAAATTTTGCGAATATGTAAAAAAACAATTATAATTTAAAATTAAATTGTTACAGTTTAGTGTTATGTAATTAGTGAAAACCCAAATGACATGTTTAGTTTACACTTTTAATTTCAGACTTATTTTACAAGGAAAAGTGAATTATAATGTGCAACCAAATTTTGATAAGTATTAATATCGAATACCGGTAATCCCGGTATTGAGGTCCAATATTACATTTCAATACCAGTATTGATGATCTTTTATATTTATTTATTTCGATGTTGACGATTATAATAATGACTTCATTTAAATTGGCATAATAATTAATCAGCCTATATTACGTTCCACTGCTGGGCACAGACCTCTCATGGACGAGAAGAAAAGCCTAAGAAAAAAAATAACGGTATTGTTACACCGGTTTGGAAAAGGAATTATAAAAGATTTAGTACAATAAAAAAAATACCGGTAGCCGATATGTATTTCTACACGGTTCCGGATCCGGTACCGTTGTGTTAGCGGCGCGACTAACCTTTACATTATAGCTATAGTAATGGGATTTATTTTATTTATTTATATAATATATATTAGATAGTTTGACGGTGGAGTCAAAAATTACAGTCTCATTTCTCTTAAACAATAGTGTCTTAAATATCGACAATGTATAAGTAGGTACTGTACATTATTTTACCATTACCAACTAAGGAGGTTTCTAAAGGGGATCAATAAGGTATTTTTAATCTAGCTATTTTTGGTTCATGAACAATGTCCGCGGGCAGAGTGTTTAGTATATATAGTATGAGTTTCTTTAGTGTCCTATCACCATAGTGATTGGACACTCTAGGTACTTCATACTTGCCCGCGGTCATTGTCTTTGTGTTATGTTTGTGTCTAACTAAGGTGTAAGTATTTCAGGTTGACATGGTTATTTACTGCTAACAAGTATTTCAGTTTAGAGCTTACCGGTAAGATTTTACATATTGAAAACAGTTTTTGGTAGTTATTTTTACAGTTAACTTTTGTCTTCTTGTTTACAAGTAATTTTAGAAAACGGATTTGTAACATTTCAAATTTTTCATTTTTTTTTTAAGTTAGACCATAGCTATCAAGGTCATAGCAAGCATATGATGGATTCTACTATTGACTTATATAAACATTTTAAGGTACTGGTAGGAATTCTGTAACTATAAAATTTGCCTAAGAGTATTCTTAATTTACAACAAATGACATCAATGTGTGGTGACCAAGAGAAGTTTTCAAAGATTTTTAAGCCAAAATGTGTAACGGAATTAACTTTTTATATTGGCTTGCATGTACAGTTGACTAGCTGTGAGTAACTTTGGATGGGCATTTATCCTTAGGAATCAAATATGGAGCGTGAATAATCGTCAATTTGGTCTTATCTGCGTTCAACACGATCCCGTTATCGTGAGACCATTAGGCGACCGCGTCCACATCCTCCTGCACAAGTCGACACGTCTGCACGAGGTCGGTTCCGGTGCGCAGCGCGCACAGGTCTTCCGCGAACATGTGCGCCGGGCAGTGGCGCTGCGTACCGCACAGGCTGTTCACGTCCATCAGGTAGCAGAGGGGCCCACAGCCCGAGCCCTGCGGCACGCCGCACCGGACGACCTGCTTGTCGCTGAGCCCCGCGCCGACCTTCACGCGGAAAGACCGCGCGGTGAGGTAGTCGCGGAACCATTGGTTCAGCGGCCGTCCCACCCCCCAAATCCTCCATTGCTCTCAGAAGCGTCACAGTCTCGAGCGTTTCGAAAGCTTTCTTAAAATCAAAGAATACGGCTACTATAAATTGTTTTTTCGATAAATAAGTGTTAATCTCATCGGTAAATGCAGACAATAGTGTGTTTGTACTTTTCTGATTCTGGAAACCATGTTGGCATTTATTTAAGATATTATTCTTTTGAAGATAACTTCCTTCCTTGGTCGATGATACATTTTGCTATAACTTTTTCTACACTAGATAGTAAGGATATCGGTCTATAATTTGAATCTAATTTTCTTAAGAATTGGGCGCACAATTACCTGTTTAAGTTCAGTAGGAAATTTTGAATTAATACCGGTCCCATACCGGTATAACCGTAACCGAAATCAGTAAATGCTCGTGAGTCTGCTTTCAAAAAAATATTGTTGGCCAATTGTTAAAAACTGAATCGATAACAATATCCATATACTTAATTGAACGAGCGAGCGAGACGAACAAAGTTTTTCATTTCAGCTTGGGCAAATATTATTTCGTATGTCCGGCTGTCTAGACTTCTCCACTACATTCTCGTAGTAGTTAGTCGTATTTCTCAGCCAATTCTCGTGAAATTTTGTGAGCTGATTCGATGATTAATACAGTGACATTCAATCCGAAACTATTATAAAAGACTACATTTAATTTAGTACACGGTCAAATCTGTCTAAAAATCTGAGTTCGTTTTTTGCGTATAAAATGTACCTATACTATGCCTAAGCATATAGCTATGTCCACCTAGTAAGTTCATTCATCCTTCACCAGTGAAAGATTTTTTTATAATCGGATAAGTGGTTTCGGACGTTATACCCTTCATACAAACATACAAAAAAATAACACTTAATAATCGTTCCGGTAGCATAGTGGTTCAGGCATGCGACTGTCAAACGGCCGTCGTGGGTTCGACACATAAGTTACATCTCATATTTACCTGAACAAGACATTCAATAATTTTGTAAGTAAATTTCAACCTTTGAAGATAAGTAATGAATCAGTGAAAGCATCAAGCACACGTATACATAAACGCGTGAAAAAGTTGAAGTTGAATTTTGACGGTCATCGAAAACAGTACCATATTGTCAAATTATATATTTCTCGCTTTCTGACGCGGTTTAGGTCGGGAGAACTCGATAGACTGGCCACTAACAGTTTTGATATAACAAACTCGCCTGTTAGGGAGCGACCACACCGGTGCTTAACGTTGCGTATACGCGTTGACGTGTCGAATGCGTCACGTATTCTTCATACATTTTGCTGCGTTTACGGTGCGTTAGCGTTTTTGAGCAGCGGTGTTTATTTACAACGCTTACCAAATTCGTCCGTCCGGTGGCGCAAAATCATTACCAACTTGGTCATATTATTTTAGACGCGAGTTACGGGCGAATACAAAACGTTTTGTGAATAATTTATTTTATTGTTGGTTTAAGGGCCTTTGTTTGCCGCTTCGACCATCAGGTGATCTATTGTGGCAGCCTCTAGGAAATTCCAGATTCTTTGGGCGGTGATATGTTGTACTTCTTCTGGGTTCACGACGTGTCGCCCTAGGTAGATACTTCTTTTTTGCATGAGTGTTCCGCAGGAGCAGAGAATGTGCGTTGCGGTTTCCTCTGTCTCCTGGCAGAACCTGCAAGTTGCATCCTGTTTCATACCCATTTGAAACAGGTGTTTGTTTAGTTTACAGTGACCTGTCAGGATTCTCGTCACTGCGGAAGTTTTGTGCCTTTTGAGTTGTAATAGCTCTTTAGACAGTTTATTATCGAACCCTTTGATTAAGGCTTTAGCCTGTTTTTGTCCTTTGGTCAACTTCCACAGCTTTATTGCCTCTGATTTTTCTGTATTGTTTAGAAGAGAATATGCTTTCCGTTTTGTGATACCACAGAACGGTTCTGGGCCGACCAGGGTTGTGTCTGCGCCCTTCCTTGCAAGTTCATCAGCTTTTTCATTTCCTACTATGGTGGAGTGTCCTGGTACCCATCTAAGTATGACTTTGTTGGTATTGGCCAGGGCATTTAAATTGTTTTTACAGTTCTGGACAAGTTTCGAGTAGGATTCTAGGGATTCTAGTGCCAGCAGAGCAGCTTGGCTGTCCGAGTTGATGTAGATGTGTTGGTTTCTTAGGTTTCTTTCCAGATTGATCTCTACGCATTTATTTATTGCGAAGAGTTCAGCCTGATAGATTGAGGCCACTTTCCCCATAGCTAGCTTTGAGCTTTGGCCTTTCACCGTAGATACCGCATCCAACATCATCACCTTTTTTTGATCCATCTGTATACCAAATGTGGCTTCCCTCCTTGAAGTCCATTTGGTCGTTTATCCATTTGTCTCTCGGAGGTATCTCCACTGTATACAGTTTGGTGAATTTGCATTCCACGTAAGTGTCGTCAGTGGGCATGTTTAGTTTTTTGTTATCAAAAACAAGGGCCTCAAGTTTGGTAAGCGCTTGCGAGCGCCATTTTGGCCTTGTTAGTGCGCATTTCCTATACATGCACTGCTTCGCCTCCTTTTGCACTTGCAGGTGGAGTGACGTTAGATTGAGCAGTGCATCCAAGGCTGCCCCCGGTGTTGAGCATAAAGCTCCTGTTGCTGTTAAGCAGGCTGTACGCTGTAGACTGCTTAACTTTGTGATGGCTGTCTTTTGGTTGGTTTTGTTACACCAGACTGCAGAGGCGTATGTAATTACAGGCCTCACTACCGCTGTGTAAAGCCACATATCAATTTTGGGCCTTATACCCATCTTGCTCCTGCCATTCGACAGCAAGTCCACATGGCCATTTTTGCCTTTTGTATTATGTTATGTCAAATGAGCGTTCCAAGTTAGCCTTTGGTCAAAAGTAACTGGGTATGGTATTTCCTGTCCATTCAGTTTTAGCTTGGCGAGCTTGTCTACTTTCCTGTTCTTTGTGAAGGGCACTAGAACTGTTTTGCTCGCATTGATGGACAGGTCATTTTCTTTGCACCATTTATTTATGGTGTTGAGCGCTCCTTGCATTAGGTTGGAGATTGTGTGGAGGCACGGACGTCTGATTATGACTACAAGGTCGTCGGCATATCCTTGCGTGTCATAGTCTAGGTCCTTCATAGTTGCTAGGAGTTGGTCCACTGCTAGGGTCCACAGTAGCGTGGATAGTACGCCTCCTTGTGGACATCCTCTTGTGGTGAAGAATTTATACTCAATTGCATTGAGGGTCAGAGTGACTATTCTATTTGAAAGCATGCTCTGGATCCATCTGATGGTGCTTCCGTCCACGCCCTTTGATCCCAATCCTTTAAGGATAGTTTCTGTGGGTTTGTTGTCGAAAGCACCCTCGACGTCAAGGAAGGCACATAGAGCTGTTTGCTTGTCCTCTAGGGTTTTTTGCACTTTGTCGACCAGATCAAGTAGTGCAGTTTCCGTAGATTTCCCCTTTTGGTATGCATGCTGGTTCAGACTTAGTGGTCTGACTACCAGATATTTCGATCTAATGTGTTGATCAATGACTCTTTCCATCGTTTTAAGTAAGAAGGATGATAGACTAATTGGTCTGAAGGATTTGGGCTGTGAGTAGTCCTTTTTCCCTGCTTTTGGTATGAAGCGTACCTTGACAAATACAAATACAAAATACTTTATTCGTCGATCATAGGTATACAATATACATAACATAACAATACCGCTATAGCAGATGGTGGTAAAAGCGGTATTGTTTCACTGTGTCGTACCCGGAGGCATACGAATTTTCATGCAGTCACTCAGTAGTAGAAGTGGGCATGCAAGGTAGTTACAATGTCAAGTTTCAAATCTAATTAACGAACATTCTAATACAAATAAATAATGTGCCAAAAAAGTGAATGTCAGCAAATATGCTAATTATAATAAAATACGATTCTTAGATGTCTAAGTTTAGAATTAAATGGAGTTACAAAAACCATGATGTGCCTTTTGGCGAACGAATTGCTAGTTATACATGTCAAATTAAAAAATATACATACTTTTTAAATATAATTGTCATCGATATCGCTATTATCAAGATCAAGACAGAGTAAAAAACTAAGCAATAACTTTATCCAATAGATTTAAATTAGGATAGTAGTATCATTTAGATACTCCTCTACATTATAATAACATTTGACCAGTAAGAATCTATAAAGTAAATATTTAAATTTAGAGGAGGTTTCAGACTTCCATGTTTCTGGCAATTTATTATACAGCTTTGGGGCCATTGTTATTACACATTTTCTCATTAATGCCGTCTTGCTCCTATTAACTACTATACTGCCGCTGGTCTTGGGCGAAGATTAAAATTATCTGCTTGTTTTTTCTGTTCGAAGAAACCTGGATTCGCTTTTACAAAGATACAACATTCAAATATATATAAGCTAGGGGACGTTAATAACCTTAACTCCTGAAAATGAGGCTTGCAACTGTGCTGAGGATTTAGTCCCCAAATAGCTCTTATACATCTCTTTTGGGCACGAAATAGAGTGACGCGAAAAGAGGACTCTTGACTCTAGTCCATTGTTCTGGTATGGTCCCCCAAGCAAAGCTAGCTCGGAATATTCTTACCAGGTGCGGAAGTATTAGGTTTTGTCCTTGCTGTAGTAATGCAGGAAAGATACCATCCTCTCCCGCCGATTTAAATGGTTTGAATTTTTTCAGTGCCCATATTACTTGGTTTGGTCTGAAGATATTTGCGGCCAAATTCCAGTCGTTGTGTACCCTCCGGGCTTGTGTGCTCCTTTGGGTGTCTAACTGAGTATTACTGGTGGGGTACGAGCCTGGGAAGTGGATGGTTCTGAGCAGGTCCATTGTTTCCACCTCCGTGGTCGTAAAGCTGCCATTAGGTTTCTTAAGTAGGCCTAGGTAATTGGTTGGTGTCTTGGAGAGGATTTTGTGAATTCTCGCTCCTTTGTGTGTTTGGGCGATCTCTTCACAGAACTTCCGCCAAGATTTCCTTTTAGCTTTTCTGATCTGTTTGTTATATTCAGTCAGTGCTCAACCATACCTTTCCCACTCGTTTGGTCTGGTTGAGTGATTGAATATGCGGCGGGTGGACACACGGAGCTTTTCTAGCCTTCTGTTCCACCATGTCGTAGTGTAGTGTGTGATCGATTCTCTCAAGGGGCAACTCAGTTCGTAGGCCTTATAGATGCCTTTGGAGAGTTGGTTTACTGCTATGTTGTGGGAATCAGGTTTTTTTTTACATATTTTGGGATATCCTTTAGATGGTCTTCCAGGTGAGCCTTGTAGGCTTCCCAGGAAGTTTCTTTTGGATTCCTCCGTGTTTGTGGTTCTGTATCTAATAGGCCCTTTACACTAAATATAATATGTTTGTGGTCCGACATTGAGTTCTCGCAACTAACGTGCCAGTTACCTAGGCAGTTTGCTGCCTTTTCAGTTGCAAAAGTTATTTCTAGTACTTCTTGTCTTGCCCTGGTCACGAAGGTTGGCGTGTTGCCCCTATTTAACAGGTGTAGACAGTTGGTAAAAATAAATTCTGAGAGTAACTCACCCCTTTTGTTGATGCCAGTGCTCCCCCAGATGGTGTGATGAGCGTTCGTGTCGCAACCCACAATCAGTTCTGCCTTTTGTGTTTCAGCGTACTGTACAACTTTAGCCAGTTCTTCTGTGGGATCGTGTTTTTCTCCGGGTAGGTAGGCGGAACAGATCAACACCTTTCGTGAGCGCTTTCCTTTGAGATCAACATACGCAGCTACAAGATCATCGCTGCATAGTTCTGTAACAGGCAAGAAGTTAATGATTTTGTTAAACACGATGCAGGCCCTCGGTCTGGATCCTTTTTCGTGTATTAGTACCTTACCTGCTTTGTTGAGTCCTATTCCCATGGTTTTGGTGTTGATCCATGGTTCTTGTATGTGGGCAATGTTTAGGCCATTTTCGCCGAAGAGTTTTTCCACGACCGCTGTGGCCGCGATGGCGTGGTGTAGGTTGGCCTGCAGGAACGTCACCCCCCCCGTGAGTTGCGTCGTTATTGACCCCGGCGCTGGGCGTGGGCCTGCCCTTGCCGGCTCCTTCTTCCTCTGCCCCTGGAGCGGTTGGCCCCTATTGCCCCCCCTGTCGGTGGGAAACCGCCGTGTTCCCGATGTACCCGCTACAGGATTGGATGCGGGATTTGGAAGGACTGCCCTTTTAGGTCCCGGAGGGACCTTTCGGGCGGGTGTATGGATGGGGTCCTTTGATGTTGACGGGTTTTGCGGTGGTGGAGTTGAGGACGTGCCGGGTTCCGGCTGTTGGGCCTTGGAGGTACCCTTAAGCCGAAACTGGACCTTTTGGAAGCCTAGGCTTGCCTTTAGGTCCATCTTTCGGAGATTCTCCACTGACTGGTCGTCTAGGGCTACGGTCAGCATGACCCCACCTTTCTCGACCTTTGTGTGGAGAATCTTCCAATACTCTGTGTACAGCCTGGAGTTCTGTGCACAAAGTAGCGACAGGGACGTCTTCACGTCGGAGTCGCGTAGGTCTGGGATGAACACCATCCCTATGTTTGGCTTTGGAAGCTCATTTTCAGGTATAACCCTGAGGTTGGCTTCTGGCCATGGCTTGAGGGATGGTGTCATCTCTTCAAGCCAGGCTTTGGACCGCTGGTCCTCGCACGTGATGAGCAACCAGCCTGGCTTGTACGCGTAGCCTACGAATTTAGGTCCCTGGGCCATTTTCAGAGTCGAGATCTTCTGCAGGATGTTGTAGCAGAGGGACTCCAGTTGAGTGTCCGTCATCGGACTGGAGTCCGTGATCCCGACTCTGATTTGGCTCAGGACCTCGCTGTAGGCCTGCGCTTGTTGGGATTGGGTTGTGGGTTGGGTAGGGGGGCTTTCACTCACCCTCGGGTTTTTGGGTAGATTACCCTGCGGCGATTCCTCCTCCGAGCGGAGCCGTTTGACCGGCTTTTGCCCGGGTTTGGATTGTGAGCCCCCAAACTTGTAGCCCATCTTTTTGAGTTCCGCGAAGCTCTTTGCGGACAGTAGTAAAGCCTCTTCGTGCTTCAGTCCTAGTCCCACTAGAGCTTTGTAGCGGCCTCGCGTGGAGCCTCCCAATTTCTTGTGAGGCTTGGCGGGTTGTGGATTCTCCGTTGGTGGGTTAGGTCGTTCAACGTCCTTTTCCACCGTGTCGGCGCTCTCCACTACCTCCATCGCTTGGTCTGACATTAGGGCGGCTTCTTCCGCGCATACTGTCAGAGGCAGTAGTTCCTGGCATAGGTCTTCCAGGGTACCTTCATTTTTTTTGTTTTGATCTTCCATGTGAATCCCACGAGAAGCTAGGGAAATTAGGTCCGTTCCAGCAGAGCCCCGCTTGCTTATTTAGTCGTATGGCATTAAGTCAGTCGTATACTATAACAACATTTTCAAATTTTGTATCCATGGGATTACGTTACTGTCGAGGGTGAACAAGTCTGCTGGGTTGCCGTCATATTTACTGAGCGGGCAGTTCTTGATGATGTGCTCAATGTCTTGCACCGCGGCCCCACAATCACACCTCGGAGACTCTCTCCAACCGCATTTGTGTAGGAATGCACGTGAGCGTCCGCAGCCAGTTCTCAACCTGTTCAGCTGGCACCATTCTTTTCTAGGCAGTGAGAAGCCGGGTGGTTTCACAGTAGGGTTGATTGTAACACCTATGCTTTTGGGAGGATCGTCTTTCCATTCCATTTCCCATTTTGCGGTTGGGTCGAAGTGCGTATCTATGAGGTTTCTTGCAGTCTGGTAAGGAGGGTGTCGAGATTTCAGTCGGTGTGCCGGAGGGTTTACAAACTCTGCATTGGCAGGCAGGTCAGGGCGGGCTAAGATTTTTCGTGTCTCACGAACCAGCGCTTGTTGTCTTCTCAAATGAGGTGGAGGTATATGGCAAAGGGTTGGGAGCCACTTCTCGGGTGTGCTCTTGATAGTACCAGATATGCATCTCATAGCTTGATTCAGCTGGACGTCCACGTGCTTCGCGTGCGCACTGTTTAGCCAGGCAGGTGCGCAGTATTCCGCTGTCGAGTACACCAGACTGAGAGCAGTGGTGCGAAGCACATCGGCGTTTGCTACCCATGTGGTGCCAACAAGCTTGTGCAAGATGTTGTTTCGGGTTTGTAGCTTCTTCCTTAATTTGCTAATGTGTGGTGCATAAGTGAGACTGCGATCAAGAGTCACTCCAAGGTACTTTGGCGTGGGGTTATACTTTAGTGCATGCCCTCCAAAGGAAATCTTGGGTTCGTATTTAGCCTCTTTATTATGAAGGTGGAAGGTTGTTACCTCAGTTTTACTGGTGTTAGGTACCAAGCGCCATTTCCTGAAATAGGCTTGCAGTCGCATGAGGTCATTTTTCAAGATCTCTTCTGAGGGCTCGAAGCGCCTGTGCTGTGATGTGATGGCAATATCATCCGCGTAGATAAACTTTCGACTTTGGGTTTCCGGTATGTCATACGTGTACAAGTTGAACAGAAGGGGAGCCAAGGCTGATCCCTGTGGAAGGCCATTGTTAAGCTTTCTAGCAGTGCTTTTGTGGTCTCCAAGATGTACGGCAAATTCACGATTACTGAGCATGGTATTTATCAGTCCAACAATTTTTCTACAGGGTAACGCAATCATCAGTTTATATACCAAGCCCTGCTTCCAGACTGTGTCATACGCTGATGAAAGGTCTATAAATACAGCTACTGTCTTTTCATTCCTTTGGAA
The DNA here is from genome assembly GCA_945867215.1 of Epinotia demarniana. Classification (NCBI taxonomy): domain Eukaryota; kingdom Metazoa; phylum Arthropoda; class Insecta; order Lepidoptera; family Tortricidae; genus Epinotia; species Epinotia demarniana. The sequence continues at coordinate 12,963,587 of OX244275.1, forward strand.
TCCTGTTTCGATGTGAGTTGTAAGTGACAGCACCTGATCTGCGCAATTTCGACCACTACGGAATCCAGCTTGCTCGATTGGGATTAATTTGTCTATGAGTGGGGCGATGCGATTGTAGATCAGCCTTTCCATAAGCTTGAAGACACCACTGAGAAGAGCTATGGGGCGATAGTTTTTAGGGTCATTGGCAGTTTTTTCCGGTTTTAGCACGGCTATAATTTTCGCGCGGTTGAAGCCAGCCGGTAATCTATTGCGATCAAGGATGTCTGAGTAAAAGCTTGTTAGCCATTTCCTGCACTTCGGGCCGAGATGTTTGAAGAATGCCCCCGCTTGCTGGAATAAGGCAAAGGTTCTCCTCGAGGTTGCCCGGTATCGAGGGTCCACCGTTAGCGACTGAGCTCCCTCTCAGTCACGCACCTCTGGGCACGGTAGGTCACACCTGTAGGTTGGGGTTTTTAGGTTTGAGGTTTTCTCCTCCGGGAATGGGTGTGGGTGAGGACCAAAGGAGTGTGAAAGGATGGTTATGGTGGAGGGATGGGATATTTGGAGTGGCAGGATGTGGGGTTGGGAGTACCTGTAGGGTGGGAGTGCCGGTCCAGGTATCGCCTCTCATACTTAGCAGCCTCAGATCCGGGGTAGATGGTAAATAGTGTGACGCCCGTTCTCGATCTTCGACATTTTTTTTGTGAATGATACTAGCCTTTCTGATTGTAATATGTAGTCGCGCAACTGCGGATGATTATGGATATAACAAATCAAAGTAGTAATATACCAAGTATAGGTACTTATTCCGTATAAAATTAGATTTTTTAAGGAAAAATACCTTTTTTATCTTTCTTTAAAAATATTGTACTTACTACATTATAAGTTTAATGAAAGGTAAATTGCGTTTTAAGATTTATGATATACTTATTTAAAAAAACTACTACTAGATGTCGTTCATATCAATTTTCGGTGGAAATTTGCATGGTAATGTACATCATACTTTTTTTAGTTATATCATTCTCTTATTTTAGAAGTTACATAGGGTTTGCATTATTCGTCCGTTTTTAGTATTCGAATAATATGAATAGTAAAATTTTCATTATTTGAATATTCGAATATTTCGAATAATATGAATATTTGAGAAAACGAAACAAAATTTCGATTCGAACTCATGTAAAGTAAACTCACTCAAAAAGTAGTCCATTTAAGACCATTATACAAATTAACATTACTGAAATTGTATTGTCTATTAGGTATCAAATTTCACATCATCCATTAGGTTTCTCTAGTGAGGACCGCCGTTGGCGACACAAAACCCTACAGTGGTCCCTGCATGAGTCCGGGACAATTGATCACGACATCCGAGCCCGAATCAGCGCGGCTTGGTCTAAATGGCGAGGGGTCACAGGCGATCGCAGAATACCACTTCGACTCAAAGGGCTAGTGTACATGTGCGTCATACGACCAGTCCTGTTATATGGCAGCGAGACATGGTCAGTTCTTGGAAGGCACATTCAGGAGCTTCGCGTTACTGAAATGAAGATGTTGCGGTGGATGTGCGGTGTCACGCGTGCGGATCGCATTCGTAACGAGTACATCCGTGGCAGCCTCGGAGTTCGTGACGTAGCGGATAAGCTCCAGGAATGTCGCCTTCGTTGGTTCGGTCACGTCTCTTGCAGGCCATCGGACTACGCAGGGAACAAATGCCTTGGCCTAGTTCTCGACGGCCCTCGATCCCGCGGCAGACCTAAGAAGCGATGGCTGGATGTCGTGAAGGCCGACATAAGCGAAAACGGACTCACAAAAGAAGACGCCCAGGATCGTGCAAAGTGGAGGAAAGCGAGTAGGAAAGCGGACCCTGGCAAAGGCTGGGTTAACGCTAGGTAGAAGAACATGATAAACTTAAAGTAATACTAATTATTTAGCAGATAGAAAAAGGGTCCCGGGATTCTCGCATATGCATTTAAATTTTAACACGTCGAGTTGCCGACTTTCCCATTATCATTACGAGTACTTCCAGATAAAAAGAAAATTTATTAAGGGGTTTCATATTTGTGTTTTATACCAATTCCTTATACCTTCCACCTGCAAAAACAGATTCCTAAGGTTTTATTAAGTGTAACCGTAATTAATTTTATAGTGTACATAATATTCGAATAATTCGAATAGTTCGTGTTGTATTATTCGAATAATATATATGACGAATATTCGAATAATATGAATATTCGAATATTCGAATTGCAAACCCTTGTTACAGGGTTGTTCACTTTAGAAAAAAAAAATATTAGAAACCTCAATATAATTTTTTAAAGACCTATCCATAGATATCCCACACCTATGCGTTTAATGAAAAAAAAATTTGTTGGCTTTTAGTTCTAAGTATGGGGAACCCCCAAAATTTATTGTTTTTTTGTCTATTTTTGTGTGTAAATCTTAATGCTGCTCAAAGAATACCTCTACTTACCAAGTTTCAACAGTAACTATAGTTCTTATAGTTTCAGAAAAAAGTGGCTGTGACATACGGACGGACAGACAGACAGACAGACAGACATGACGAATCCATAAGGGTTCCGTTTTTTGCAATTTGGCTACGGAACCCATGCTTTATGTCCGACATAAAACGTATTGTGCTAGGGGCTCTGACGAGTGAAAAAGTCAGATGGATTCATCTTACATTCTGGAGTGCCAGACACACATTAAGTTTCACTATTGCCTAATAGAGGATCTAGATTTAGTTTTGCGCCCTCTAGTTTGATTTATACAAAATGTTTGACAATAGACTTCGAAGTGACATTTAGTTACGTTAGTCTGTGTACATTCACGAATAAGCACTTTTATGCATATTTTCGGACTAGGTACATTTTAAAAAGAAACGCTTTTTGGTGCAGATTGATTGCGCTTCATACGTAGCAAGCTCTTCGGCTTCCGCAGTTTGAAACACATGTTGGTACTGGTCACGGTTTTGCGTACAACGATGAGCAACCATTGAAATTATTTAGCGCGACCATCTGTTAGCAACAGCTTGACAGCAATTAGTGATGTTGAACCCACAGATTACAGAGAAAGGCAGAGAGGCCGTAATAAATTGAACGTTTTCTATACATCCGATCTCTTCTCACTTACGTACTGAACGTCGAGTAAGAAAGTGATAGAACCATGTTATCTGACAGGTCTTCATACGTCATTGTCTCCGCTTTCTCGCTTGCACGATGTATTTCGCTCGCTGGCTTGAGATTTAGTGTAGCGAAAGATATTTTGTTACAAGATATCGACATAGATATTTACTTTTCATATAATCGTCATCTGCACCAGTCGTAAATAAATTGTATCACCATACATTTGTATTGAGATGCAATTTAACACATGTATACACTTCATATATACAAAATGTCATTTACAGCATTTACCATAATAAAAATAAAAACCATAGGTACCTTAACTACCTACTACACGTGAGGTGTAGACAGCTACTTGATTCGGACTTTTAATGAATATTAAAATGTAATTTAGAACTATTTAACAACTATAATAATAATGTATTTAGTTTCAATTATCTACTGAATACAAAAGTTAATATGGTAGGTATATGGAAGTAGCAAAATAAACCTCCAGCTCACTCACATCTGGAAATCGAGTCTCTGGTATCTCAAACTTACCAAACGCCTCGCCTACATAAAATTCACGCCGATATAATGTCGATGAATATGAACTTTAAAACCGTAGATGGAGACCAGTCGTCAATAGACTAAAAATACCATGCTATTCGTCTCATTCTAACTCACGTCAGCTGACCATAAGAAGTGACAGAGACAGCTATACGAAACATCGTCCTGCTTTATACTGCGCGTCTGTATTAGTCTGAGGTTGAACCTGTCAAACAATGACAATCTTACACAAATCGTTCTAGTCCCAAGCAAACTAATCAGAGCTTGTACAGTCAGCGTCGTATAGTTAGTAGCAGCCAGGGTAGCCAAATATATCGTATCACACCCTTATTCTTACAGTAATAAAGGCTTGTACCGAAATATTTGGCTACCTTGGCTGCTACTAACTAGATGACGCTGACTGTACTATCCTTACTTGTAATTGTAAGTATGTGCTTACGGGGATTCGAACTAGAGTTGGTAAAGACTCAAGTCCTTCGAGTCTCTAATTCTAAGACTCAACTCAGTTTTTACGAATCTAGTCATTGAATCAAATCTTGAGTTCTTTTTACCCGACTGCCCGAAGGAGAGGAGGGTTATGTTTTTTGAGCGCATGTATGTATGTATGTGTGTGGCATATTCTTTGGCACGCCCTGCAGCCTAAATCGTTTGACGGATTTCGACATATGAGGTGTCGTTGGATTCCTCTTAATCGTGGAAGTGACATAGGCTATAAAAATTTAAAAAAAGTAGTTGGGTTTTTTGAAAAATATTTTTAACTTGGGGGGACTTGAGTTCTCTATAGAGACTCGAGTCTTCTGTACTCGACTTTTGTTACGCTTAAGTCCTTTGGAACGACTAAGTTATTATTAGAACTCAATTGAACTTATGGGAGTCTTGAGATTACGCGACCTACTTAGTAAAGTACCTAGTGTAGTAATCAGTTCTTTTTCGGTTTTTAATTATGTCTCTTTAAGTGATAACATTAGTTTTTATATTACTAACACGTATAATGGGTTGTAAATGCCTGAAATAAATGGTTATTTAATTTATTTTTAAAATCTTCCACCGTAAAAAATGTGAGATATTTCGTACGTTACATAGTACTAGGCATAGGTATGCAAAAATCCATAAATGCAGTAAAGTTGTGTGATTGCCAAGTTGCAGAATTTTATTTAGCTAGCAAATAAAGATTAATTAGAATGCCTGAGACTTGGCTCTACGAAATATCTCACAACTTTTTACGGTGGAGGAGTTTCGAGACTTGGCGTCTTTTTTACATGGAATGTATTTTTATGGGATCTACTTCTTTCGAGCCTTCAAAACTTTTCTGTTGTGTCATTTTCGTCTTTTATTTAGTATATAAACTTCTAAACTGCGTCTTCATTTTAGGACTCGAGTCTTTTTTTGAGAAAGGACTCTATAGTTGATAAAGGACTATAAAATAAGCTCAGAATCCCGTATATGAGGCGAATTCTTCCAATTTAGACTTCAAGGACTTGAGTCCTTACCAACACTAATTCGAACCTGGGACCTCTAGCTTCGTAGGCAGGGTCTCACTACGTACTAGGCTAAACTGGGCATCACTTGGTATTGACTTAACACTATTATTTTTCTAGGGAGTACCTCGGCAAGCAGCTTGACAAGGAAATCGACAAGCAGGCGGGAAGCGTGGTCGGAGCTAAAGCCTAAGCTACGTATATTTAAAGCATTGTTGTTATTATTGGAAATATATATATAGAATATGGGCTTCTACTGTTACAAAATGTACTAACGATTATTACGATAAGTGTGATTGCCCTGAACTTGTAAATAAGTCCTGATTTGATGTTACCCAGTTTCAAATAGTAGCAGAGTATTCTTTTTCAGTCAAAATAAGAGCAATATAATTTATTTATTGTACACCTACTGTTCTTTTTTAAAAGTAAGAAAGTCTTATGATTGTCAATATCCACATTCCTATTTATAATTGTTATATAAAAACGATTTATTAAATTATAATCACTTCTTAAAGAATACTGTTATTGTGAATGAAAGTAACTAAAGTAATATTGTTAGAATAAAATATGTAGCCACTTGAGATTTACAACGAGCTACTGCAGTATTGTGAATAAAGTGAATAAATAGCGCAAATAGTTTCATTTATCTATTTTATCTAATGAACATACTACCGGGAATTCTTGTAACAAGCTGAATTCAACCAAGCAGGAATGCGGAATCGTCCCTTTTTAACCGACTTCAATAAAAGAGGAGGTTCTCAATTCGGTTGTTTTTTAGGGTTCCGTACCTCAAAAGAAAAAAACGGAACCCTTATAGGATCACTTTGTTGTCCGTCTGTCTGTCTGTCTGTCTGTCAAGACCATTTTTCTCAGGAACGCGTTCGACCTGTGAAAAAATCAAACTTAAAAGTCAACCCAATCAAAAGATGCAGTCGTTTATGCTGCAAATTTTAGAGTTTTTCGACACTCGCAAAACCTACGGGGTACTTCCCGTAAACTCAGACACTTGAAATTTGGCACGAAGCATTGTCATATAGCACAGACAAAGGAAAAATTACGAAAAGTAGACATTTTTAACCGACGAAAAAAACGGAGGAGGTTCTCAAGTCAACGCGTATATTATATATTTTTTTTATGTATGATCACGCATAACTTTTTACAGAGTAGTCCGATTTTGATAATTCTTTTTTTATTAGAAAGGGTATACCTCGAAGTTGGTCCCACATAAATTTTAAATAATTAGTAAAATCGTACAAAAAAAGTTTTTAATTTTTTTCAACTTAATACCTTTTTCCTCGTAAACGTGTGGAGGTATTAAATTGAAATTCATGTCAAATACTCAGGACTATAGGACATTTCAGATGTAGCAAAACCAAACTTTTATGTCAACGCAATCAAAAGAAATAGCAATTTAAGTCGCATATTTTGAAATTGAGTACTCGCAACAAACTCAAAACCTAAAGGGTACTTCCCGTTAACACAGAACCTTGAAACTTGGCACGAAGAAACTTCATATAGCACAGACAAAGGATAAATTACGAAAAGTAGACATTTTTGTAAAATCATACATAAAACATTTTTGGAAATTTTAAACTTACTACCTTTTTCCTTGTAAACGCGTAGAGGTATTAAATTGAAATTCATATCAAATACCTTTCAGCTGTCGCAAAATGAAAGTTTTATGTCTACACAATCATAAGAAATAGCAATATAAGTTGCATAATTTAAAACTGAAAAAGTTGTATGTGAAGTCCCCAACCCGCACTAGGCCAGCGTGGGGACTACTGCTCGTTCCCTCTCATCCATTGGAAAAGGCCTGTGCCCAGCAAGGGGACGTATACGGGCTGATTTATATTATTCCATCATCATCATCATCACTATCCTGGCAGATTTCGACCACGGCGACTGGAAAAATGGCTAACTGGAGCGTCGTTCGTGAGCTCGCAGGTGACTGACGTAGCCTATCTTTGCAGAGAATGTGAAAACACTCCCACAGGTCAGCACCCCTCCGACAAAATTGTAGTGAATGGCTGCAGGTGGTCGAGCCTTTAACTCCTCGCGTTTAGCGTCGAGTTCATTTCGTCTTCGTTCTTCGAAGGCTTGCACTTTAACCTTCACTGCATGCCTCCACTTTGACCGATCTTGAGCCAAAATCTCCCAGCGCGATGGTTCAATATCACATCTCCGCATGTGGCGCAGCACATCCCTATACCGCAGAAACTGGCCGCCCTGGTTTCGCTTGCCTTCCTGCAGTTCTGAGTAAAAGATGCGCTTAGCCACTCGTTCTTGGGCCATGCGGACGACATGACCAGACCATCGTTGCTGCCTACGCATTAGATAGGCTTCAATACCGCTGACATTAGCAAGGCGTAGAACTTCTGTGTTCCTGACACGGTCTGACCAGGAGATGTTCATTATGTCACGCCGGCATTTGAGATGAAACCTATCTAATACGCGAATGTGTTTGCGGTAGAGACACCATGTTTCGGAGGCATACAGGAGATTGGGCAGAACTATTGCCATGTACACAGAGACCTTGGTTTGGAGCTTTATGTCGTGTGACCGGAACACCTTGACGCGAAGCCTCCCAAAGGCAGCAGCAGCCGCCCCGATTCTGCTGTTTACTTCATCATCAAGGTGGCACTTAGATGTTACAGTACTCCCCAGATATTTAAACCTGTCCACTTGCTTAAGAGAGTCATCACCGAGTTTGATGCCAACAGGCGCTAGTGTTTCTTTATATTATTATATAATTATAATAGATAATCTCAAGGGTATCAAAACCTAAAGGTACTTCCCGTGAACTCAGTTTTATATCAACACAATAAAAAGAAACAGCAATTTTTTTAAGTAATCCACTTATTTTGGCGTTCGCAACTACTCGCAAGGAAATCAAAGCCTAAAGGATGATTACTAAATTGATAAAGTGACCCTGTTTAATTTTATGCTCCGTCAGCTTTCCACATTGTAATGTTACGGATTCCATTTTCATTTATCATTTAGTAATTAACATACTACAACTTTTGCTTGTTTGTACGGAACCCTCGGTGTGCGAGTCCGACTCGCACTTGGCCGGTTTTTTTATGTTTATTACTTCAGTACTCCGTCATTGATGAGCCGATTCGTATTTTTTTTTGTTTGTATGTATATGCTATCAGGTGGGTCCCATTTTAAAAAATAAATCAGTTGGATCATGGGATCCAAGAGGACTTGAGGGAAGTCCTCAAATTATATTAGGCACGCGTGTAGTGACTTTGGTATTTTCTATTATAACTCGTGTATGTACACCCGGAAAGCATAAGATTGGCAGAGTGGAATCGATGATGAAGACCACAGATGACTTAAGGAATTCCTCAATGATGAACTTAATAGTACAAAATTACGTCAAAGATTCTGATAAGATTCCGTTGAAATAGCAACTAATGAAGTGCTTAGGTGATCCTTGTGGAATCGACGGTAGTCCTCAAATTAAAATTTATCGGGCCACATACAGCGATTGGGTTTTTTTTCTCCAATAATCAACGCATTTGCTCTCGGAAATCAGTTCATGTGGTAAACTGGAAAAGAAATGTGGAAATTATTTCGTGGCTTGGCGGAGTACTAAATTGAAGTCGGTCGAAACTTTGTTTTTGAAGTAAATTATTACCCAACTGGCCCAAAAGGAAGATTATGTTTTTGGAGCGTATGTATGTATGTGGACAAGAAAAAATATTTCACGCGCTACAGTCCAAACGGCTTGATGGATTTTGGGCATATGAGGCGTCGTTGGATTCCTCATAATCGTCAGAGTGACAAATATAGTATTTGGAAAAAAGGGGTGTCCCTTGTTTTGTCGACAAACTTTTCATCGAATTTTATTTCATCGAAAACGTTTCAAGTAACATTTAGTTCACGAATTATTGTTTGGTGTAATTTTATTTCATGACCAGATCATTACAATTTTTATAATTTCATGGAATAACTGTCCAGGGAATATTATTTGGGAAATGATTCACATTGTATAAATTTTAAATGGCAGAATCACAAAACAACGAATTTCATTTTTTCGTAATGTTATTAAAACATTACAAAAACAAACAACAACTGATTACAGGGGTTTAACTAGACAAGGAAAGAGAGAAAAGGGGGCTCGGGGGGCAAAACCCCTAGCAGTAAAAAAACAAACGACCGTAACAATTGTATTATAAGTAGGTTAGGTTAGGGTTCGGGGTATCGGATATATAGAAAACGTTCAATTTATTAGGGCCTATCTGCCTTTCTCTGTAATCTGTGGTAATGACGTTATGGGTATTTGTTTATACAAGTGTGACGTCATGCGCTCTGATTGGTGTTTAACATATCCCACCTAAAACATAAACGTAAAAAAGGAGAGCCAAGTTCAATACAAAAATTATGCTTGCCTGTGGGCTTCGCCGCAAAAAGAATGGAGATCTAAATGAGTGCCACGTTTTATGCAAAATCCAAATATGTGTTTATAGGAACAAAATAACATTATGAACAAGTATTACACTCTATTTCTTTGCTTTATTGGATACCTATAACAATTGCTGTTATTTAAAAATGTGAGATCTTAAAAGTAGGTTAGATTTGACCAATGTTTGCCAGTTTTTATCACAATTAAATATATATATATATATATATATATATATATATATATATTTATTTATTTATAACTTTATAAAATGACTGATGTATCTTGACTGATGAGTCTTCATATATAATTTACAGGAATATAATATTAATTATATGACTTTTTACTGTTAACATATAAATTACAATGATAAAATTATATATGAATGTAAATGGGACCAACCCAGATCATTAAAAATTAAAAAAAAAATGCAGTTGTAACAAGCTATTGTTACAATTATTATCTGTCCATTCCCAAGCTAAATTGAAATGTATCAGAACTAACTTACATAAATAGTTAACAGAGTTTTACACTTTATTTGTGGTCCGACTGCCTGTCTGTAAAGGCCCTTTATCTCGGGAACCCGTGGAGGTATCGAGTCGAAATTAAAACCATATACTCAGGTGTACAGTCCCTTGAAGCTGTGGAATAATCAAACAAAGTTAACGACCGATTAGCCTAGTGGGTAGTGACGCTGCCTACGAAGCTGGAGGTCCTGGGTTCGAATCCCGGTAAGGGCAAATATTTGTGTGATGAGCATGAATATTTGTTTCTGAGTCATGGATGTTTTCTATGTAGGTATTTAAGTATTTATGTCTATTATATATATACATATATATATCGTCGTCTAGTACCTATAAGCCTTACTGAGCTTACTATGGGACTAGGTCGATTTGTGTAAGATTGTCCCCTTATATTTATTTATTTAACGTAAAAAAGATACGGCCGTTGATGCCGCAAAAAACTTATACTTTCGACACTCTCAAGGGAATCAAAATGTATAGGTTACTTTCCGTTGTCTAGAGCAATGAAATTTGGCCAGTAATATCGTCTTATACTACAAGTACAGAGCAAAATCTGAAAACTATACATTTGTAATTTTGTAGGGCACCCTCGGTGGGCGAGTTCGACTCGCACTTGTCCGGTTTTTTACAATTCGCCGACTGGGATATTCGGATCGTGTATCTGAACCCTATATAATAGCAGCGTTTTTTTAAAATTTACCGGAACAGATCATTTCTGACAAAACGCGAGCTGTCAATTTGACATTTGTTGTATTTGGGTTTGGTGTTGTTTGGTTCCCGATTAATTTCGGAGCATTTAAATATTATTTGTATTTAAAATGGATAATGATGTTATAGTGTTAAAAGACTACAAAACCATGCCAGATATAGTGCATGAATATGAGCCTTCCTTAAAATTTGGGCATATACCTTTGGTTATCGACAATGGTAAGAGGTTGTACGAAGTTTAATCATAGGAATTGTCCATTATTTACGCCGACTAATAACTTTAAAACTCGCAGGTTCCTACCAGTGCCGTGTTGGTTGGTCAATATATGATGAACCCAATTTAATATTCAAGAATTTAATAGCAAGACCTCGCAAAGATAGAGTTAAAAAGGACGCCGAACCGCCGGTAACGCCGCCTATACAAATTGGGAATGATATCATTAATATAGAGGCAGTGAGGTAAGTTTAAACTAGGGCAAAATATCGTAATTTTGAAGTTGAAGTTTCAGATAAAATAATCATTTGTACAAGCTTTTACTGTTAACTCAACTTGCTTTTTTCCAGCTGTAACTAATTGTTGGGAATGTTAAGGAGTTCATATGGCCACTCTATATATATCGCGAAATTGGCTTAGTGCCATAATATTGCATTATGTGAACTTACACAAGTATGCAAAAAAATTATGCATCTATCGGCCACCTGTTGTGACATTATGAGTGCTAAGCTTCTAAAAACAAGGCTTCATTTGTTTCAGATTTCAGTTAAAAACTCAATTTGACAAGAATGTGGTGACACATTTTGAGGCACAGGAGCAAGTATGTGACTACATTTTCTCACACTTGGGCATAGACAGTGAGGGCAGCATACCCCACCCTATTGTAATGACAGAAGCTTTTGTGACACCAAATTACTGCAGACAATGTAAGTTACTTTCAGCATGTTGCATAGAATACAATAATAAATATTATATAAAGTGTAAAACTCTGTTAGCTATTTATGTAAGTTAGTTCTGGTACATTTCAATTTAGCTTGGGAATGGACAGATAATAATTGTAACAATAGCTTGTTACAACTGCATTTTTTTTTAAATTTTTAATGATCTGACTTGGTCCCATTTACATTCATATATAATTTTATCATTGTAATTTATATGTTAACAGTAAAAAGTCATATAATTAATATTATATTCCTGTAAATTATATATGAACTCTTGTAAAACATTTGGGAGTACTACTACTAGGGAAAGTTACAGACTCTCTCCTCAATGCATTTTATACCCAAGCTGTTCTGTTAACTACAATAATGAACTTAATTTCAGTGATGTCAGAGCTGCTATTCGAAGGCTATGGTGTGCCGGCAGTGAGCTATGGGGTAGACTCCCTGTTCAGCATGTACAGGAACAACTTTGGGGACACAGCCCTCATTGTCAACTGCGGGTATCACACTATCCACATCATACCTGTTATAAGGGGACGAGTTATTGATGAGCATGCTAGGAGAATTAATTTAGGTAAGTGAAATATGATTTTTTTCATCATCATTTATTTCTCCAAAATTCTTGATTATGAAATAGAAGTGAATTGGTTTATGCAATGATGTAATATAAAAAGAGGTGGATACAGTGTCTATATGAAATTCCGTGTTTAAAAATGGCCACCAAATCTGATAGCTAGACGTTTATACGTGTCCATTGACGACGCGACACTGAGGCAAGGTCGTACAATTGGCTGAGTTTTAGTGTGCCACTTTTGGCGCGCTTATAACCTATCTACCTCTTTTTTATATTACATCATTGGGTTCATGCATATTCTCCGGTTAGCATCCCAAATGTTTGATGTAACTCATAATTATGTTAGCTTGAAGCAATCACCCGTTAGCACTCTTTCTGGCAGATATATATGTACCTATTATATACGTTTTCAAGTGTTAAATAAGCGATTGTGAGAATGAGTGGTAGTAATTATTAGCTTTATGATTTGAATCTGATCACAATAGACAGAGATATGTTGTGATCAGATTCAAATCATAAAGCTAATAATTACTACCACTCATTCTCACAATCGCTTATTTAACACTTGAAAACGTATATAATAGGTACATATATATCTGCCAGAAAGACATCACAATAGACAGAGATATGTTGAAGATGGACATACCCTCATCTGTCATGACTAATCTTACGTGTTAGATAATTATATAGATTGATAAATCACACATGGGAAAGCCTAGCGAGATCCTGGACCCAAGCTGTTGTCAACCCATATACTAGCGTCTTTATCAAATAACTGATGAGGGTATACATTTCTTCAACGGATCTTAGACCACAAGTCCTTAAATCATCTTTTCCAGATATCTCGATAATTCGCGTAAAGCTGTAGTAGTAATGCCTTGGCTGTTATCTGTTTTCCTTAAGGTCAGTCATCGCCATGTGTAAAAACCAGGCATACCACTAGTAAGAGTCCAGACCAAATCCAGATTCCTATGAAAAGCTGATTTGATGTTAAATTATGAAAGTTTTGCTTATGCCTTTTAAAACAGGCGGCAGTGAGATGGTCACCTACCTCCACAAGCTGCTACAACTGAAGTACCCAGGCCACGTAAACGCTATCACGATGTCGCGAACCGAGGAGATCCTGCAGGAGCACTGCTCCATCGCGCTGGACTACCAGGAGGAGATCAGGAAATGGGCCAACCCCGACTACTATGAGGCCAATGTGAAGATGATACAGCTTCCTTACGTGCAGGCTGCCACCTCGACGGGTTTGACAGGTGAGCTGGAAACGGAGTTGCAATAGGATGTAGACACTAATTTACAATAGTTATAAGTGTCCAAAGTTTTAAGAAGGGGTATGTTCTGTCCCTTTTTCGTAAAACGCAGCTTCATATGTAACGATGACGCTGGAAGATTGTGACGTCACGTCACTAATAGACGGCAACGTGACGTGCCCCGTCGTGTTCGGCGCCGCCGTCGACGCGGCCCCCCCGGCAGCATCCCGTAACGTGACGTCAAAAACTGTTTGCGTTTTCTTTCTCTTACAAGCAATATTAAAACGGTGGTAGCTTCGTAATTCTTTGAGATATCTGAATGGGATTTTCGTCACTAGGCATATTTTTTGCCTTTTTTTCTTTTGGAGTAATAATAACTTTCGAGTCTACTCCCCTATTGGATTGAATATTAATTGATAGAGAAGTTGTCTAATGCGCTGTTTACACTTTGATTAGTTACTAGTGCGAGTGCTGCAAGTGTGTGTAGCTTTTGTATGGACTAATTACTAATCAACGTGTACCAAATACAAATACAAATACAAATTATTTATTCTGCAAATAGGCCACAAGGGCACTTTTACATGTCAAACGGTAGTTTACAATAAAAATAATAATCATACAATAAAAGATTATAATCTAACACAATAATAATTTAAAATTTGCACATTAACGACTGATATAACAACACACTAAATGTCACAAAGTAAATGAAAACAAAACAAAATACGACCATTACATTCGATTAGAATAAGGTCTGTGCATAAACAGAGCTTAAGGTACAGTAGGTATATGGTCTTCGACCTCACTTTAAACAATAAGGTCCTAGAACCATGTACAGCAGCCATACAGAACCTTTTCGCTACGAGCTCCGCAAAGACATTTCAGCTAAGGAGCCACAAGGTACATATTTATGGTTTTTGTACTAGGATCGCATGTTGGATGGTAGGCTGCCGGTTCAGTATAGCTGAGCTAGAGTATAGATGTTGATGTTGCATTCTAGATGACGGGGGCTCAGTCATAGATAATTCAATTTGCGATATATGTAGGTGTGGGGTCCTTCCTGCACTATTTACAAAGCTCAAAATGTACTACTATTGTGCGCTTGATAGTATGATAGTGCATAATATGTGAGAACGGAGTAGATCTGTTGCGCTCTATGTCGCGCCAATCATCAGCTAAGTGCAGATTAGCTGTTCTGTTCCCATATTAATAGTATAGTAAGCAATGACTAATAAGAAAGGGAGGCGCTTCCAAATGGATTGAACAATATATGTGTCATTCATGCTGTAGGGTGTAGTATTTAAAATGGAGTTACCATTTCAGTGTAATTTCTAATGCAGCGATGTCATACCTTAATTTCAATTGCTAAGTTGTAATGTACTCATAACATAGAAAATACTAGCTACTAGCAAATACACTCATAACATAGAAAAGGTTTTTTTCTTGCGATATACTTAAGTCGCTCAATGTCCTATTAAATAACACGTTCGCAACCAGGAACCCGCCTGGTAGGCACTCGGTAATGTTCGCTCAAATGCCGGCTCAGCCCGCTAGGCGGGCAGTAGTATGAACCTACACGCCTAGCGAGTTCTGACGGTTCCTGGTGTATTGTTCCATTTTATAACAAAACAAACTACTCTGTTTTCAAGTTCCATTGCCATTTTTTCGAATTTCTTGTAAGGTGGACTAAGGAATAAGATTTTCGAAAGGCCACTCAAAACTGAAGAAATTGCCCTGAAGTTGAATGCTCTAGGTGATTAGCAATTCGTGTAATCGAAAATCGTTAATACCTAATGTGGCACTTGCAGCTGAACAGCAAAAGGAGAGAAAGAAAGAGATGGCTCGGAGGCTGCTGGAAATAAATGCTAGGAAAAGAGAGGAAAGACTAGCAGACGATGAGGAACAATTGAACCACTTACTCTCAATCCAGGTAAGTAAACATTCTGTTTGAAAGTCCAATGCCATAATAGGCATCAAACGTAAGATAAAACAAAAAAGAAAAGTATATCTTATTAAATTTGTTAAGTATGTTCCACATATCATAATAGTGTACAAAGCCCATAATTTTCTGAATTATTTTATTTTTAGGATATAATAGATGGTGGTGATACCGATGAATTTAATGAAGCTGTCAAAGAGTTTGACTTTAAAAGCTTTGAAGATCTTCAGGTAAGTCCATAAAAGTAGAAGACGAATAATGGAATCCACCCTCCTAGCGTTATTCCCGGTTGTGCCCTGAAGGAGCCCAGCGCCTGCTTTGCCTATGCCAAATCTTGGGATTAGATTCCCAAGATTTGGCATAGGCACTAGTTTTACGTAAGCGACTGCCCTCTGACCTTCTAACCCAGAGGGAAAACTAGACCTTATTGGGATTAGACCGGATTCCTCACATTGTTTTCCTTCACCGAAAAGCTAAAGGTACATAAGTTCCGAAAAACTTATTAGGCCAGTCATATCGAACATTAAAATCGCAAGCTAACGTCTAGTTGTGATTTTTTAATATGTTGTTAGGACCAATACCAGTACCGTATATCCAGGTTTGCAGCTTCGCAAGACCTGTGCTAAATTTGCAGCACTCGAAAAAACACGCAATTTAGGTTTTTCTTTTGGTATTGTACAATGAAAGTCCTAAAGTATTCGGTTTTTGAAATAAACATCTACATATTTTTTAAGTAGTCTAAAATTGCTGTAATTTGAAATATACGTACATAACTACAACTTAGAAAAGAGGAAATCCCCCGATATTTTCATTTCAAAGTCCAATATCTCATAAACGGCTGAACAGATTTTCATGAAACATAGCTAAGAAAACTCGGGATAAAATTATCTATGACACAAAAAACCGCATTCAAATCGGTCCTTCCGTTTGGGAGCTACGATATCACAGACAAATACACAGACACGTTAAACTTATAACACCCCTCTCTTTGCGTCGGGGGTTAAAAATGCACTGCAGTTGCGTGGGGTCCATAGTACTCGATTTCCACCTTGGCAAATCAGCAACATATCTGTCGACAGAATAATACGGAGGAAATTACCGTCCGCATGATTACGGAGAGTAAAATAAAGTGTGTTTTGGTTTAGTTTTTATAAGACAACGTCATCGAGATTTCTCTATCATTGGTTGTGAGGAGAATGGAAACTGTTCAATTGTTATGCTCTCTCCATCCTCTTTATTATACCTCTGCTTCCAGAAACAAATAGCGAACCTGAAGATGCGCATAGAGAAGAATAAGCAGCGTATCGCGGCGGCGGCGGCGGCGACGGCCGAGGACGTGGAGGTGCGCCCGAGCGGCCGCTTCCAGCCGCCCGCCGACCCCGTCGCCTTCCAGGCATGGCTCCACGACACAAGGACTAAGGTCTGCTATGTTACATTTTTCCAAACTAGCTGTCTTGCGGAGGGTGTGGCCGCCCATTTACCGCAAAATTTGGCTTAGGTTACAGAAAAAGGAATACAGAAAACATTTTGAAACCAAAATATTATTTTATTTTGTATTAACTGTTTAGAGATTTCTGTGCCCGCACTGCGCAAACTTCACGAAAAAAAAAACTGTTGCGGCCATTATAGGTTATTTCACAAATATTTGTAATTTGTTTATGCGTGTTTGGTTACTATCAACAATGTTGACTCATGGTGACTAGAAAAGTGATAAATAGAATGGACGCCAGTGGAAATTCTTGGCGATGTGCAATTGTGAGTAAAAAACTTTGATTTACTTTATTTAAAGAGAATAATTTGGTAGCCTTTAAGGCTGTTACACTACCCAAATGAAATCTAAAATCGAGCCCCTCCACACGTCACCCGTCCCGCCCCTCGATACAGTGACGATACAACAGCGCCACGTAAGAAGTGACGACTTAATGAACTAACAGGATACTGATTTGTAAAACGTAGTACTAAAGAGCGAAAAAAAGCATAGTGGTTGTTATAGATGGCGTTAAAGTTAAATTGGAATAATAAAATAAAACCAAGTGTATAAAATTATATAATTATATTATTTTATTGAAAACAACTCTTATTTCAAGAACATTAAAGTTTTTAAAGGGTAAATAATAACAAAAATGAAACTTCCATAAGTTGGTACAGTTTTCATTTAAACAAATCTTCAAGTTTTATATAATATCATTATTAGGTACACCTAATAATGATATAAAATCTATAGGTAACCTCTGCAGGTATATCGACGATATTTATAAAAAGTTCATCAGTGGGCATCAATAAAATCTAGTATTTTTTACGGTTCCTAAGGATCGTAGGATCACTTTGTTGTCTGTCTATTTGTCGGTTGAAATAGTTAGTTCAAACAGTTAATTACATTCTACTTATTTAATGTGGCCCTTCCAACGAAGTGTAATATCAGGTAAATATTGAGTTTTGATATGTTGATATGTATGTTTTGATAAATATGAGTTATTTATATCCCGTATTATTTAATTTAGTTTTGTTATAAAGGAGATTCTGTTAATAATTCAACATAATTTGTCAAAGGTATTAGCTTTTTAAGCATAAATGCACATTAATATCGATATCCCGGGATTGGCAATCAATACCGGAAATCAATCCCGGGATTGAGAAATGTCCTATCCTTGCTTGCCCTGCCCATGTTTTAACCTAACAACAAATAATAAATCCCGGGATTTGATGATGAGTGATTTTAATTTATATTTATTTTTTTATATACCTTGAAAAAATATCAAATGTTGTTACAGCGAATGAAATTATAAGTACTATTTATTTTTCAAGGCAAGAAAGCGCAAGCCGCGAAAAACTCAGTGTGGTACAGCCACAGATATAGGAAATTTAGTATTTTATGTTCTGAGGGTACCTACAGCAGAGCCAGTTGGTTCTGGTCAGCGGGTTGCCACACCTAGTACTCTTCGTGCCTGCATTACTCCGCCACTGCTGATGACATGGTGGAGTATATTCACCAGAAGACTGGCTACTCGCTGGGGGTTTTCCAGCTGCATTTACGCCACTACGTGCACTTCACCTCGTTTTTGGTGCGCGTGCCGCGGCCGCTGCAGGAGACCATCGTGTGTGCTGACTTCTGGCCGAAGGGTGTCGTGTTTCGGCGGTTCCGGGGTAACCTACCTAATTTTACACCGGACTTGACGGAGCTACGCTGTGTCGTCGCCTAAATAGTTAGTTTTTACATGTTCCTATTGTATGTGTGACGCTTTAAGGCTGCTTCCACGTGCACACTAGCGCCACTGGATGTGTTAGAGTTAGAGCATGCAATATCGGAGCATTCTCAATCCCGGGATTGAAATCCGATATGAGATTTCAATCCCGGGATTTCGATATTGAAGATTTTTCATTAAAAAACCACTTTTCTCTAGAAAATATGACATTGATATTTATTTATATCATAATTTACATTCGAATCCCGGCTCGTACCAATGAGTTTTTCGGAACGTATGTACGGAATATTTACCGTTAGCTTTTCGGTGAAGGAAAACATCGTCAGGAAACCGGTCTAATCCCAATAAGGTCTAGTTTTCCCTCCTGGTTGGAAGGTCAGATGGCAGTCGCTTGCGTAAAATCTAGTGCCTATGCCAAATCTTGGGATTAGGTGTCAAAGCGGACCTCGTGCTCCTACAGGGGCATTACCGGGAATAACGCTTAGAGGTAAATCTATAGGAATTATTACTATGATCGTCATAATTGATAATAAAAAATAAAATCATACAAATTAATAGCGCTGCATGACTTCTCAGCCTTACGGCTTCATGAATTCGTCCATGCAATATATTGTTATGATGATACCTGCCGCACCATCACCGGATGCCTCAAGCCTACTCCACTCAACAAGCTGTACCCACTCGAGGGCATCGCCCCCCCCCCCCCCCCCCCCTGAAATCCGTAGAGTAGGCAAGTGCCGTGGAAAAGGGGAAACAGGAGACTGACAGGCGACCACTGTGCGGTTATAATCCGCCATCTGCCCGTCTCAAGAGCCGCAGGAGTTTCATGCGGAACACTAGCCCCCTGCAAAGTGACCTCTCAGATGCTCGCTGCCTGTTATGGCGATCTCGATGCCCACCGCCCGACGTCTACGTGCTAGCTTCGGAACAACTGCCACCCGGCCACAAGGAGCCATGGCCCATCTGGAGGGCGCTAAATAGGCTCAGATCGCATGTAGGCCGCTATAAGGAAGACATGGCCAGATGGGGACTGCAACGTGGCCAATCAACGGCGCAAACCATGGTGCACCTGATGGCGTGCCCCACATGCCCACACTCCTGCTTGGAACACGACCTGAGAGACGCGACTGGCAGAGCTCTCCACACCGCTGGGCACTCTTATTTGAGGAACCTCGACACGAAGAAGAAGAATATATTGTACTTTCCAAAAGTTTTTTTTATTGGGACTGGAATTCCGAGACACAGGCCCCGTCTTTCAATCCCTTCAGTAGTTTTTCATATAGGGTAGGCGTAGGCCCCATCACATATGTTCAATAATCAACAGAATTTCCTTTCTAATTAAAGTAATGTCCCCATGACCCATCTTTTTCATTTTCATGGTGCTAGCCATTTGACAATATCTTCATAAAGAGAAATGCCGAATTTCTCTAGGTGATCCCTTAATACTGTTATAAGTAGTAGTAATATCCTTAAAATGACGAAAATGAACTACAAGTACCTACCCAAGGGATTATTAACAGTGGGTTGTCTTTTCAGTTGGGATCAGTTTTATTTTATTGTTAAAATAGAAAACTAGTCAACACTCTCAAGAAAAGGAAATCCTTCACTTTTGTGTAGGGTATAATAATATATAAACTACCTATCAGTTTATAAAAAATGACGATAGTATGGATATAAGGTAAGTCCCGGGATTTTATTTCCGGGACTTACACAGGCAACCCTATTGCATTTTATCAGTGTACATTTACCTCTTCAATAATATTGGTCAATATGAAATGACTGATGAGGGGCCTTTATTCCTTATAATGTAGGTAGGTATCTCGTATGATATCATTGATGACATTTTATTTCGTTTCGGCAATCATTTACTAAGTAGGTGTAGGTACTTGTAGCAATTTAAGAAAATAAGTACAAAATATGCCTAAATATTTGAGAAGATCAATTCAAAGTTCGAAACATAAAGAAATAAGCATCCGCGCCGATGGAAAATCATTTAGGTATCTAACCAAGCTTCGTACGGCGCGCCGCCGCCGCCGCTATGGGTAGGGAGGTATATATATTTATCACAACGCACGAAGTTACGCGCGACATAGGTAGGAATTTTTATATTTATAAAGATAAATAAAGTCTATTTGAACTTATTCGTTACCTACTTTAAGTGTCAGCGGTTGATAAAATCGGAGATTCCATTTGAAGTCTGTACCTAAATAAAGATAAATTGTATTGTTTTACGTAGGTAGGGGTAAAAGAGCATATAAATCAAATAATTATACTCACTCGATGTAGTCCGAAGAATAAAAAATACAAAAAGTATAAACTCGCTGAGATTCGAACTCTCGGCACAAATGAAGGTCGCCTTAATTCCTATCGCTGAAACCATTGCGCTGCCAATGCTTTCCTTAAGCGGGTGAAATTTACAAGTATATGCGTATTGAGGATTGTAATGTTTATGCTTAGTAATTATGAAGCTAACCAAATACTCTTTTCACTGTTTAGTGAACATAAATTTTTGCTTACGTTAGAACCATTGCTTTTTGGAATCTAATGAAGATCTTAAATTACATTTTTTTGGGAAAAAGTAGTACAGGTCCGTCTGGCACGACCGCTCAGCGATCACTGTCACATTTCGAAAGAGTGACGGAGAAAGACATTGGAGGCCGTAAGTCGATATCTTTATACGATTGAATTTTACGATGTTTATGTATTATAAAAATATTGCCTCAAATTATTGAAATTCGGAAGCTGTCAAATTATTATTTTGATTATGACTGATTTTGTTCCTTGTTTTGTTTCATAGTGTCACGTAGTAAATAAACAAGTAAAGTTGAAATTAACTTCCAAATTGGAGGTTACTTTGGGAAAGAATTGTATCGAGCGAAGTGTTACGAGTCGAATATCGAAAGCTGTGCTATTGAAGATAATACAATAATCAAGAATGATATATATTTTTCACAGATCTAGAAACATCATCGTTTCGTAGAAAAATAGCATAATTCTTGGGGTATTTTCGCATATCTGGCTCTATGAGCGGCCTTAACATTTTCATCTTATGAAAATGATTTTTTCCTCGCAAAATGTGTTGAAAAACGTCGTATGATACGCGTGAGCTTTGATAATTACATCCTCGGCTTCCTTATCACGCTCACCTACGGTTCGCGTGAACAATTTCGCCTCTGATGTAATTATCAATATACCTCACTTGTATCACAATGTACTATTCTTATACTATCTTACTGGTTTTAAACTGTTTACTGTGTGTTACTGTTCTTAAACTGTTTTTTACATAACATATATGGGTTCGAGTTATCTTTTGCTTAGGCTGCGAATTCATTGTGTAGCTATTGTGGTTTAAATATGATATTTCTTAGTGTACGGGTGGTAATGCTCCCTATTTGGATTTGGATATATTTTAATTCTCAATTCTCAATTCTTTATTGCATTCCTTAATGTATTACAGGTGTAAGACTTACATGCTAAAAACATTAGGAACCCTGTCGGGCAAAGCAAGTTTTGATGGTACATGCTTAAATAGAAATACAATATGGATCTCTTATTGCTATTTTTTAACATAACATAATATACAGGGTGTTTGCTCCATCGTTTGCCAAATTAAAACGGCAGGTAAGTTGGATCATGAGCTATCTTCTCCGGCATCCAAATTTTTTTTTTGTCTACTGTTAGTTTAGTGTATACTTTTAAAATAATTTTGAAATTTTTTATATTTTTACGCGTTTCAACTTGAATAAAAAAAACGAGGAAGTGGTAGAGCCAATTTTTTTATTTTATTGCAATGTGTAATGACCCAACCTACCTGCCGTTTTAATTTGGCAAACGATGGAGCAAACACCCTGTATATCACTTTAAGGGTAATTAATACATTCCCAACATATTTCTAGGGTTTTCTGTTAGATAATCATTAACAGTGTAGTAACATTTATTTATTAAGTATTCTTTAACTTTTTTTAGGAATCGTTTGTTATTTGATTCTTCTTTGAGGTATTCCGGTAACTTATTGTAAACTTTTATTGACATTGCATGCATACTATTTGAGTGCATTCTCAATTTTGACGAAGGCAACAGTAACTTGTTTTGGTGCCGTAAGAGATGAGTAGTTGGTAAATCTTGCCGTTTAGTATAAAAATTTTGATATTTCCGAACAAATTTACACACTTCCAGAATGTATATACTCGGCAAAGTGAGTAATTTAAGATCAACAAAATGAGGCTTGCAACTATCCATGTTTTTTATATTTGCTATAATTCGTATTAATCTTTTTTGCATTCTGAATTCTTTTTGTCAGTGGATTCGGGTTGCGTTCTTGGATCTGTATATTGGGTGGTCTTCCTATTGCAGTTCGTGGATTTTTTAAGTCACTCGGTCGTCTCGGTGTAAGTTATGTTTAGATCAGTTTTGTTCTGTGAGTTAGTCGTTTAAACTATGTTTGAGTTTTATTCTAGTTATTTATACAAATTTAGAGTTTCGAAGTGGGTTAAACAATTTTATATGGTTAAGTGTCGTCGTGTTAGTGTGCGTTTCCGGTTTTTATGAGCTAAACTTTTGTGTAATTTAATTAAAAGATTCACGCCTTTATTCCCAGAAGGGGTAGTCAGTGTACTGCATCGGCAATAACTTTGTGTATAGTTAGTTGCTGTTTGCTGCGTGGTGGTAAGTTTTTAATTTGTGTTTTATGTTTATAGTAATAGAGTTTGGTTCTGATTGTGTACAATATTAAATTTTACTGTGTTAGTGTTTAAACTTGAAAAGTTGATTTTGAATTTCGGGTTATGGTTCCGTGTGTACGGAGTTTGATTACCTCTCTGTTTTCCCTTTTTTTATATGAAATCTGTTATCCTACAGTAAATAGTTAGTTTTAAATCTAAATGTTTTTTTTACTAACATTATATGATTACTTCTTCATGATTATAATATTATATTAGTATTTTCCTTTTTAAATAAAAAAAATAAGTAAATAAAACAAAATATATATTAGTTTAATGCTATCAAGTAATAGCATGTTTTTATGATTTTATGTTTTTTATACGTTTTTGACGTTTTGATATTTTTATTTACTTTTATTTTGACCTACATTATTTTTATTAATGTTTCTTTATTTAATTTTACACGTCATTACTTTTATTTGTTTAGGTTATTTTTATCATTATTATCCTTTATTTATCATTTTTATATTTATTTGTATCATTATTTATATTATTTTATTTTTCTTCCAGTGATCTTTCTCACTTTTAGCCTGGTTAATCTGTTGTACCTAGGCATATAGCTGTTGTTTAGTATTTTGTTGTTTAGTCGTTTTTGTTTAGTAATTTTTTGTTTAGTTTGTTGTTTAGTATTTTTTTGTTAGTAGGTTTTTTGTTTAGTAGGGATACGCATTTACGTGGTCGGCCAACCTTACATATAATATAATTATTTCATTTATTAAGCGCGCATCACATATCAATGTATGTGTAAACAGGCAGTTCTTTTAACACTACTACGTGTCTAAGGGGCTTCGCGATTGATAACTCGATCGAATCATGATCAGCATCCAAAGATTTCCTCCCTGCCTTGTACCTGGCGCATCCCTTATATCAGTTATATGCTTTTTGTCGTGCCATGGTTCATGGCGCACGTATGCGTTTACGCGACTGCACGAGGAGTCCCTCGGACGCTTGATGCTGATAAAAAGCATATTTGTGATACAATGTTGTTCTCAATTTTTGTTTTTCTTTCATCTTTGCTTATTTTTTTGCTCTTTTATTCGGTAATTTTTTATTGGTCAGTTATTTAATTGAATTTTTTGTAGGTATTTAAATTTTGCCTGGTAGTTTATTTTCTCTTTTTTAAAGTTATTTAGTGTGTGTCTAACTGAAATATAATGATTTTAATAGTTTTATTTTTAATTTTATCTTGTTATTTTAATATTTTGGGTATTTTTTCTTTTAAGTTAATATCTAGTAAATTAATATAATGTTAATAATAGCTTATTCTTCTATTTAAAATAATAAATTGAACATAATGAAAATAGTAGCTTATTTGTCTATATAAAATATAATCTAGTGAATTGAATATAATGAAAGAAATAGATTATTCGTCTACATAAAGTATAATCTAGTGTCACTGTTTATTACTTATAAAAAAAAATACTTTCCGTTTATCTGGAATTATTATATAATTAATTTAACATATTAATTTCTTTTCTTTATTCTTTTATTTTACTATCTTGTATATATTTCTTTTGACACTATCTTTACTTTACACTTTATCGCATTGCTTTCTACTTATTGTGCATATTGCATCATGGTCTCGGTACTGTATATCTTATTAAATAATATATCGTCGCGTATATTAACTGCCGTTGGAGTCTTTTGCTCCCAATAATAATAGGCTATGTGTGTTTTGCGCACCCTTTTCAATATGGCATAATAGGTCGCACCTTCCGTATTTGAGTCACTTTAGTGCTCTTTAAATAAAAATATACCTTTGTACCGTACCAGAATGTTTTAATATTTGTTTTCCTGCAGAGTAGGCGAAATATAAGTTATTTATTAATTATTTATTTCAGGAGATAACACAGAAACATACATGAGTTTAAAACAGACAAATACAAAAAAAAAGTGATATAAATGCAGATGCTCCCATACACGTATCTCACAAAGAACACAATAACTAACATTAAATACTACTATATAACTTTACAAGTTTGTGCACAAGTTACTTGGAATACACAGGTGTAGGTACAGATTATAGAAAACTAGATTCTAACATTACTAACAGGCGAAACGTTGTGACTGTTTTTATTTACTTCTTGATCAAGAGATTTGAAATAGCTGCTCTGAAGTGGGCGCGAGATTTTAAGGTAAGGTCGATTTCATTGAAATGTCTATTGTAGTGGTTACACAGTCTATATATGGGTGCACGTTTTCCGGCGTTGGTTATTATTAGAAACAATTAAAAAAGTTATAATTAGAAACAATTTAGCTCTAGCTTATTATCAGGTGATCAGTCCAATAACTAGCTAATGTATAATTGCTTATAATAAAAATATGACTGTAATATTGCGGAATTTAAATTAACTTGGGCTTATTTAATTTTAGTGACACTAAATTTACACGTTATTAATCTATAATATATATGAACTAAATTTCTCTTAGTTATCTACTTTTCTACAATATGTTAAGGGAAAAAAAATATTATAATATATTGATTATTCAAAAAAATACGATACGCTTTTGATGTCTTCATTGTGCCGTCTCGCATCTTGTCCTCGAAGCTGGCTGGCTGGCTGGCTGGTTGTTGCAGTGTGCTCCTTCGGGACGGCTGCTGCGTTGGTTTCTGATGCGGACCGGGAAAACCTTGGACTCCCTCGAACATGGGCCGGGATAACCCTGGACACCTCTTCTATTTTCTTAATGTTGCGTGGCGTGGCTCGTGGATTAACTGGACCGTTGCTGCTGATGTGTGCCACGAAGAGTTGGTCGATGTGCTGCGTTGATTTGTTGGCTAGCCTTGGCTACGGCTAGGGTAGGGTCTCGTCGAGCAGCAAATTGTATGGAACGTGGCGCGGTTTTATTTTGTAGTCGCAAGGCAGGTCGCGGCGAAGCGACCTGCCCTGGCAGGAATGAAAATGTCCTGCCAGGCCTGGCAAAGTCGCCATGAGATGTTGTACGTAGATGAGTAAATAATACGACGAGTCTCGGATATAGAATGATTGCTTTATTAGGAAATACATGGGTTTATATAGGCATACTCTAACAATGAAGGTTACTGAAATGAGGTTACTTGTTAATTGGATTTGGTGATTTGAGACATAGTATCAGGTTCTGAGATGCTAGGAAATAGGATCGGAAATAGGATAGTTATTCATTAGATAAAGCAAATGCACTCGTGCCTGAAACGTCCGTATCCGTTACATTAATGAATGGAGTCATCTTGCTGTACTCCTCACACCTTACCTCAGTGCCTACCAGGTGGGTTTTTGGTTGCGAATGTGTTAACTTTTGGTAAACAATGTGAAGTAACATTTGGGAGCATAAAGGCCGACACGCACAGACAGCGGTGGCGGAGCGGCGCGGAGGCGGTACCGGTTGTAATGTTCGAACAAATACGAAAGGATCCGCATAGAAAACCGCGCCGCGCCGCGCCGCTCTGTGCGGATCGTTTCATATCAGCTCGAACATGACAACTGGTCCCACCTCCGCGCCGCTCCGCCACCGCTGTCAGTGCGTGTCGGCCTTGAAAGGTTGGTTTCCTTGGTTCCGCAGTACCGCGAGTTGGTGACGCGGCGCGAGGCGCGGCGCGCCCGGCGCGCGGCCATGGTGCGGCGGCGCACGGCGGCCGCGGCCGAGCGCATGCGCGTCATCTCGCGCCTCGCCGCCGCCGGCGACGACTTCGGCAACCAGGACTCCGACTGGGACGCCTACAAGAGGTAACCTACAGGCCAGTGTTCCGCAGTACCGCGAGTTGGGGACGCGGCGCGCGGCCATGGTGCGGCGGCGCACGGCGGCCGCGGCCGAGCGCATGCGCGTCATCTCGCGCCTCGCCGCCGCCGGTGACGACTTCGGCAACCAGGACTCCGACTGGGACGCCTACAAGAGGTAACCTAAGGCTTCGTTCACACGGCATTGTCCTGCACGTTTTTATGCAGTATACATCCAATCCGTCAGTTCATTCGGTTTGCTTGACACGTCCGGTGAGTTTTCTTTTAAACGTATAAACAACATTTTGTATGTGCCATTATGTATACGTTAAGACGTCCCTACCTTGCGAACCTAATCTTAGATTAGGTTCACACGGCATTGTCCTGCCCTGCCCACAAAGTGAAATATCTCACGAACTACTTAAGGTATCAATTTGAAATTTGGTTTTAAATGAGAGTCATCCACGTGCATGGAAAATGAAAAATTATAATATATATTTTAATTTTCCATAAAATCTTACGAATATGAGGAGGGGGCAAAAAAAAAATTCAACTATTGGGTCAAGTGGGGTATCATTTGAAAGGGCTTGAGTTGCACATTTTGAAACAGTTTTTCTTTTTTTTTCTACACGGGGAAAATTTTGATCTATGAAGGAAAATGTAAAAAAAAATACCACCCCCCTTATCTCCGAAGTTATTCAAGCGAAAAATTTGAAATAATTACTTGTGATTAAGATAAACATAAATATTACGGGAAATGTTTTTGTTTTTCTGTATCTAGCATATTCTTTGTTTTATTTACAAAAATCATTTCCTAGTTAAGTTTGCAATTTAATCAACTTTATAAGTATTTTTTTGTTTTGAAATTCCTATAAGACTATAAAAGAAATACCCTTATTTCAAATTAAAAAATAATAATCGAGATCGGTACACGTGATAAACAATAATGGCTAAAACACAACATACATACTAAGCTGATTGCTCTTGCACGTTAGTACCAAACTGGGCCGATAGACGGCGCTGACCCCATTCGCGTTGTTAAGATTTATCTAGAATGAATGGAGTTGGGACGGGTATATTTCAATAGCAGGTCAAAAAAAGTTGCGATTCAATTGTCTTGGTAGTTCGATGGTGTTGGTGTAGTTACTCGTTGTTTTAAATTGAATTCTGTTGTGTTGGGTTAAAATAAGTAAATAATTTAACAAATATTGGGACATTTACCTTGGAACCCTCGGTGCGCGAGTCGGACTCGCACTTGACCGGTTTTTTGTTGCAGTATACGTCTTACCGTATACATAGTGGCACATACAAAATGTTGTTAATACGTTTAAACGAATACTCACCGGACTTGTCAAGCAACGAATACTCACCGGACTTGTCAAGCAAACCGAACTGACGGACTGGATGTATACTGCATAAAAACGTGCAGGACAATGCCGTGTGAACGAAGCCTAGGCCAGTGTTACATTTCCAGCACTGACGTATACAGCCTGGGGACCGATTTTTGACTTTCGAGCGCTCGAAAATCAAACAAAAGTAAATACGTTTTTAGTGTCAAAATGGCAGACTCGTACTTTCTACCAATAGAATTGAATACGAGTGGTCAATACCACTCGTTTTAAAATTTTCTATATCGCTATTTCAAAATAGCATTTTATAATTTTTGGCAGTTTTCGAGTGAACGAGTCGAGCGCTCGAAAGTCAAAAATCGATATCCTGCATCACACTGGCGCGGCCTGGCTGCGGCGGACAATAGTAAACTTGGCATGAGCTGTCAAATTTACTATTGTCCGCCGCCGCAGGCCGCGCCAGTGTGTTGCAGGACTAAACACGGTCGGTTGGCGACCCGTACCGTACCCGAGCAGTTGCTTTCGCAAAAATGCACGGAAAAGTGGATGCTGCTCCCTCTTCCCACAAATAGTTGAAGTGTATGCTCAGATATTAAAAGATGACACAGGTGGTTTTTTTTCTGTTGGAACCGCGACTTTTTGTTAGTGTCTGAAACTTTCGGTTTTCAATGGAAAAATACACTTGCGATTCTGTTTTAGGTGTTATGAGGTGGGACACGGGTATGTTCCTGCGCACGCGGGTGCGCATCGGCACTCCTCCCGTCCGCATGTCTTGTCACCTATTATATCGTCGCGTATGAGCTCTTATCGCACAACAATCTTCACCTTATTTCATAATTACAATAATCACCAACTGGCTGGCGTGACATAGTAGTTTCCTGCGCTCAGTAAATTCAATTGCTTCCACACTGGCTGGCAGCAGTCATAGAAAGAATAATATAAAATAATAGATGTGGACTGTTTGGAGACCCGTCTCAATAATGCCGCAAATCAACTCACTCAGTGGTTCAGATTGAACGGTTTGGCGCTTAATTTGACAAAAACCCACTTCCTCCATTTCCACATCGGAGGCCGGGCGCCCAGGTTAGGCAGGGTTCAAGTTAGCGGCGGGTACATAGACAAAGTAGACACCAGCACTTTCCTGGGATTCGTGATCGACGGAAAACTGACTTGGTCGACCCATATCGACAAGTTGTGTGCCAAGCTAAGCGGTGCTTGTTTCGCGCTGATTCAGAGGCGTATTTAAAGATTTGGCGCCCCGGGCCAGTTAGCTTTGCCGCCCCATTAAGTGACGACAAAGATGTGGTGTGAAATAATAACTGAAGAAAAGTCTTAAAAATGAACAATTTATTCATTAGGTTTGTTTTCTGTGTACATATTGGTTGACAAAGTCGTCAATGACGCTGTCATAATTTAAGGCGTTTATCAAGCTTTTATCAACTCGGCTTCTATATTCAGAACAGCTAAGCTGTTTAAGCGCCGTTCTTCGTTTTTGTGTTAATAGCGTTTTTTTTTTAATTTTCTTTTTAAAAGTCTCTGTAGTCAAACTTTTTAGCGACTCTCATCATCACGTTTCTTCCTTTTGACAACTCTTTTTTGGTTGTGCTTGTAGTTTTCGGGTGTTTTTAGGGTTCCGTAACAAAAAAGGTAAAAAAAGAACCCTTATGGTGCTACTCCGTCCGTCTGTCCGTCTGTCTGTCTGTCTGTCTGTCCCAAAGTGAAATATCTCACGAACTACTTAAGCTATCAATTTGAAATTTGGAATGGTTTTCCTACTGGAAAAGTATAAGTTTTCCTGTATCGTCATTTTTGATTTATTTTCAAAAATCATTCCCTAGTTAAGTTTGCAATATAATCAACTTTAAGTATAGGTATATTTTTGTTTTGAAATTCCTATAAGACTATAATAGAAGTATGTAAGTACTCTCTTTCAAATAAAAAATCGAGATCGATTTACGTGATAAGCAATAATAATAATAATAAAATAACGTACTAAGCTGATTGCCCTTGCAAATGGGACCGATAGATGGCGCTGGCCCCATTCCTACTTCGCGCTGTTAAGATTTTTCTATAATTAATGGGGTTGGGACGGGTATATTATATTTCAACAGCAGGTCAAAAATAAATCGTGATTCAATTGTCTCGGTAGTTAGATGGCCTTGCTTGGTGTAAAAGGTGTTCGTTGTTTGAAATTGAATTCAATTGTGTTGGGTTAAAAGTAATTTAGCAGGTTAATTGATAGTTTGTACGGAACCCTCGGTGCGAGAGTCAGTCTCGTACTTGACCGGTTTTTTGTACCCACCTCTTCGAAATCGTCGAAATATTCTCTTTTGGTTTGATTAAATTAATTAAAGTGTCTTAAAGGCTAGAAACGACCTGCAAGTCCGAGTCAACCACTTGCAGAATTTTTAAATCTAAGTATTTAATATACTTAGATTTGCTTCAAATTATGTAGCTACCCTAAATTCTGACAAGATGGCCGTTTCCATGGAATTTAACTTTTTAATAGCGGTAGGGTTACCTACCGCTTCATTTCTGACCAACGCCGTTTGGTTGCCAGAGTCACCTTTTATGGCTTCAAAGGCCGCTATTACTTGATTCCAGTCTTCCACTTCCAGACTGGAACAAGCATCGTTCCTAGCTGAACATCTCGTCTGGGATATACTTTTCAAAACTACATTTTCGGATTTTTCTGGCGCCGTCAAGAAATCTTGCAGTACTTAGTTTTGCGCGCTCCATTGACGCTGTAAAAAATACGCAACCATTCTGCAGCAACCCGAAATACATTGTAACTTCTAAGCAACATACAGCAGCCGACGAGGTTTTACGAATGTGCCGCGCAAGGCACGTATGTCGCTCATTTGCCTTTTTCTTTTATCTTGGCCATAAGACCATTATTATATACCTACTGGTTACATTTTTAATTTAAGTGACATTAAAAAAATGTACATAAACATGACAATAAAAGGCGCCCAGAGAAAGCCGAGAGGGGCGGCTGACGCCGCCCCTCGCAGCCTGCCGCCCCGGGCCATGGCCCCCTTGGCCCTATGGTAAATACGCCCCTGCGCTGATTCGCCTCGCACGAATTGTACCGCGGCATGTCGTAAGAACTTGCTACTTCGCAACAGTTCACTCGCTGCTGCAGGACGGCGCTGAACTATGGGGACGCGCAGCAGACTGGCAGCGCCCATTCAGAATGCAAAAAAGGGCCGTGCGTTCTGTGATGCAAGTAGCCCAAGACACCTCCGCAAAGTCGGGTTTTGCCGAGCTGGGGGTACTGACTCTGCCGTCTATTGTCATACAACAAATCGCCATCTATGTTTACGTCAATAGGAGCGGATACACAAAACGGGCGGACTTAGCGCGCCCACTACGGAACCCTAATTCGCTTCTACCGGTGAAGCGGAGACTAGCGAAATCTAATAAGCTGACACGCGTGATGGGCCCTACGGTATACAACAAGCTGCCGGAACTAGTAACATCAGCCCCTTCGGTAAACTGCTTCAAATCAAGGTTGAAAAACTGGCTTCTCGAGCACACATTTTATAGTTTCGAGGAATTTTTGAGTGTCAAACCGTAGCTTGTAGTTTGACATTTTTAAATTTATTATTTTTACATTCCTTATTGATTTAATGTTGTTATTGAATTGACTGTATTTTACATCATATTATTATTATTATCTTATGCACTATAATGACATGTAATATTATCAATATTGCGAATAAATGAATATGAATATGAATCGATGGCAATCATCCAGAATTTTGGTTTACGGGGGAACCGATAAGCTTTTAGTAGAAACACTGATGCTTTTGGGGGAGGGCTTGAGGCTTCCTGCAGGATCCGCTAAATGGAATAATTGTTGTAAATTTCAGTATCAGCCGCGAAGCTGACTCGGATTCTGAAGCGGACGGCGAGCGGCTGCTAGAGTTGGAAGAGACTTTACGAGAACACGAACCGCCGCCACCGAGCGACCAGCGCCACCAACTGCATCTCGCCATCGAACCCTTCAGGTGAGTCTAACAAAATACTACTTATCTCGCTCTAACAGATAGAAGCCACCTATAGTTGGATGAGACTACGAGAGCACGAACCGCCGCCGAATACTACTTATCTCGCTCTGAGAGAATGATGTCGATGTCGCCACCGAGCGACCAGCGCCACCAACAACTGTTTCTCATCATCGAGACTTTCAGGTAACGAGATAGGTATTAGGTACTACTACTTCATCGACGTGCAAAGTTCAAGACGTGCACTGCTCGACATAGCCCCACCAAAGAGCACCACAATGACTCCATCGGACTCCCGCGACCTTTACGAAGTCATCAGACCACCTTGTTAGGGATCTGCCAAAGTTCTGGGACGTGGTCCTTCTACGTGCAATGTGGCCCGACCACTGCAACTTAGGGCCTGTATTCACTTTGATTAGTGCGAGTTCGGACATTGTTTGGACGAGGGCGATATCGGATACCTTGTTTCTGCTGCGGATAGCTTTATTCCTGGTGCGATCACGCAAAGATCCAGCATAACCCTCTCCTTTGCACTTTGGGTGACTTTCAGCCTTTTTATGATTGTACTCATAGTGAGCGACCACCTTTTAAGATTCTAATTCAATTTTAAGAAACTCAATTTTATGGCACCACCCAGCTGATCTGATGAGACAAAAGGTGGCGATATCAACTCAGTATTTGGGCTCATTGGAACCGTCTTAATGAGTGTAGTTGATGACTGTAAAAAAAAGAACGGACGGGAAACTCCACTTATATTTAAACAACGGCAATACTTAATACCAGGTCATCAGTCCACCTTGTGGGGGGCCTACCTACGCCCTAAGGTTGCGGGAGTCCGCTGGATGCGGGTGGTGCAGGACCGGTCACTTTGGCACTCTTTGGAGGCGGCCTATGTCCAGCAGTGGACTTCTTTCGGTTGATATGATGAATACTTAATAAAAAAATACATTTTGGCTTTTTAATTTGGTCAAATATTTTTGACTATTCATACGATATTATTTAAGTCTGAATATGATAATATTTATGAGTATTTCAATGATTTTAGACTAACCACTGATTGCGTTTATTTTTTATGGTGGCAACCCAGTTGTTTACATTTTTGATCTCGAATAGAGTCTGGCAAACGAAAGCGTGACCTGGGAAAACGCGGCAAATTAAAAAAAATACATGTGGTATAATGGTATTACTAATTTTTTGTTTTTTTACGGATTCCTTGAATATTTTCAAGGTTATCTGTAAACATAAGAAACGTATCATCATTAACGTCAATATTATTATAACAAATAATCAGCCGACAAAGATTAAGATTACAAAGTCATACTAACCTAAAAAATCCGACATCGCATCTCAACATTGTTGTTTCTCTTGAAAAACAACTTCTTTCTCCTCTTGTTTTTGCTTGAACTTACTGATCATAGTATGTAGCAGCTTTCGCACATTACTTTTTATTGTATTACCCATATTACGGCCATTATTAATGCAAAATAATTGTGTAAACAAAACACTGAAATATCTAACCAAATAATTTGACGTGCCTTTGACAGATTATAATGTTGCCACTTTTAAAAAAGTCCAGGTCACGCTTTCGTTTGCCAGACTATCATTATCTATCTTAGACATATGTTTTATAAAAATAAACTTACGTCAGCCATGGTCCGTTAGATTATATTGTATTTGAACAGGGCTCCAGAGCTAATGTTCCAGCCGTCCATGATGGGCAACCTGGAAGCGGGCCTGGCGGAGTCGCTGGAGTACGTGTTCAAGCACTTCAGCCCGGACGACCAGCTGCTGCTAGCCAACAACGTCTTCCTCACCGGCGGCTGCTCGCAATTTCCAGGTGAACATGACTTGTATGCTAATAGGGCTCCAGGGCTAACGTTCCTGCAACCGGCAACCTGGAAGGGGGCCTGGGAGAGTACTTGATCAAACACTTCAGCCTGGAAGAGCTGCTGCTGTTAGCCGACAACGTCTAGTCACTGCTTTTACAGTCCGTGAACTCTTAAAACAGTATTCGGGGTTCGGGTGGATTCCGTTTTATGTATAAACAACACAAGTTTTCACTATTCGCCATATAAGAATGGACTATGGAATTCGTTCGGGTGAAATAGTTCGAGGAGTAATATGGCTTTTAGACCAGAGTTATACACTCTACTTTTCACTTCGACTGCGAGAAAATAGTAAAAACAAAGATTATCCATCCACAATCAACAACTATACCGAGGCGAAAAGATTGCGATTTGGCGCCATTAATAAACTGCTTTGACACAGATACAAAATATTCACACCACGAATAAACGCCTCTGACCGTCTAAGGCCTGCCACACACTGGCGCGGCCTGCGGTGGCGGACAATAGTAAATTTGACAGCGGCGGACAAGTTTGCTATTGTCCGCCGCGGCCAGGCCGCGCCAGTGTGATGCAGGCTTAATAGCGGCGTCTAAACTGCCCAACACGGCGGACAGTATACGCGGGGCATACGATAAGGCGAGATAGACAGTAGTCTATCCCGTTCAATCTTCATAGCTTACTTATGTCATGTATGCAGTCAAACACGCTTGAACGTTTGGATGAAACTAAAGTCGGTCAGAGGCGTTTACTTTTTTAATTATCGTGAAAAAGGGAATAAAAAACACCTAATGTTTGAATTGAATTCTGTTTCCTGATTGGTCGATTTTAATGTCTTGCTGTTTCTGGTTAGTAGATAGCAAATACTTAATGTTTTTTTTAAGAGTTGTGATTGGTGCATGTAATATTGAACTGTTACTATTGGTCAAATTAAAATGTCTTATAAATCATAAATAAATATGCATACATATTTTCCCTAGGGGCTAAATGTACTACTTTAGCCCCGCTTGCTAAGTCTAAAATGACGCACTTTTTGAGAATGAGAAGTGAAAAGGCCATATTAATA
Source organism: Epinotia demarniana (assembly GCA_945867215.1). Lineage (NCBI taxonomy): Eukaryota > Metazoa > Arthropoda > Insecta > Lepidoptera > Tortricidae > Epinotia > Epinotia demarniana. The sequence continues at coordinate 12,998,948 of OX244275.1, forward strand.
TGGCTTACTTTAGACCCCTGTCATACAATCTACTATATTTGTGTGAAGGGCTAATTTAGGTAAACATAGCTAAAAATTGTGTTAATGTAAGTAAATTATATTCTGTGTAGTTATATATACACTAGCGGCCGCCCGCGACTGCGTCCGCGTAGATTTTTGATGATGACAAAGATATAAAATGGTAAGTGAATTTTATTCTTAGTTAAAATGGTCTAGACATATTACATTTCAAACAGTGGCAGACACTGATATGCGATTCATCATATCAGCCGAAAGACGTCCACTGCTGGATATAGGCCTCCCCCAAAGAGAGCCAAAGTGACCGATCCCGCGCCACCCGCATCCAGCGGACTCCCGCAACCTTTACCAGGTCATCAGTCCACCTTGTCGGGGGCCTACCCACGCTGCGCCTTCCGGTACGTGGTCGCCACTCGAGAACCTTTCCGCACCAACGGCCATCGGTTCTACGTGCTATGTGCCCCGCCCACTGCCACTTAAGTTTATATGCGATTGTTAAAGAATTTTTGAAGATTTTCCAATCAGATTACGGGAATTGTTTGCAGAATGCTTAATACTTATTCCTTCAGTTACCTGATGCTTTAGTTTAGTTCAGTTCAGTTCAGTTCATTTATTCAAGAACAATACATTAATTGTGTTTGAATTTGTCACATAAATAAATAATTAAATCATTTCTTCTATGTTATAATAACACCCCTTAAGGAGAAAGTCGCGGAGACGTAAATGGAAATAACTACAGTTTGTGATACATTTAAGATCCAAGGGTAATTTATTAAAAAAATTAATACTTTGTATATGCGTGCTATGTTCAACTACCTGTAGATTGGGTGTGAAAGGCAGTTTCATATTTTTAGTTCTAGTCGCAAGTCGTAAGTCGGTCTGTTCTTCAGTTTCGTATCTAGATAAATATTTTTTAATCTAATTTTAATCTTTGGCAAAAATGACTCTGCAAGATATGGAGCGACGCATGGATTTGGAGCTAGAAAATGGGGATCTTAGTTATTATGAGTCAGATTTAAAAAAAAGTTAAGTATCGTAAGGCTGCTAAAACAATCTTAAACTCGGCACTGGAAATCGAGAAATGGAGACAGGTTAATGAAGAGTACATGTCTTTAAAAAATACAGTGTTCCCCGTACAAAACCTTCAACCTTTTTTAACCCCCATTGGTATAGAATTTTCTTAAACGCTGAAATTTCTTTTTTTGTATTATAATAAAGTTAACTTTCTACAAAGTTTCAAGTCTCTAGTTCAAAAAATAATGTTTCCCCCATACAAACATTGCACCCCCATTTAACCCCCTTAGCGGTAGAATTTTCTAAAACGCAGAAATTACTTTTTTTGTATTTTATTAGGTAATGTCTCTACAAAGTTTCAAGTTTCTAGCTCAAAAAATAAAGTTCCCTCCATACAAACTTTGCACTCATATTTAACCCTCTTAAGGGTGGAATTTTCTTAAACGCAAAAATTGCTTTTTTTGTATTCTAATTAGTAATCTTTCTACAAAGTTTCAAGTCTCTAGCTCAAAAAAAAAAAATCTTCCATACAATCTTTGCACCCCTATTTGACCCCCTTAGGGAAGGTATTTCCAAAAATCCCATCTTGTCCCTAGCCCACGTTATAAAAATGACCTAAAGTTACAAACTCTAGTTTAAAAAATAATGTTTCTCCCATACAAATATTGCACCCCTATTTAACCCCCTTAGGGGTGGAGAGAGGTGGTAAATTTCAGGTTTCTAGTGCCAGTAGTTACGGCTGCGCGTTGATGAGTGAGTCAGTCAGGACATAGGCATTTATATGTATAGATTGCATCATCAATGGCGAGATTGAGTAGTTCCCAGTTCCCGTGTCCAGCAAAATGCATATTTTCACCAACGTGACAATGTCACTTTGCTGGTCGCTAGGTTAGTATACTGATCTAGCCAGAAATGAACAGCAGTGTCATTGCCAGGCGAAAATTGGCAAGTCGGTGAAATAGGGGTTAATAGTATACCTTTGTTATATGTATCCGCGGAATGAAAAGGATCGCAACATTTAAAAAATAAAGTATATAGAATAGAGGCGAAACTTTTTATTTCTCGACAAGTATACATAATTGCAAAATACTATGATCGTACAATTTCTAATTCCAGGTTTAAAAGAAAGACTCGAAAGAGAGCTTCTTGAGATGCGGCCGTTCCAGTCGACTCATAAAGTAGTAATCGCTAATAACGCGAGTCTTGACGCTTGGTACGGCGCCAGAGACTTCGCCGGCAGCAACGAGTTTGAGAACTGGTGTGTGTCTAAAGAGGACTACTATGAGCTAGGAGGAGAGTATCTGAAGGAACACCACGCGAGTAATAAGTATTTCAAGAGTCCGGCTCCGATTGTGGACAATACTATGGCTCCTGCTGGCGACGCTAATGTGGTGAAGGAAGAAATAGTTGTAGATTGTTAGCAGTGACACATTTAGGTATTAATTTTATTATTAGTTTGTATGTTTGAAATAAATACGAATAGTAAATCGCAACAATATCTTTTCCTTGGGTGGCATAACAACTATTGTCATAATATCGATTGTCATACGACATTACGCATAAAGTTGATGCTCATAATTAATTTTTGGCATAAATTATACTATGGCATAATTGTTCCCTGTCGTAATTATACGAAGTAATAATTTGTTTAACCATAATGTAGAATGTTATACATTTATTTAGTCATAATTTTGATAATCATATATTTTAATTGTCATATAATGTGATGTATGCGATAGTAAGCTTTTTTGATTTATTCCTGCACTACCTGTTTACAACTCTTCTTGAAATTTTCCTGCTACCCAAAGGTTGTCTGGAAGAGATCGCTCTAAAGCGATAAGACCGCCTGTTGCTACCTTTATTTAACATTATGTACTCTTGTAACATGTTTTTCATATGTTGTGGTGCAATCAAGAATATATTATTATTATTATAATTATTTTTAGTAAGTAATAATTGTAAATGTCATACATTTATCAAGCCATAATATTGATGATAATAGTTGATCAAAAAACAAAACAAAGGGTGGCCGTCAAATAAACTTTTCTCTGAGATCAAACAATGCTACTAGTGGTGTATAAAGTTCAAGTTTTTACGTAGGCAGTAGGGAACAGGGACTTAGTGGCAAAACCGACTCGGATCGCGGAGGTTAGAAGACGAAAGCGGGAGCAAAGCTTCGAGGTTATTTTTTTTATAAAAGAGCAGAAAAACTTTTTTGTTAACTTTTAATACTGATCGCTCTTTGCTACTATGACCCAACATAAAAGACAACTTTGTAACTTACTTGCTTCTGATTCGAGATCTTCATTTACTACTAAGAAAAACAGGCTTATGCGTTTTGCAGTTTATGCGTTTATACAGTATGGTTAAATTGTTTTATGAGCAACCTATTTATGTCCATTATAAAGTATGCTTAAATAATTTTATGCGCATTACACAATATAATCTTAACATTATGACTAAAAACGTTATGCGCATAAATGTATGACTATTTACAGTTATGCGTAATGATGAGTATGATGAATCCACGTATGCCTACCAAAAATATGACTTTTAAACTTTATGCAACCCGACCCCTACCCCTTTTCTTTTTGGCAGGGATTACACAGTGAGAATTATTGCAATATTTTTATGACAAGGTGCTCAAAATTCGATGGACAAGTTGCTTAAATATGCATGTGATTATCCCGCGTAATCGCCGCTTTTGTTTTTGTCCAGCCAGTCCCATATAATTAGAATTGGACATCAACAAAGTGACGGATAAAAAACAAACGAAGTTACCGCCATTTTTAACCCCCGTCGACACTGTTATGCTGTAAATATAACATGTATATCTGGCTTTCTGTGGCATCGTAGCCCGCAAACGGATGAACCGATGTCAGTGCGGTTTTTGTATTCGTAAGTCTTGTAACTGCAGACGACAGACGTTTATGAGCATCAGAGTAGGTTCTAACTAGAGGCGACGTGAATGAAAACAAGCGAGTTAGCCACAAATATCATGGCACGTTTATTTTTCTCCACTACATGGCGACTTCTAAAAGAATCGTGACTTGTTATTTTGCATTTCACATAGTTTCTTTTTTTATTAGAGCTCTGCAAATGAGCACTAAACAATAATTTTACAATGTATATTTTCCATAAAATTAAATAAACTCTGTATTTATTTTGATCTCGATATATGTCACTATGAACTGAAAAAAATTTAAAACACTTTGTTAGTTCGCTAATTATATTGATTGATGAGACTATAATAAAGAGTACATTTAAAAAATCACATTAAAGCATATACATAATGCTGACTACATAGACTCCCGCAGCCTCGCCTACCGACTGTGTAAGGTTGCATACTCAAAGTATAACAATAAACAATCGTAAACAATAAAGTATCCTACTTATAATTCACATACTATGAAGAATCAAAAGAAAAATTCAAAAATATTTGATAAAATATCACAAGTAGTCAGAGTATAAACAACTAAATTAATGTTGCGCGTAGGGAGGCTGTAGGAGCGATACTCGCGTGCAGTTTAATACACCACAGTTAACAAACCTAACTTAAACTAGCCTAAAAATTTTAACAATAAGAAAACAGTTTAGTTGTTAAAGTATTGGTCATTAAAACTCTGAAGAGCTATAACTAAATGACAAACGTACCAAAACCATCATGCCATGATGTTTGCTTAGAGAATTTTTAATAAAAATTTGGAATTAAAATTATGTAAAGTACTCCAAAACTTGTTTAAGTATGGCTTAAAGCCACGTATAATTTTATTATATTATAGACGATAATTGTAAAACAATAGTGACTTAGAAATAGCTCTCAGTATACAAAAAAAAGTTAAAATCCTTAGGCTGTACTCTCATAATGATTACAATGTAAGCAACGCAATAATTGGCAAAGCGGAAGTTCGCGTAAATCTAATGATACAATAGAACTAAATATATGTACCTTAGACATTATGATTACACAAGGCTCACTGTTATCTGCTCGTTAACCTACGATCATGTAACTGGTCGGCGGCGCGCGCGCCGCCCTAGACTAGGACTCGGCCTCGGGAAGTATACATTACACTCACGGAATAGGATATCGATATGTACGATTTCATTAACCAAACATTAGTCAAAAACAGCGGGTCGCTCAATCGCCACAACCGCTGACGGTAAAAAATTATACAAAAATGTAACGCTGCCAATATGAATTCTTGTGAGTATTCTTACGTTTCAATATGGATTTTTCTTTTTAAGTAATTCAGTCTTTCCTACGTTTGAAAATAAGTAGAGGAGACGATAAAACTATGTTTATGGTTACGTAAATTGAAATGGCTCATTACTTTTTCTATATATAGTAACTAACATCGGTATGTAAAATAGTTGAGCAGTGAAGGCACACAACAATAGATCTCCTACGTTATTGCCAGACCTTGTGGTTCATGTTCCTTCACTGCCGTTATATTATTATATGGGTCCTCGTGCCCTACGAAACATATTCCTCGGGAACGGGTTCACCGGATATTATGTGGTCGGTTGTACCTGCATTAGGGTTTCCCCACACCTATCGACGCGGAATCGGCGTTAGCCGATCAAAAAACTCTTTATGTCCACGCAATAAGAATGAAAAAGACGTCGTTCGGCTCGGCCGACGCGAAGCGACATCCATCGACGGGATTACGAACAAAACACGAGGAAAGTAGTACAAACCACTCGGCGAAAGCCGATTCCGCGTCGATAGGTGTGGGGAGACCCTTAATCGAAAAAGGCAGAAATATATTTCGTAACTAAAAGGACCATGCCCCAACTTCTGGTATGGCTCGGATAGGGTGAGGTACTACAGCTCATATATGGTATGTATAATTTTAATATAAAACAATGATAAAAGAAGTGAACAAATCATAACGAAAATATATTATAAATTCTAGAAATAAAACGTGGTCACCCTCGCCGCGCCAACTAGAAGTTAATGCAATATACATTTTTACCTAAAACGCTATGTTGGTGTTTCTATTTCCATTCATATAACTATGGATAATACATGGTGTCAACACTGTGGAGCACCTAAAAGGTAGTGCTACACAATGCCGTTACAAACTATGTTTTAATAAATTTCAATGGTGAGTTATAATGGTAGCTGAAAGATTTATACTACTCGTAAAACTCAAGTTAGTTTGTCTAAATAATACTGTTCTCAATGGCTTGGTAAGAAACTTACTAAAAGTGTACAAGAACTCGAAGACAATTATCAGATAGTCGTATAACTTATACTTTTATTTCTGGACAACTAAATGCATCCGTCGTACTCATATTACCGTATTTTATCTTAAAATATTGTGTACATATTTTTTTATTTAAAATGATAAATGAGATATTGGCCTATTTTCTCGTGTTTTCTTTTAAATACAGAACTATCAAAATATAAAAAAATATCGAGGACTATCAAACAACATCCATATGTATAATTATTATATATGTACATACATCTACAAGGAAATTTTGTTTTTGACCCAAAAGTAGTCCCGCACTAAGTATTCTAATTTTAGTCGAACGATGTTATTCTCAATTACGACTCGTATATTTGGTAGACGACTCGTCGTTAGTCCCTATTTTTTTAAATTGTGGATTGTTTTCTTTCCGTTCCGTTCAATAAATAAACCCTACCAATATTTACAATTCCTAACCCAGCACATGGACACACGCAACAAGATGGAAATAAAATAATGCATCTATGCAACAAGGTAAAAGATAACAAGGAGAAATATAAATCCAAATAAAACAAATAAAAAGTTATGATGTCGGCACGTAACACACATAGAGAAGGCGCGTACTCTTACAATATTCTATTTCCAATCTACCCTGACCTGCAGACTTAACTAAACTTACTCTACCACATCATTTACAAGAAATGGCACCAATCTATCTTTGATATCAAAATGGCAAACCATAAGGAACCCCCAGCGGCCGCGGATGCGCGCTCTGCACAAACGAACGTCTCGAGATATTGGAAGACTACTGCGCTATATACTATTCGTTATTACTATTATTCGACAACCGACTAAGGGAAATAAATATTATGGATTTTTTATCATTTTTTTTGTGATACGGATAAGGGCGTATATACTATATTTTATCCTAATTGGTAAACGATAACACTCTGTGTACGACATTTTTCAAGAAAATACTCTACATGTACATTCACATTGAAAATTAGTTTAATGTATATGAAGTTTTAATCAATGGTGTTATGATGATATTGCCTAAGTCGCTATCCGCTAGAAGGCACACAAAGTTTAGTAAGAAGCTTCACAAATTGTACGCTGTCCGTGCAGCTCCGTCGACCACAGCTCGCAGCGCGCACTTATTGCCACGAGTCGCCACCCGTCTCCCGCCTCGCATACTGTGGCGATCACACGCGTTGAACACTGAACATAACTTTACCAACGAACCCAATACGATTCAAAAATATTGCCAATTTTATGTTGCAACAGGCACTTCTCTGGATTTCTCCAATAAACATCATATTAAAGTTATTCATTTTGTGAAGCTTTCAATATTGCCTCTGAGGAATCTGCACTTTGTGGAATTATTTGTACTTGTTCATTATTATTAGTTTATATGAACTGGAACCGTCTTATGGATTACTAGAGGAAGTATCATCTAGTAATTAAATCTTTTCAGTGATCAAAATTCGTCTCATCGGTAACAGCTCTATAAAATTATCCGACTTCATTATGTTACACCGACACACTCTAGTTAAGTTAAAGCATCGCAATAAGATATTGTTACAACTCACTACGCCTTACGAAGACTGTATGTATATGACAAGCGAACGGCGAATGTTAAAATTTAGAATTTCACAGTTGGAGATTTACCATTCACGATCCAAAAAGTTACGACTAAGCAAATTAGAATATGAGATCAAAAATTTAGGCCTACAATCTATATGATGAGACTTCTTTTTTAAGTAACGATTTATGAATGCCACCACGAAGCTTAATATATATGTGATGGTATAGATAAATCACAGTTGTGGATATAAATCACAATGCATATCATAGGCGGTACCGCTACTGACTACTCGCTACTCTCGTCTCTGTTGTCCCCCAGCCGTGCTGCCCGGTCCCGCGTCACGCCCGACGAACTCAACAGTAGCTAAATAAACCCTAAATAAACATGCCAATCGAATCCGTGCTCCGGTCCATGCTCAATCAATCCCGACGGAAACATCCGCTCTCCTCGATATTGATCTTCGTTTTTATATTCTATTCTTATTCTGTTAATAAGCTGCTCTTTGTGATGGCTGCCACATAACTATATTGCACTCGGGCTGCTTGCAAGTCAACCGAGAGCTGGAAAAGAGATACCATCATCAGTTTTTTAAACTAGAGCAAAGAAATATTTACCTTCGAAGCGTCTCAATCGAACGCTTGCCTGCAATGAGATTAGGTTCGATATTAGATCATCCTGAATTTGAATGGGTTTTCAAACATCACTAAATCATTCTTAGTAGGCAAGTTGCCGATTGCTGCGTGTAGTAGGGGGCGTCCATTAATTACGTGAGACGTTCAGGGGGGATGGAGGAGGTCGAGCAGAATCTCATCATGTTATGCGACAAATCTTTTACGATATTTTTACAGCAAGGAACAGTAAAATTGCGAGAAAATAATATCAAATTAAGTAAAACACGTTTTTCACAAAAATATGGCCAAATCATACACTAATATTACAAGATTTTGCTAACGCTGCAAAGTTGCACAGGACCTCGTCGTTTTTAACTTTTTATCTCACATGAGACTGGGGGATGGGGGAGGGGGATGACCCAAATCTCACGACATCTCGTTCAGAAAATGTATAAAAAACGCCAAACGTAATTAATGGACGGCCCCTAACTAAATATGTATAGTAAAATGTTACCTATTTTGGCGATCAGTCGGCCAGATGCATCTGACCCGACATTTGGGGCTGCGGAGTGGGTGTGTGCGACGGAGGAGGCGAAGCTGTTGAAAAACGTACATGGATGACTATGCGTTATGTACAATTCTCACCCAACGGGCCGGGCCGGAGCAAAGTCTATTACATGCAAAGGAATTTGAACCGTCTATACAGCAGATGCAATTCATATTTGATTACAATCCCCACCGACCGCGTCGGTAGCTGCCGCCTCGCAGTGGATGCACGATGCATCCAAATATGAAATGTAATTACTTGTGTTTATACGGTTCAAATCCCTTTGCATGCAATAGAATGCGCTCCGGTCGGAACTTTCGTCAAAATTTGGCAGAATGTTTAAAAAGGAAGTTATACTTACATATCGACGCAATAGATTGTGGCGACATTGCAGACATCTTGCTCGTGTCTTGCATGGAGACCTGTGTTCCTTGCGAAGTCATATAACGATTCACCATAGGAACAAAGCTGAAAACAAAAACAATTTATTTTTCGTCACACTTGCTCGAAAAGGGCTTCATAATGCGCAGACATACAGAGCTACAGTAGCCTGTGTTACGCCCACGGGCATAATGGTTTTTTTCTTAAATTGAATCTGTCACTCATGTGGCAGTTACAAAGCAAAGAGGTTTTATATCAAATACGATGTCTGAAAACGTAACTATAAATAAATTTAAACTAAAAAAACTACTTAAACATGTTTAACAGAATTATTTTCATATTTAATATGTAGTTATTTAGTGTATATGTAAAATGTTTTTAAGTGTTTTCAAATCGTGGCTGTATACCGAAGGGTCTTTGCCATACGCGCCTCACGTCAAATTCAACAAAATGGACGACTGACATGTTGCAGGTTTTATTAAGATTTTTATTAATTTCACCTAAAATTTATTTATTTCCTAATGTGATGAAAAACATTGCACGGGCGGAAGAATATTGCAAACTCGAGTCATCAAAAGCCCCCCCGCCTTCGGCGTCGGGCTTCTGATAGACTCTGGTTCGCAATATTCCACTTACGCCCCTCGTTAAACAATGTAATATTAATGACTCCCTTCTGGAAAGTCTCCCAAACTCAAATTAGCAGTGATCATAATTATCATATCAGCCGGAAGACGGGCACTGCTGGACAACGGCCTCCTCCAGCGGACTCCGCGACTTTTACCAGGTCATCAAGTAAACTAAAAGTTTTTTTTAGGCGATTTTTTTTACATTTCTATGGAGCAGGTCGCCCCAGTCGGCCAACGTTCCATACAAATGTAAATAATCGCGTAAACAATTTTTTCTCTTACTTTTTTCTTATCAGAACAAGACGCATGTTATGCTCTTGATCGGTTCACATCCCATATTTGGTATACCCTGTATATAGCAGTGGGACTTCTAATTAAAAGTATGTACCTTAAGTCACAAACGCCCGGCGAGTCAAAGTTGCTGTTGTTCGAATTATTAGTGTTGGTCGCGACGCTGTTTATGGTTCCGATGCTGTTCGCCGACACGTTGCTGTGGTTCTCGCGGTGCACGCGGTTGTGGTGTCTATGCACAGGGTAATAAGGACTACATTAGATCAGCTACATACAAGAGTGACGTTAGTACGCACTTGGCATATTCTACATACAAGAACATGCTGTCTACGAGACTACTTCTTGGCAATTTATGAAGCAGACGTCTAACGTTCAATCTAAACTATTATTTTATTGATATTAGAATACCTTTTGGGTTCCTGAAATAAAAGTCTGTTTTATTTGAGATTCAGATTACTATGCAAGATTGACCAAGATTTTCTGCTCTCAAATTGAATTGAACATTTGTATTATGTCTTTTTGTGACATTTTCCCGCGGATTATCAGCACATTATTTTAGTGGTAACTGCAGGAATATTATCGATTCTTAATTATTGATTTTCCTGTTCAATTACCAGTGGTAATGCCAAAACGTATCAAATGCGTTGTCTTTCGATTGAGTTCTTTCAAACTAGTTGGTAGCACTATGGAGAGAGGTATCGATATCAAATTCGACTAATCGTGTTAATAAGGCAGAAGGAACTATATTCCCACTATGAATCAACCCTATTTCTATGTGAGAGGGTTCAATTCTATGAAAAACCAGATGCCTTTATGCCCGTTAAATGGTTAAATAATCATATAATATTGGTGTCTGCCCACGGTGCCACCAACTGCCACGTAAAGCATTAAAAAAACCCAATATTATAAATCAAAGATCAAAGAAAAAAACTGCTCTGGTGTGTGTGTTCAATTTTTCAACATGCTTTGATCTTGGTAGAGACAAGTTCACCAATTATCTATAAGTACTGATAAAGTCACAAAAATATCTATACAGTTTTTATGTCACAGGCGTATGAGTAGGTACATGTTTTACAAGCTTTCTATTAACTTGCAATGTATGTACCTAACTATGTTTGTACGGGTGGAATATTGCAACTCAATTTTGAAGCTGATATCTTTAACCGATTGAACTGACATTTTGTGTAAAGGTATAGTTTGGATGAAATTCAATATTTTCGTACCATCGAGCTGATCTGATGATGGAGACAGGTGGCTATAGGAATTCAGTACTTAACCGGCGTAACCCCGTTGAGTTTGGGGTACACCTTGTTAGAGAAGTCTTAATGAGTACTTGCCAACCCTTTAACAATTTGACAACTCTGTCGATAAATTTAAATTTGAACCGTAAATCAGTCGGAATTAAAACGTTTTCATTTCATCTATGACGGCAAATATGTTGCCGTTACCTATTTAAGGGTTAAAGGTATTGAATAACTATGCAGAAGTATACATAGATATTGGAGAACTCGAGAGTACAATGAAACTGTGGTGTATTTTCCACACAAAATTACAATACAAAAAGTTACCAAAAAAGTTGTTATGTCTAATTGAGTTGTGTTACCGTATTAAATAGCTGTCCCTGACGAAAGTGCGTCCGCACACGCTGCACTCGTAGCAGGAGCCGGCCGTGTGCGTGCGGATGTGCAGTGCGAACTGCGACTTGGACGTGAAGGTCATCGAGCAGCGGTCGCAGTTGAGCGGCTTGTCGGCCACGTGCGACCATCTGCGAGGAAATTGTATATTGGTGGGCTAATGTACGATTCGCGTCACCTGGCGCCGCGTCGCAACGGATGCGCGAGCACCAGAGTGCAGTAGGCAAAACCCGGACGGAGCCGGTCACATACGACGACAGCCGCCCGCAGTCGTCCACGTCCGCGAGGAGCCGACCGGCAGCAAGTACATTCAAATATGAAATTTAACGTCTATATTAAACCTTCAAATTCCTTTGGCAACTTGTAAAAAGCGCTCAGGAGCGCTCCGGCCCAGCCCGGTCGGTGAGAATCGTACATTATATGGACCGGAAAGCGCAAAAAATCTGCCAATGTAAGTAAACTTCACTTTTCGGACCTTTTGTCACTGTCAGTTGCTGTGGCACCTTTCATCGCCGGTCTTTCTGTCAGCGTTCAGTGATAAGAAGTTCAACAAATAACGTACTTTCTAAAAATAAAAATAGCAACTCTTTTGGCTTGAGAACCCAACGCCATCGCCAGTTGTACCAAATTCATGAATTATAACTTTTGATTATAACTAGAAATAGAAAAGTAGGAAAAAGCATTCTAAAATTACCTGTGTGCTGTTACGTAGCTCTTCACAGCGAATCGTTTCTGGCATATGTCACAGGCATATGGCCGTTCCCCTAAAAACAAAAACATATGAACGACAATCGTGAAATGAAGAATCAAATGCCTACTACAGTACCCGCCACATAAGTATGCGTTTCTGATGTTAGCTAGTAGTAGCGTCGCAAAGGTGTCATGAGGGTTCGACGGGAGACGACTCGAGCCTAACTTCACAGAAGCAAACTTAAGTGGCGCGTATTGTACTAACTAAAGCACACTACTGAAATAAATTAATTCAGAAGATGTAAATAAAGCAAAAGTGAAAAGCAAAATGATGTTAGAAAGACGGCAAGATGCAATTAGACAATGATCTGAAATCAACGAAGCCAGGAAATTATAATAAATAATAATTAAATCAATGATGATGCAGCGGATGATAGAAGTTAAAATAAGTTGTCGGTGCCACATCATTGGGTCCTGCAAGACAAATGTTTCGTTCTCAGACGAAAGGTGCCTCTTTGGCAGTTGTCAATAAGTCGTTACTTGTATATAAATACAGTTAGAAATCGTCCTTATTGGCAACCAACAAACTGGTACATTTTGCCTGGGAACGACTCAAATGTTCCTGTTGTCGCAATTTGCCGTCTTCGTAACTATGCAGTGTATGCGGTCTTGTGTCGCGGTAACGAATTAACACAGCAGCCAAATTGCTTAACTAAGCAAAATTACAGATCAAAAAGATATAAGTAACTACTTAAAGATTGATGGTAACCGACTTCCATTGACCTGACTCAATCCTGATGCTTTACAAGAACAAATGCACGAGATAGTTTAGAAAAATAAACCACATTATCGTTTTACTTCGGGAGTTGGGAGACAATAAAATTGGACCATTTAGTATAAATAAACTAGGACGATAAGAGTCCGCAGCAAGCTCGGCCGAATTTCACCTTCCCTTCCCATACAAACGGAGTTTCGTTCTCATTTTATTAAATCTAAGTACGTGTTGGATTGTGACGAAAATTTGCATATACAATGACATGAGTTATATCTATGTCTGTAATGACAAATTGAAATTAGTCTCTTAGAGGTCAAATTCTAACTCCACTTTTTAGAAGTCGGTTAAAAACATAAAAAGCAATAATTGAAGTGTGAACACGTTACCGAAACACGCGATCTGTATTAGGAATGGTGTTTAGAACATTTTCTACCATTCCGCGTTTACATGCCATTAAACTGCAACACAGTGACACTCACAAAATAAACTCACGGCTCAAGTTCTAGAAGGCAACTTGATTGTACAATAAATGCCTAGAAGTTAGGCGCTTCGAAAACGGCAACTGGTGAGAAGTTTCATGAACCCAACAGAATCCCCATCAGCTAATTAAGTCTAAGGTGATAAACAACTCTTGAGAATCTATATTCCAAATGTTTGTAATGACTTTTAGCCAGTTCTGGCGTAACATTGGAACAATGGTTTGGCGAATGTTATCTTACCTGGCGCCGAATTATATTTTAATTAAATCTTTATCGGATTTTATAGTAAATTATGGACAGCATCCACCATTTGGAACAATTAGCTGATAAGGACTGCGTATACGGCCGCTTCTCTACGTCGACAGGACAACGAAATTAGACACTTTTGATGCTGAAGGGATGAAAATCTATAATTTAGTACGCGACTAGGCAGGCATGCGGGCGATATCTGAGGTGGGAGGTATTATTTCACCCTCGCGTCCCCGAAAGTACATTCGTGACACAAGTTTGCAACTGCGATGTTAGCTAGAAGTTTTAAGAGCAACGGGTGAGTGGAAGGCGAAATGAGGCTAACTTCAGAGACGTAAACTTATGTGGCGCGTGTTGTATGTGTGAAAACACCGTCATCCCTCAAGTCTGCCTTGGCGCGTACTAGGTTATCCCGTGCCATCTTAGCATGAGGCCTGCTTTGCACAGAGAAGCGGCTTGCGACCCAAATTTAGATACCAGAGAACACTGCAAGATTCCATGGAACCTCACGACGGCACCGAAACTTGGGACGATCGTGTGACGTCATACCGGTGTGAATTCGCTTGTGAATGTTGAGCGTCGATTTCTGCGTGAAGCGCTTGTAACAGACATCGCACTCAAATGGCCTCTCGCCGGTGTGAGTCCTCATGTGGATCTCCAAGTACGGCTTGCAAGTGAACGCGGCCGGGCACTCCATGCATTGATACGGCCGACCTTGCACTAACCACCATTACACATTAGTTAAGTCCAGTTTACGAAGTACAAGTCCATGTGGCACCGACAATCGAGGTTAATCCAGAAGTATGATGATGAACAAAAAATGATTTAGTGAATAGAAGCCAGAGTAAAAGATCACGTTTTCTGAGTGGCGCGAAAACTAGGCTAAAAGTTTGTGAATTTCATACGATACTTGGAACCAAATAGAGGTAGTCATTTCGAGTCGCATAAGTTAGAAATGGCAGACGTACTGCATAAATGGTGTTCTTGATACCGTAAAATTATGATCCACACCAAGTCCCAGCGCAACTAAATCAAGATTATTGAAAATGCAAGTTATGCTTGGTGTTTAAGTTCTAGTTTGAATTAAGGAGCTTGCCAGACAATTTCATATTGTATTATTTTGCAAGTTCTGGTATTTTTGGGATTCGTACTTGGGTGTACGGACCTGACTGACTAAGGGAAAGTATACATTTCGAGCCACCAAGAGAACGGAATTGAACAATGAAACAAATGTATCTCAAGTATCGAACGAGAATAACGGAATGGCTTACCTGTGTGCGTTCGTTTGTGTATGTTGAGTGTGGACTTTTGCGCGAATCTCTTCAGGCACACGTCACACTGGTACGGCCGCTCGCCCGTGTGCGTGCGGTTGTGGATCTCCAGGTACTGCTTGCACGTGAACGCGGCCGGACACTGCAGACACTGGAACGGGCGGCCCTGCACTGTGAACGAACAACACGGTCAGCGAGAACCCGCGCGGACGCCTACCGTCCCCGTCAGTAGCCCACAACGTTCATACATCCCTAAGCCATTATGTCATACTGTTCAGTACCTGAGTGCGTCCGCTTGTGGATGTTGAGGCTGGATTTCTGCGTGAACCGCTTGAGGCAGATGTCGCACTGATACGGCCGCTCGCCCGTGTGCGTGCGGTTGTGGATCTCCAGGTACTGCTTGCACGTGAAGGCGGCCGGACACGACAGGCACTGGAACGGTCTGCCCTGGACTGGTGCCCAACATAGATATTATAGCAGCGGCCAGGCGGCAAGGACGCTAGGCGCCCTCGCGCTACGGAGATCGCGGCGCCGGCGCGGACTGGTCGCCGCTCGCTGCTAACTCCGCTCCAAATCTTTACGCTACTCGATACCGCGAGACATCACATTTACGACACGGATTATCGAATCGGTCAGATAACGAATAACACACAAGCACGACAAATAAAATAAGAGAGATTTGGAGGAGAGGCAGAGTGTGAGTGGAGAGAGACGTTGGGCGGGCGGAGGGCCAGTCCGGCCCGGCTGCCGGCTGTCACCCACCTGTGTGCGTCCGCTTATGTATATTGAGGCTGGACTTCTGCGTGAAGCGCTTGAGACAGGCGTCGCACTGATAGGGCCGCTCGCCTGTGTGCGTGCGCATGTGAATGTCCAGGTAGGGGCGGCGGGCGAAGGCCGCCGGGCAAAGCCCGCACGTGTAAGGGCGCCCTTGCACTGCGCCCAGTGCACACACAAAAGCGAGTAACGCACGTCGCCGACGCACTGGCCGCGCGGCCGGCCGCTGCCGATCCCGCCGAATAGTGTCGCGAGCGACCCCGAACCCCAATTTTGACCCCTTTTTGGATACGGTACCGAATAAGATACCGATGCGCCAAGTGAGCGTCATTGCGGCGATTGCATTACCGCTTTTGTGAAAGAATTAATATTCATGAAGAAATGATGAAATACAAAAAAATGGTATCACTAAGTCACCGATATGCATGTATTTAATGAGAGCGGGTGGCCGACACAATAAAACATGATAGGAGGAAATGAATGGTGAGTGCAGAAGAGCGTAAAGCGCGCGTCGAGGGGGTTAACGATGTCGAGATGTTAGTCGAAAGCAACGAGTTCGGAAGCTTGAGTGGGAACGTAAAATAACGGGTTAGGCGGGCAACGGAAAAATAAGAACGAAGCATGATTGCTAGATGCTGAATTTTGAGATTAATGAGTGACTCGCCTCTGATCGAGCTATCGCGAGTGTTTGTTTAGGTAGGTATATGTATGTGGGCTACTAACCCGTATGTATTTTTTCGTGCAAATTGAGCGCGCACTTCTGCGTGAAGGACTTGAGGCAGACGGTGCACTGGAACGGCCGCTCCCCTGCGCGACCAACCACGCGACGCGGGAGGCGGGACGCGGGGGGACAGAGAAACAAAACAAAACCACGATGGACAAATAATACCGTGCCGATAGTAGGCCGGCCCGGACTCAGACGGACCCCACACCGGTCGGCACTTTACTATGCTCTGCACTACCATGAGGGAATTATAAAGCACTTTATTTGTCCATCAGACATCTCTCTCTCCTACTTTAACTTAACGAAAATCCTCACAACGTACACATGCTTTACTTAATACCGTTTGTGAATAGTTTTTGAGCGTGTGTTACCTAATAGGAAATCGTTTGAGGAAATACTACGAGACGCTTGCGAGCCGCGGACCCCGTTTCGAACGAACAAAATATATTAGGTAGCCCTGGGCAGCCTTTAAAAACTATTCACAAAACGAGGGTGTCAAAGCCACAACAGCAACAAGTCGGAGCTCAGAAGCGATGGACGTTCGGATTGTGGCTTAGAGACCAAATGCAAATAAAAGTGTAATATCAAGGGACCCACCAGTGTGTATACGTTTATGAGTGCCCAGGCTCGACTTCTGCGTGAACCGCTTGTCACAGACGTCGCACTGATACGGGCGCACTTTGTTGATCAGCGATTGGATGTGCTCCTCTAGAAATACCAACAAAATTCAGCTACAACAACGCTCCTGTCCACGCACTGCCAACATGATAGTGCCCGATAACGTGAGCTCTAAAATAACAAATGCATTGTCTACTTAAGGATTTTAGGGCAAAATGCCTACCAGTATGTATTTTCCCATGTCGGCCCAGGCTGGACTTCTGAGTGAAGCGCATAAAACAGATGTGGCACTGGTACGGCCGCACTTTCTCTAACAGGGCTCGTCTGTGCTCCTCTATAAGGTATACGATTTTCGATATAGCAACTCTGTTCCCTCGCAAACATGTTATTTATGATTACACCTAGCACGGAACTGTCAAGGTCTCATTCACACACATTCAGGGGGAGGTAGGCTACGACACGCGTTAGTTAGACCGATCTGCCTCGAGGGTAACGACACGCACAAGTTGGCGGGAGGAATAGGTAAGGACCCACCGGTATGTATTTTTCCGTGCCGGCCCAAACTCGATTTCTGCGTGAATCTCATATAGCAGACGCCGCATTGGTAGGGGCGTTCCTTAGCCAGCAGCGCGCGTCTGTGTTCCTCTGAACGAAACCATCGTACAAGTCAGAATAGTGATTTTACGTCGACGGAGTTGAGTGACTAGAGAATGATCGGAGGGGCGAGGGTGGGCGGGAGGGGTGTGTAAGGACATGAACCCACCCGTGTGTATTTTCTTGTGGCGGTTGAGGCTGGAGCTCTGCGTGAACCTGACGCCACATAGCTCACACTTGTAGGGCCGCTCCTTCACCATCAAGGCGCGCATGTGCTCATCTAGAACCCCAACAACGCATCCAACACACGCTCCACGACACCGTCAAAGGACCACCAACGGGCAGCCGTTGCGAGTCCTTTACCTCCCCCTGTTTGCCTCACAATAAAGCCTTCCTCACGCCCTGATTTATTTGTGTTCTACTCAACACAACTCAAAAACTATTCACAATGGATGTTAAGCATATATTATGTATTGTCAACTATTCCATGATGGAACTGTGTGTCGCACCAGTGTCGCTTTTTATTCGGATCTATAAAATTAGATGTAATAGATAATTATCATAATTGCTATGTAAATATATTTATCCAAAAGTTCCATCCGGAGGCCGCGGTTTTACTTTACTGGAGAACTCAATTTCGTGAAATATTACGAGTAAAAAAGTCGAAAGTTCCTATCGGTGATGCCATGTAGATAAATTTGGGTAAATAATATTTGACCTAAGATAATTCAGATCATTAAGTCTCATCATGTTTTTCTTTCACTTACTAATAAGAAAATCGGGTCGATTGGTGTCCTAATCAAAATGAGTGATCGAAAGGAACTATTTCGTGTTTTGTGCAATCATTTTAACTCGGACGCCATACACGCTTATTTTCTATTAGTAGGTACCTATCTATTAAAATACCAATGAACTCGCGCAAACCTGACATACAAGCAATACAAGACAAAAAAAACTCAATAAACTTAACGCAAACTTTGAAATAACATCGGTAAAAATCACTAACATATACAATTGCATAATTCCAAAAACTTGAGCCAATGTTTCAAAAATAAAATAGTAAAAAGACAATACATATAAAATATTCAATACATCAGGGCGTCAAAACAGGACATAAGCAGATATTTACTATACGACTTGGCCAATACGAAAATTTAAACGAAATTCAAAAACAAAAAGATTTACTTTTAGTCTCGCGGAAACAGGAGGAGGTTGACTTGAGTGAAAGTATAAAAATCCAATACGTGATTCATAGATATTCGTTTTGAAACAATCCCCTCATGGTACAATCAACAAGGGAGCTACTTTTCTCACTCTACTATAATGTAACTTCCATATAAAGAGGTACTGTTCCCTAAACCTCCATCCCGATTTCATTTCACTCGCGTCCATTGACACTACGATACCCTACTTGCAACTCTTGCCTCTCATACCAATAATTTGTTACTTTAATTTGGAAAAATAAATCATGAAATAATATGGAAATTACATTAAAACTGCACATCGGTCAAATGTTACATGAATAGAAAACATATCTGTTATGTGTAAGCCGTTCATGTAGCATTCTTTCATATCATTATAGCAACATAGAACAGAGATAACAAGACAATTAGTATTTAACAAAATAAAATCATAGCAAATCTGTTCAATGTGAAGAAAGGCATGCTAAATTGCTCAATTAGTACTTTTTGCGATGCTGGCACAAGGGCATTATTTATGGCCGACCTAACGTTCTCGTCTCTTTCATCATATATAGAATGGAGAGTGACGAAAACTATGTCAACGATAGACAGTGTCTGGGTGGGCAGCGTGGCATAAAGTACATCTCAGACATTGAAATGTAGACACTATATTCACTCAAAAGCATAAGTGCAGTTTCACATTATCCGATCCGATCGCGATACGTCGGCGACAATGTTGGGTTTGGACAGCTTATGCATATGAAACTTGAAATTTTATCGAACGCCAGATCGCTCTTTGATATCAAAATCGTACAATGTGAAACTGCTTTAGGCATCCATTCATACGAGCTTTTCAACGCGCAGCAAAAAGAGCGACAGGCACGCAGCTGTCGGTTAGAGAGAGATAGCAATATACACCACAGCGTATATAGTTGATGATTTTCGAAGTGAGCATTCCCTATCGTGAAACAAGGGCTTTGTATTTATACAATGGCATTCTTTACCTACTTGAGGGTGGTATACCGCTTGTCCAATTTTCGGAGTAGTAGGTATTTGTTCCTCATATCTTCGATGATATCATCCAGTTTCTTTGATCAAATGACAAAGGTCTTGAACAACCCTTAAGTTTACAGCTCATTAGAGCCACCTGGCGCCCGACCCGCACCGCCTCGCCTCGAGCGGTTAGTATTCTTTATATGAATTTATACGGGCATGACCTCACTGCATCAATTCCGTAGTTAGTACATTTACGAGGCGAGACGGTGCGGGTCTGGCGCCGGGTGGCTCTAATGAGCTGTGACCTTCAGTCTTAACGAGAATACAATTCCTGTTTGGCGATGAAAAAGCTCATTTCTTTAACCATCAACTATACTAGATAGCCACGGTCTTATCGCTCCTTTGAACGAGCGTTGTAAAACGTGAGACTGGCTGAGGCTCTAGTATAAGTTTTACCGAACAAAACGTTACGACCGCGTTCGCGTTTAGCTGTCAAATCCAATACAAATTGAGGGTAAAACGCAAACGCGATCGTAAAGTTTTGTTTCGGTAAAAATTATACTAGAGCCTTTGGTATAGCGAGCTCAGACGAAACGTCATATGCTTGGTACAAGACTTACCGGTGTGGACGCGCTTGTGCGTGTTGAGACTCGACTTCTGTGTGAACCGTTTGAGGCAGAGATCGCACTGGAAAGGCCTCTCGCCCGTGTGTGTGCGCATGTGGACCTCCAGGTACGGTTTGCGGCAGAATGCTGCGTCGCAAACCTAGAACGGATGGTTGGAGTCAGTATAGTCTCTTGTCAGGACTCAATGACTTAAGCCTGTGTCTACTTCAAGACTAGTTAAGGGGCTCCACGCGGTTATCTATCGTTTCATTTTCCATAATATTCATTTGACATATTATTATTTTCCATAAGGTTGTATGCCCAAATCATTCATATGCCATAAACTTTATTTGCCATAATTTTATATGCAATAATTTTACTTGACAGAATATTCAATTACCATACACTTTTCAGTGCCATATGTCATCACTGGCAACACACACTGGTCAAAGACTTTCGTCTTGAGACACTGCGGAATATTGGACGAAAAGATTTGCCGTAGCTTCCCGAACGCTGCCCAGCCGAGTCGGATTCGACGATTGACCTCTTTCTCGAAGTTGGACCTACCTAACTGGATCGTCTGTCCTAGGCACACAAAATCGTCTACAACTTCGAGCGTAAAGTGTCCGATTGTAATGGGAGTTGGTACTACATGGGCATTTGACATGATCTTCGTCTTATCCATGTTCATTCTTAGACCAACTCGCTCGGATGCTTTACTGAGGTCATCGAGCATCGTACTTAAGTCCTCCATGGTCTCAGCCAAGACTACTATATCGTCAGCAAACCGAAGGTGAGTGATGTACTCGCCGTTGATGCTGATGCCTAGCCTTCTCCAGTCCAGAGTCTTGAAAACGTCCTCCAGTGCAGCGGTGAACAGTTTTGGAGAAATAACATCTCCCTGCCTGACTCCCCGCTGCAGCGGAATAGGTTTCGAGTTCTGGTCCTGGAGTCGGACTGACATAGTGGCGATCTCATAAAAACACTTCAGCACTTCGATATAGCGATAGTCAACTTGGCACCGCTGGAGAGACTGAAGTACAGTCCAGGTTTCAATCGAATCGAAGGCTTTTTCGTAGTCCACGAACGCTAAGCAGAGAGGCAGGTTATACTCCTCGGTCTTCTGTATAACCTGACGAAGCGTGTGGATGTGGTCTACGGTACTAAAGCCTCTTCGGAAACCGGCTTGTTCGGGAGGCTGGAAGTCATCTAGCCTGCGTACGAGACGGTTTGTAATGACCCTCGAAAACAGCTTATAGACATGGCTCGGAAGTGAGATGGGTCTGTAGTTCTTAAGCAGAGTGTTGTCACCCTTTTTGAAGAACAGCACCACCACACCTCTGTCCATGCCTTTGGAGTTCTCCCTTCCAGGAAGACGGAATCGAACAACTTCTGAAGGGCCGTAAGGACAGGTTTCCCACCCGCCTTCAGAAGTTCGGCTGTTATTCCGTCTTCACCGGGTGCTTTGTTGTTCTTGAGCTGTTTAAGAGCCATTACAATCTCGTACAGGCTGATGTCCGGGATGTCGTCGGTATAGTGTCGGGTTAGTCTAGCTCTAGGGTCTTCCGCCTGACCAACTTCGGGTCTGCGCGTTGATGTGTATAGCTGTCCGTAAAAGCGCTCTATCTCACCCAGAATCTCAGGTTTAGAGGAAACGATTCTACCATCTTCAGGTTTTAACTTCGCGAGCTGGCTCAGCCCTATAGACAGATCTCTCGAGAATACTTTAGAGCCCTTATTACGCTGTATGGCCTCTTCAATACGATTTGTATTGAATTGGCGCAGATCGCGGGTAAGGGACTTGGAGATCTGTTTATTGAGCTGCCGGTATAAGGTCGCGTCGGCTGAAGACTGTAGAATCATTTCACTCCTTTCCTTCATGAGCTTCTGAGTGGAGCTAGATAGCCTTTTAGTTCCGTTAGTGCCTTGGGCCTTGAAGAACTTAGACCCAGTGACACGGACAGCTTCCTCAAACCCGTCGTTCAATTCGTCCACATCGCCGCCTAGGCAATCAAAACGGTTTTGGAGTTCCAGCTGGAAGCTCTCGGGGTTTTGAATTTGGATTGATGCTGGACGGAGCGTAGACTTCATCAATCGAGAGCGCTCTTGCTTGACGCATATATTCAATGTGCCTCTTACCAGACGGTGATCGCTCCCGGTTTTGACCGTATTGATCACAGAGACATCGTTGAATATATGCTTCCTCGTCGACATGATGAAGTCAATCTCGTTTTTAGTTGCACCGTCGGGACTCATCCAGGTGCACTTTCTGTGCTCTCGTTTTTTGAAGAAGGAATTCATCATGTAGTCCCTCCTTCTCCAAGAAGCCAGCCAGTAGTTGGCCCCGGTGGTTCCGACTTCCAACTCCAAATTGCCCCACTCTCAGCTCTTCACCATCTCTCTTGCCCAGTTTTGCGTTGAAGTCCCCCATAACAACGGTGAAGTAGGTTTTGGAACTATGCATGGCCTTCGATATATCTTCATACATAGCCTCCATCTCTTCGTCGGAGTGTGCCGAGGTCGGTGCGTAGACCTGTATGACCTTCAATGAGTACCTGGTGGATACTCTGAGTATTAGGTACGCCACCCTAGTCGACACACTCTCAATCTTCACCACGTTATTTACGAGGGACTTGTGGACGAGGAACCCGAGACCTCCCTGGGACTGTTGGTCGCCTCCCGGAAATAGAGCAAGTTGCCGGATTTGAGGGTTATCGTGTCCTCCCCCTCTCTTCGGACTTCAGATAACCCTATGACATCCCAGCGCAACTTGCTCAATCCTTCCTCCAGTTCCGCTATCCTTTCGTCGGTCCGCAGTGTGCGCGTGTTATAAGTTGCCAAGGCCAGGGGTCGTCGGTGGTGGTAGCCGGATCTTCGCCGGAGATTCTTCGCACCCCTGACCCCGCTGGTACCCTGGCCGCTACCACTACCAGGGTATCGGGGGTCGCCGGAACCTCGGGGCCGTGGTTTTTTAGTACTTATCATTGGGGGGTATATGCCATAATCGCCACGCTTGGCATGCGGGTTGGCGATCGCAGTATTTCCACCGCACTCCAGGGATGCTGCTGCCCATCCCCCGGTGGTCTTGGTCGTAGTTTTAGGACATACCCGGGTCCGGGTCCCGGGAAAATAATCTATGTATGCTAAATATACTTATTTTATTTTGCTCTTTTATTTAAAAAAATAACCACGAACACTTCTAACCTATCCGCCATCCGTGTCGGACTCCCGCCCTCCGCCCGGGCTCCCGCCAGAAATTCGCTTCGTCGGCCCTTCGTTTCACGTGCGCACTCGACTTACGCTCCGCTCGGGAGGTCGCCGTTCAAATCAGGCCCTCCTTCGTGAGCTTCTGTCTCCGCGGGCTTTTATAATACGTACACTCTAGGGGGTAGGACAGAAGACCAAATGGACGTGGGGTGCGCTGATTCGGGTTTTGGTAGCTATTTTTCATAATTTCACACAGTAATTTGTTATTTTATATAGTATGGCTTTTGAAAAATTGTTTCTGGCAAATGATATTATGGAAAATAACAATTCTGACTTATGAATATTATGGTAAATAACAGTTATGGCACATGAACTTATGGGAAACAAAAATATGCCCTTTGAATATGATGGCAAACGAAATTCGGGCAAATGAAATTCGTGCAAACGAAGGAATACCGCTCCACGCGCTATTTGGCTAAGACGAATTTTGAGTTGATATTCCTCCGTAAAAATTATATTATATATTTATGGCACAAATACTTAACGGTTCTTCAATCCTTTATCTATCTACATATGCACGAGAGGTTTTTGTTTTTTTTTTTTTCTTTTAAGTTTGTAAGTGGGACACCCTCTGGGCTCGTCTTTACGGGCCGAGAAAGGGACGAAAGTAGAAAGAAGGTACAAGTAAAAAGCGTAAAGAGAATTACAACTCCTAGTGCTTCTATACTCATCTTTGATAATTAAAAAGAAGAAATTTCCAAATAAACCTTATAGTTTGCCTTTCGTAGGTACAGTCGAACTCAAAAGTAGCCGAACACCTTGTGACTTTCACCCGTTTAAAGCGAAACTGTAAAAAGGTTCAGCCTAATGTGAGGGCGACCGTACATAAGTGGGGGTAACTCAAAAAGGTTAAGTTATGAAGGAACAAGTTTTATGTATTTATATAGAGATGCAACGGATAGTTGTTTGGCCGGATCACCGGCCGAATATCCGGTATCCGGCCGCCGAATATTCGGCCGGCCAAACGATACCTACATTTTAGTTTGGCGGCGGGCGCGTCATGCAGGTTTCAACCTGTTACGTATTGTAGGTTCGCGCGGACTGTTTTCTGGGCAAGAAACGAGTTTTATTAGGTCAGTGTGTCGGAACTATTTCGTATGCAGTACACGTGCGCCCGCCTATTTTGCTGAATAGATACCTAAGTTTTTTTGTGTTTAATATGTTGTTGTTTTCTTGTATACTAATCATTTTTCAAAGTTAAATACCAAACAGAATCACTATTCGGTATCCGGCCGGATAGGCCGGATACCGGATAGCAACCGGATATCCGTTGCATCTATAGTATTTAATGCCCTGGTCTTTTTCATACGCACGCGGAGTTGCGCGGTCAGCTATATGTGTAATCAAATACAAAAAACTAAAATCGTAGCATAGATAGATCGGCTTACCGTGCACTGAAAAGGCTTGTTTCCGGAATGAAGTTTCATATGGACGTAATAAGAAGATGCGGACGAGAGTACCTTGCCGCAAACCTGTAATAGTACAATTCGATTTAGGAAACCAAAAAAGGCCGTTATTTAAACTTTAACCCCTTTATTCATAAAACATAAAATGCCTCTGCTAAATAAAATGTGCTTTGTCCCTTTCTTACGAACAGAAATGTCAAAGTGACAGATAAGGACAAACGAATTTTAACGCCGTTTTAGTTAAAACAGGCTTGTAGTACGTTAATGACTACGGCCGTTAATCGGCGCTCGTAATTTTAATTTCGAACATTCTTAGAACACACGTTGTATTTACACTTTAGGGACTCGGATCCAGCCACGGGGATACTTCCTCTTCCAAGTAGGTAAATGGAACATTATTTGTACAAGTTTGGACCTTATTGCTTAACACGTTCGCAACCAAGAACCCGCCTAGCAGGCACTCGTAATGTTTGCTCTGATTCCAACTGAGCCCGCTTGGCGGGCAGTAGTATGGACTTACACGCCTAGCGAATTCTGTCGGTTTCTGGTGAATTGTTTCATTTTTAGTCTGGTTGCGAAAGTGTTAATGTCACAATTCTTTATTTCTGCGCAACCTAAAAGTACTCCGCAAGGGAAGGCGTGTCCCTTCCTAAGGCCTCCTTTTAAACTTAAATACTTTACATTAATTAAAAAGGAAAGTTTTACTCGTGTAGTGTAATTACAGCTATAGTAAAAAAATGTCATAGGTGAGATTCAATGTCATAAAGATTGACAGGGAAAATCTCCAACATCTTCGTTTTTCCTTACCTTACAGGCCTGTGGTTTGGAACGGGGTGTTGATTGGCCTCCATTTGATACCTCCATTTTTGTTTGAACTGAACCCATATCGACGCCCAAGCCCTGTGAACGGAATAATAATTTAGAATTTCAAGTATAATCCTTTTGACGATATATTGGACCCGGTTCTACGAACACCTCGCCTAAATAGCCTAAAATAAATTTTACAGATTTAACAAGTCCTCAAAGAGTATAATAAGTATATTTATCAAGTCCTATTCCAGAATGTAAAGCTTGTGTCAAGCTGACTAAAATTAGCCTGATTTTATCCATAATCTAAAGGTGCTCTTTACACGGGCGATTTTACGGACAATTATTGCCCGGCGACACGTTGCCGAAATCAATGTAGCAATATGGGGCAATTTATAGAAATTGCGGCAATTATTTCGGAAATGATTTCTCGAATTGCTCCATTAATTTCCGTGTTGCTCCATATCGCCGACTACAATTGCCGTATATCCAGACGATTGGAAAATTCAAGGTAATTTTTATTTATATCTATCCCGTACGCACATATATCGTCCGGGCGTAGGGGGAGGGGAAACGAAATCATTAAAAATCACTTCGGGACATCCTTGTGAAGTTTTTGAATAAGACGTCGTCTAATTCCTTATACAAATACATCATAATTGGTTTTCTTCTTCCAAGATATGAACGCATCCATACTCGTCTATGTCTCTTTTTCCTCTTTTTTTTTTGGGTTCCGTGCTTATATCAAATATTGAACCCATTGTAGGTAAAAACGGGACCCTATTACTAAGACTTCGCTGTCCGTCCGTCCGTCTCGTCTGTCTGAACCTCGATAGCATAGAACAGTTGAATTTTTCACAGATGATGTATTTCTGTGCCGCTATAACAAGAAATACTAAAAACAAAATAAAATAAATATCTAAGGGGGGCTACGGTAAATACTCTGTACATAAGTTCCGAAAAACTCTTTAGTACGAGGCGGGATTCGAACCCACGATCGTCTCTTGACAGTCGCATGCCTGAACCACTAGGCTACCGTAGCTCCATAAAAAAGAAATAGTATAAAATTGTTGGATGCATCACGCAACCTCTTTAAATAAAGTTTTTCACCCTCGCCATGCTCCCTCTCGTCGGCCAGTCAGGACGAATTCTTCATCCATTGTTATTTCAATTCCATACTAATATTATAAATGGTAAAATGTATATGTGCGTGTGTTTGTTTGTACGTCTTTCACGGCAAAACGGAGCGACTAAATGACGTGATTTTTTAAGTGGAGATAGTTGAAGGAAAGGAGATGTGACATAGGATAGTTTTTATCCCCGAAATCATCCCCTAAGGGGGTGAAATGGGGGGGGAAGGGGAAGGGGGTAAAAGTTTGTATGGAGCTGCCATATAAACGAGTTACACGCGGACGGCGTCGCGGGCAGAAGCTAGTAGAAATAAAAATGAGAATATCCACTTGACTTCATGTATACTAATTATAAACGGGACTATTTTATTCGCCGCTAAAATTAGTCGATTAAGTTTGACATTTCTATGTTTTAGCGTAAAAACGACATGTTCTACCATTTTGGCAGCTAAACTAAGTTGAATAGACTGCCTAAAATTAGAAATGTCACATTCAAATTAACGCTGTCATTTGATTATGACAGCTGTTCATGGAATAACAAAGTTTTTTTAGCGACCCCTAAATAAAATTAGAAAGTTAAGAGGCCAGTGTAGAATCGAATAACTTTGGAATCATTTCAAGAACGGACAAAGTTACTTTATTACAAGAACAAATCCACTCCACGTCCACTGAGCAAATGCATTTGCTCAGTGGACGTGGCGCAAGCAACATCTCCTGCCAGCATCTCCTGATGATGCCTCGTAGAGAGGCGAAACACGTGTCGAGGTTTTTGTCATTATTGGTGGTGGTTTGCTGTATTTTTTTTGCATGTTTTTACGCAAATAATTGCATCTTATCTTCACTAATAGACCAGCACGTTTTTTAGCGGAATAGCAAAGAAATATTGTTCTTGTAATATATCATGGACTTCCGCAAAGTAACGCCTGATTCAATAAATTATTTCAAAGTTACTTTTTCAAATTACCTGAGAGCATTGGCGACCATCCATATCCATTTCGACTCCTTCATCATCCATTCCTTTAAAGCTTAACTGTAAATAAAAAATAACAATTGACAATCATTGCATTCACAAGATACTGCTTTGTGTCATAGTTATTAATTTTTTTTTTGAGAAGCGATCTCCCAATGGATATGAAAATCCATACTAATATTATAAATGGGAAAGTGTATGTGTGTGTTTGTTTGTCCGTCTCCAAAACGGAGCGACGAATTGACGTGATTTTTTTAAGTGGAGATAGTCGAAGGGATGGAGAGTGACATAGGACAGTTTTTATACCCGAAATCATCCCCTAAGGAGGTGAAATGGGGGGGGTAAAAGTTTGCCTGGAGCTGCGATATAAACGAGTTCCGCGCGGACGGAGTCGCGGGCAGAAGCTAGTGCGTCTCTATGTCTGTTACGTCTTCAAGCTTAAGGCGCCGTAGGTTCAGCAAAGTTAAGCGAACAGAGTTTTTGAAACAACATAATGCGTCTGTTTATAATAATAAGGGTTTAAGAAAATACGAATACTTAGTAATCTTGAGGCTTTTCTGCAGGGAGATCAGTGTTTAGAAACATGATTAAGCAATTTTCGCTCTATAGAAAAAAATCACGAACATAGGTCTAAAAGGGTACTTCACTTAAAATATTTGTTGCAAATTATTACATTATTTTAATTATTACAGAAGCTATAAATATTAAAATGGCTTCTACAAATCGGCAATATCATGTTTGAGAGAGCTCAGTGTTAACTTTTTTATTTATTTAAAAGGCCAACAAAATAAAATTTAAAACCATGATCTCCGCGCTTCCGAGCACGCACTTCCATCTCGCTCACGCTTATGCTCAGTAAAAGGGAGAGAAGACCATGAACCTACGGCGGCGCCTTCAACCAATTTGGATGAAATTTGGCATAGAGATTAACAGTCCTGGGGAACATAGGATACTTTTTATCCGGATATCATCCCCTAAGTGGGTGAAAGTTTGTATGGAGAGGCTCACCCACTTATGCTGCTGACTGTACCACACGTACCTCATCATCCTGTTGCAGGTCCTGCTGCTGGTGATCCATCAGATCCTGCTGATGAACCTGTTGTTGTATGATCAGGCTGTCCTTGGAGTCTTCCGGGTGGTGCTGGTTCATGTTGATGATGTGTGCGGAGTCGGAGCGGACTATTGTGGGCGCGGAGTGGACGTGGGCGTGTGAAGTGTAGAAGCTGGGGAACAGGCTGATTTATGTTTATATTTCTTCATTCTGGTCAGGGTTAGTTGGAGGGCATAGTTTGAGATTATGACTCGGTATGGGTAACGTAAGACCCAACACTCAGTAGCGGATCTAGTTCGAGTTTAGGGGTGGGACATTTCTGGTTGTAGCATTCACAAAGCACATCAAATTAAATTTTATGTGATCCAGTAGATCAGTGGATTGATGTTAAATGGATGGTAAACCAGCCTGCTTAGTAGTAGTACAGAGTAAATAGATATAGTACTTGATCTAGTTGAAATAAGTCTGGGGACCTTAGTGGTGTAGTCACAACACTCAGTAAAATATGTTGAAATGGAGACTAGTCATAGGGTCAGTTTTGATCAGCTGTTTCATAATAGAGATTTCAATGTTGAAATAAGTAGTTCAAATACAGCATAGTCACTCTTTGGAGGAGGCCTACGTTCAGCAGGGGACATCTTTCGGCTGATGTGATGATGATCTGTTAAAATCTATCTTGCAGTAAAATGTTGATACAGAGACTATCGTTGTAGGTTCAGCTTAGGGCTCTTACAGACAAGTGACAGCACGCCGCGACCGCCCGCGACATCAATCGGCGACCGTCGCCAGCCGCAGCTGGCGACGGTCGCCGATGATCGCCGATTGCTGTCGCGGGCGGTCGCGGCGTGCTCTCGCTCGTCTGTAAGAGCCCTTAGATCTGCTATGCTGTATCAAAATATAAATAAATAAAATAAATAATAAATATTAGGGGACGATAAGTAATTCAAAGGCAGTATAGTGACTCTTCAGGGGAGGCCTATGTCTAGCAGTGAACGTCTTTCGGGTGATATGAGGATAAAATGGTTGGCTGTGGTTAAAAAGGCTTAGAGACTTACCTCATAGGTTCAGCCTTGATCTGCTGCTCGAACATGGATATAGTGGCGAGCAGGTCGCCGGGGGGAGGCACGGGGACGCCCACGCCCCGTGCCACGCCCCCGACGCCCACGCCCCAGTGCGCCGGGAAACTAATGGTGCCGTCGGTGCACCCCCATCTTTAACTGCTGCCTCCTGCGGGACATACAAAATATTTTAGTCAATTTGTCACATGTGTATAAAATTTCATAGGATCTGCCTGCCCCTTTTGGGAATACAGGCGTGAGTTTATTTATGTAGGTATGATATATGACATGACAAGACGACAGGGCATCAAACATATCTGAGACTACCCTGTTCTAGATGATGACAGAAATTTATAAGTAAACCCTGAACCACACTGGCGTGACCTGCGGGTGGCGCTTGATTAGACATTAACTGTCAAAAACTGTAAGGAAAACAACTAAACTAACAGAAGTGACATATGTTATAAATAATCTTAAGTAGAGAAGGACGGGCCACATAAGCAATAAGAGAGAGAAATGGTCTAAACTAGTCACGGAACAGTATCCAAGAGATGGGAAAAGGAAGAGAAAGGAAAAGATGACATAAAGGCAATTGCAGGACCAACTTGGAGATGGACTGTAACTAATAGAAACAAATGGAAGACTTTAGGGGGGGCCTATACCGAGAGGCAAATCAACCACACCACCAATGTCAGTATATAATTTTAAGTAAAACTCAACTGTGTTTAAGTAGAGAATAAAGGCTATTTTATTTTATTTCATTTTTACTTAAGTATTAAAATTTGCAAACGAATTTTTCAGCCACTTGCTAGTATCTGATTGGGGTGAAATTTGGCGTACTAATTAGGTGACAACCCAATATAACGGCATCAAGCTTATCTAATGATGGACAGACAGAACGGTACCATAGCAACTTCTAAACTACACACAAGTTTGGGCTCATAGGAACCAAATTGACCAGATTTATTTAACTCTGGTGTACCTAGTAGTAGGAGGCACCAAAGTAAATATTTTGTTTTTGTGTTTGTATTGAAATCCACTGACATATAACAATCTAAATTTTCCAAATAATTATTTAGTATTCATTTTACTAGAATGGGACCAGTTGGCGCATGTTAAAAGCCCATGCCAATAATAATATTAATAATGAAATTTGTTGATTGACCAAGACAAATAATACATGTTATAACTTATAAGACCCCGGTCATATACAGGGTGTCCCAAACTTATGGGACATGAAGGGGAAGTACCTTAAATATCGTAGATAGTGTATTTTGCTGAAAGAAGACTTTATGTTATTTTTGAAAGTTAGTAATTCTGCATTCAAAGTTTTTCAAAAAATTACTTGCTTCTTCTGGGAATCTAACCGACTTAAATGTGAAAAAAAAATCACCCCTACTTTTAAAATGCCAATAGAAAGAATAGCTAAAAAAAAAATCTTCTTTAGTGACACAGTATTTTAAAAGAAAAGAACAACGTGAAATTAATCATTTTAATCAAATTAAAAGCATACATGAAATTATAAATTTTTAAATGAAAGGAAAAATTGAAAAATTTAATGCTCCGAGCCGGATTCGAACCGGCGACCACAGGCATTCATGGCCCGCCGCTACTACCAACTGAGCTATCGGAACAATCTGGTTCGGGCACCAAATCCTTCAATCAGTTCCTTCATATAACGCCTTAGGGAGGCGTATGTAGCGACATCTACCAGAAGACTTAGGCTTCTTTACGGCACCAACGTCTCAAATTATGTTGAGAAATCGTCAGTAACGATGCGCCACCCCATACTAAATTAATATTTGTTTTTTTTTTAAAAACAAATATTAAAAAAAATAATAATAATAATAATAATAATAATATTAATACATGAAATTGCCGAAGTCAATTATGTAGGTAGTTCTTGTCTTACACAAATCGCCAATCTTTTAATAAGGCCACTGCCTGTTGATTTTCTTATCATTTTATGGTGAATACTCGATATGACATGGCATAATCAATGCTATCTATGGAATGATAATATCGCTACTTTTCGTACGTCGTCGTTGGCAATAAATAATTTTCTTGCAATATGACTTGAACATTTTACATTGTTCCTTTCTTTTAAAATACTGTGTTACTAAAGAAGAGTTATTATTTTGTAGCTATTCTTTCCATTGGCATTGTAAAAGTAGGGGAGATTTTTTTTCACATTTAAGTTGGTTCGATTCCCAGACAAAGCAAGTAATTTTTCGAAAAAGTTTGAATGCAGGATTACTAACTTTCAAAAATAACATAAGGTCTTCTTTCAGCAAAATACCCTATCTACGATATTTAAGGTACTTCCCCTTCATGTCCCATAAGTTTGGGACGTCCTGTATATATGAGAAAAATTAATTTGGAACTCCATATTTCATGGGTCGCCAAGTAATATATTATTGTGTATTATTTTTTACACCGCTCTAGTATGCAAACGTAAAATGCGTAACAGCAAATCATGCAAGAAACATGTTGATGAGAGTGAATGTGCTTGATGATAACAGTATCATGACAAACAAGTGACGCAGACTGTAAATAGAAACAAAAAGCACAATTGTTTCAATACACTACCAGAAAACAAATATGTAGATGTTCTTTTCTAATACTACTTTCAACATGCAATTAAATTTAGTGTGTAATTTGTGTGAATATAAATGTACGCCTAATTAATGATAGTCATTGTTTCATCTATACATATGTCTATCAAAATGAATGATACAAATAATATATTACTGTGTTTTAATTGATGCTCATTTATTTTGTCTCTATTCTGATATCATGCTGAAGTTTGAATATTATGAACACTAAGAGAGCAGATATTTTAAGTAAATTTACATAGCCTATTAGATAACCATAGATTCTAACAAATGTACAACATGTACAGTGCAATTAAATTTAAGATCATCATGTACATAGTAAACTACATTAAGTGTCTTAATACTGGTCATAAATCCCTGTGCATATTTATATTTTATAACAGTTTAGGGCTATAAAACTGCTCAATAGTGCATAGATGCATGCACATAATATGTGAGAAATTAAAAATAGAGGTTAAACTAAAATATTAATTTGGATGATAGGTATAAGAAGTGATTTAATCAAGTTGGATTAAATAATAACTGAAATAAAAACGATTGAAATAGTTATTATTTATTTTAATAATTAGTATGCATTTTAGTTAGGTATAATTATCAAGCATCAGTTATATAATATATATATAGACAAATAACCCAAACATAAATCACGTAAAATGACATTCAGAATCAATTTTTCTTATAAGAATGTTCACATAGTTATTGGATAGTTCCAACTTACTAAGTGGATTGTTATTAGATGAAATAGATTAAAATAAAATATAAACAAAACTAATAATCAGAATGAAATGACATAACATTGAAAAACAGAAATATAGGTTGCACTAACTGAACAGTTCATGAAGAAAGGCCAATGCCCAGCAAAGTTAAAGCTCTAAATACCTACTGTCGCAACCTACAGTCTAGACTTTGCTACGGGTATACATATATAGTAACTAATAGGTACAACCGCAGTGTATAGAGGTATAAAACGTACATATAGCACGCAACGCGCGCTTATCTATTCCACATACATACATCAGGCAACTTAGAAATGTTTATGAAACAGTAAACAAAAACATTTGCTGTAAAAGCAAGTTGAAATTGTTTTTAGACAAAAATTAAATGGCGGAAGCTCACCGACCGTCTGTCTCCTCCCAGCCTCCCCCCCGGCCATCAATAAAATGGCCAATTCGTTATTGAATTTTGTCCCTAACTTTCAAGCCGAAGCTGCGCGTTGCCGCCGGTTGTTATGCGACTTGTTAATTTTATACCGCTACTACTCAATGTAAACAATACAAGTTTATAACGCAATAATCCGTACTATTTTATAGAAAGTTATGTCACATCGTAATTCTAAGTACACAAGATATATTCATACGAACGTGAATAATCAGTAAACATAAACACCGCACACGAATAAAAGGTCCTTTATTGAAAATACATCGACCTTTCGTATACCGAAGGGAATGAGATACAAATTTATTATTATTCCTTTTTTATGCAAAATGGTAAGGTCTCATTTGTGTCTATCTATAAAAAATATTCATTATATATACGGCAAAAGTAAGATTCTACTCACATAAGTATAGAAACACCTATTTACAGTAGCGTGTGTAGAAACACATAAATTACAGCACTAATTACACAATTTCGTTAAGATTGGCCATTCGAATTATGTTTTTCTTTAGACACCGATATAAAATGGCTGCTACCTCATTGTTCTGCGCGTTCGTTCGTGCGCATAGAAGCCGTGAACGCTTGGGGACGACTTCTCCGCCAATTAAAATTATGGCGCGAAATTTAAGGCGCCATTAAATTGATTTTAATGCTTCTTAATCGAACAAATTATTCATTGCAAACCGGTAGCTCATCGATACTGCTATATAACAAAATAATAAAACTGTTATAAAAATGATCAGAAACATTGAAAAATACAATTTAGAATTGTTATCATTCTGAAAATCGTTCGTGTCAGTTTCATTTTCATTGAAATGTAATATGTGACGATATTGATGCGGCCCGCCATTTATATGTTGTTGCAGTTGTCTTGCAGAGTTTGTGTATTTACGGCAAACGGAACAATAAAACTGAATTGTTTTCGTATTTAATGACCGTGCCTGATTCATTATAACAATCGTACTAGACTGCCAACTTGATTACTGTACCTCTTCTAGACAGAAATTATTTGCGGTATCGAATATAAACATAAAGTAGGTAGAATAGGTTCTACAAGAAGACGATATAAGCGGGTGGTCGTTATCATTATTATCAACCTCACAAATTAAGGAAAAAACAAATTAGATTCCAATTAGTTTAGGATACCAATTGTATGGAACATTTGTCGATCATACGTTGCATGTGCTCTGTCTATCCCTTTTGGGAATAAAGGCGTGAATGTATGTATGTATGTGTAGGGTACGTTTTAGTATTTTATTAGTACCAGTAAAAATATTTTCCTTATCCCTTCATCAATTAAATCCGGTTTGAAGGACCATATGTACGTTAATTCGATCTATTAAGTCGTTATAAATTGGCATTTCAGTTGTGTGTGCATTTACCTAACATAGTATCGTAGTGTTTGTTATATCGTACTATCCTAATATAATATAATACCCTACTAATATTATAATGCGAAACTTTGCATGTTTAGATGTTTGGATGTTTGTTACTCAATCACGCTTAAACGGTTTATAGTTTATAGCCCGGATTAAAATATAGGATAGTTTTTGTCCCGGGTCCACGCAGACGAAGTCGCGGGCGGAAGCTAGTAGTAGAAGCTATAAATCAGCAATTAACTCATCTATATATATATATATATATATATATAAAACTTAGGTATCATTTTCAAGCACTATTATGCCGCATTTATACGCTTGCGATGGCTTGGCGCGTGAGCAGGACGCAGCTATGCGTTAGAGGGAGAGGGCTATAATTCGATCTCATTCAGATCGCCAAGCCATCGCAAGCGTATAAACGCGGCATTACGAGTAAGTGACACTAGGTGTGTCCAAGCAATGCTTTACATCCAACGGTTTATCGATTTCTTCTTCTCTTTAGAGTACGTTGTTCGACATCCGTAGTTTTAACAAATTACAATCAATAAAACATGCCCATACGTAAATTATTACCATCAACATTCTAAATGATTTAATTCCCCTGTAGACTATAAATAAAAATATACGTCTGTCTGTCCGTGGTCTGCCCATCCTGCATTCATACTGTACCAGCTTTTGGGCCATCCACATTATGTGATTATACCCCAATTTGTCAGTACAACATGTCGAAGTCAGAATTGGGTGTAGCGTACAGACGTAATGGGCCATCCACATTAAGTGATTTGACAGCTCCAATTCATCAGAATCTGACTAATTGCTATATTGCGCGTGCTGTCTTGCCCTATGTCATCGGTTAGTAACAATCTTGCAGTCCGCTTCGCAGGACCGTTTGAATGCGCCAATTTTCCCTTTCCTTCTGTTAACTGGCCACACTGAATGAAATTGTAGTTGCAGTTGTTAGGTGTGTACGCTACACCCAATTAACTGACACAAATTGAGGTATAATCACATAATGTGGATGGTCCATGGGCCATCCACATTAAGTGATTTGTCAGCCCCAATTCATCAGAATCTGACTAATTGCTATAGTGTGGATGCATGTTCCAACCGTCAAACGAGTTGTACGGACTAATTGCATGAAAATCACAATTTGGACCATGGAATTTGCATGATCTGCCAAGTTTCTTTTTCTCACAAAATTCATACAAATAAATTTAAACGATAATTTAAAAATATATGCTAAAGAACATTGTATTAATATTTTACACTGTAATTTTGTAATTTTTTTTAAACCGGTTTTTGCAACTACAATTTCATTCAGTGTGGCCAGTTAACAGTAAGAAAGCGAAAATTGCCGCATTCAAACGGTCCTGCGAAGCGGACTGCAAGATTGTTACTAACCGATGAGATAGGGCGAGACAGCTCGTCGATCATGAGGTGGCCGTGACATACTCTCGATTTTTGGGTGCTGCACGGCTATTACACGACGGCGCTCGAGCTCTCTCAATTTTTCTCGCACTATCCGTCTCTCTCTTACTAGGACATCGAGATTATGTCGCGGCTGTGTATTAGACGTGCTGTCTTGCCCTATGTCATCGGTTAGTAACAATCTTGCTCTCCGCTTCGCAGGACCGTTTGAATGCGCCAATTTTCGCTTTCCTTCTGTTAACTGGCCACACTGAACGAAATTGTAGTTGCAGTTGTTAGGTGTGTACGCTACACCCAATTCTGACTTCGACATGTTGTACTGACAAATTGGGGTATAATCACATAATGTGGATGGTCCATAAAACAACTGCAACTACAATTTCATTCAGTGTGGCCAGTTAACAGAAGCAAAGCGAAAATTGGCGCATTCAAACGGTCCTGCGAAGCGGAGAGCAAGATTGTTACTAACCGATGAGATAGAACAGTTGGATCAGAGGGGCTACCGAGAAGTGAAAACGAACTTCGTTCGAATATCTCCGTCTCTGTCGCTCGAACCAGCAAGTGCGACAGAGATGGAGATACACGAACGAATTTCATTTTCGTTTCGCGGTAGGCCCTCAGCACACAGATTACAGTCTGTGGACCAGCAGCGCAACATGCTTCCAGACAATAGCAATTAGTCAGCTTCTGACAAATTGGGGCTGACAAATCAATATATGTATAGATCCCATGACAACCCTTAACGATCAGCAAGTCTATCATGAGATGCAGAGAACCTCTTGTTATAATAAGAGAGAGACGGATAGTGCGAGGAAATAGAGAGTATGTCGCGGCCGTCTCATGATAGACGTGCAGCATGCCTGTAAAACAGATCGTGAATAGACCTCAGTAAAATGTGGCAATCGTATTATGCCGCGTTTATACGCTTGAGATGGCTTGGCGCGTGAGCAGGACGCAGCTATGCGTTAGAGGGAGAGGGCTATAATTCGATCTCTTTCGTTTACATAGCTGCGTCCTGCTCACGCGCCAAGCCATCGCAAGCGTATAAACGCGGCATTAAAATTTAGACTGGTAATCCTATTTTGACACTGACGTATCCGAGTTCTATATTGTTTATGACTGCTTGAATTCTTTTTTAGGAAATTGTGATCATGGCGGTACGTGTTTTATTAAGAACGAGTGAATTTATCCACTTTAATCTGTGATAATCGTAGCGATTGAAAGCTCTGTTATTGTTTAAGTGGTTTTATATTTAATTGTGCTTATAAGTGAACGTATATTTTTAGTATTAACTTCCGTTATGGGCCTTAACCTGTATCTCGAGCTGATCAAGTCAACACAGAAAACAACAAAATTATTCGTGTGAAGGTGCTTATATTGAATTGAACATGTATTTTTCAGCGCGTACCACCGTCCGCGTTGAGCAAAGGCAAGAAGGATAAGAAGGAAAAGAAGCCACCGAAGGACAACTCGAAAAATGTTATGCGAAACCTTCATATCAGGAAACTGTGCCTGAACATCTGTGTCGGAGAGTCTGGAGACAGGCTTACTCGTGCTGCTAAGGTTCGTAATTAATATTGTCGTATTACTTGATTAATGCGTCAAACGCCGGTGTATTGTGTACTAACGTTGGCATGTTTAAGGTTATGTCAGAAGCAAGTGGCAGGTAGCATGAATTGTTAAAGTCTCACAAATTATTTGTGTTGCTTTGTAAATTTATGCAATAGTATTATTTCTTATTTGCAACTTCTGAGCACTATTATTTTACTGTCCAGAATACTAAAAGAAATGACATCTTCCTACTGTTATATGAAGGCTCTCCTACAGATAAATATTATAGGGCATCATTTCCAAGACTTAATAAAGTGAGCTACTTGTATTATTTTCATATATATGAAAATGAAATCAATCAACATTGTTTTTGCTAACATTATTTCCTGGGTATCTATCTTAGATTGAAAACTGATCATGTCATCTCATCAGAATCAAAATAATGAATGCATTAAATGATAATCCTCTTTCCGTGCCACATTATGTCACGGTTGGCCAATGCCTAATGCTATATTGTGGAAGCTATGTCCAACCCCAGAGTAAAGCTTGAACATTAGGGTTAAGACTCAAGTTTCTTGAAATTTTTGTGAATGACATTAACAGGTGTTTTATATCTGATTTACATACATTTTTCAGGTGTTGGAGCAGTTGACTGGTCAGCAGCCCGTGTTCTCCAAGGCTCGCTATACTGTCCGATCTTTCGGTATCAGACGTAATGAAAAGATCGCTGTCCACTGCACTGTCCGAGGGGCCAAGGCTGAGGAAATCCTCGAAAGGGGTCTCAAAGTGAGTATTATGATATTTAGTCTTAGTGAAGTATTTTGAAAATCATGAATGGTGTAAGGTCAATC
Source organism: Epinotia demarniana (assembly GCA_945867215.1). Lineage (NCBI taxonomy): Eukaryota > Metazoa > Arthropoda > Insecta > Lepidoptera > Tortricidae > Epinotia > Epinotia demarniana. Next base: position 13,038,474 of record OX244275.1, read on the forward strand.
CATAGATGGAGGGCAAATAAAATATTTTGGGAAGGAAACCAAAGTAGCAAATTTTGAAAATAAGTTAGAACAGCATTCACCAGTTTTTAAGGCAATTATTAGTTTTGACCATTTTTATTAGGGTTCCATATCTAAAGAGTTAAAACGGGACCCTATTACTAAGGCTCTGCTGTCAGCTCGTTGTCCGTCTGTCACCAGGTTGTATCTCATGAATCGTGATACACACGTGTGACAGTCTACATTTTCACAGATGATGTATTTCTGTGGCTGCTATAACAACAAATTCTTTAGGGGGCTCCCATGCAACAGACGTGATAGTTTTCCGTTTTTATAGATAATCACAATTATTTAAGACAAGATAATCATATTTATTATATGTATAGATGGTACCCGGAACCCTTTGTGCGCGAGTCCAACTCGCACTTGGGGTCAGTTTTTATGTTCATTATGTTCTGTATTTAACATTCGATTTGGTGGCATACATAAGTTTACAAGATGTGTTTGAGATTTGATTGTTGTCCTTCTTATTAAAAAAAAAACTATGAATGCAATTGAACTCCAGTTTGATATTAAATTATTAAAATGTATTTTATATTGATTTTTTTAATAGGTTTATATTATCACTTATCAGGAAAATTAGGGTTTCAGTTGCCCCCAGGGGGGGTAGTTTTTGCCTTCTACCCTGTATAAGGATATTTATCAGTTTACCCAATAAGTCATTATAAATGGTTTTGGCTATGAGTCATTCAGATTGTTCAATTTAACTTTTAGCAATATATATTTACTTTTGGCAATTGATGTTGTTCTTGTTTGATAAATAATAATGAATAATAAATATTAGGGGACAATCTTTTTTTTTTTTTTTTTTTTTTTTTTTAGTATGGGACTAGGGACTAGGTATGGGAACTAGACGACGCTAAACACACTTATATAGATAAATAATTACATAGAACACATCCATGACTCAGGAACAAATGTTTGTGCTCATCACATGAGTAAATGCCCTTACCGTGATTCGAACCCGGGACCTCTTGCTTCATAGGCAGGGTCACTACCAACTAGGCTAAAGCGGTTGTCGCATACAATTCATACACATGCATGAATTGTTCAAGTTTCACAATTTATTTGTGTTACTTTGTAAATTTATGCAATAGTATTATTTCTTATTTGCAACTTCTGAGCACTATTATTTTACTGTTCAGAATACTAAAAGAAATTACATTTTTGATGGGACATTATTTCCAAGATTTTATAATAGAACATCAGAAATGATGATGATTATTCCCTTTGCCCCATGTAAGTATAGGCAGAACAGTTTTCTAATCCGTGGCTGTAAAAAATTAATGAGGTGACAACAGACATTGATATTGACCTTTTTTAACAGTAATATTCCTGCTGTGAGGCGTAAATTGACGAGGAGTTATTTTGAATGAGCGTAGCTTAAGGCTATTAGTTAATCATACTGTAAATCATAACATAACTTTCCACATTTTGTAACCCCTAGTTGGGAAATCTCACAAATGCAGTGTAACGATAGTGATCTCACAAATGTTTACTTCGATGCTATCGGCGGGAACCTGTAATTGGCTTTTTGTATTTTTTCTAAATAATCATTGTGTTTCTGTAGCGGTTGGTTCTCCAAATAAAATTAATAAATAAATAAATATGATTATTTCATATGTTCACATTCTTGTTAGGATTTTTAATTAGATAAAAGTGAAACTTGGTGATTTGAGTAACAGCAATACAAATGTACATTTGTATTACTTGTATGTTTTTGTATTTCTAGAGGACATGTGATAATGATTCTGTATGCCCCTTGAATAAAAAAAATTATATGCATTTACAGACATTACAGTAGCTGCCCTGCTATTAAAAACCTAAATGGTCTATCTTTTTAATTTCTGAATTGTAAGGATGCATAATAATTAGGATGTGATGTACCAATTGTAGTATTAAAAGCATTGTTTGTGCTACCTAGAAAGCAAAGTTCAAGTTTCATTAACATTTTCAAATCTGTTATTCGAACGGCTACGGTAGCAGAACGGCTACGGTAGCCTAGTGGTTCAGGCATGCGGCTGTCAAGCGGCGGTCGTGGGTTCGAATCCCGGCTCGTACCAATGAGTTTTTCGGAACTTATGTACGGAATATTTACCGTTAGCTTTTCGGTGAAGGAAAACATCGTGAGGAAACCGGTCTAATCCCAATAAGGTCTAGTTCTCCCTCTGGGTTGGAAGGTCAGATGGCAGTCGCTTTCGTAAAACTAGTGCCTATGCCAAATCTTGGGATTAGGTGTCAAAGCGGACCCTGGGCTCCTTTAGGGGCACAACCGGGAATAACGCTAGTAGAATGAAAAAATCGATTAACCAAACTACTGGCCAAGAATTTGGTCCTCACCCTGATAATATCAAAAACCAAGTCTGTGACACCTGTAATTTTTCAGCACTGGATTAGTTCTAATTACTGGCAAAAGTGATTACGATATATGAACTCCGCATATGTATATCCGCACCGCAGATTCAACGTCAACGAGTGATATATACGTCAAGGCGCCCGGCGCGATAGCAACCTTCTTGCATTGACATAAGGTTTAACTCCTGGATTGGTGTTGACAATCTTTGGAAGAGTGTTAATAAGGTTAATTGTATTGTTTGTATTCATACTACTATTTTATTTTCCTTGCAGGTAAGAGAATACGAGTTGAGGCGTGACAATTTCTCCGCCACCGGCAACTTCGGTTTCGGTATCCAGGAGCACATTGATCTGGGTATCAAGTATGACCCCTCCATCGGTATCTACGGTCTCGACTTCTATGTTGTCCTTGGGCGACCTGGTAAGTTTATAACACCAATTTCAGTTTACAATATTATTTATGCCTGTCACAAGGTGTCTTGGAAAAGGAGTCTGTTAAACATCAGTGCAAGATAATTCTTATGCTTGGCAGCTGGCCTATGCGAGCGTGACGCCAAGTGTTGCTATCTAGCTCTTACGGTTTATGGCAATATATCAAAGCTAGAGTGAATAGGCTATACAAATTGGTTTCAACAATATTGGCCGTTCGTAAGACGCAAAGCGCCGCTGTCCCGCTACTTTCTTATGTGTAAGAGTTGTCTCTGTTTCATAGTCGCTTTTATTTAATTTTTGTAGCCATGTGCTTTAACAATTTGCGGCAGGTATATAAAGTGAAGAAACCAAATCAAATATTTTAATTATATATTTTTTTAATTGGTTTAAGCTATGCACATTTGTTCAAAAGTGATGAATTCTCCAAACCCTCACTTTGTAAAGGATGTGCTAAATTAATCTTTATTCAAAGAGATTTACTGTGTTATTGGTATTTCTCTTTGTAACTAAGGTACAATTTTGTAGTATTTTTTCTCTAATAAATGAAAATATTAAGGTTGAAAAGTTTAATGAATCAGTAAGAGTGGCTATAAATATGGTCTTGGTAAAATGTTGGGTTTTCATTACACTTTTTTTCTAAAATTCGCAAATGTCAGCTCACTTTGTGAAAGACACCTGAAAATGCCTATGCAAACTACTTACAGAATGGCTCCGAAGGTTCCGTTATTCCGTAATATTATAAAGATTTCCAGTCTCGTATTTAACTAAGGGCCCTTACAGACGAGCGACAGCACGCCAGCGACCGCCTGCAACAGCAATCGGCGATAATCGGCTACCGTCGTCGATGTGTGTGTGAGAAAATACGTGCTCTCTCGTGTGAGCTAGCCAGCGACCAGATTCAAGACTCTTGATGAGCCCGAAACATGTAACCATTAGGGCCCTTACAAACGAGCGACAGCACGCCAGCGACCGTCGCCAGCTGCGGCTAGCGAACGCCCGCGACGGTCGTCGACGGTCTCCGACTGTCGTCGATAAGCCGCGGCGATTGCTGTCGGGTCGCAGCGCGCACTCGTCAATGTGTGTGTGTACACAATGACGGAGACCGTCGACGACCGTCGCGGGCGTTCGCTAGCCGCAGCTGGCGACGGTCGCTGGCGTGCTGTCGCTCGTTTGTAAGGGCCCTAATGGTTACATGTTTCGGGCTCATCAAGAGTCTTGAATCTGGTCGCTGGCTAGCTAACGACGTTGAAGAGCGGCGGTGCGCCTTTCGCTTCCACGATGACCCACCACAGTTGCTACCCGTCACTTGAATTGAAATATGATCGAGCACTGCACCACAATATATTATTTATTTATTTATATTTCTTGTAGTGGCTTCCGGACCGTGAGAGCCCTTATATCACTGCGACCATTGCTGATCTATTGTGATCGCCACATACTACAATTCTTGGTCAAGTCCTGAAAACTCGAAGAATTGCAGGATACTATTGAACTCAAGAAATTTGATCTCCTCCGGGCACATGATGTGTTAGCCCAGAAAGGAGTTACGACTGCGCATGAGGCAGGGGCACTCGGTTAGGATGTGTGTAGGCGTACCGCAATATATTATTAAATGCTAAATAATTTCATACTGGTCAAAATGTGGTGGATGTCTTATCCACAGCGATAAGTGATGAAATGACAACCATCTTAGACCCCCAGAGAACACACTCGTTAATTCTAACTCAGTAGTTTGCGTTTAATATTATTCATTTATTTGTTTCAGGTTTCAACGTAGCACACAGGAGACGCAAGACTGGCAAGGTTGGTTTCCCCCACCGCCTCACGAAAGAAGATGCCATGAAGTGGTTCCAACAGAAATACGATGGTATCATCCTTAACAGTAAGAAGTGAGCTAAGAGTAAATGACCCTAAAAACTAATATTGTCTTTATCTTACTAGTGTAATTATCCTCCCGTACGTCTCCTTCTATTTGGTTCCTACTGAGACCATCCACGCTAAGGCAGGTTGCACGCACTTACGATTACAGAGGGGCTGCCGCGAAGTGGAAACGAACTTCGTTCGAATATCTCCCTCTCTGTCGCTCGAACTAGCAAGTGCAATGGAGAGGGAGATACGCAAACTAAATTCGTTTTCATGTCGCGGTAGTCCCTCAGACCGATAAACGTTAAATATGGCGCCGGCAGCTGTCATTCCATAGACACTTGTCAAAATTTCCATACATTGAGATTTTAACGAACTACGATTATAGAGGGTGTGATGCAACGTGGGTGCAACCCAGGGTGGGTTGGGAGTCGGTATTATAATTATTTGACATATGACATTTAAAAAAGTGGTGGCTAATTCTGTGCTGCAGGGTTACTGTGGACGCACTAAAAGACTTCCAATCGCTATAATAATCCTCCGTAATAAGGCATTGGTCCCACCGCTGGCGTGTAAGCGAGTGTTACGTGCTACTCGCTCAAACGAGTAAGAATTAAGAGTCCGTATCGGCCCGGCAAAAGTTCGATTGTAGGTATATTACCCGTCTCCCGAGCGCGCCAGCGCAGGTCTCGTGGTGGGGGTCGAGCGAGGCTGCTAGGTCGGCGTAGAAAAGTTTTGATACTTTAACCGTTTTATCTGAGTTTTTCGTTACTTAATATTTATATTCATATAAATATATAAATGTTGTATATATAAATACATATGCAACACATGTGTTGTATATGTGTTATACGTGTTGTGTTGAAATAAAATATCAGGCAATCAACAAAAAAAATCTCATGTATTTTCGGTGTGAACATGATACGGAGTATCAACATTATGCACAAATAATATTCGGGCTATTGTAATTCAGCGTAATCGAACTATGCGAATCTCAATTCTGCCAGTTTATTACAACAGTTTATTATGCGAAAAGTCAATTATGGCTACATAGATTATGCGAAATTGAATTCTTACTAAAAAAAAAGACCGGGTTGCACTCCGGGAGTGCCGGCAGAAGGGAAAACTTGAATAATTTTAATTTTGCAAAAAAAAACCCTTCCTGCCCCCTCCCTCCCCCTGCGTGCCAATATATTAACACACATTATTATTATTATAACAGCCTTATTAGTAGTACGCTATAGTTCAATGAAATAAAATACCAATTTGTTTTGCCATTGCCAAATATTTTTCAAAGCCCTATCTCTTTAGGAATAACGTCCAAATTCGAACTATTCGAATTTACTCAATGGCAAAACGGTAAAGGACGCGTGGACAAAATTACATATTTATTTGCAGACAATGCAATTGCAAAAAGTGTTTAACGGCTTTATACTCTTACGAATAGTGTTCAGTTTTGAATGAAGTCGAATTGGCTAACAAAAAATATAAGAGTTTGTGTTAACGCGGCCGCGATTATGCAAGACACAGAGGGGTGAGGGCGGACGAGGATGACGTCACAAGCGCGGGTCATCTCCGCGAGCCGCACACCGCTTTCGACCACGGCATCATACGCGCATACCTACATACCTAATTAAAATAAATGTAATTTAACTATATTAAACTCGTAACTAGAAGCAGGAGTTTTTTTGAAGAGACGAAACCCCTCAGCTGGGCTGTTCATCAATAACAGCCCCGACAATTGGCGACCGTGACAGGACTGTACCGAAGTTGTGTACGCGACCAATTCTAACGGGACTCCGGCATCGAGCGGAATATTCCACAAGGGCGTGGTTGCTGTATCCAGTGGATTGTCATCGCAGTTACGAAGGAAAGTAGCCCAAATCCCTTTACTATTCCTAACCTTCGTGATCTAAGCCTTTAATTTGTGTTAATATAAGCCCAGCCCTCATTAGTGTTAGATTGGAAGTGCTCATAATTCGTGATTCTTAATTCATAAGGCATGCAGTGGTGTAATAATTAAGTAGGTATTTAAATAGTTACTTGTTAGCTCTGTGCATTAAGAGAAGCCTAATTGTATTCGTGAAGTACGTAAACTACAAGCTTTAATAGGTGTATCTACTCGAGAGTGATAAAAGTAAGCATCCATTTTGTGTTGAAACAGCTTCGCATAGCAACTGCCTTATAACTTAAATTTCTCATTAAAAACTTAGCTTCGCGCTTGATATTTAAGCCTTGCTTCAAATATTTTCAATTTACATAAAGATTTTAAGCATCAGTAGCCGATTATTCAGAACATTACCTACATCTTAAAATAACTGAGCATGAACTGTACTGCTAAAGATACCTATCATTAAAATACAATCTTTATGCAACCTTTTGCAAACATCAACTGGTCCCTTAACGCGAGTGGACATTTTAGATATTTACGCCCTCTTAACCGTGCATTTCAGTGAAACCAGTCTTCAGGTAATTCGCGAGTTGCGCTGCACCTGTTGCCGTGCACGACTCCATTGGGGCGTCGTAGTACCTAGACGTTCCGACCTGCTTCGCTGCAAGACAAGCGGCTGTGAACCGATTTGTCAAGCTTTGTGGATTGGGTTTGAGTGCACAAATTACTTTGGCTACCTACTTAATATCCTTATTTGTCCTCAAGTTCATTAATTAATTTAAGTAGTGTAGGTACAGATAATCGATTTAAAATGTCAGAGGAGGCGATGAAGGAGCTTATACGTCAAAGAGGGACTTATAAAGGTCGTGTAACCAAATATAAAGATTATCTTTCAAATATACAAAGATTAGATCAATCTAATATAAATGCATTACAAATAAAAGAGTTAAATATTCGTTTAACTAGATTGCAAACATTATTTTCGGAATTTGACTTGATTCAAACACAAATAGAAATGGCATGTACCAATGTGGACGATCAGATTCAAGAAAGGGACTCCGTAGAAACGCAGATCATTTCTCTCATCTCGGCAACTCAAGAGATCATTGAATCTCACACCAATCGTGAGGACCAGAGTTCCGAAGGCGTACGGACAGCTCAACCCTGCTCGGACCCTGCAACCAAGAGCTTGAAAGCAGCAGCTTTCAAGGGGGGCAGGATGTTAACGCGGCCGCGATTATGCAAGACACAGAGGGGTGAGGGCGGACGAGGATGACGTCACAAGCGCGGGTCATCTCCGCGAGCCGCACACCGCTTTCGACCACGGCATCATACGCGCATACCTACATACCTAATTAAAATAAATGTAATTTAACTATATTAAACTCGTAACTAGAAGCAGGAGTTTTCTTGAAGAGACGAAACCCCTCAGCTGGGCTGTTCATCAATAACAGCCCCGACAGTTTGCTTTTTTAAACAAAATGGAATTTGCATTTACGGAAAATGTGTTACGACCTTATTCTGTTAACAATAAAGTACAAACTAGAACTATGTGCCCCTAGTCAATCCCCCCCCCCCCCCATGCCTCGTCCCGAATCTCTCCCAATTCTACGGTCACGTGACATCACAAAAATCTGTCACGACTGTCACGAGTTTAAAAAAAATTCCCCATCCCAAAAAGTGTTCAGCGCCGCTAAAGAAGTTTTCACTTCAAAAATATGCCAAAACAGAGGGAACCTACTTAGAACTGTATCGTTAATTATAATGTATTTATGTAATTACTAGAAATTCAGAATTCATTCAAGTACTTACTTGTTTGACGACTGCTTTAGCCTAGTTGGTAGTGACCCTGCCTACGAAGCTGGAGGCCCTGTTCGAATCCCGGTATGGGCATTTACTTCTTCCTGAGTCATGGATATTGGTTTTCTATGTATTTAAGTATTTATTTACCTATCTATATAAGTATGTATATCGTCGTTTAGTACCCACAGTACAAGCTTCCCTTAGTTTGGGACTAGGTCGATTTGAGTAAGATTGTCCCCAATATTTATTTATCTTTATTCATCTTAAAACTTAGTAACTTTGGCTTTGCTGGAAAGGTATGGCCAACTGGTGCCTTTTTTTAGGGTTCCGTACCCAATGGGTAAAAACCGGGACCCGTTCGCTGTCCGTGTGTCTGTCACCAGGCTGTATCTCAAGAACCGCGATAGCTAGACAATTTTGAGCGAAGCCCTTTCACGTCGGTTGAGAAATGCGACCTCTAGAGGAGAACAGCCGCAAATCCGGACAGACATACGAAAGCATTTTTGTCCAAGCTGAAACGGCGACCTTATTCGCTTCCGCTCACTCGTTCGATAATTAACTACTGTTAGAGTTTTCAGTTTCCAGGTTATTCAATTCTAGGTGAATAGTCTTTACCTGAATTATAGTATAACATTAGTGTATGTGTTGAAATAAAATACTAGGTAATTTAGAAATGTAGGTACAGTTTATTTTTGCTTACAGTTGATTGGCCTACCGTATGAGCTTAATCACCTGTTAAATATTAATAATTCGTTAACTTTTCCAGATTCCAGCGTTGTGCTGATTTCGTTATAGTCTATTTCGTTATATCTATTAATTTTTCATATATTTGTTGGAGTTGCATATTCACGCCATATCATATAGATATGTCAATTGAGCCCAAAGTCGATGGGGCTGCGTCTTTTAATTACGGAGTTCCATGGCTACCTTCCAGCTCCATTATCAGACCCTGGTTACCATATAAAACCAAAGTACTCGTCAAGACGAATTACACGACCCCAAACTTGATGGGGTCGCGTCGTTTAATAACGGAGTTCCTATGACCACCTTCCAGCTCCATCGTCAGACCCTGGTTACCAAAGTACCCGTCAAGACGAATTAATCAAGCCTAAACTCGATGGGGTTGCGTCGTTTAATTACGGAGTTCCTATGGCTACCTTCCAGGTCCATCATCAGACCCTGGTTACCAAAGTACTCGTCAAGACGAATTAATCGAGCCCGAACACGATGGGGTTGCGTCGTTTAATTACGGAGTTCCTATGGCTACCTTCCAGGTCCATCATCAGAACCTGGTTACCAAAGTACCCGTCAAGACGAATTAATCAAGCCTAAACTCGATGGGGTTGCGTCGTTTAATTACGGAGTTCCTATGGCTACCTTCCAGGTCCATCATCAGACCCTGGTTACCAAAGTACTCGTCAAGACGAATTAATCGAGCCCGAACACGATGGGGTTGCGTCGTTTACTTACGGAGTTCCTATGACCACCTTCCAGCTTCATCATCAGATCAGCTTTATGTCATAATAATATTACATTGTCATCCAATTTATACATGCATGCAAAATTTCAGCTCAATCGGAAGCCGGGAAGCGGATCAAATTTAACTTGCAAGATTTAATTACAGACAACGGATAGGTGAACTAAATAAAAGTTTATAAAAATTCACCAAGTATCACGATCACTCGTAAAATAATTGACATGGGAGCTAAACAATTCGTAAGTTGTCTCGATTAGCCTCACGAATGTCTCACTAGTATAGTTTGACCCCGACGTTGGTAACAACTATGTCTAGCCGGAGATCAAAATAATATTTTAGTCGAGGGGTAGCCTTCGTGAATAGCCACAATTACACGACGTACAGGTCCGACCCGGACAACGGCTAAGCCGGTACCTTTGGCCGGTACTGCCGAATCGAGCGCCGTGCACGGTGTTTTATTACGAACTTTAGTGTGATTTAAATATTTTTTATGCCTAAATTTACTTCTACACATAAATATATTTTTGTTTGTACGAATAGCGCTTAAACTAGAGTTTCTTATTATGGCTTCATATTTTTGAAATAATGAGCTAAATAACCAAAAATACTGGCGATTCTTCGTGTGTTTTTACTCAAAAGTTGTTGGATGGAAATACGGTTTTACTCAACAATTTAATATGTAACTTATAAAATGTTTTCCACTTATTCCTAAGAAGACTATCATTCCAATATGGATTTATTTGTTTCATGTCGGTTAGAAATCAAATAGTTCTTCAAATCCACGTCGTTTTACACGTATCCGAGCGAAAATTGAGAAAACAGCGGTTGGACTGAGCCAAAATATGGTAAATTGAGAGCTAAATGTAAACAATTTTTCCCCTTATTTAACTTGAATTGAAATGATCTTTCATATTACACAATAAAATCTTTAGGAAACCGAATATTTAATGAGATATGACCTCAAAAAGTTTAGCGAATTCAGCAAACGGCTATATACGGACTCTTAAGGTGCCAGCACATTATTAACACGCGACGCGTGTTGAGTCGAATCAAATTGTAGTATTTTGTATGACCAGAATCACACTTAACATATCGGCATCATTAAGTACCTAGGTACAATCGTTGTATACCGGAATTGAGGAAGACCTTATTTTTTATGATTACCGGTATAAGTCAGGTGCGCCCTACGTGCGAAATAAATTCGTTTTGAGCTTGGGATATATAGATAGACGCAACTTATTACCTTCCTTTCTGTGATACTCGGCTAAAAATTCCGGCCAAACGCTGGTCCAATTAACCCATTCAGGGCCAAGAATCGCTTCGGTTTTCCTCGTATGAAGCAGAAAGCGACTACGTCAGTCTGACGCATATGTTTCGTCATTGGCCCTGAATGGGTTAAAATCGCTAGATGGCGACACACGATTCCATTCGCGTCTCTCGACAGCACCAAAGGACAGCACTACGTCACCATAGCAACGAATTTGTTGAAGTTGACGTACATTGATGGCATATTTTATACAATAACACTGGCAGAGAAAATATAATCGCTACGGCGTAAATAGATCGATATGTATGGAAAGGAGGATGAAGAGGACGATGTGCTGGCACCCAAGGAGCCTCAGGTGTCCTCTCAGGACCCGGAGGAAAGGAAGGCTGGCAGAGGTCTTCGAATCAAACGAAGGCAGGAGGCTATCAAAAGGTAACTTACTGCTGGTCTCAACAACGCATCCTACACCAGGGGCGGCTCCGGCTCACACCGTGGTTTGATCACGCCGCAGGGGGTATGTAGAGCGCTGCTACGCCACGCACGCGTTTCTGTCGCAGCGCGTTGCATGCGATAGAAAGGGATGGGCACGTTTAGGCTTAAACAGGGGATTTGTTAACAGAGAACCTACTGTACGTAGTACTATTATTTATTATATTCCTATCTATAAAATGGGGAATACCATACTTGTATGTATGTATACATACATATATTTTGTATTTACGTTCTCGAAAACGGCTTTAATGAAACTTGCATTTACGGTTTACTGAGGCGAAAAATCAATCAGTCTCATGCAATGCAATGCAGTTTTCTATTCGTGAATATTGAGGTCGATGGTGTATATACAGTAGATTACTCTCGGCAGTTTTGACTAAGTATATTAGGTACGTATACATTCCATGCGCAGGGTAAACAGTCCTGTGACGGCTGTGACTGGCAACTCATTCTCTCTGCACTAATAGGTAAAGCCTGACAAGTTCCTATTTAGCCCTCGCCACGTACACAGCGACACTATATCAGGGGCATCAGGGCTAAATAGGAACTTGTCAGGCTTTACTCTACTTACCTATATCCAACACGTAGTTTTAAAATGAGAACGAAACTCCGTTTTTAGGTGTGGGAACGTGAAATTCGGCCGAGATTACTGCGGACTCCCCCTCCGCTTTCACCGACCCACATATTAGTACTACGGCGGAAATTGGCCAATATTGATAAAAGTCGTGGACACGTCTTCTATATACCTAAAACTGGTGTGGATGTGTTCCTTGTTGTCTCCAGAGTACGAATCTACCGGTTTTAGTTAAGGGAGAGGGGGACAGACATAGCTGTGACGTCATAAAGATGGCGGCCGACGGTCATCGATTTTTGTTCAAATCTCGGGTTCTATTTTTCTGTTCGGTCCATGTGAGGTGTCATTTGAATGCGTATTAAATGTTCTATAATTCATTCTTTGAGATCTGTAACGTACATTCAACCGTTTGGAAAATAATTAAAAAAATAGATTTATTTTACCTTAGACGTTCTGCTTTCTTACCATTATGATTCGAGAAAGAGATACTTTAGCATGATAGATGTCATTATAAAAAATATCAAACATTTTATTAGCTTTCCAATAATATGCAATTTGTTGTCGTTAAATAATAAACCTGTCATTTATGGCCAATTCCGTAAGGCAAGTCCGCGGGAACCGGCACAATGCGTATGATTGAAATAATATAAGAGCTCAATTTTGGTGTTCCCAAATGAAAGGTACTGTTGTTTCTATTGGTGTTGCTGTTGTTGTTTTTGCCCTAGGGCATCCCCGTGGTGCTTAAGGCGGTGCATTAGAAATTATCGCGTGCTTTGAAACGCCGTTCTGACTAGATTAAGAAACAGTAAGTGGTTTTCAGATATATGATTCTTGTCTATATCATTGTTCATCTGATTTTATCGATGCATGATTGCTTAAAGTTTCCTCGATAGAAAAAAAAACAAAGTTTGGTCTGTAATTTCCTTTTTTTACTCAGCCTATTCAAACGATGCATTATTTTACGAAACAATCAAGTTAGGGTAAGGTAGTACGAGATGATCCCCTTAAGCGGGAATCTCTGTGAAATGCATATTTTTCTAGGTAAACCAAAACTAAAGGCGATTACTAGTAGTATATTTATCTAATTCACTTTCCTAATACTCAAAACTAGAAATTAATTGAAGTTTCATTAAAATATTTCTTCTTTTTTAAAACCTTACAAAGTAATCATCTTGTAATCTTTATACAGAATAGTCTTACTTTTTACTCGTGTTAAGTTTTAGTTATTGAAGCTAATAAAATGAATTCGTATGAGTGGTTTTCCTTTTCAACGTGCTTCTTTTTGCAACAATTCGTGGCAAAGGTTTAAAGTAGCAACGATGTCTCACTGTGGTTGACTGCACGGCTCATACATGGGGTTGAGCGCAGTAGACTGCGAATTGGCATTGATTCATTTGTTAATGGCGAAGGAGTTTTATGCGCTCTAAGGGATTCCAAATGCAATTCAGCAACATGGTAGCGAGCAGCCGCCGTAGCAGATCTCTCTAACACAGATGGATCTTCATGTATCAATTCAGTGTCTGTCTGAACTAAAACGACTAAAAATCGGACCTTAAATTACGTAATAAAATCTCGTACATATAGAAAGGAATCATCTTGACCCAAGTCCCACTTTTTTCATTCAATGTTTGCTAACATGACCTACAAGCACGCGGCTTTGTTAATGTAGCCCAAATACTAAAATTAAGCATATTAGAAAGCCACAAACACAACAGTAATTGTATTTAATATTGTTTAAATAAAAGTAACATAAGCTCTAAGTCCTGTTTAATTTGTATCAGCCGTACACAATTTTTATTTTTTCTCGTCAAAATCTATGTATCCCTTATGCCGCCATTACGATTTGACTGAGGCGGGGGGGTAACCGGAGCTATGTATAACCAGTGAATGCGACTACATGACGTTAGTAGTCTCGGCACAATCGCAAAGGATCATCTTACCTCAAGGGATCAACTCGTACTACTTTCCCCTAATACAATAGTATTTTATCTCATCTAAAATCTCACTTTATGAAATTTTAATAAAACTTCACCAACTTAGATATTTATCGAGTCCACAACAGTAATTCCCGAAAAGTGTTACATCTCTTTTTCTCGTGGGCGGAAGGCATCCGCGTATCTCTGTCTAGGGGGCGTGTACGACTTAAATCAAGGCATGTTTCAATAAAGAGGCATTTTAAATTCATAACTTCTTTGACTGTAGGCCGCAAGCTTTCGCCAAAACCCAGCCCGAGGACTAGGAGCCAAACTCGGAACAAGGCCGCTCTTGCCGTACCCCACGCCCGCGCATACTTCATTTCATTTGAGTGCAAGTTGCGGTTGAATTTGAAGACATTTGCACGTGGTGATTCGTTACATTACATTTCTAGCAACAGCTAGAACAAACGAAACATATTTTTTCTCTGGAGATGCGTATAGATATTTGTTTGGAACACCCGTCAATCCTGACTATTTCTTTCCCATACTTAGTTACCACCTGGAAATAGCTCTCTCTGCTACGTATGTCTACTTATGTCATACGAATCGTCTATCCGATAACAACATCTTTAGATAACGAATAGGTATAGTTTACTAGCCATTCATAACACCGGATTTGACATCATAACGTTAACACGTTATCAGGCTGCAAACAAGATACCCTGTATCCAAATAAAATGTAACATTGCACGCCTTAGGTCATGTGCGTTCCCGAGGAACGCACATTTGAATAGCCTACCTAAAGATAATACCTGAATAGTGACTCTGGGTTGACCACCCTTATCAGGTCGTGCTTAGGCTTGCATAGCCTGCTGTGTAAGTCGGCACAAACCTAACCAGACCGCAATTTAGTTTTCACACAGATTGACCCACATTGTTTTTAACGTAGATTTATTTAACCTTGTTTTTGTAGTAGCTTCACGTCAATCTCTTTAGTAATTCTGTTTCAAAGGCACTGCGCCTACCCCTAGTTAAGTTGACATGTCTGAAAGACATTTCGTCATATCGAAAACCGTTCGTTCATACTCATATTTGTACTAGTATTCGTAAAACTTACTTATGTAATCAGGTTCACACGTAAATAAATAACTAACAATTAACTGTAGCTAAAAGATTTTATTAAATTGTAATTCTGCATCACTATACATAACTATTAACATAGTAAAACCTAGTCTGTAAGCCCGCTGTTAGTCTCAGTATCAATATTAAAATCTTAATTGTTCATACTTTCTCCTAAATTGGACATTCACATGGTAATTTCTCGAAATAGAATTGAATTATATACATATAACTTATATCTTGTCATTCCTCACGTAATTCTGTATTATAAAAATGCAACACAGCATTTTGAGATAATTAGATATAATTAGTGTTAAGACGTAAGCACTAAATCGATAATGAAAATGATGTAATGCATTACCTATTTTGGAAAATAAAAGTTGATCACTTCATGGTAAGCGAATTGGCTATATATATAAAAAATGGCTCCCGATATTAATTCCATTCATCACCTGCAACTCGAGCCGAAAACATCTAGCCATCTCCCTCACCATCAAGCCCTGAGAACCAGAGATTATTGTTTTCTCTTTCCGTCCTGCGGATTCCGCTCCTAGAGAAAGTGCGACCGAATAGAAGAGGTCTCACTTTCTCCCTCACTCTCCAACTGCCTCGGTACGCCGTGGCTAGCGAAGGCGTGTCGCCGTGCCTGTGGTTTGGGTCGTCTATGCCGCGTGGTGGCGGACCCAAAGTTATCGAAGCCAGAACCCGTTCAACGCACGACCGCGCTGAATAATGGTCCTTCGGAGGCCGGATCACTGAAGCAGAAAGCAGCTCAAGCAAGAATATTTCGTGCGAATTCATCGAGTTTCTCAATCGCCGTGCACCGTACTGAGAAGATTGACTTTTTAAGAAGTATCGTAATCCGATTGTCGTCGTGCTTCTTCAATCCACGGGCACCGCAGCAAGATTGACTTTCCGGAAACGTCGTGAAGCAGCCGCAACGAGTGTTCATACGTAGTGCGTCCTTTTATGAAGCTGTTAGGGAAGAAACAACAATATCAAGGCTGAAAAAATTAAGAAAAATTCAAGAAAGAAAACAGTGTCGTCAAACTATATCCTCAAGCAAGTCCAAGCTCGAAAAAGAAAATCCTCGTTATAACCTCACACGAAACAAGAAAAAAGAATAAAGAAAAAACAGTGCCTATCACAATAAATCACTGTCACCGTCATCGAAGTTTCCAGCGATAAGAAAATTCAAGCCTCAAGTAAGAAGAGCCCTCAACAGGGATAAGGAAGCAAGAATTCTCAAAAAAGAAAAGCCTTCCAAAGGCCAAAGAAGCCTCAAGAAAGAAGAGCCCTCAACAGGGATAAGGAAGCAAGAATTCTCAAAAAAGAAAAGCCTTCCAAAGGCCAAAGAAACCTCAAGAAAGAAAAATCCCGAACGGGACTGTGCTGCGAAAACTTCGAAGTCGAAGAAACAAGCCGTCGTGTGAGTAATTTTAAATCCTGTTAAGTGCCGAATTTTGTCGATCTTCGATGCATACTGGCAGGTGGCGTGGCTCTGGCCTAACGGTGTCAACCAGAGCGTAAACACGTCTTAGTGCGGTATATCGAGTCGGTATCGCAGCGCACTTTTCAGAGCGTTTATAAGTACTCGGCCGTGGCTGGTATGTTGCTATGTGTTGTTAAGCCACAGGTTGGCAAGCTGAAGGGCGTGACTATCCCCCACGTCATAGAGCATTAACAGCGCATAGTATTCCTCTGCCAGACGGTACCTTTACCCATCCAATTTCCCTACATTCCTATTCTCAATCGGCATCACTACGGTAGTACGCCGAGCGAGCAGCTAGGGCCGTTAGTGTTAGGTAGGTAGGATGTCAGGAAAGGGGGTAGGGCCAGTCACGAGGTCGGGCAAGCAAAAGAAGATGGACTCAGAAGAGGAGCAGAGCACCAGCGGCGAGGGATCCGGAGGTACCGGCGACACGTCGTCGTACGGCACCACTACATCGCAAGAAACGAATACCTGGAGCCATGGAACCAACACCGCGGAGCAGACGACCAACACGGCATCGTTGAACACACCGGCGTGTTCAAGCGATACGGACCATAGTTTTCCGTTAGATAACGAGTTAGGCAACACGGGTGCAGACGCGCGCGGGATTCCCGTTTCATTAGTCAACGGTCAAAAGATAGGCGCGATCGAAGCAGTTAACGCGAGTTTAGGAGGCACGGCGCCCTCACGCGTGCAAGCCGTAGGCGCGAACGGATTAGGTGCGTATCCAGTAGGCGTTCCTAGGCATAATACGTTCGCGGCCGAACAAGTAGATGCGAATTTAGGGGGTCCGGCCGCCCCACGCAGCCAAGCCGCCGACGCGAATTTAGGAGGTTCGGACGCCTCACGCGACAAAGATACCGATGCGAATTTAGGGGGCCCGGCCGCCCCACGCAGCCAAGCCGCCGACGCGAATTTAGGAGGTACGAGCACCTCACGCGACAAAGCCGTAGGCGCAAACAACGCGGGCGCCGCATTTGAGGAATTTTTTCCGCGTAGTGTTTCCAGAGTCGGTCCAGTTGAGGAAGGGCACGATCGAATTTCATCCGGGTTAGGTATTAATATGGAGGAGCACTCTAGGGCCGAAGATGAGAGGTTAGTTAGGTTGCGCGCGGAGGCAGATTTCCGTGCGTCACAGTTGGATCAGGCTAGGGCCGCAGCGTCGTACGCCGCCGCTAGGTACGAGTTAGTGCTAGCGGAGAGCCATCGTTCGGCTAGGCATACGCCGTCACCCACTTTTAATAGTCAACCCAATGCGCCTAACGCCTTACCCGAAAGGGAAAAGCCCGCTCGTAATATCTCACCGCGGAGAGAGCCCCATACGACCGATAGGAATCGCGAATCGAACACTTCGACGAGCGAAATAAGCGCTCTGCGCGACGCTATAGTACAAGCTATCAGTATGAATAGGACTGACAGTCACTCTTCGCCCCAACCGACGCAAACGTCAAATAAGTACATAGGAGACTTACCTTTCTTTGACGGCAATCCCTCGGATTGGATATCTTTTAAAAAAGTATACTTAGACACCGAGAACGCTTTCTCGGACATAGCAAATATGGGTCGCCTTCGTAAGGCCGTGAAAGGCCAAGCACGCGACTCGATAAGAGCTATCTTACACACGTGTAGCAACCCGTACGAAGTAATAGATGCGTTAGATAGATCCTACGGGAAGCCAGACGTAATAATATTAGCGGAAATTCAAAACGTAAAAAAAATGCCGCGTATGAGCGAAGACGGCCGCAATATTACGGAATTTAGCAACCGCGTGTGTAACGTAGTCTCGTCCATAACTGCGCTGAACAAACCGCAGTACTTATACGCACCCGAATTGGTCAGTCGTATAGTAGAAAAATTAAATAACATCGTCAAATTCGAATGGTATAGGTATAAATCTGGTCACGAAAACGTACCAGAACTACTCGCTCTGTCCCGGTTTTTAAAAGAATTAAGCGTTAATTTCAACTCTATGTTCGCGTACGAGCAGGCAAAACAGAAATCGCACGGGCGATCTCGCCAGGTTAATAATGTTAACACTAATCGCAATTTTAGGACAAGAGAAAGCTCTACGTCGTCCCAGGACGCAGGGGATCAAAGCGACTTCTACGACGATAACTCCGTATCAAGCCGCGACCTCCGCGCATCCGAGTCACGTAGACATAGGAACGTAAGTTACGAAACCGAAAGCGAGTCTGAATCGGAACGACACTACATCGCGACAGCGAATAGGCGCGCGACTCGCGATAAGCGCACCAAGGGCGGTAGTGATAGGAAACCTAAACCACAACCGGAAAAGAGTAGTAATTTTGTTAGAAAAAACGATGACAATCGGCAAAATAAATGCATAATATGCTCCGGCAGTCATTCGATAGTTAATTGCGCCGATTTTCTTAAACAAAACATCACCGACCGATGGGAAACGGTGAAACGATTTAAGTTATGTTTCAAATGTCTAGGCGATACGCATCGATCTAATTCGAGTAGGTGTCGCTACAAAGCCTGCGGCAAGGGTGGCTGTGAAGCAGCTCACCACAACGCACTACACGGCAGAAGTAACTTAAATCCGAAAGAGAACACTATCGCGGTTAGGGAACACGTTAGCTCAGTAAATTACACCAACCAATCACAAGCGTATTTAAAGATAATTCCGGTAGAATTAAGCGGTCCTAAAGGTTCGGTATCTACGTACGCATTGATGGACGAAGGCGCGACGCTTTCATTGATTCAAAAAGACGTGGCTAACGAAGTAACAAACCCCGGTAAGCGAGAAACCCTCTCTTTCGAAGGAGTAGGAGGGCACGAGGTCGTCGACCACGACTCCTCTCGTGTCAAACTTAGCATTCGCGGTACGTCCAGCAGTGAATTTCACGATCTCACGGCACACACGGTCGATAGATTAAATTTAGCATCACAAAGCGTAGAAAGGACCGTCGTGAGCAAGTGCGATCACTTAAGACACTTACAAGACGAATTGTGCTACGAATCGGCGCAACCCACCGTACTAATAGGACAGGACTCGTGGCATCTAATAGTATCCAGGCAAGTATGCGAGGGCGGTAAGCAACAACCCTGCGCGTCTCTGACTCAATTAGGATGGGTTTTACACGGTATAAACGAAAGACCTCGCAGATTAAACGGCTCAGTTAACCACATTAAACCTATATACGACAGTCAAGACCCAGCTCTAGCTTTGATACGCGAACACTTCAGTATAGAATCATTAGGCATCGAACCGCGTAAACGAGCGAATGACCCCGAGGACAGAGCTATGCAGATACTAGAAAAGACGTGCAAACGATTACCCGGACAAAACAGATTTGAGGCAGGATTGTTATGGAAAACTGACGGCGAGACGTTACCTGAAAATAGAAATCACGCGTTAAAACGGCTATACTCGTTGGAAAAAAGATTAGATAGCGATTCTGCACTTAAGAGCGAATACAATAGACAAATGAACGACTTCTTGGACCAGGGCTTCGCAGAAAAGGTAGAAACGAACCCCGACTCGTCGCGAGTATTTTACTTACCGCACTTTCCGGTATTCCACAAAAAAAAGGGTAAAATGAGACTAGTTCACGATGCGGCGTGTCGTACGAGCGGCAAAGCGTTAAACGACGCTATTCTGTCGGGCCCCGACCTGATCCAATCGTTGTTCGGAGTTCTTATAAGGTTCCGCGAGGGCAAAATAGGAGTAATATCAGACATCAAACAAATGTTCCTACAAATAAAAATGATTGAGAAGGACCGCGATAGTCTACGATTTTTATGGCGCGGGGATAGTAGAGACTCACCTCCCCAAACGTACAGAATGACTTCGTTGATATTCGGTAGTGCAGCAAGTCCGGCAATAGCCATATATGTTAAGAATAAAAACGCAAACGATTATCGCGATACTTACCCCGAAATAGCTAAACTCGCGGAAAGGAACTTCTACGTAGACGACTTTTTGGGCGCTTTTAACACAATAGAGCAAGCACAAAAAACGATTAGCGACATGGACAAAGTGTTTAAAAAAGCTTCGTTTATACTATGCGGATGGGCGTCCAACGAACCCACAGCTTTGAATAACTTAAAAGACGTATCCACGGAGCTTACTACTACCTTAGGTAAATCGGACCAAGAACGAACTCTAGGACTCTTATGGAATCATCGCACGGACAACTTAGGTTTTAACCTGAACCTGCAAAACACACCCTCAGACGTAGTAAAAGGGTTAAAGATACCAACCAAACGACAGGTCACCAGCGCTGTATTTAGTGTTTTCGATCCAACCGGTCTAGCCACGCCCGTAACAATCCTAGGTAAAATGCTCATACAGGACTTATGGAGGGCATCCTGCGACTGGGACGAGGCGATACCCGACAACCTGAACAAGGCATGGCGCGAGTGGATAGACAGTTTAGACTTGTTACAAAACCTAGCCGTACCTAGATACATACCTAGATCCGAGGGACCGATGCAGTTACATGTATTTACCGACGCAAGCGAGAAGGCGTATGCCGCGGCCGTGTATTTAGTAACGATCGATTCCAAGGGCAATAGATCATCACATTTAGTCAGCAGCAAAGCTAGAGTAACACCTCTAAAGTGTATCTCTATTCCCCGCCTAGAACTTCAAGCCACGATACTCGGTTGTAGATTAGCAGACTCGGTAAAACGCGAAACCGACTATAAGATCAGTCAAACTCACTACTGGACCGACTCTCGAACAGTGCTCGCCTGGATTCACGCGGACCCTAGAACGTTTAAACCATTCGTAGCTCATAGGTTAGCCGAACTAGAGACCTACACTAGACCGTCAGACTGGCATTGGGTACCTACGAGCGATAACGTAGCTGATCTCGCGACGCGCGGAATAAAAACCGATTTCGACATAAACCATCGATGGTTTTCGGGACCCCAGTTTATCTTGGAGACCCCAGACAAATGGCCCAAGCCGAAAGAGACTATACAGCCCATAATCAACACAGGCGAAGAACGAAATCTGGTTAACACGGTTACCGCTAGCGAATGCACAAAGGAGACATACTCACACCTACCCGATCCGAAGCGTTTTTCTAGATACATCCGACTTCAACGTAGTTTAGGTCGTATACTGTTAGCCGTCGAATTATTTACGCGGAAACGAACAGAGAACACGGCAAATAAAGATTTAAAATCACGACATCTACTTATAGCCGAACACCTGCTATTGCGACGATGTCAAGAGGAAAGCTTCGCCGAAGAATTTACCCGACTACGTAACAACGACAATGTCTCGAAATCATCTAAGCTACACCGACTAGCAGTAAAGATAACCACAGACGGATTACTCACACTCGACGGAAGGTACAAGATCAACAATGCTACCAACCAGAGACAACCGATAATATTAGACATAAAAAACCATATAACACAATTGATCGTACATCACTATCACGAACAATTTAATCACGGCAACCACCACACCGTGATTAACGAGTTACAACAAAAATATCATATTATCGGTCTGAGAAGCCATCTACGCAACGTCCACGCGCGATGTCAATGGTGCAAAGTGAAGAAAACAAAGCCGGTAAAACATCAACAAGGCGACTTACCACCAGAACGTCTTATGCACCATCAACCCGCATTTACAGCCACAGCTACGGATTTTTTCGGACCTATAAAGGTTACCATTGGACGCCGCGTCGAGAAACGATGGGGAGCTTTGTACACCTGTCTAACTACCCGAGCAGTACACATAGAAATAGCTAACTCGCTCTCGGCCAGCTCCATGATACAAACCCTCCGACGCATGATGGCAAGGAGAGGTACCCCTACCATCCTTTTCAGCGACAACGGTACCAATTATATCGGGGCCGAACGTGAGATAAAGGAAGCTCTAGACAGCGCTGAATTAAGCAATTTTCTCACGAACAAACGTATAATTTGGAAAAAGATTCCCCCAGGGGCACCGTCCATGGGAGGCGCATGGGAAGTCATGGTGAAATGTATCAAGAACGCTCTATACTCCACCTTGAAAGATAAAATACCATCTGAAGACACGCTCCACACACTCTTATTGGAAGCCGAACATATAGTAAACTCGCGACCGTTGACACCCATTAACGCTAACCTAACGGAAGAACAACTTACGCCTAATCACTTCCTTATTCAACGATCTAACGGAATGATACCTTTCGGGTCCTTCAGCGACAATAAAACGTTAAAAAACACCTGGCAGGAAGTGCAGCAGCTCGCCGAAAGATTTTGGAGAAAATGGCTAATAGAATATAAACCCGTTTTACTACCGCGCAAACGGACCGCAGATCGACCGAATTTGAAGCCCGGCGACGTCGTCTTAATAGTAGACAGTACCCTGCCGAGAGGAACCTGGCCCCGCGGGCTCATAGAGAAAGTTTATCCCGGACCCGACGGCAAGGTACGCGTCACAGAAGTGAGAACAATTGCTGGACTCATACGTCGCCCGACCTCTAGACTCATCTTGATAGACTGATTAGACTTATCTCGATAGATTGACTAGTTTGGTTAGCATATGTTAGTACTTGCGTACGTGGGGGGGACTGTTTGGAACACCCGTCAATCCTGACTATTTCTTTCCCATACTTAGTTACCACCTGGAAATAGCTCTCTCTGCTACGTATGTCTACTTATGTCATACGAATCGTCTATCCGATAACAACATCTTTAGATAACGAATAGGTATAGTTTACTAGCCATTCATAACACCGGATTTGACATCATAACGTTAACACGTTATCAGGCTGCAAACAAGATACCCTGTATCCAAATAAAATGTAACATTGCACGCCTTAGGTCATGTGCGTTCCCGAGGAACGCACATTTGAATAGCCTACCTAAAGATAATACCTGAATAGTGACTCTGGGTTGACCACCCTTATCAGGTCGTGCTTAGGCTTGCATAGCCTGCTGTGTAAGTCGGCACAAACCTAACCAGACCGCAATTTAGTTTTCACACAGATTGACCCACATTGTTTTTAACGTAGATTTATTTAACCTTGTTTTTGTAGTAGCTTCACGTCAATCTCTTTAGTAATTCTGTTTCAAAGGCACTACGCCTACCCCTAGTTAAGTTGACATGTCTGAAAGACATTTCGTCATATCGAAAACCGTTCGTTCATACTCATATTTGTACTAGTATTCGTAAAACTTACTTATGTAATCAGGTTCACACGTAAATAAATAACTAACAATTAACTGTAGCTAAAAGATTTTATTAAATTGTAATTCTGCATCACTATACATAACTATTAACATAGTAAAACCTAGTCTGTAAGCCCGCTGTTAGTCTCAGTATCAATATTAAAATCTTAATTGTTCATACTTTCTCCTAAATTGGACATTCACATGGTAATTTCTCGAAATAGAATTGAATTATATACATATAACTTATATCTTGTCATTCCTCACGTAATTCTGTATTATAAAAATGCAACACAGCATTTTGAGATAATTAGATATAATTAGTGTTAAGACGTAAGCACTAAATCGATAATGAAAATGATGTAATGCATTACCTATTTTGGAAAATAAAAGTTGATCACTTCATGGTAAGCGAATTGGCTATATATATAAAAAATGGCTCCCGATATTAATTCCATTCATCACCTGCAACTCGAGCCGAAAACATCTAGCCATCTCCCTCACCATCAAGCCCTGAGAACCAGAGATTATTGTTTTCTCTTTCCGTCCTGCGGATTCCGCTCCTAGAGAAAGTGCGACCGAATAGAAGAGGTCTCACTTTCTCCCTCACTCTCCAACTGCCTCGGTACGCCGTGGCTAGCGAAGGCGTGTCGCCGTGCCTGTGGTTTGGGTCGTCTATGCCGCGTGGTGGCGGACCCAAAGTTATCGAAGCCAGAACCCGTTCAACGCACGACCGCGCTGAATAATATTTTTATATATAGCTTGTCGACTGATATGTGTTGCGAACTATGGAGCTCCATAGTTCAGCAGCTGCAAGTAGTAGCAGTTTTGCAGACAACAAGTTCGAACAGACCAACACGGCCCGAAGGCGAGCGGTGAGGCTCGCGGGGCCAAAGGCCCGGAGCATCCCTCAAGAGCGTGCTGTTCACGCGAGTACTAAGGCCAAAGACCCCGAAGGGCGAGCTCACGCAGACATTTTACTACTCCTAAATGCATTACAAACAAACCTGAGGGCCGAAGGACCGAAGCGTATCTTCAAAGCGGGCTGTCCACGCAAGCCAGAGGGCCAAAGGCTCAAAGGGAGGGCCCACGTGGACACTTTACTTAGGAGTACCTAAGTGACCTACAAGCAAACCTGAGGGCAGAAGGCCCGAAGGAGAGCAGTATGGCACGTGAGGCGGCAGGCCAGGCTCTGCGTAGGACCGGAAGCCCAAGTCGTTCCTTCAGAGTGGGCTCTCGACGCAAGCCAAAGGGCTAAAGGCCCAAAGGGCGAGTCCACGTGGACTCTTTAGTACTTCTATCTGTCCTACAAGCAAACCTAAGAGCCGAAGGTCCGAAAAAGCAGCATGGCACGCGAGGCGGCAGGCCGAGCTCTGCGTGGGGTCGAAGGCCCGAAGCGTTCCTTCAGAGCGGGCTCTCCACGCATGCCAGATGGCCAAAGGCCTGAAAGGCGGGCCCACGCGGACACTTTGTTACTCCTAAGTGTCTTACCAGCGAATCTAAGAGCAAGGCCCGAACCGTCCCTTCAGAGCGCGCTCTCTACGTGAGTCGGCCGGCCGGAAGCGACCCTCCAGAGTGCGTGCGCTCTCGGATACTTTACTCCTGGGCTGGGCTCCGTAGGGCCGCAGGTCAGAAGCGTCCCTTCAGAGCGCGCTTTCCACGCGAGCCTGCGCGGACAACTTGAGGGCCGAAGACCCGAAAGAGAGCGGCATGGTAAGCGAGGCGGCAGGCCGAGCTCTCCGTATAGGGACGAAGGTCTGTAGCGTCCCTTCAGGGCGCGCTCTTGGACACCATACCCGCCGAGTGTTTTACAAGTGAACCTGAGGGCCAAAGGCCCGTACGGCAAGCCAACGCGGCCACACACTCCCCTTACTCTATCACATACAAGACTCAAACACTCACCAAGCGGACACACACTCGGTGCGTGCAACGTTTCAGTTACAAATCTCTCTGCCGCTTTTCCTATACCTGTTTTTCACTTCTCTTTCGCGAGGAAATACATAACCAAAACAAGTCAGATTTGGAAAGTAGGTACAAGTCAAAGTACAACACAGGTAACCTCGGGCAAAAACTAGTCCTACTAATATTATAAATGCGAAAGTTTGGATGTTTGATGTTTAGATGTTTGTTACTCAACCACGCTTAAACGGCTCAACTGATTTGGATGTAATTTTGTACGAAGATAGTTTATAGCCTGGATTAAAATATAGGTCAGTTAGGTGATCAGTTTAACAGTTTGTCCACGCAGACCAACTCGCGGGCGGAAGCTAGTTGTCTAATAAAGCTGCTTGCGTTCATTGATTTATTAAATATTTTCAACTTAATACTAG
Organism: Epinotia demarniana; assembly: GCA_945867215.1. Taxonomy (NCBI): domain Eukaryota; kingdom Metazoa; phylum Arthropoda; class Insecta; order Lepidoptera; family Tortricidae; genus Epinotia; species Epinotia demarniana. The sequence goes on from OX244275.1 coordinate 13,064,688, forward strand.
TAATAAAGCTGCTTGCGTTCATTGATTTATTAAATATTTTCAACTTAATACTAGTAATAAAGCTGCTTGCGTTCATTGATTTATTAAATATTTTCAACTTAATACTAGTAATAAAGCTGCTTGCGTTCATTGATTTATTAATTATTTTCAACTTAATACTAGGAACTAGACTAATTTTACATCAACCGGGCGTAAATTGGTAATAACAATCTCACTTGTCAGCCAAAAGAAGACGTAAAATTGTGTGGGGGGTGAAAAAGTACGCTGCAGTGCACTCGCCTCGCCTTCGGCTCGGGCTACAAAGTTCCTGAGGTGGCCTTTATTTTACTGCTTTAGGTGCGTATCATGACCGTCTGAGTCGTATAATTACTCAGAAAACAAAAAAAGAGTTTCTAAAGGCGCGATGTGACGCCAGCGATCGCTAGCAGAGACGAGCGTGGTGGATGGTTAATTGGTGCGTAATTCACAAAATTTACTATTACTTGGTTATTTATTAGTGTACACCAACAAAATCTATATTTTTTGGAAAGCTTATAAAATTACCTATCTTTTTATACTAACTTTTATTACTCTAAATTTATTATTTATTGCGTTACAAGCATGTTTTATATTTTTTCTAATAATTAAAAAACTGTTGATTGTACGTCATAGCGTTCTGGAAATCAATTATAGTACGTTTAATAAGCTTTCAAATGACACCTCACACGAAGCAATCAGTAAAATAGAACCCGAGATTTGAACAAAATTCGAAGACCGTAGGCGGCCATCTTTGTGACGTCACAGCTATGTCCGTCCCCCTCTCCCTTAACTAAAACTGGCAGATTCGTACCCTGGAGACAACAAGGAACACATCCATACCAGTTTTAGGTATATAGAAAAGATGTCCACGAAAATCGTGAAGGAGACGACTTTTTGCGATTTTGCCACCGTACTATATGGGTCAGGGTATTTTTCAACGGACTTTTACATGTTTTGTTTAAATTAGAATTTTTATAAATAATATAATTGGGTTTAAATTAAGTGACGCATATGTGTGTCAGCGGGAGCCAACGGAGACAGCGTACTTATACCCGGGAGACGATGAGACTATATAGTCGGCACCGCCCGCCATAATCCATTCTTGTCCCAGAGCCGAGGCGCCTCCAGAGGAAGCGATCGCTGAAGAGGAGCCTGGTCTAATCGAGCAAGCCACGGCCACGGCGGCCGAAGAATTGCAGCGACTTGGCCTTGACGGCGCCGCCAAGGTCACCAACGTCAAGGTCACAACTGATGAGCGCGAGGTTATCCGCCGCTCGCTGTTCACCAAGAAGCAGACAAGTATGATGAGCCTTATAAACATATTTCCTGAGGGTTTTCTAAAATTAGCACAATAAAGGTCGAATATCGAAGTTACAGTTCCATCTGCGCCATGGTGAATTAGCCAAATGTACTTAGGGTTGCGTTGAAAAGTTGAAATTTTTTACCGCTCTTTTATGGGTCAATTGTTATTGTTCTAAGAAACTCTGTCATTGTCTCCTCACTAACCGGACAGAATTACAACAAGTAAACGTTGATTGACCCATTTACGAAATCTATGTGATTTACATTCATGAAAAAAATACCATATTATGGTAAAGCAATTGTATCAGACATAGTTTGGCAGTGTCTGCGCGAGGCAGCATGGCATTTTTTTGGGCAAAGTTGCAGATTTCACGGTAAATGCACGAGTGGCGCAGTTACTTGTAAATAACTACAACGTTTTAATAAAATAACGCAAAACCTGAAAACAGTTTCTTCAGAATCGAGAGTAGAATGTAAAATTAAAAGAAAGTACTTTTATGTTATCCTAATAAGTAATCTTTCTACAAAGTTTCAAGTCTCTAGTTCAATAAATGATGTTTCCCCCATACAAACTTTGGACCCCCATTACACCCCTTAGGGGTAGAATTTTCTTAAACGCTGAAAGTTCTTTTTTTGTATCTTAATACGTAATATTCCTACAAAGTTTCAAGTCTCTAGTTCAATAAATAATGTTTCCCCCATACAAACATTGCACCCCTATTTAACCCCCTTAAGAGTGGAGTTTTATAAAACGCTGAAAGTTTTTTTTTGTATCCTAATAAGTAATCTTCCTACAAAGTTTAAAGACTCTAGTTCAAAGAATAATGTTTCCCCCATACAAACTTTGCACCCCTATTTAACCCCCTTAGGGGTAGAATTTTCTTAAACGCTGAAAAATCTTTTTTTGTATCTTGATAAGTAATATTCGTACAAAGTTTCAAGTCTCTAGTACAAAAAATAATGTTTCTCCCATACAAACTTTGCACCCCTATTTAACCCCCTTAAGGATAGAATTTCTAAAAATCCCGTCTTATCCCTTGCCTACGTCATAAAGGAAGTTCTGGAAAAATTTCAAGTTTCTAGTCCCAGTAGTTTTGAATACAAACTTTGCACCCCTATTTAACCCCCTTAGGGGTGGAATTTTCTGAAACGCAGAAATTACTTTTACTGTATTTAAATGAGTAATCTTTCTACAAAGTTTCAAGTTCATAGTTCAAAAATTAATGTTTCACCCATACAAACATTGCACCCCTATTTAACCCCCTTAGGGGTGGAATTTTCTTAAACGCTGAAATGACTTTTTTTGTATATTAATAAGTAATCTTTATACAAAGTTTTGAGTCTCTAGTTCATGATATAAAGTTTCCCCCATACAAACTTTGCACCCCCATTTAACCCCCTTAGGGATGGAATTTCCAAAAATCCCGTCTTATCGGTTGCCTACGTCATAAAAGGAAGGTCTGGTGTAAATTTCAAGTTTCTAGTCCCAGTAGTTTCGGCTGTGCGTTGATGGTAGATCAGGTATCCTTCTTTTATATATATAGATAACGTATCTTGTTTTATAAGTTTCGATGCAAAAACTGGAGGCGGAAGCTAAAGATGCCCAGGCGCAATATGAAGTTATCACTGAAAGTTGGGACGGTATGTTGGGTATCAAGGATCCCCTAGACATTCAAGCGTCCATGAAAGAGCAAAAGGAAAAGTGTGACTCGCTATTGGCCCAGAAAAATAAAATGATTGACGAGTTGAAGGATGATCTGAAACTTATGGACTTTGCTTATTACGACGACTTAGAAAAACAAGTATGTTGATAAAGATCCTACTATAGTTATTCGAATAACTTTTAGTTATACAGGGTGTTTTTTTAAACGTCTTAGAGCCGAAGCCCAGTTAATGTATATATAAGGATTTTTTTTTTCTTTTTTTTATATTGTTTTTCTTTAGTAACTATTAGTATTAATTTTAACCATCCAGCCGAGTGACCGCAGTGACCGCTAGCCACCATCTTTTGAAGATACTCAAATACAGGATTTTTCAAGCTTAATTACCTTTTATTACTAAAAGCTTAACTAATACTTTTTTATTTCACGAATAATTAGTACGTTTTGGATACTTAAAGTGGGCTTCGGCAGAAGGTTAAAAAAACACGTTGTATAATTTTTTTTGATGAACTAAATTGAAAAAAAGGCTTCAAATATAATGACCACCAAAAAATGCTTTGATACCCTAAGCTCTTTTACCAAAAAAAATATACTGAACACCAAAAATAATAATTGTACCATTACAATAGTACTAGCTATTTTAGTAACGACTGCACTTTAAATTGTATTCGAACACCAAATTTACTAAATGATCACCAAATCTTTGCGACCAAATTAATACAATACTTCTACCTAAATAATTATGATTGCCATAAAATATATGAATGTTACCAAATAAAGTATCATCATCATCATCATATCATCCGAAAGACGTCCACTGCTGGACTTAGGCCTCCCCCAAAGAGTGCCAAAGTGACCGATCCCGCGCCACCCGCATCAAGCGGACTCCCGCAACCTTTACCAAGTCATCAGTGCACCTTGTCGGGGTAAATAAAGTATAATGATGCCTTTACAAGTTCTACCAAAATCCGAATCAGCGCACCCTACTTCCACGTGGTCTTGTCTGTCCTACCCCTAGAGTGTATATAAAAGCCTGCGGAGCCAGAAGCTCGCGAAGGAGGTCCTGAGTTGAACGGGGTGCACGAGACCCAAGTGAAGCGAGTGGGGGAAGGTGGTGAGCGAAGCGAGCCGGCGACCTCCCGAGCTGAGCGTAGGTCGAGTGCGCACGTGAAATGAAGGGCCGACGAAGCGAGATTTTGGCGGGAGCCCGGGCGGACGGCGGGAGACTGAGTCCCAGAAACGAAAGCGCGGGGCTCCGTCGAATTTAGGAAATTGTTTTACTATTTTTGGTTTAGCAATGATTTAGGGTGACCGATCCCGCGCCACCCGCATCAAGCGGACTCCCGCAACCTTTACCAAGTCATCAGTGCACCTTGTCGGGGTAAATAAAGTATAATGATGCCTTTACAAGTTCTACCAAAACCCGAATCAGCGCACCCTACTTCCACGTGGTCTTGTCTGTCCTACCCCTAGAGTGTATATAAAAGCCTGCGGAGCCAGAAGCTCGCGAAGGACGTCCTGAGTTGAACGGGGTGCACGAGACCCAAGTGAAGCGAGTGGGGGAAGGTGGCGAGCGAAGCGAGCCGGCGACCTCCCGAGCGGAGCGTAGGTCGAGTGCGCACGTGAAATGAAGGGCCGACGAAGCGAGATTTTGGCGGGAGCCCGGGCGGACGGCGGGAGACTGAGTCCCAGAAACGAAAGCGCGGGGCTCCGTCGAATTTAGGAAATTGTTTTACTATTTTTGGTTTAGCAATGATTTATTAGTAAGTTATAATTTGCGTTATTATTTCACATTTAAAGGAGATACAATTTTGGTGATCATTTACTATTTTTGGGTAAGCAATGATTTATTAGGATAGCATTTTCTTTAACAGGATATTAAAATGTTATATTTTGGGTTATTATTTCACATTAATAGGAGAAAAAAAAATGGTGATCATTAAACCATTTTTAGATTAGCAATGCTTTATTAGGATAGCATTTTCTTTAATAGTATAGTAAGATGTTATAATTTGGGTTACTATTTCACATTAAAATGGAGATAAAAATTTGGTGATCATTTAGTATTTTTGGCAGTAAAAAGTATTTTTTCGGCGTTATATTTCACTATATTTGGTGGTCCGTTAAACATATGCCAAAAAAAAAACAGTGAATGAACATGCACTCTCATGTAAATCTGATTATAGGACAAGGACATAAAAGAACTGTCGGATAGAATTGAGAAGCAGGTCTCCATAATGCAGAAGGCTTACCAAAAGCAGCTAACACTGATACAAGAAGCGATCGAGATAGAGCGTGAAGGAATGGTCGACCACAACAACAAGCGATGGGAGGCTTTATACAAGCAACGGGATAAGGAGGAAGTTGCCCATATGGAGTATAAAGAAGAACAGGTTTGTTCATAAGTAGATGACGTTCAATTGTTAGAGTTTTGTCATTATCAATGTTCAAACAACTCGTAATATCAATAACTTTTTTTTCACAGTTGGAGGAACACAAACTAGAAATGGAAGCTATTATGTGGGATCACCATGGAAAGTTTCGCGTAGCTAAAATCGAGCTAGAGTGTCTGATACAAGAACTACAAAAAGAACTGGAGAAACTAAAAGCCACCTGTATCATAAATACGGAGAAAATTGGGTATAACTATCAAGTAGGTATTAAGACATACACGTCTCCTTTTTAGTATTCATTCACTTACATTTTACTTATGGCAACTGGAGCTCTTTTAAAATACCTTGATCAAACATTTTCGTCTAGGTTTTGAAAAAACGCGAAGAAGAAAACGTGTTTGTTCGATCGCAACAAAAACGTAAATTAAACAAAATGTCCGACGTCGCCAACAAATTGCGTGCAAAAATCCGCAAAGCCGCTGAAGACGGAGCCATCGAAGAGCTTAAGGCAGACGCGGAAATCGTTAAGTTGATGCAAGCTATGGATGATTTGGAAAAGAAGTCTTATCATTTCGCTCACGTGAATAACTACAAGTTTAGCCAAATTTGGCGCATGTCTGTTGCAAGATGCACAGAACTGGCTAAACAATTGAGATTGGCGGAAGTAGCTCTGCATGCTCATATTTTGGCAGAGCCGGCGCCTCCTCCGCCGCCACCTCTCCCAAAAAACCCTCTTTGGAAACACGGTGGGGGATTTAGTTACCAGTTGCTATGTATTTCTAATTGTTTATTGTTAATAACTAATTAACCTGTCTTTCAATACAGAGCATGAAACATTCGATGATTCTCAAGCAGTTGCGATTGTTACTAAGGAATCAGTAGATTCGAAAAATATGGTAGCACAAACCGCGAAAGAGAAACTGGTACATCATTTATTTTGTTGTTACATATAAGTATATTGTAGAGTGGGTGCTTGTTTGTAGTACTATAATTATTCTGTTTATAGGTCCGGCACATTCTTCAACTTGTTGCTGATAACACGGGTTTTTTGGTAGAGGATCGTTTACTAAAACTCATCGAGAAATATGAACTAACATCAAGAAATTTGTGCACTTTAGATTCTATTTTCATGGTAAGGAGCTTTACGACATTTTTTATTGAATCTAGTTCTTATTTCTATACCCACGTGCTGCCCAATGTTCAACAGAATGAATGCATTCGTTTTTATTAATGATAGTTAAACCATTCAAAATCGTATTTATTTCATTCATTCAATTTGAGTGTCACAAAATTATGCATAGGTAACCTGATTTTATTTTTAATGTACATTTCTTTGTAAAGTGCGCGGCACTACGATAATGATATGTTACTTTGCCCACAATCGCATGTGATGTAAGAATTATTAACATTAATAGGATTTTACTTTGTTATTCGTTTTAATTTTTCAGGCACTTGAGATTCAGGCTGAGGAAGACGTTGAATTGTTGTGCAAAGTATTTTTGAATTACGCTTTCTGTCCTATATGCGTTGGGATAGATAACGCATCGGAATCTGCAGAACAATCGTCTATTCTTGTAAGAGATTAAACTGTTTACCAAAGTACTACTAAGTAATGATAATAGATACTAATGTTAGTAATGGTTCAAAATACGTTATGTGCGCTGCGTCATTTTGTTGATCATTATAAATAACAAAAATAAAGTAAAATAAAATTTTATTACCAGAAAGATTCAGTACAAAAAATGCAAAGTCGATGACCCCACACTAGGCTAGGCCTGTATCGTGGAAGTCAAACGTAAACCAAACACATAGAATTAACCGATTAAAGTGCAGTCCGTAAAAAAATATAGGAAATATTTATGTAATATGTAACAAACAAATGCGTTTGTATTTTTAAGCGAAAGGAGAATATTTTGAGGATACCTACTCGGTTTTTTAGACTAATAAAATTATAGGAACCTAAGTGTCTAGTTATACTTTGTGTGAAATATTCTAGAAGACGAGTAAGTAAAGAAGTTTATTAGGTATATTTATTTGATCAATGTGTTTTTGGGCCACCCTGTAAGTAAGTGATAAAACCTTTATAGGTACCTACTATCACTGGGGCTCTATGTTTCAGGAAGAAGGTTCACGTCATACAATGACCAGATCGGCTCGAGGTAATATTTGCTAACCAAATCTGAATTATTTTATAAAAAATAACTTAAAATTAAACTATTGGATGTTTTTTGTTTAGGGGACAGGTCTTCTATTAGGGCACGATCTAGCGCGGGAAAAAGTATTTCAGCGAGCACTTCTCGAACGCTCCATGTCGGCTTTAGGTAGGAAAAATGGGAAAATTGGTAATTCTGCTATAATTAACTTCTATTAATCCGGAACCTTGGATCAACATGGAACAAATTACAGTGATTATTATTTTCTTTGCATAGAGCTATGTTAAAGAGGAGTAATGAATCGTTAGGAATCTCTTAGTATTTGTCAATATGACACGGTTCCATGGTGGTTCAGGGTCTCGTGTTACACCTACCGTGTGTGCTTTCATGAAACAGACCTTATTTTTAAATGTGTTGTTTTCAGAGGTCAAGATTTGTCGCCGTCAGACGTGCAACTAATGACTGAAGCAGATGAAATTATACAGAAATGTGGAGAATTGCACGGTAAATAATATGTACTTAACATAACATGTTATTTTGTTATAATTATAACTTGATAAATATTTGTAATTCTAAATGCTTTATTATTTTACAAAATCGTAGCAAATATCTATACCGTAAAAACTATAGCAACTGTTCATATTTGGCTCGGATGATGTTTGAATAAGAATTTCTGAAATAAGACTTGATAGATAAATATAAAACTTGAAAGTATGTGTTATGAAAAGTTTATCTAAAACGACACTCGTGCAAAAATAAAATAGAAGTTTGTAAAAGGCGGGAAATGTTGCCAGCAGGTTCTACGATAGGTGAAAGGCTGCCTCATTGTGGATGGCAGGATTTATCTCCATTACACTGCTTGATTATGTTTTTAGTGGGCACAGCGGGTGCTGGCACTATGCCCGATGCTGGAGGCTCCGCCACCCAGCGGCGTCCTCATGCACGAGGTGTCACCGTCACTTCACAACTCAGTCTCGCTCCAACCAAGGCCGTTAATCCATTCCTTTGCCCAAGTATGTATATTTTATATTCACTATAGGAAATCTGAACACACATTTTATTCGCTCGTAGGTATTTCAATAAGTCATTAGAGGCACTTCCCTTGATACCTGCAGTCGTGTGTCGTTGGCTTGGTTGAAAACCGCTTTCACTACGAACAACCTAGTAGCCGGTTTTCAACCAAGCCAAATAAGTTTAGCACACGCTCACGCTCACATATACAAACAAAATTGCACAAAACTCGAATTAGCTGATCTTGACAGCATTGCGGCACTTGCTGAAGAGGGATTTGAAGCTTCTAATTTCCGAGACCCGTTTTCTGACAAAAATCCACGTATGAGATACAACATGAACATAGCAGTCTTTTTTTAATTTTTAACGTACTTTGAAAGGGAGTATTTGTGTCATTAACTGATCTAGTCTTTTTGTTTGCAGTGGGGCATTACTTAGAAATAGAACCGATGCAAGTACTTACGGCCTTAGGAGAGTTTGTATCGGTATTCGTTCCACCGGAGAAGAGGAGGCTTTATGACATACTGTAAATATAAACTGACCGAAACTTCCAACGCTAAGGCACCGTGTTCAATTCTAGTCCGATAATGAAGGAAACGGCACGATTTCGTTCCTTTATTAGGTTGTTCGGTAGATTTTCGAATTGAACGCGGTGCGAGACACTGTTGTCCACTTTTTCCCAACGGGGCAAAGTTGACATCATTCATAATATGAAAACGCCGTTACTTTTAGGGATAATGTCAAACCACCCGATTTCACAACTCCATCTCGTAAGTTGAAATCAGAGGAAATACAACAGTATTGGATAGAGTGGAAGAATTTTTTCGCGTCAGATAAGGACAGATTTTGGGATGGGATGCTTGCGGCGTTGAATAATTATTTGCCAATTTTACAAGGTAAGCAACATATTGTCTAATTCGCCTTTACCTGGAGCTTTGCCCTGCATAAGTAGTGCCTATAGGATCAGCGGTTACCCGATTGGGGTAAAAGAGTGGGGATTTAGGCCACTTACAAACTGATAGTTTCAGTCATTTACTTAATTTTAATTGATATGAACACAGGTTCATTGGCTAGGTTTTAGACAAGCTGCCTTCAGACTACCGAGTAACGACGTGGGTATTTTGTGTGTGATGTAGAATGTATATAAAATTATTTTGTTCTCTAATTACATTGGGGGCCCTGAAGGTCATACCTGATACCCGCAACCAGTCTCGCCTAGGCCACAGAATAAGTAATAGTACAAGTACAGAAATTGCACTTCCTAGCAAAAACGTTTAGGCATAAGAAACGTGCCTTCTCTGTGCATCTCTGTCTATCGTATAACTTGTATTCATTCACACACGGCACGTGTAGCGCTAGGGCTGTCACGCCAAGAATACATCAATGAAGGCAAAAAATGTTCTAGCTCACCAGATGTCGCTTAAGTAAAGTGAACCGATATTAATTTAGTACATGCTACTTCACGTACAATGTATGTCAGTGTCGTTATGAATAACACCACACATAAAATTAATCTGCCACTTCTCTATTCTCAACTTTCGTATGCCGATGTCAAAAAAAAACCATTCAAATCATGACCTTGAAGTTAACGTTGTAAGTTTGAACCGTTCTGGACGGATCCGGGACACGGCATACTAATTCAATTTAAATGTTGAAGTTTATTTCGTTAGTTAATTCACAAGTAAGTTCAAAAAGCATAGGTACGGTTTTATTAAGATACTCTGTTTAGGGTTCCGCAGGTACCTACTTTTACAATTTTCGGGCAATTTAAGAAAAGATAAACCAACGTCCTTTTGGGTACTTAAACAACTATGAACCGAGCAGCTGTGGCGGTTTGTTGTTTTCATCATGTTTTTAAAAATTCTCGTATAAAATAAGACGTAATTAGGTGCGCGTGGTTCGTCGCGTTCAAGTCGGCGGCGGCGGCAGGTCACAACACGACGCACGTGTGCTCGCTCGCGCGGTGCCGGCCTTCGACTCGACTGCCCCGGGGGTCTCGCGAGCGCTAGGTTTCTAACGCGCCACGCCCCGCCCACTGCAAGCCCCCTGCCTAGTCCATATACAGGGTTTTTTTAACCGTCTTAGAGCCGAAGCCCAGTTAACTTATACATTGCAAAGAACTTAAAAAAGGTTTTTTTATGAATATTGAGGTGTTTATGTATTAATATAATTTTAACCATACAGCCGAGTGACCGCAGCGCAGTGAACGCTAGCCGCCATCTTTTGTAGATAGGTACGAACTCTAGCCGGGTGAATGATCTTCGCACCGCGCGCCATACAATATTTTTCAAGCTCAAACTCTAAAAGCTTCCAATCCAAAAACGAAAGGCAAGTTATTTAACACATGTATCCTGCCCGTGCTAATGTATGGAAGCCAAATCTGGGCCTTGCACAAAGCAAATGTTTCCAAATTAAACGTCACTCAACATGCCATGGAAAGGAGTATGCTAGGTGTCCGAAAGAGTGACCGAATGAGAAACTCCGAGATAAGCCATATAAGACCACAGTACAGGATGTCTCAACCAAAATAAAAAGGCTCAAATGGCCAGTGGTCTGGCCATATAATTCGAGGTGCTAACAAATGGAGCAAGCAAATCACCCAATGGCACCCTAGAGAGGGCAAACGAAAGAAAGGGAGACCTCGAAAGAGATGGGATGATGATATCAGGCAGGTGGCAGGATGCACCTGGAGCAGAGTTGCACAAGACCGGCTAGAATGGAGAAGGTTGGAGGAGGCCTTTGTCGAAGGGCAGGCGGACACAAAATTTAAAATGTGTGAAATAGCGGATAGGTGATTTGTTAAAATAGTGATAAATTAGTTATTAGTACCTATACATTTGTAACTATTACCAACTATTACTTAGTGTCTAAAAATAAAGGCTATTTTTTTACTTAAAGCTTAACTAATACATTTTTTAATGATTAGTACGTTTTGGATACTGAAGTGGGTTTCCGCTCTAAGACGGTCAAAAAACATTTTGTATGTATGGTTGAAATTATTTAATGTGGCCAGCTTTTTATAAATCTTGTAATAACAATATTCTGGTTTGGGCGGCAGAGTCTCTTTTTGAATGTACTACTTTAATGCAATTCTACCAACTCAAATAATCTCAAGTATATGACTGTGTCCCTTTTATAGAACGAGAAAGACTTCACGAAGAAGTGACCGGTCTCCGTCGCCGCAACGCGGCACTTCGCCGCCTCATGCGCGGCGCGTTACCCGAACTGCCGCAGGTGCAGCCGAAGTACATGGGCCCGTACCCGCAAGCGTTCACGGGCACCTACCCTGACGAAGCACCCTCAGCTTTTGAGAGACTACCGGCAATATGAAGCAATTAGTGGTTCTAGGCTACCGGGTTAGGGCGATATTGATGCAATTATGATGATGAATTTAAAACGACTTTGACGTACGCGGAATGCGAATGAAATAAACCATTAAACTTGTAAAAACATATACTAAACATAGTTACGTATTCAAGGATGTTTGATATGATGATACCATGCAATGTTTATTTCAATTCAGTAAACTTTAAAACGTTGCTGGGCAAAGGCGAAGTTACTAAAGGAGGATAACTTGGGTTGGTCTCAGACGGTCCTGAACGCAATTTGCCTAGTTGGAGTTTTGCCCACATAGCAGTTTGACCACCGAGCATTATGCCTAAAATGCAAAATGCCTACATCACATTTTCGTCGTTTTGAGGTTTCGTTAGCGATTTCTGGTCTGTTTGCCCTTCGGGCATCTGAAGAAACCTAACGAACCTAACCTAAAATGTGATGTAGGCATTTTGCGTTTTAGGCATAATGCTCGGTGGTCAAACTGCAATGTGGGCAAAACTCCAACGAGGTAAATTGCGTTAGGGACCGTCTGAGACCAACGCCATAACTTTGCCCTTGCCTAGGGCCGTTTAACGTGCGTATTACTGTCATAAATTAGTGAAATATTAATTTTCTGCAGTCATTTATTTTTCAAATCGTGTGATATTACGCTGTATAAAGTAATCATTTTGTAATATGTCTTATCTATTTCAAATGCCGATCCAACGAGGGCCAAAGGGCCATTTTATATCATCATTCTTAATTTAATTAAATTTAATATAAAGAGTATTTATTTGATGACAATCGTGTTTTATTTATTACTTATATAACCATAGGTACCGGACGGTACATTTCGTAGGTACTTCTTGTCCAAATACTGGAGCTAGAAGATACCTACTACGTATACGAGGAGAGCCTACTGAATCAGTAGTACTTACTGATGTAGTATGTGTGTAGTATCTATAGTGTCTGAGGCCGAAAACGCGAGCCGAAAGCACCCGAAAGGAACCCGCTTTGTCTTAGTGTGTCCCTTTCTAGTACTTATCTATAGGTAGGTAGTTATAATAGCATATTATGTATTCTATGTATATTTTTGGGAGCGTCCTTGAAAAGAAAAAAATAAACCCTTATAGGATCACTTGTTGCCTGTCTGTCCGTTTGCCAAGACCCTTTTTCTCAGGAGCGCCCTCCACGCGTTCCTGAGAAAAAGGGTCTTGGCAAACGGCGTATCGAGCAGAAATTAAAATCACATGTTACTCAAGTCTGCAGACCCTTGGAACTGCGAAAAAATGTAGATGAGAGTAGATTAACCGTTAATAATCTCGGGCTTCCTAAAGTGGGTTCCGCGGAACCTATACTTCGTTTTTTTTCAGATTAGAAAAGTCGTGCGATTGTCGTCGTGCGATTTTTGGGAAAACGATTTTAAAATTTTGCATCGGATCGGCTTAAGCGTATCACTAATAGTGGATAAAAGTAGTTTCATTTATATTTTGCCCGGATATGGCTGAAAAAAATACAGCTAAAGTGTCGAAATCGACCGTTATTTTTCTAATCTGAAAAAAAACGAGGTATAGGGGTTCCGTTGACAAGTTTTTTTTTATTTTTGACTGTGTAATAATAGGTACTTCAGTTAATTACAAATATTATATAGAAATAGCGCTAAATACGTGAAGAGAAGAACTCATTAAAAATGTTATGTTAGTAGATAGTAATTGGTGTTTAGAAGAGAATATCCCGAAGTAGCCATAAAGGCTATATAGGTGTATGAGTACCTAAGTCTTGCAATATTTGAATAATGAAAGATTTGGTTCTTATTTCAAATCCAGTCTTTGATTTATAGTCATTTGATATGGGGTTCCATAAAATAAAAGGTAATTGGTGGGTGTACGGTTACGTAGCTTAAAAGTTTAGGAACCCTTGGAATTAACACATTAACATATCTACATATAATTCATATGAAAAGAAACGGTAATCAATAGTTGTGAGAGGAGGATACAAATTGATTCGTGTGAATATTTTTAAGTCCGTCAAGTGGTCAGTTTTTTTTTTTTTGAGAGGACTATCTGTAAGCCGGACCAACGCAGGACCCTTTAGCTCAGTGCGGGAAGCGGGCTCAGTGCGGGAAGCGTTCTCAGTGCGGGAAGCGCTCAAGTGGTCAGATGATTGGGTGAACAATTTATTGGTTTTTGAACGTGCCCCAGTTTGGTTTGCCCTCGGAACGTCAGGTCAGCGTCACTTCACTTCACTGCGTCAGTGTCATTGTCAAAAGTCAGAAAGTCAAGTCACAATCATTTTGTGGGTTGTGAGTTGGTTTGGTTCGATAAGTCCGTACATATTGGTTTTAAATCTTAGATCGAGTATCTATCTATTAGACAGTAAATAATTAAGATGTGGTGTCAACGGTTGTTTCATTTGCTTGGGGCCTTACAGTTCGCCTACGGGTGCTATTACGATCATACATACGTAAGAATTCCAGGTTTGAATGTTGCGGGATCCTTTGGAGGAAAGTTAAAATTTTTGACTTTCATTGATGCCGTAAGTACTTTTACCTATATGTGCGACATAAATTCGATACCAATTATTCATCAGACTAGTTACTTATTAAACTTGTTGATCGTTACAGATAATTCAAACGCTGTACTTCGCAGTCGCGCTGATGAACGATGTATGGGGCACCAACGAGCCGACGCCATCAACGAAGCCATTGGTTCGCCGCATAAAGGACATTTTGTTCAGTACTTTAGCATTCCCGGTGGCAATGTTTGTTGGCATCTCATTCTGGGGTATCTATGCCATTGACAGGGAGTTGATTCTACCTCAAAGATTAGATGCGATTTTCCCGTCATGGTTGAATCATGTGATGCACTCTAATATAGTGGCTTTTATGCTAATTGAACTTCTTGTGTCATTCAGAATGTATCCCTCTAGAAGGCGAGGCATGTCACTTTTAACCAGTTTTATGCTATGTTATATGGTGTGGGTAAATTTTATCTATTACCATACCCATACTTGGGTGTATCCGGTTTTGGAAGTCCTTAACTGGCCATTGAGGGTTGCATTCTATTTGTTCTGTCTTGGATTTGTATTGACACTGTATCTTGTTGGAGAAAGAATGAATAAAGCTGTATGGTCTAAAGAAATTGAGCAGATGGTTAAGTCTGGAAAGAAGAAAGCAAAATAATGGCAGTATCCAGTACAAAATAGGATTTAGGAGATTGCTTTTGTTTTTGTAATTTATCTTTAGATATATTTAACTAGGTTATTGATAAAAATATTATTAATGGGGGAGGTGAAATGGTTGGTGATACTATTTTACAGCTTGCCGTAATTTTTAGATGGGGTTTATATTGTAAGTCATGAGTTCATAACAAGCTGGTTGTGATCAGTGATAGCGCAATATAAATTATATTACTAATCATTGATATCCTACATTATTTAATTAGCTAATAACTGGGACAAACAGTAAGGTAGGTATAACTAGGGTAACCATGCATTTATCCAGAGACATCAAGATTTTCGGCCTTAAAGTCTTTAACTTCTTCATTAGTCGAATTCCAAATAAAAAGTCTTCTATTTCTTTGAAAACTAGAAAGACATTTAAAAAATACTCATATGCAAGACATAGTCTGACCCAGGAAAACCAAAGCCAAAAATTTTCACAAGATTTCTAGTAAGTAAATTAAAATACATGTACTTTTTTAGTTTAAGTATTAGGTGCAGGTGTGGGAAAGGGTTTTTATTTATTGACAGTTTATTCAATACAGAGGGGCTACCGCAAAGTGAAAACGAACTTCGTTTGAGTATCTCCGTCTCCGAGAGAGGGAGATACACGAACGAAATTCGTTTTCGTTTCGCGGTAGGGCCTCAGGATCTGACATTCCATTTTCGAAGCATTTCAAATGTGTAGTTATATGTGGTACCAGTGTAATTGGTATAATATAAATTAATAAAATATGATTTCATGGCCATAAACTTTTATTTAGGTTAAAATCCAAGTTTTAACTACATTGTTCATCATAAGAAGGGTTTTGAGTCTCACCATGGAGTAGGTAGGTACCTAATTTTATCAAACATGAGTATTTAAAAAATCTTTTGTCACACTGTCCAGTCAATCCCTAAAAATCATTTGGGCGTTATAGGGCATTGCATCGCCAGTTGTGAAACTTTGTTCACACCCAGATTTGCTTCCTTGTTAATATAACAAAATTGTGAAACAAAGTAAGTCTAGTTCTAAGTTTCCTTTTTATTTACCTACATAAGTACTACGTCAACCAAATACGTAAATTTGGCCTTTCTTTGATGAATACCCTGTATTGATCACCTGACAACTATTCTGACCTAGGTTACCAAGACAGTTCCCGTATCATGGTCGGCCTTATCACGCGATAAGTGACAAGATAGGAGTGTCTACTCGTTCTATCGAACTGTTTAAGGCACTGACAAATGCTCTATCCTGTCACTTACCATGTGATAAGGCCGACCATGATAAGAGGTCAGGTAACACTTGAATAGGGTGATGACTGGATTCATGGTTCCTACCACTCATATGAGACTGGTAATTTGTTATTGTTCGTTCATTATACTTACTTAATTAAACTTCAATTGGTCTAGTTACTTAATTATTTTTAACAAGCTTCGCATGCAAGCAAAAATTACGTTAAAACACGTGCCGAAATCTGAAACTACTTTTCGTGTAAGAGTACAATGGCAGTGGCACGTGGTAGCGCGGGCATTAATAATTATTATTAATTGGGGAATCTGTTCTTTTCGAGAATTGTGAGAACCTGTCTCAGCACAGTTAGCACAAGACGGCGCGCGAGCTCTCCCGAGCCGTTTCGCACTATCCGTCTTTCTCTTATTACTTATTAGACAATTTAGAAAGAGACGGATAGTGCGAGACAGCTTTGCATTTCGTCGAGTGCCAGCGTTGTCAGGCATTTCTACTTATTAAGATAATAGGCATGACGACTCATGTTCAAATTGATAACGTAGTGATGCTAAATGTATAGTAAACCATCGAATTATCGTAATGAAGTATACATTATAAAATATGATTAAAATCGTAAAAAGATATGAACCTTGAAAGTTAAGAAAAAATATGCATTTATTTTATTGTCCAAGAGTAAATTTAAAGTTACCAATAGGATCCTTGCACTTTTATAGAAACAAAATTGTACGACAACTATGTACTTAAACGCACGCAGTATTTCGCGACCGAAACAACAATTTACCTGATTTTCCATACTACGATACTTTGTACTAACAATATTGTGACGTCACAATTAGCTGTCTATTAGTATGGAGCGTTTTTCGCTACCGCCAGCGAGGTAAATCTTTGTCTCATTTTTTTGGGTACTTATGTTCTTTAATTGTAGTTACTCCCATACAAACATTTGTTCCTCTCCAAAAACTGGTTCGAATGACATCATAAAAAAATCTTAGTCGTCATTCCTATTATAGATAAGGTGGTAATCTACCGCCTACTGATAGATACTTGTATCCATTCGTACTTATATTATTAAAGAGTACCTACCTTGTAATGAAGTGTTCATATTGCTTATCGGCGATAGAATAAGTCTATCACTTGCTTTAAATTTGTTAAATAAAGCAATACTGTTTTTAATCATGGTGTTTTCATTTTTGAATATTACCTTTTTATAGGTAACAGATTCGGCGACTAAGTTGCTGCTGTTAGGATGCTAAACACGGAATAAAGAACCATGGTTCTTTATTCCGTGATGCTAAAGGTATGTATGTACAATATTGAAAAAAAAAACAGTCAAGTGCGAGTCTAACTCGCGCACCGAGGGTTCCATATAAAAATAACAAGGCATATAAGAAGTTACTGTCATGGGAACCCACAGCGCGATATGTCGGTGAAATTTGTACCTACTCACTTGCGTGACCCCGGAACTGCGATAGTCCTCAATCACATGAAGGCATTTCCTGAATCAAGTAAGTACCTATAACTAGAAAGAATAAAGACAGGTGATTAAAATACAAGCGTAGTCAAGAAATTATTTTTGACGATTGAAAGAAAAATAACCTAGGTAGAGATACCGTTGTATTTATAATACTTATGTTAATCTTAACTGTAATTATTTAAAAATGTGGATGACATCAAAATGTCCAACAGAAGCTCTCATTTGAAATCTCATTTGGCCTAATGACTATAGACGTTGAATTTCATTTTAAGTTCCGTCATTTTTCATAGAAAATAAAATACTAAGAGCATAATTTTCCATACACGGGTATCAGCTCACTCCTACAATTATTCCAAACTAGCCTCCACCCGCGACTTTGTCTGCGGAGTTACGGGACAAAAACTATCCAGTATTATAATTCAGGTCGGCTATCACAAGATATATAATATTGACATATAGGATACTAATTGATAACATAAGTAGTTCATGAGATGTTTAGCGTTAGTGTCAGACAGATGGACAGACACAATAACGGCTCCTTTTTATCTTTTCACTGACGTGAAATACTTAACTTACTAACCAGCCTTTTGGAGGGAAACTGTTTAAAAATAATAAAACAGAGTTCGTTTTCAAAAGCCTCCTTTAATAAAGAAAAATACTAAAATCTGTTAACCGCAAAAATTAAAATTACATTGCACTTTAAAAAAAACACTACTTACAATTATAACAATATACTAGGTAAGTATGCTATAAAGATAGTAACGCATATGGTAACTTATTATCACTAAGATACGACTAGAATTAAATATTTTAAACACAAATGGAAATAATTAATACGAATATGAGAAATTATTCTTACTTAAGTACATAAAAATACAATTTTCTTCATTGTGTTATATTATCAAAATGTTAACTATCTACTGTTTTCGTATTATAAAACACAAACACAGCTTTTTATATTTGTTCTATTCGGTTGTAACTTGTTTTACTGATAATTGTTCCATCGCATGTATGCATGTGTTTCGCAGAAATTTCATTTTATCGAAAATCATTTTTTTAGGAAAGTTATATAACAAACCTAACCTAACCTAAAGGGTTCTACAGATTGACTTCTTGGCTGTGCCGAAAAAGTTAACGGTTTCCGAGTACCATAAATTCGATGAAACGAAAATTCGGCGAAACCAGGCGTTCGGTGAAATAAGGAGACACTATTTTATTCAAAGCTTCATTTTATTAGGGTAATTCCGGGGTAGATGGCCATAAGGGGCCCATCGAAATATTTCATGGAAGCAGTGACTTGATTTCGCGACTTTTTGTTTATTTAGCTTCGCTTTGTGCCTAAGAGCACGGGTGCAATTAATAATTAGGCGAAAATAAAACACAAAGTAAGTAAAATCGTCTTTGATTATTTAGACTAGTGTCAATATTTTTGGAGAGGTCATGGTTTACCAGGTGATGATGTTAGTTTCTCAAAATAATGCTGTTTTCGTGTATTTGTTGCAAAGTATATGAGTGTCTCATTGTTCTAAGGTCAGACTTTGGCAAGTCATGTCATGACTTGTTTTTAAATTAGGTGTGGTCATCTCTCCCGCAAGGAAAGGAGAGATGGCCACTGGCTAGTTTTAGTCGGTATGCCATATGATATGATGCTGAATGTGTGTCAAAGAATAGTATATAAAACAATCCAGGAAACCTAAGCAGGAAAAAATATCCAAAACTGCCAGCTCGGTTTGTAAACGAAAGAAACTGCCACGGCTGTGAGGATGAAGGAGGAAGGAGGAAGTTATTTTCTTCGAAGACTGGTTTCAGTGTGGTTTTGGCTACATAAGAATTGCACCGAGTTCGAGGACACGTGCTTAAGAAAAAAAAATACGAAAAACATACTAACTGAGAGAGTTAAGTTATGGCTATCTTTCTTGTAAAGGTATGGTCATCACACCTTGGAAGAGATGGCCAATCGTGTCTTTTTTCAAAGGGTTTTTTTTCGATGTAATTTATATAGATATTATACTTTTTTGTTTAATAATCCAAAGTTAATTAACCAAAGTTTAATAAAAAATAAAATATGTATTCGTGATATGTAAGCATTTATTTTAACAGTGTTCCAAAAAAACTATGGCCAACTACCCCGGACTTACCCGAGATTATATACGGCTCCTTTAGTAAAATGGGTGAGTATAAACACGGT
Organism: Epinotia demarniana; assembly: GCA_945867215.1. Taxonomy (NCBI): domain Eukaryota; kingdom Metazoa; phylum Arthropoda; class Insecta; order Lepidoptera; family Tortricidae; genus Epinotia; species Epinotia demarniana. Next base: position 13,084,653 of record OX244275.1, read on the forward strand.
CACGATTCCATTTTTTCCGTTGCATTGTGATCACTCTTATACTAAGCCATCTCATAAGTGAGCTTTTATATTATAAGTCATTATTTTGATGCATTATTTTTCTATTCACGGTAACTACGACAAATGTTATGGTTTGATATATGTTTGTGCAAGTTCCTACGTCAAATGTACTTCATAAGTAAAATGTTAACTATATAAATTACATCATATTTATAAGATAACAGCCTATTAGCTGATATGATCGAGTTTATGTCGAGCGTAGAGCATTTGACCCCTCGCACTGAAATGAAGGACATTGCTCTACGCCCGACAAACACGATTACCAGCACGTCTATCATGGGACGGCCGCGACATATTCTCGATTTTTCTTGCACACCTCTTGTTGTAAGTGTTCTAATAAGAGAGAGGCGGATAGTGCGAGAAAAATCGAGAGAGCTCGCACGCCATCGCGTGATAGCCGTGCAGTATTCATAGCCGTATTAGAGTAGGTACACACTTCTCGGTATTCTTATTTATATACATACATGGTTGTCAATTTATATACCTAATTATTTATTCTACAGTAGTAGCCGCTTGCTATCACAGCAACTTAAGAAATGCCCTGTATTATTTGTTAACAGAATGTACAGTGTCATAGAATCTTGGTTTCGTGGCACTAAAGAGTTTGGTGCGTGACACAACGGCTTCTATCCATATAAGTATACTGAAATGTGACCTTAAATGGCAGAATAGTGTTATAATACAATACGCGGCTTGGCTAGAAAACTTATGTCACGTTTTACCGTTATTGGATTTTATTAGCCCAAAACGATTGCGATTTCATCCCCGCCAATAATTAATTTCAGCAAAAAATAAAAGTACTAAAAGTAAAATCAAGTAAAGTAAGTATCAAAAGTAAAATCAGATAGTGTAACACTATATCTAAAAAAATACTTGGCATAATTGATTATGTATATACATTTAAGACTGAAATACTGGGCATGCGTGTTGCGTGCTGGGCACACTGTAAGATTATTTGAACTATTTATTTCTTTATTTATCGTAATCAGTATTTAGAACCGTGAGATCTTGGAAAAGACAGTACGGTTGCAATTTGCATATTCAGAAATGCATTTTATCTAACGAAAATCCACTATGTGTTCCTATTTCTAGTGGGTAGAAAGAAGAGATCATGTGACTACTTCAGTATGGAATGTCTTGTACTCGTAAATGTACACTCCCATCATTAGTTTATACAATTTTTAAGAATTTATTTTCTCTACAATTTACGTAGGTAATAAGTAGATCCCACGATCTTCCGAGATAAACTTTAAGGCAGCATTTGTCATAGACAAAATAAATGTTTGGACATATTATAGGGGTCATATTTTATGGGGTCAAAAACGCCAAGTCGTCATTCCTGCGGTCAATCGGCTCACGTGCAATATGAAATGCTTTTATATCACAAAATTATACAATAGGAGACGCCGTTTATGCGGATTAAGAGTCTAATCAAGAATTTGCTTAACAGTCCTTAACTTTGGCAATTTCTATAGAAAAGACGCGAACCTAAATATCTATACATATATATGACTCATAGATGTTACTATTAAGTATTCATTAGGATTACCGTTATTAAATTGGATTTGTAAGCGATATAAAGTAAGAACACATATACTTAGTCAATATTTCAAGTCGTAATTTACATCTCCTGTAGGATAAATTCATTATAAATATCCTTACACTATATAATTCTATGTTTTAAGTACATGATCCATGTGAATATGATGTATAAACAATTAAACGTCATATATTAATAAAAACAAGAAAAGTAAAGAAGGCTTTAAAATAATGTAAATAAACATTTGTTTACATAGATAAGTACTGGAATTGTAATGTATAAATACTCGTATTCATTAATTTATTTTTCTCAAACATGCAATGAAATGTCGTCGTTACGCGCGTCATAAGGTCATAACAGGCTTCGAAGTATCACATTTCGGGCGGAACAATTCGAGAGAACTGTAAAGTAATTCCATACAAAATTCAAGGCCTAGGCCGGGAAGTATTTTTTTTTAATTTTAACCAAATATGGCGTCCACGTCTGTGTTCATGAACAGGCTAAACAGCTAAATTATATTTTTTTAATTTTCTAGTGGCTGAATGGTTATTGGACCAAAATGTATCCGCGGTAATGCCTGTTACACACGAACTGATTTAAAAGTAGTAATCTGTATGATTCAATGTGTTGATGAATAAATTTAAAATATTGTCTATTTGAAAGTCACCAAAGACCATAGACAATATTTCAAATCCTCTGCATTTATTTTATTTATATTCTCTGCATTTATTTAAATTATTATAGAAATTAAGATTCTCATTATCAGTTTGTGTATAATGGCCCTAATAGGGTCTATTCGAACACTACACACGCGTAATACGGACGACTTCCGTAAAAGAAATATTATGGCGGGATTGGAGGGAAAATGAAGTCTTTTCTTTTGTCGTGTAGCTGGATTTTATATTTGTGGTTGATATTTATAAATAAAATTTTGAGTTCCGATGATAACAGCGACGAAGAAACTAATTGTACTCCGCCGGAATTAAGGGCAGAGGCAGGATTAGCCATGAATAACTTGTTGCCGCCAAAATCGAAGGACAAGTCCATAAAATACAGGATGGTTTTTTGAGTGGTGATATTTCTTATTTCATTGCATATGTTTGAGAAAAGCACTATACATGCCTAGCCGTGAAAAGGGCTTGCCGGGGTCGTATCACTATCCGGCCTCATTACGGTCGGCCGTCTATACCTACTCACCCGGCAAGCCCTTCTTTCCCGGCAGCTGCAGTAATGTACTATTTCTAGTCCTGTATTATATTATATATGTAAAGATAGGCAGTAGTGTCACTTTTGTAGTAAGTAAAAGGGGGTTCGATCGCCATACAAAACGTCCCTCGACATTCGCAGGCCTACGACGTGATATTTTAAGAATCCCATGTACCAATCTTTCACAAATCGACCTCCCATTTGCGCGAAATTCCCCATTTCTTAGAATAAACTTGTATAAAGCAGAATAAATTGAGAATAATCGTTTTCGCAAAGTATCACGTGACAAACGAATTTCTCAAATTATTCCAGTTTATACAAATTTATTCTAGGAAAGGGGGAATTTCGCGCAAATGGGAAGCCAATTTATGAAAGATTGTTACATAAGTTTCTTCAAATATCACGCCGTTAGCCTGCGAATGTCAAAAGACGCTTTGTATGGCGATCGAACCCCCTTAAGCAGCGAACGAAAAAAACATAGAATTCTAAGTAGCGCCGCAAAATGGCCCCACAGAATGGGTGCCATTGCCATTAGGCGGGGGTGGGGCGGGGTGTCAAAACGATGCCAGGCAGCCGTTTAGTTCTAAAATGCGCATACCGGGTACGTGTTTGGGTGGAAATTTGTAAGGAGCTCGCATTCTATGTTTTTTTTTATTATGAACAGAGATGGCAATTAGAACCCTGTTGCGCAGTTGCGTGTCTCCGCCACCTTAAACTCATAAACAAATGTTGCCAGCTTATGTACTAAGTACTGAAAGTGTACGACATATTCCTGCCTAGCTAAACCGCATTCCAATTGTAAAGTTTTGCTTATTTAGATCATAAAGCGTTTTACAAATATTACAATACTAATGCTTTTGCGTTTCATAATGATTTTCCTTGAAATCGCGTCACGCTGACCATTACGCACGATTTTTCTAATCTTATAAGGAGGGAGCATGTATAATCATCCCATACTAGCAAGTATGTAAGTACCAGAGGGACTAATGTTTTAGGTCCGACATTTATGTTTCCAGGTTAGCTAGGCTAGTGTATCCATTGCTATCATTATTTCTAAGCTATTATTCATATAAAATTAGCTATGGTTCAAAGAATATGGTTTTAATAATAAACTGTAATAAGTTAAACTTTTTGATTACTGATGCAAAAGGTAGTCAGGGTCAGGTCAGGTCAGTCAATATATGTACAAGGGCATTTTTTTAAATTCGTGTTTTGTTAGCGTGAGGCTTAGAGCAATAAACCAACAGGAGCGGCCATGAGTCATTTTCTATACATAAAAAGTCTGCCGATTTTTGCGGGGGAGGGGAACGTCAAATGTATGCGTAACGTGAAAATAGCTACGTCAGATAAACGTCAGTCCATACAATGTGTATGACCACTGGTCATATACTTTTGGCAGAGGGGAACGCCCGTCAATAGCCGCTCCGGTTGGCTTAATGCTCTAAGGCGTGGGGCGTTAAATAAAAATTAACTCGGTGTCAATTTTGTGACGATAATTAAGCATACAATAATGTGAAAATATGCATATAACTTCTAAATTGAAAAGAAAAAGTGTCATTTTATACAAGCTGAATACTTATCGTCGTCACTAAACTGACACTGACTTAATTTTTATTTAAAATCTCACGCTAATTGGGTACACGGATTTATTAAAATGCCCATAAATATGAGTACAGGACTCTATTATGAAAGTCATAAAAGCGTGTACATATATTCATGTCCTACCCCTGACTCTACAGTTTTCGTCGTCTTATCCACAAGACATACGAGACAAGGTCACACATAAAATATGCACGAACAATCACAATACATTTTTATGACATTTTACATCACTTACTATATGGCTTGACGATTAGATATCGAACAAAATTGTCTATGCGATTGTCTAGTAAAAATACTTAATTCTAGCTAAGTAGTTACATGTTTGTTAAGTTTTCACGATGACGAGGGACCTGGGTAACTTGATCTTTTTTATTTTCTAGTCTTCTCATATTTCTCTTTTCATAATATTTGCAAAGTTTGATCTTTGATCTGGGGTTCGCAATGTAAATCCGCTGCACAGTTCGACTGACGACGGCGCCATTGAAGCTGCGGCAAATGTAACGGTGCTTTTGCAGAGAGCTAAAGCTTGGATAAGCTGAGCTTCGTTTTCATACAAAACAAAAGCAAATTGTATGGAAATGTAACTCAGTTTAAATATGGTAGGAAAACAATCTAACGTTGTAGCTTGTTCGGTATCGCACACGACGGTGTAGGTTTCAATCACCAGACAAACTTTGAAGACGCAATCAAATATTGAGGCCAGCGTAGCCGAAACATTAAGATACTTTAGAAAGTTCATTTTCATAGTAAACCAATTAATGGCTAGTGTCTTGTAAACGTACTCTTTTAAAAACCCTCGTATTATTTGAGAATTAACCTCTTAATTCTAGGGCAATACGGCAATTATTTGTTCCTGAGTCATGGATGTTTTCTATGTATTTAAGTATTTATTTATCTATATAAGTACGTTTATCGTCGTCTAGTACCCATAGTACAAGCTTTGCTTAGTTTGGGACTAGGTCGATTTGTGTAAGATTGTCCGCTAATATTTATTTATTATTTATTTTTCCATTTGTACCCAGTAAACAGATAGTAATGGGTTATAATTATAATATACTAATAGAGCGCCGTCAAAGAATAATACTAATATATAATTCTTGATCATATGATTGTTTATCTGATTTAATCGATACATGATTGCCAAAAATTTCCTCGATGCAAAAAAAACCAAAGTTGGGTCTTTATTAATCTTTTTTTACTCAGCCTACTCAAACAATACAATATTTTACGACATGAATCAAGTTAATACTGTAGTATTTTAACTCATCTAAAATATCACTTAATGAAATATATATAAAACTTCAGTAACTTAGGTATTCATCGAAATTTGTCAAAAAAAAGCCATTCCCGAAGAGTTGCATCTCTTTTTCTCGGAAGGCATACACTCTCTGTCAAGGGGGCGTGGTCGACTCGAACCAAGGCATCCCCTTAAACTAAAGTTTCGACATTCATGGACTGACATTGACACGGCGCTCCATTCGACTTGACTTTACTCTTACTTAGAGTGGGTTGCACCAAACCGTCTGTAATCGTAAGCACCGTTCGTTAAAATCTGAATGTACGGAATTTTGATAAGTAACGTTGATCAGTCTGTAATTGTATGTTGGTGCACCCCTTAGTCTTAAGGCGGAATTTCCACCGGTGTGCGGCACTTTGCGGCAGTTCTCAATAAAATAAAAAAAGAAAGTTGTACTGAATATGCTTGTGCCGCACACCTTTACCTCCCTTAGTCTTACCTCGCATCCCTCAAGTATCAGAGTATACAACAGACGCGTGCCCTCGCGCGCGCCACCACGTAGCTTCTGAGCTATGTCTTGACCTTCCTAGTTCCCTTGTAATGGCCGTTCTTCTTGTAGCTGTTAGGCGCCTCGCCGTTCATGAGGCGAGTCGCGAACGATGTGGTTTTGCTCTTGCTTTCGAACAGCACGTCCGACTCCGTTTCCGATTCGGTGAGGTCTTTCGCTGTGACTGTGAAAAGAGATGAGTTCAGCGATCTTTCGGTGATAGTGGTGGATTTAGCACGTAATTGTAGTAATGATACGTGCTTATAATGCACTGAGTAGGGAGTAGGTAATGGAATATCACGTTAATTGGGTCTATCGACTTTTTCTTGTTTTTTTTTCTGTCCCGGTAAGCTTTAAAACTAAAACTATAAATTGGACACCTATCATGCTAAGGAGTTGCGTCTGGGTTGGTGGTGGGATGGGTGTATGAATAAACAAAAACACGTGTTTAGTCGCTTTAAACACCTTAGAATAATAGTTTTAAAGAGTAACCCAGGCCAGGAGACGTAACCATGGCAACAGGCAACAAAAAATAGTTGATTGTAGCTGCTGCTGTAAGTGTAATCCAGCGAACGAAAAAAACCATAAAAGTCTAAGTAGCGCCGCAAAATTGCCCCACAGAATGATGCCATTGCCATTAAACGGAGATGGGGGTGGGGTGTCAAAACGATGCCAGATGCGCATACCGGGTTTAAGGCACGTGTTTGGGTAGAAATTTCAAAAAATATGCCCAGTGACGTGAATCCCATTCAGATATCTCAAAGAATTACGAAGCTACAACCGTTTTAATATTGCTTGTTACAGAGAGAAAACGCAAACAGTGTATGACGTCACAATCGGCGAGGCTTACAGGGCTTGTCCTCGTGGTCGGCGACGGGCAGCAGCCGGTACTTGGGGCGGCGCGCGGGCTTGCGCGGCGCGCACAGCCGCCCGCACGCGCGCGCCGCGCCCCAGCAGCCGCCGCCCAGCGCGCACAGCAGCGCCACGCCGCCCAGGCTCGCGTACACCACCGACCAGTCTGTAACACAACACACATCACGACATTATATACAACGCCTTCATAGGACAAGCACCGAGACTTATCACAAATAGGTATGTGACGACGCGGCGCGGGAGAGTACACATACTGACCGCAGTCGGGCATGTGGTGCGGCTGCACCGCGGCCAACAGGCTCTGCATCCAGAAGGCGTCGCAGCGGCACGTGCGCGTCGCGTCGTCGCACACGCCGCGCCCCGAGCACGTGCTGAGGCAGCGCGTCGTGCGCACGCGCGCGCCCGCCGAGGCGCGGGAGAGTACACATACTGACCGCAGTCGGGCATGTGGTGCGGCTGCACCGCGGCCAACAGGCTCTGCATCCAGAAGGCGTCGCAGCGGCACGTGCGCGTCGCGTCGTCGCACACGCCGCGCCCCGAGCACGTGCTGAGGCAGCGCGTCGTGCGCACGCGCGCGCCCGCCGAGGCGCGGGAGAGTACACATACTGACCGCAGTCGGGCATGTGGTGCGGCTGCACCGCGGCCAACAGGCTCTGCATCCAGAAGGCGTCGCAGCGGCACGTGCGCGTCGCGTCGTCGCACACGCCGCGCCCCGAGCACGTGCTGAGGCAGCGCGTCGTGCGCACGCGCGCGCCCGCCGAGGCGCGGGAGAGTACACATACTGACCGCAGTCGGGCATGTGGTGCGGCTGCACCGCGGCCAACAGGCTCTGCATCCAGAAGGCGTCGCAGCGGCACGTGCGCGTCGCGTCGTCGCACACGCCGCGCCCCGAGCACGTGCTGAGGCAGCGCGTCGTGCGCACGCGCGCGCCCGCCGAGGCGCGGGAGAGTACACATACTGACCGCAGTCGGGCATGTGGTGCGGCTGCACCGCGGCCAACAGGCTCTGCATCCAGAAGGCGTCGCAGCGGCACGTGCGCGTCGCGTCGTCGCACACGCCGCGCCCCGAGCACGTGCTGAGGCAGCGCGTCGTGCGCACGCGCGCGCCCGCCGAGGCGCGGGAGAGTACACATACTGACCGCAGTCGGGCATGTGGTGCGGCTGCACCGCGGCCAACAGGCTCTGCATCCAGAAGGCGTCGCAGCGGCACGTGCGCGTCGCGTCGTCGCACACGCCGCGCCCCGAGCACGTGCTGAGGCAGCGCGTCGTGCGCACGCGCGCGCCCGCCGAGGCGCGGGAGAGTACACATACTGACCGCAGTCGGGCATGTGGTGCGGCTGCACCGCGGCCAACAGGCTCTGCATCCAGAAGGCGTCGCAGCGGCACGTGCGCGTCGCGTCGTCGCACACGCCGCGCCCCGAGCACGTGCTGAGGCAGCGCGTCGTGCGCACGCGCGCGCCCGCCGAGGCGCGGGAGAGTACACATACTGACCGCAGTCGGGCATGTGGTGCGGCTGCACCGCGGCCAACAGGCTCTGCATCCAGAAGGCGTCGCAGCGGCACGTGCGCGTCGCGTCGTCGCACACGCCGCGCCCCGAGCACGTGCTGAGGCAGCGCGTCGTGCGCACGCGCGCGCCCGCCGAGGCGCGGGAGAGTACACATACTGACCGCAGTCGGGCATGTGGTGCGGCTGCACCGCGGCCAACAGGCTCTGCATCCAGAAGGCGTCGCAGCGGCACGTGCGCGTCGCGTCGTCGCACACGCCGCGCCCCGAGCACGTGCTGAGGCAGCGCGTCGTGCGCACGCGCGCGCCCGCCGAGGCGCGGGAGAGTACACATACTGACCGCAGTCGGGCATGTGGTGCGGCTGCACCGCGGCCAACAGGCTCTGCATCCAGAAGGCGTCGCAGCGGCACGTGCGCGTCGCGTCGTCGCACACGCCGCGCCCCGAGCACGTGCTGAGGCAGCGCGTCGTGCGCACGCGCGCGCCCGCCGAGGCGCGGGAGAGTACACATACTGACCGCAGTCGGGCATGTGGTGCGGCTGCACCGCGGCCAACAGGCTCTGCATCCAGAAGGCGTCGCAGCGGCACGTGCGCGTCGCGTCGTCGCACACGCCGCGCCCCGAGCACGTGCTGAGGCAGCGCGTCGTGCGCACGCGCGCGCCCGCCGAGGCGCGGGAGAGTACACATACTGACCGCAGTCGGGCATGTGGTGCGGCTGCACCGCGGCCAACAGGCTCTGCATCCAGAAGGCGTCGCAGCGGCACGTGCGCGTCGCGTCGTCGCACACGCCGCGCCCCGAGCACGTGCTGAGGCAGCGCGTCGTGCGCACGCGCGCGCCCGCCGAGGCGCGGGAGAGTACACATACTGACCGCAGTCGGGCATGTGGTGCGGCTGCACCGCGGCCAACAGGCTCTGCATCCAGAAGGCGTCGCAGCGGCACGTGCGCGTCGCGTCGTCGCACACGCCGCGCCCCGAGCACGTGCTGAGGCAGCGCGTCGTGCGCACGCGCGCGCCCGCCGAGGCGCGGGAGAGTACACATACTGACCGCAGTCGGGCATGTGGTGCGGCTGCACCGCGGCCAACAGGCTCTGCATCCAGAAGGCGTCGCAGCGGCACGTGCGCGTCGCGTCGTCGCACACGCCGCGCCCCGAGCACGTGCTGAGGCAGCGCGTCGTGCGCACGCGCGCGCCCGCCGAGGCGCGGGAGAGTACACATACTGACCGCAGTCGGGCATGTGGTGCGGCTGCACCGCGGCCAACAGGCTCTGCATCCAGAAGGCGTCGCAGCGGCACGTGCGCGTCGCGTCGTCGCACACGCCGCGCCCCGAGCACGTGCTGAGGCAGCGCGTCGTGCGCACGCGCGCGCCCGCCGAGGCGCGGGAGAGTACACATACTGACCGCAGTCGGGCATGTGGTGCGGCTGCACCGCGGCCAACAGGCTCTGCATCCAGAAGGCGTCGCAGCGGCACGTGCGCGTCGCGTCGTCGCACACGCCGCGCCCCGAGCACGTGCTGAGGCAGCGCGTCGTGCGCACGCGCGCGCCCGCCGAGGCGCGGGAGAGTACACATACTGACCGCAGTCGGGCATGTGGTGCGGCTGCACCGCGGCCAACAGGCTCTGCATCCAGAAGGCGTCGCAGCGGCACGTGCGCGTCGCGTCGTCGCACACGCCGCGCCCCGAGCACGTGCTGAGGCAGCGCGTCGTGCGCACGCGCGCGCCCGCCGAGGCGCGGGAGAGTACACATACTGACCGCAGTCGGGCATGTGGTGCGGCTGCACCGCGGCCAACAGGCTCTGCATCCAGAAGGCGTCGCAGCGGCACGTGCGCGTCGCGTCGTCGCACACGCCGCGCCCCGAGCACGTGCTGAGGCAGCGCGTCGTGCGCACGCGCGCGCCCGCCGAGGCGCGGGAGAGTACACATACTGACCGCAGTCGGGCATGTGGTGCGGCTGCACCGCGGCCAACAGGCTCTGCATCCAGAAGGCGTCGCAGCGGCACGTGCGCGTCGCGTCGTCGCACACGCCGCGCCCCGAGCACGTGCTGAGGCAGCGCGTCGTGCGCACGCGCGCGCCCGCCGAGGCGCGGGAGAGTACACATACTGACCGCAGTCGGGCATGTGGTGCGGCTGCACCGCGGCCAACAGGCTCTGCATCCAGAAGGCGTCGCAGCGGCACGTGCGCGTCGCGTCGTCGCACACGCCGCGCCCCGAGCACGTGCTGAGGCAGCGCGTCGTGCGCACGCGCGCGCCCGCCGAGGCGCGGGAGAGTACACATACTGACCGCAGTCGGGCATGTGGTGCGGCTGCACCGCGGCCAACAGGCTCTGCATCCAGAAGGCGTCGCAGCGGCACGTGCGCGTCGCGTCGTCGCACACGCCGCGCCCCGAGCACGTGCTGAGGCAGCGCGTCGTGCGCACGCGCGCGCCCGCCGAGGCGCGGGAGAGTACACATACTGACCGCAGTCGGGCATGTGGTGCGGCTGCACCGCGGCCAACAGGCTCTGCATCCAGAAGGCGTCGCAGCGGCACGTGCGCGTCGCGTCGTCGCACACGCCGCGCCCCGAGCACGTGCTGAGGCAGCGCGTCGTGCGCACGCGCGCGCCCGCCGAGGCGCGGGAGAGTACACATACTGACCGCAGTCGGGCATGTGGTGCGGCTGCACCGCGGCCAACAGGCTCTGCATCCAGAAGGCGTCGCAGCGGCACGTGCGCGTCGCGTCGTCGCACACGCCGCGCCCCGAGCACGTGCTGAGGCAGCGCGTCGTGCGCACGCGCGCGCCCGCCGAGGCGCGGGAGAGTACACATACTGACCGCAGTCGGGCATGTGGTGCGGCTGCACCGCGGCCAACAGGCTCTGCATCCAGAAGGCGTCGCAGCGGCACGTGCGCGTCGCGTCGTCGCACACGCCGCGCCCCGAGCACGTGCTGAGGCAGCGCGTCGTGCGCACGCGCGCGCCCGCCGAGGCGCCGGCCGCGGCCGACGCGGCGCGGGAGAGGGTCAGCGCGCGGATGCCTTCCATCGCTTGGCCCTGTAGTTGACAGTTCAGATTAGAGCCTGTCCAGATGACACGATTTACGCGCGCTTCAATTTACTATATTGCGTCCAGATACCGCGTTTTACGCGCGTCTCTACAGGGGAGGCATTTACCCAAATAAAATATTCTGTATCGAATTTATCGCGCTCCATTTTGAACCAAATACGTCCCACTCGTCACGGACTCGCGCATACTACTGAACGCTCCAATGGCACCAGAGTATCTCAACTCGCGCGGTACTCGCGTCCGGCGCATTGCACGCGTTTTACGCGCGAGTTTTGAAACGCGCCAGAGCACCTGGGCGGGGTGCTATAGCTCTAGTACCTCAGGTACGCGCGAGTGCCTACGCGCGCTTTAATTTGTTTCGCGTCCAGAGGCCGCGTTTTAGGCGCATTTCTACAGGGGAGGGACTTAGCCAAATAAAATATTCCGTATCGAATTTATCGCCCTCCATTTTGAACATCGCCACGGACTCGTGCATACTACTGAACGCTCTAATGGCGTCAGAGTATCTCGACTCGCGCGGCGCTCGCGCGTAAAACGAACGAGTCGAGAGTGCAGCGCATTGCACGCGTTTTACGCGCGAGTTTTGAAACGCGTGAGAGCATCTGGACGGGGTGCTGTAGCTCTAGAGCCTCGTACTAGTACTAGTACCTCGAGTGCGCGCGAGTGCCCTCACGCGCAAAACGCTTCGTCTGGACAGGCTCTAAGAGGAGAGTTGAACCATCTCACTCATTAGACGCAAAATCGCTGTGTTTTCGTTTGGCTTTTGCTCACTTATTTTTTGCAAATTTATTATGCTACCGGTGAGGATCTGTTATTAGCTCACTGTCACTACTGTTCTAAGCTACTGTGTAGTATTTAAGCTGATGATATTCCTTTATATATAAATAAATTAAAGCGATCCATTTAAGGTAGTTCTACGGGCATACATAACGTCTTTCGATATTCGCAAGCTAACGGTGTGATATTTTAAGAAACTTATGTAACAATCTAAATATATAAAAGAAGAAACTGACTGACATATCAACGCACAGCCCAAACTGCTGGGTCTAGAGATTCCAAATTTGGCACGTAGGTTCCTTATAAGGTGTAGGGGAGCACTAAGACAGGATTTTTCAAAACTCACCCCCTAAGGGGGTAAAACGGGGGTCCAAAGTTTGTATGGGGGAAGCATTATTTTTTGAACTAGAGACTTGAAACTTTGTAGGAAGATTACTTATTAAGGATACAAAAAAGCACTTTCAGCGTTTTACAAAATTCCGACCCTAAGAGGGTTAAATAGGGGTGCAAACATTTTATTCAAAACTACTGGGACTACAAACTTGAAATTGACACCAAACCTTCCTTTTATGACGTAGGCAAGGGATAAGACGGGATTTTTGGAAATTCTATCCCTAAGGGGGTAAACAGGGGTGCAAAGTTTTTATTCAAAACTACTGGCACAACAAACTTGAAATTTACACCAGACCTTCCTTTTATGACGTAGGCTATACCTAAGGGTGTTAAATAGGGGTGCAAAGTTTGTATGGGAGAAACATTATTTTTTGTACTAGAGACTTGAAACTTTGTAGGTATATTACTTATAAAGATACAAAAAAAGTTCTTTCAGCGTTTTAGAAAACTCCACACCTAAGGGGGGTCAAATAGGTGTGCAATGTTTGTATGGGGTAAACATTATTTATTGAACTAGAGACTTGATACTTTTTAGGAAGATTACTTATTAGGATACAAAAAAAACATCTTCGGCGTTTTATAAAATTCCACCCCTAAGGGGATTAAATAGGGGTGCAAATTTTGTATTCAAAACTACTGGGACTAGAAAGTTGAAAATTACACCAGAACTTCTTTTTATGACGTAGGCAGGGGATAGAACAGGATTTTTGGAAATGCTATCCCTAAGGGGGTGAAATGGGGGTCTAAAGTTTGTATGGGGGAAACATTATTTATTGAACTAGAGACTTGAAACTTTGTAGGAAGATTACTTATTAATACCAAAATAGCACATTCGGCGTTTTATAAAATTCTACCCCTAAAGGGGTCAAATAGGGGTGCAAAGTTTGAATTCAAAACTACGGGGTCTAGAAACTTGAAATTTACACCAGATTTTCCTTTTATGACGTAGGCAAGGGATAAGACGGGATTTTTGGAAATTCTATCCCTAAGGGGGTTAAATAGGGGTCCGAAGTTTGTATGGGGGAAGCATTGTTTTTTGGACTAGAGACTTGAAAGTTTGTAGGAACATTACTTATTAAGATACAAAAAAAGTACTTTCAGCGTTTTAAAAATTCCATTCCTAAAGGGGTTAAATAGGGGTGCAAAGTTTGTATTTAAAACTACTGGGACTACAAACTTGAAATTTACACCAGACCTTCCTTTTATGACGTAGGCAAGGGATAAGACGGGATTTTTGGAAATTCTATCCCTAAGGGGGTAAATAGGGGTGCAAAGTTTTTATTCAAAACTACTGGGACTACAAACTTGAAATTTACACCAGACGTTCCTTTTATGACGTAGGCAAGGGATAAGACGGGATTTTTGGAAATGCTTTCCCTAAGGGGGTGAAATGGGGGTCTAAAGTTTGTATGGGGGAAACATTATTTATTGAACTAGAGACTTGAAACTTTGTAGGAAGATTACTTATTAATACCAAAAAAGCACTTTCGGCGTTTTATAAAATTCTACCCCAAAAGGGGTCAAATAGGGGTGCAAAGTTTGAATTCAAAACTACGGGGTCTAGAAACTTGAAATTTACGTTTGTATGGGGAAAAAAGATTAGTTAGACAATTTTATTCGAAACTTCACAGGATAATTCCTAACGATAAATGAGTACCTAAACAAGTGTTTTCGGTTTTTAGAGAATTCAACCCCAAAAAGGTGTGTGTACCCCATGTGGTGACAAAATCTGAAAATCAACATCGGCATCTATTGTTTCTATGGTGTATCGGGTCGCTGATTACGAAAACAACAACTATTTTACATTCCAACGTGGCGTCTAAATATCAATATGGGCGTTGTTATTATGGTTTTTCGGACGTTAATTACGAAAATCGCATAGCTTTTGAAATGTAATGTTGTGGACATGAAAATTCATGAAAGTATTTGTGCCAAATTGCAATTCAATCGGTCCAGTTTTTTCGTAGCAAATCGTTTGTAACAGACGGACTGACAGACATCCACACTTGATCCTATAAATAAGGGTTCTATTTTTGCTTTTGAGGTATGGAACGAGACCCGCGTTATAGATTTTAAAGTTTGTATTTGGTGCCATCTCGATCGTCTTCAATCGGTTGTACGTAGGCGAGTGCGGGCGGCGGGGCGGGACGGGAGGGTAGGAGACATTGGGAAACTGCCTGCATCCGTAATAAGTACATTCAAGGTGCTGCACGAAGATCTGCTTACTTTTTATAAGTTAAGCACTTTGCCTGCCGCAAAATTAAATCAATTTTTTTGGTATTTATGTTCTTTAATGGTAGTTGCTCCCATACAAACTGTTGTTCCCCTCCAAATACTGGTTCGAATGGCATCGAAAAAAAATCTTAGGAAACAAGCCTATAGCGATGTCCAGGCCACAAATTTGACTTGAAATTCGTGGAGATATTTTGGTATTTCACTATTATCATGAACATAAACTAGCTTTTATTCCAGAGGACAGATTCTCATTTAATCATGATTGTAAATTTAATAACAAAAATACGTACATACATACATTCACGCCTTTATTCCCAAAAAGGGTAGGCAGAGCACATGAACTTTATGTTCCAGCGCCACTTTTAGCATAAATGTGGGTATAAAAGATCCACAAAATGTGATATTGCATAGGTTGTTAGTCCATCACCCACAACACACTTCAACCCTGCTCTTCCTCCGTAAGTCGACTTTTACGGCACCCACGGGAAGAAAGGGGGTGGTGAAATTCTAATCCGACACCACACGGGCATAAAAATAATAGTAAATAAAAAAATAATTTTACCATAATGGGTTATGACAAAGGGTTATTCATAGGGGAAGTTAGTAGGAGTAGGCCGTTGCCGGCGTAGCAATTCAACAATTATTGGAAAATTACTCTTACTACGCGGGCGAAGCCGCGGGCAAAAGCTAGTCTTTCATAAGTTGGCTTTCCATTTACGCGAAATTCCCCATTTCCTAGGCTTTTTTTTATACCACGTCGGTGGCAAACAAGCTTACGGACGCTTGCAACTCCAGGGGTGTTACATGCGCGTTGCCGACCCTTTAAGAATTTATACACTCCTTTTTTGAAGAACCCCATACTGCAGTCCCTCGGGAAAACCTCAGCAGGGAGCTCATTCCACAACCGGAGCGTCGGAGGGAGAAAATTTCTCTGAAACCGTACGGTACGCGACCATTTAGGCCAATGCCCTGCCGACGGCGAGCGATGCGGTGGTAAAAAGCAGCCGTAGGCATCATGTCGAACAGTTCTTCGGAGCACAACCCGTTATACAAGCGATAGAACACGCACAAGAGGCGAAGTCTCTCCTTAGACTCAACGGTTCGATATCGCTTGTGAGTTTGGGATCATCTACGATTCGCACAGCGCGTCTTTGAAGCGAGTCAAAAGGCCTAAGCTGGTATCCAGGTGCTCCCGCCCAGAGATGACAGCAATACTCCATGTGGGGACGGACTTGAGACTTATATAGTAAAAGTCTCTGTCCCGGGGAGAAGAAACGCTTTGCTCTGTTCTGAGCTTTTTGGATGCCAGCTTGGCCTTGCCCTCTAAGTGTCTTCGAAACTGGACGTCGCTGGAAATGTCAACACCAAGGATCCCAATACTCTTTGAAATCGAAAGAGGAGTGCCTTCGAACTGTGGGGCTACAGAAAAGGGTGTTTTCTTGGCGGTGAACGCACATACTTGTGTCTTCGTGGGGTTGAATCGGACATAATTATCCCTCCCCCACTCTGACTCTGAATAGAGTGTTCTCTATTTTGGACACGAGTTCTTCGCGACTCTCTACCACTGCAGAACGAGGGATGTTTGTGCCGCCGTTGTAATACGTATCCCCAGTACTGTCGTCCGCATAACAATGAATTCCATCAATGGACAGCATGTCATTGATATGCAACAGAAACAGCGTTGGAGACAGTACGGAGCCTTGTGGTACACCAGCATTTATGTCCATGCTTTCGGAGCAACTGCCGTCTACAACGTCGCGTATGCATCTGCCGGACAGAAAGTTGGCAATCCATTCGCACAAACCCTCGGGAAGTCCGTAAGATGGCAACTTCGATAGAAGACTACGATGCCAGACCCGATCGAACGCCTTGGCTATGTCCAGGCTGACAGCCAGTGCATCACCTTGGCTCTCAATGGCTGAAGCCCATCGGTGAGTGAGATACACTAGAAGGTCACCAGGCGAGCGACCGTGGCGAAATCCATATTGACGGTCGCTGATCAAGTCGTGCTCTTCCAGGTATCTCAGGAGCTTTGTATTGATAACACGCTCCATCACCTTAGAGAGAAGGGAGGTTATAGAAATAGGCCTGTAATTCGATAGGTTTGATCTATCACCCTTTTTCGGTACAGGATGCACCAAGGCGATCTTCCACGAAGACGGAACTTGCTTTTTGTGGTAAGAGAGCGCAAACAGGCGCGTTAGTACGGGACACAACTCTGAAGCACACCGCTTAAGCACCACTGCAGGTATGCCATCTGGTCCGCTCGACTTACGAACATTCAATGACAGCAGCTCCCGCCGGACATCTCTCTGCGTGATATTTATTTCTGACATGAGGTATCCGCAGCTTGGGATAGTACAGTGGTACATGTACATGCTGTACAGTAGTACATGGTACAGTGCCGTCATCAACGTTCAAAGACGAGTTCGAGGCAAAGAGAGCACCCAGAAGATCGGCTTTCTCCTTTGCACTGTGGGCCAGATTACCAGCGGCATTTCGCAGCGGTGGTAAGGACGACTGACAAAAGTTACCCTCGGCAGCTTTGGCGAGCGACCAGAAGGCGCGACTTCCGGAGGGGTAGCCTGCCAGCTTCTCACCAATTCTGCCGACGAAATCTGATTTTGCTCTGGCAATTGCTCTTTTACTGGACCTCGAGACAGCGTTCAATTTGCGTTTCACAACAGATACGTTACGGTCCTTATTGGTTTCGGCCTTGGTCCAAGCTCCGTATACAGCTTGCTTAATGTTCCAAGCTTCTTTACAGGGCCGGTTAAACCAAGGTCGTTTTTTCACTCCTGCAGCTACTAGAGAGTTGGGAATAAAACATTCCATACTCGTACCCGCTAGGATTGTCTCAGCGACTTCAGCTGCACAAGAGTTAGGATAATCTGAGGTGAAACAGAGCTGTCTCCATGGGTAAGGTGCGTAAAATTCACGCAATCCATCCCAATCTGCTGACTTGTATTGCCACACGCGTCGTGAGCTAGTCGGCCGTGGAGGCTCAGGCTGCGCGCATGGTACCTGCGTTCGGACAAGACAGTGGTCGGAAGAGCCGAGAGGTGCATCCACGTCAGCAGAAGGTCCAGTAAAGAGCTCGTATGGTCATCGATGTCTGGAATTCTTGTGGGAGAATGGAACAGTTGAGACAAACCATAGAAATCCAGGGAGAAATCGTGGGCACACCTACCCGCGAAGTCGGTGGCCCGGGAATCTAGCCACTCTTTATGGTGGTCATTGAGAGTGGTTTTTTTTTAGACTTTGTCAGTCGTCAATTGCAGGTGCACAAAAAGTCGGGTTGTGTCCGTGTGACCGCTATGAGACCTGAATAGGCACGCATAGACGCGACTGTGGCCGCCAGAGTCTACGCGCACCCACAGCACTGATAGGTCTCTGTCTTCAAAGGCGTGAAGACGGCGACAACAGACATCCTGACGGGTGTACAAACACACCGGCACGTCACCGGTCCCCCCCCCCCACTCCGGTCTCCTTCTCCGGCACGACTACCACAGCAGGGATTATGCGCAAGGTTGGCGGTTCAGCCTCCTAGGGTGGAGATTAAGTAACCCCTACTAACCTGCGGGCGGCCAGCGGTCAGCCGTTTCAACGGGTCTCCCTGATCGCCGCACCCACAATCAGCGCCCACTTTGCTTAAGAGCCGTGTCATTTATACCGTCGGTCCCTTGCCACTAACCCAACGCATCCTTTGTGAGCTC
Source organism: Epinotia demarniana (assembly GCA_945867215.1). NCBI lineage: Eukaryota > Metazoa > Arthropoda > Insecta > Lepidoptera > Tortricidae > Epinotia > Epinotia demarniana. The sequence goes on from OX244275.1 coordinate 13,103,374, forward strand.
TGGCAACCTTACTCACTACCAGAAACACAACACTACACCACAAGGTGCGTAGATAGTGTTGTTATAGCTGTGGTCTTCTGTAAGGCGGAGGTACTTCCCCTGTCGGACTGCTCAATAATTTCGAGCGGAAAGCTCAATAATCGTTTTCCCAAACTATCATGTGACAAACTAATCTCTCAAATTATCCTACTCTTAGTTTATTCTAAGAAAGGGGGAATTTCGCGCGAATGGAAAGCCAATTAATGAAAGTGTGTTACATAAGTTTCTTAAAATATCACGCCGTTAGCTTGCGAATGTCAAAAAAACGTTTTGTAAGGTCTTCGAACCACCTTAAAATGCTAAATGCCATCCCATCAAAACGCACTAATTCTCGTGAGATCAGACACGCGTGTTTGCTATGCTAACGCGCGACAGATTAAATAAAGTCTTTACTTTCAGGCCCTATGAAATACGCGTGTGTATGGTATTCAAACATGGGAGCTTTAGTATTTAGACTGTCGCTCAGACATAAGATAACTCAGATTTTTTTAATACACGCACGTTTACGTTCAGTGGTTTTCTTGCTAATGTAGAAGAGAGTGCCTGCAAGCAGACCGCTAACCTAGTTAATGGAATCATGGCAGCCAATGTGTCCATTGCCGCAAGTATTTAAATGAAATTGAATTTTAGGTATTTGTGTAATGGTGTGTACACACCAAGCCAACGAATGGCCATGTATCTTACTCTAACAAATAGCTGTCACATAAATGCTTCGCGTTCGTTGGTCGTTCGTTTGCTCAGTGTGTACCCACCATTAAATGAACACCTGCAATACATAATTCTCTACATTCCAAGGCAATCATCAGAAGTTTGCCCCGAAATCGTCCAAAATAGGTAATAACAGCCTTCCTACTTCTTCGGTTCCGACTTGGCTTCACCCGGTGCACACTGACTCCTTTGATTGTGTGTTGAAGGAGTCAGTGGAGTACCTGTTGAATGTCTCCCTCAATTCGGACCAGTGGGACCTGGCTTCTTTACCCATTCGGTAAGGAGGGTTGTGCGTAAAGCCCGACACAGACGTAGCTATGATATATATTAATATACTAAAATATAATATTATAGCTAGGCATCTTACGATATATTTTACGTACTAGTTGACAGAGTCCACACACGCAGATAAAATATATATTTCGGTATCTTACGGTATATTAATATATATTATAGCTACGTCTGTGACGGGCTTAAGGCGCGTGCGGGATGTGAGTCTGCCAGCTTTCCTGGCGTTGGCAAAGGTTGTGGACCTTGTCACTCAGATTCTTTCCCTAGATGGTGGCATGGGTACCATACCTTTTGCTTCCGATGCTTTATCAGCCTGGACGACTCTCAACTCGAGTGCGCCTTTGCATGAGAAACTTGACCGCCAACGGTTGTGGGAATATTGTTGTTGACTTAATTATTGTTACTAACTATGTATTCTTTTATTAACTTGTTGTAAACACTTTTCATGTAACATTAATAAAGATTATTTTCAAATTGAGACTGAGTAAAGTGCATTATGATCTCTGCAACATACTCACATTTTCCCATAAGAAGAATATAAGCTGCGTGTTCCCTGAATCGATTTCCCCGCGCACTTCCGTGACGTTGATCTTGATGTCATCTTTCAGCAGTAACGTCATCTTCTGTATCAGCGACTCAAGCTCAGTTTGCGTGAACGACGATATAGGGATGTTCAACGTCATTTCCAGCTGGTTGCGCTCCAGCCGATCTGGTTTCACCTGTGGGATTCATCATCATCATCATCATATCAGCCGAAAGACGTCCACTGCTGGACATAGGCCTCCCCCAAAAAGTGCCAAAGTGACCGGCCCTGCGCCACCCGCATCCAGCGGACTCCCGCAACCTTTACCAGGTCGTCAGTCCACCTTGTGGGGGGCTACCCACGCCGCGCCTTCCGGTACGTGGTCACCACTAGAGAACCTTTCCACCCCAACGCCCAGCGGTTCTACGTGCAATGTGCCCCGCCCATTGCCACTTAAGTTTAGCGATTCGGAGGGCTATATCGGTTACATTCGTTCTGATGCGGATAGCCTCATTTCTGATGCGATCACGCAGAGAAACTCCCAACATGGCCCTTTCCATTGCCCTTTGGGTGACTTTGAGCCTTCTTATGAGGCCCATAGTAGATTAATTTATTTAGCCCTATGGGATTAATAAGTGTCAAAAGCGAAATCAACACTAACCTAACATGACTACATTCATAAAAGAAAACTAAAGGCCCTGTCAGATCGACGCCCCTGCATTAGTTTCGAGCGGGCCCGTGCTTAAGAGCAGTTTGTGGGTTCCTCGGCCGATCTGACAAGTAGTTAAAGCAATGACGCGTAGTTGCAGTGTCCGAGAGGCAACCGGATGGCTCGCGGTATTTGAGCTTCCGAAGCGTTGTGGAACCGTTTTGTGCCACCCAAACTGAGCCAAGTCAGGAGCAGAAGTCAGAGGGAGGGTGGTAAAAAAAGTTGTCACCTGTGCGATTTAGACCAGCATTTCATTATATAAACAGCATACGATCAGGCAACCGCTGTTTCAATCGACTGCCTCGCTACAATTTTATTTATCATATTTTTTTTCTATTTCCGTCCCAGTCCAAGTTGGCTCAGTTCGGGTTGCACAGGGCGGTTCCACAACACTTCGGGAGCTCAAATACCGCGAGCCATCTCGTTGCCTCTTCGACAATGCAACTACGCGTCATTGCTCTGAATAAAGGCCTTAAGGGGTCAACTGAGATGGACTGATGTGTTTTAAGAGTCCGCAGTAAGCTCGATTCTCCATACAAACGTAGTTACGCTCTCATTTTAAAACCACGTGTTGGATTGTAACGAAACTGCATGTACAATGACATGAGGTATATCTATGTCTGTAATTAGTTTATGTAGCTTCATATCTTATAGTAAAAACAATACAGTGAATTTAAGTTTTTCATACAAAATTTTTTTGCTGTATTTCATTTGTTTTATAAACTGGAACCTCAGACATAGATATACCTCATGTCATTGTATATGCAAAGTTACGTCACAATCTAACACGTAGTTTTAAAATGAGAGCGTAACTACGTTTGTATGGGAAGGTGAAATTCGGCCAAGCTTCCTGCGGACTCTTAAATAAGATCATTTGTTATTTTTTACAAGCTTTTATTTACTTTCACCTGTCCTTGCAAGTTAAATTTGATCCACTTCCCGGTTTCTGATTGAGCTGAAATTTTGCATGCATGCAAATGGAACGGATGACAATGCAATACTATTATGACATAGAGCTGATCTGATGATAGAGTTGGAAGGTGGCCATAGGAACTCGTGATTAAACGACGCAAACCTGGCTCGTTAGAATCGTCTCAATGAGTACTTGATGATGGTTTACAGAAAAGTACAGTCGGCAATAAAAGCTTGTACCAAAAATGAAATTTTTGAAAGAAACTTGTTTACTTTCCGCGTTTTGCCGCCCCCGGGGCTCTGTCGCCTATATCCGACCCACTCTACCCTAGGGCCGACCCTGTATGTAACTGTGTATGTTGTGCAAAATAAACTGCAAGTTCAATAGGCATGATGACACATTTTGAAAAACTGTTCTATAATGTTTAGAAACATATATTATGTACAATGAATAAGATTTTTCAAGAGAAAATAACAGTAAAGTAGGAAAAAAATGCATTTTAGTTTTTAAATTAAAAATTGGCGCTAAAACGCTTGTCAGCGTCATGGCGTCGCGAGTGACGTCACGTTTGTATAAACAGAATGCAAACCTTTGACGTTAACTACCTAGATGCTCGATTGCTCTTTGAATAAACAGGAATTACAAAGTTTACAAGTCTGAAATCGATAAATGACGAAATGACGTATGAAGACCTGTCAGATAACATGGTTCTATCCCTGTCTTATTAGTCGTTCAGTACGTAAGTGAGAAGAGATCGGATGTATAGAAAACGTTAAATTTATTAGGGCCTATCTGCCTTTCCCTGTAATCTGTGGTAATGACCGTTAAAAGTATTTGTTTATACAAGTGTGACGTCATGCGCTCAGATTGGTGTTTAACATATCATGGCGGGCGTCCGCATTTTTCAGTTTAATTTTATCAAAATAAATAACAATCTCTTACTTAATAAAAAAATACAAGCATTTTTCGAATTCTATGATTAAAATTTCACTAAGAAAATACCATATTTTAGTGATTTTCAATTACTGTCATCATGCCTATTGACTGGATATTATGTATTCTTGCCTGTACGCTGACGGTGTCGCGGTCCGAGTCTCCCTGGTCGTCCGTCACCTGCAGTTCAAACACGTAGCGGCCCGGCTCTATGTCCGTTAACTGGAAAAAGTACATTACTTACCAAGAACTGTAAAAGAGAGAAAGCCCGAAATCGCAGGTATTTAAATTGTGACCCGAGCCGCAGCCGAAGGTTGTAAATATGCGATAGAGGGCTTTCTTTTTGCCCGTGGGGAGTACACAATTTTACGTCTGCACCTGGCCTCAATGAATTATGGCCAGGTGTGACGTAAATTACTTTATAATAATAATAATAAATACTCTTTATTGCACCACAACAAGAGAGACAAACAGGTTACAAAAAAATTGCTTAATAAATAATGGACACAACAGGCGGTCTTATCGCTTTGAAGCGATCTCTTCCAGACAACCTTTGTAGGTTTTAGAAAAAACACAATATTACTTATGCATACGTATGGCTCTAAGATAGTACGTTCAATGAACTAATTCTTGCCGTTATTTTGTACCGTAAACCAAGAGGCGATATGACAGAATTTATTCAAATCTTTTTTGCAACACGGAAGTTAGAAGATCATCCATAAAATTCAGCAGCCACCACCATGGCAACTTGTGACAGAAAACAGTTCATTCATAATAATTAGAACCTCGGCTTATTTGGAGCTGCATGTCTTAATATCTATTGTCCAAAAGTGCCATTTGGCTGCCAAGCAAATTTCAGAGTACTGTGATGTTGGAGGGTTTTTCAGATCAGAGGTAGAATAACGAATACGTATGGCCGTTTAAACTGGATTAATTCTCTTGGAGAGGTCTGCGAGTTAATAATGCAACATTTTCGTTCGTTGTTCTTTTCAATAGGGGTGTAGACTCTACAGTATTATTAATTCAAAAGAAACAAGGCAATAAAATATGCCTAGTGACGAAAATTAATCTCAAAAAATTACGAAGCTTTAACCGTTTTAATGTTGCTTGTTAGAAAGAGAGAACGCTAGGGGATCGAGACGTCACGATCAACAACACGAAATTTACTATGATGTTTCAAATGAAGGTGCGTTTTGCGGGACAGAACATACCAACTCTTAAAACTCAACAAACTTATAACTTTGTAGTTGTTTAACCTCTTGTTATATTTTTTTCCATTTGACTAACATCTTGAACCCTTTTTCGGAAAAATACAACATTATTGATTATTTTATTTAGTGTCTCCCCTATTCACTTACCATAAGTACTGGCTCCTTGTCCGAGTTCAGTATGACGGTCCCAGCCGCCAGCCCCGACCCCGACCGCGTCCACTTCCACGACACGATGCGGAAGTCGTCGCTCGACTTGGACCCGTTCAGAATAAGCACCGGCAGAGGTAGGTACAGCACTTGGTTCCCTCCAGCGTCCGCTTTCGGGGGACTATTCTGGTCTACATTTAGAAAGGAAAGAATAATAGTTCATTTATCACCGAAGTGCTCCTAAAAATACTACACAATATAATACAAATACTCTTTATTGCACACCTCAAAACATGAATCAAATAGACATAAAATCTTATAAAAAATAGATGTTAACAAAATACGTCCTGACTTTAAAATATTTTTGAGGATTTCATTAATAAGGAGTCATTGGAGGGTTCTATGCACCCTTAGCTTTAATAGTAGTATAATGTAAGACTATTTAAAATCAATTTTAGTACCTATCTAATAAACTTCAGCATGTAGGTTGTTCGGTCAGCGTCACATACATCTGTACTCTTCAGGGTGTTCATTAATATCTGAACATGCACTCTATGGCTATGACAATAAAGTCGTGTTCAGATGTTTGTGAACAACATGACCGCTCAGATGCACGAGTATGTGATGGCGACAGTACATATAGATAAGATATCTTCCGAAAGCTAATGAAAGAAAAGTGTCAATGTAAACACGTGCAACTTCGATTTGTAGATTATTTTGTGTATACCTCGATGAATGAAATAATGTAACTATGTAACCTTCACCTACTTCATCCGTTCCCATGTATTAAAGCAAAAAACATACATCATGCTTAATTTAATGTTCAAGACGGTTAAGAATGTCCAGAATCGGAAACTTCCACGTTTCGATGAATGTTGTAATAATGAAATGTTAGGTGGTCAATAATGGTCATCGTACAAATTTTCGTCCAATTCCAGACATACCCAACGAGCAACTTAGTATTCCAACTTACTCTGAGCAACAGTGACAGTGACATTTTCAGAGGCCGAGTTCCCGTTATCATCAAGTACAGTCAGCGAGAAAACGTACTGGCCCTTCGTGAGGCCGGTAGCGTTGGCCACGGACTCGTTGAAGTTGACGATGTTCGAGTTAGTGGGGCCGGCGAGGCAGCGCCAGGTGTACGCGACTATCCGGTGGTCGTCGTGCGAGGCCGAGCCGTTGAGGGTCACCCACGTTTGAGGGAGGGATATGAACTGGAATGATAATGTTACGTTTTCGATCGCGACAGGGTAGTTGTCATTTGTTTATTATGACAGCAGTAAGGACGCTCGCACATAGCAGCCATTAATGGCCAGGGTTCAAAATTATCAAGATAATTACGCTTCCTGATAATTATCACCAATATAAGAACCACTGACACTCGAGTTCGCTCAACTTTGCAATTCTTCTTGTAAGGGAAATCTTCAGGGCGCGGGACGTCACGTTGACACTTCGTGCGTTCGGATAGACGCAAGTGCGGAAATACACGTTCGAATACAGTTCACTTTCACGGGCGCTTTTTTTTTTGTTATTATCAAACGATAATTGTCATGAGAGTTATCATTGATAAATTATCCTTTCGAACCCTGATAATGGCCACCACTAAGCGCGACTCCTCTGTCGCACATTAATCCACTATTAACACACTTAAGGGGATGCCTTGATTCGATTCGACCACGCATCTTGACAGATACACGCTTATGCCTTCCGCGAGAAAGAGATGCAAAACTGTCCGGGAATGGCTTTTTTGGACAAATTTCGATAAATATCTAATTTAGTAAAGTTTTATTGATATTTAATTAAGCGAGATTTTAGATGAGATAAAATACTATAGTATTAACTTGTTTGCATCGTAAAAGAATGTATTGTTTGACACGACAAGTGGAATGGGCCTCTGTCAAAGAAAGATTAAATATTAAATATATACATTGGTCAAAGATCTTGGACAAGAGGGACCCCTAGACAAATTTACCATTGATCTTTTTATTCCTCACTAGCTGCCCACGCGGCTCCACCCGCGTATAACAAATAACGCATACGGAGTAGCAAAACATAGTACAGCCTATGCTCATGCTGTATATTAGTGAAAATGGTGCAAATCAGATGAGTAGTTACGGAGACACAACCTTACAAACTGTGAAACTCACAAAGCTACATACATTGCCTGTTCATAATATTACTATATCTAGATTAGTGTGGCACTATAGATGCATACCTTACATAATTAGAGTTACGTACGCAACAAAGTCTTGAAATGTATACAATTCACAGTTAATTTATGGTATTTTCTTATCAGTGGAAATTCTCTTATGTGTAGGTACACGTTAGAACACGCAAGTTTTATATAATTTTCATGCTGTTATTGACATGACTGGAAATATCGAAACATATGTACTTATAGTCTAACTCTTAGAATGACTTGGCACTGATCAGTGTTATCGAAAATTGACAGTGACAACAACGAAAAACTTATAAACTTTCAGCACTACTGTCAGCAGACGCATACGAAAGGTTAAACAATTAGGTGATATTTTGTACAGCATATGAGCATGCAATTTTAATAATAATATTGTTCTAAACAATATATTTAAATTTCATAGTCAAATTTACAGATCTCATAAAATTTCAATCTACAAATTTGTTGTTATGTTGGTACACTTATGATTATTCATTAAAATTCATGAAGCCTATTTTAGTTAAAATGTCGTTAAAACTCGTTTGTCTTTATATTTAACTTCGACGCTTGTGTTTGAGCAAAAAGGCAGAACCCATTTTAGTTAAGAAGTTTGTTAAGTTTTATGACTAAGGTGATTAAAGTTTTATGGGGCAAGGCATGACGCGGTTACAAAAAAACTAGTACCACAAATATAAGTTACAACGATGTACCTGCGCAGAAAGCATTTTTTGAAAACATTTCAACCAATTACAAGGCAGCGCACTTGCACTTTTGCGCGCGACGCCGGCAGCTCCGGTGCCCGCCATCTTGTCTGGCGCCATGAGCGGGACAGCACGACAGCACCTGTCATTGCAAATTATACCTTACGTATAGTGCAACAAGGTCTTTATTGAAATGTTCATACGTTCGATTTTATTCGGTACTTGTCAGCACTCGTCGGCGTGGCGTGGACGAAGATTGGCGATGTAATTTATATTTGTGGTACTACTTGTACTCGCATATATTTAAGGACAGTATAGTTTAGACTATTTAAACTGAGCTCATGAATGACCATTGTACTGAGATTATGAATAGCCTTTGTTTTCGGTCGACGCTTGCAAATTTTGCAAAAAAATGTTACCGCTCAAAAATGAACTCTACCTTCATTTACAATAAATTCCAAATTAGCTACGAGATAAAATAACACACACAGCGCCTTGTACCTGGCTCGCTGGGAGCGGTTTTTTTTATCGTTTAGTCCATTTTGAATACATTGAATACGACGAGAGTTACAATACAATGAATATTTTATGTGGCGCTAACCTTTTTCTTGCAAAAACTGGCACGCGTCCGACCACACAGTCGTATTGTTAGACTTGAATGTTATTGTTCTGAAGTATACTCACGACGTCCGGCCCCGCGTGGGCCTCGGGCGGCGTGTTGGTGGGCGGCTTCACAAACACGTGCACGTCCGCCGCAGACTGCTGCCCCGACGAGTCCGTCACCTTCAGCACGAACGTGTACATACCCTCCGACAGGTTCGACAGCTGGGGAATTACATTAGTTACATACACACTGTAACCACTTTAAATCCCGGCCAAGTGCGAGTCGGACTCGCGCACGAAGGGTTCCATACCATCCATACTAATATTATAAATGCGAAAGTGAGTATGTCTGCTATCTCTTCACGCTTAAACCGCTGAACCGATTGAGATGAAATTTGATATGGAGATAGCTTAAATCCCGGGGAAGGATATAGGATAGTTTTTATCCCGGCAATCATCCCTTAAGGGAGTGAAATCGGGGGTGAAAGTTTGTATGGAGCTACGATATAAACGAGTTCCACGCGGACGGAGTCGCGGGCAGTAGCTAGCAAACGGCAAAAAATCACGTTTGTTGTATGGGAGCCCCCTTTAAATATTTATTTTATTCTGTTTTCTAGTATTTGTTGTTATAGCGGCAACAGATATACATCATCTGTGAAAATTTCCACTGTCTAACTATCAAGGTTCATAAGATACAGCCTGGTGACAGACGGACGGACAGACAGCGGAGCCTTAGTAATAGGGTCCCGTTTTTACCCTTTGGGTACGGAACCCTAAAAATCTTCGGGTCAAGTGAAGAACCCGTGCATTTTTTAATAAATTTATAAAATAAATGGGTTGATGTTATCACTGCAACCGACGAAGACGCCGCTACGCTAGACGCTATAGTTAAAGGTTAACCTAGGAATAACATTTAATACAAAATAGCTACGCAAATAGCATAAAGACTTGATCTTGGTTCAAGTTCAAAGTTTGATTATATATTAAATATACACATTGGATAAACATCTTGTACAGTCAAGTGTAAAAATATGGGTACATACAACTTAGTCATAAATATGTCCCACAGATCTCTGTGCGCTTCCCGACAAAACCACCCGGTCAGCTATAAATATGTCCCATAACTCGTTATGTCAGCGGATTAAGGTTTTGGTACAATTTATGAGATAATCAATTTAATCGATAAATATTTTTGCATTGGACTGGACACTTGTCCACTTGTCTTGGTATTCCACTTGGAATACCACCCTAAGAATGACTAACAAATAATTTACCTGTAAATATGGCGAATGTGTGTTCTGCATGTCGACCGCCTTGTTCTCATCCTCCGCGGCCTTCGTCCACTCCCACGAGGTGATCTCGTGGTCGTCCGTCGACAGACTCCCGTTGAGAGTCAGGTTGTTACTAGGGAGGTAGATTATAACGTCTTGACCTGAGCAAAATCAACAAGTTAGCTTTCAATTTTGTATTAAGCAGTTATTAAATTGAAGGAAAAATTATTATTATTGTATAATTTGAGACGTTGGTGCCGTTAAGAAGCCTAAGTCTTCTGGTAGATGTCGCTACACGCCTCCCTAAGGCACTTGTCCCACCGCCGGCGAGTAGCGAGTACTCTCATAGTAATTCTTACACGCTTTTACTCGCGCGAGTAAGAATTACTGCGGTGGGACAAGTGCCTTAGGCGTTGTAAGAAGGAACTGATTGAAAGATTTGGTGGCCGAGACAGATTGTTCCGGTAGCTCAGTTAGTTAGTAGCGACGGGCCATGAACGCCTGTGGTCGCCGGTTCGAATCCGGCTCAGAGCATCACATTTTTCAAATTTTTCTTTTAATTTAAAATAATAAGTTGGCTTTTCTTTCCTCTTGCGGTTTTTGACAAAATGGTTAACCCGTTCAAATCACGAGACACGTTGCGTCAGAGCACTAAGAGTGCTTTTTGCTACATATGGACATTAGCACTTTCAGTGCCAGGAACCTGCCTAGGGCTTACAAGGTAGGAGAAAAATATTATATTTTAAACGAAAGGTCAAAGGGTTGTTGGGGCTGACCTACAGGCTACTGCTAACGGGGTCACGCCGTTGTAACCCAATATAACTATGGATCTTGTTGTCTGAATAAAATAAATAAACATAATAAAAAGTATTAAAAAAAATTGTGGGAACATCCATGAATTAACTGTCAAAAATAGACCAAAAAAATTGCGTAAGCTAACATTTAACTCCATCTACTAACAATGAATATGGCAAAAGAATCTGGACAAACGCATTGCCACGCACTTTAAATAGACTTCCATATAACTTGATACCCAAAGAGCCTTATAAACTTATTATTATTATTATTATTATTTTATGTTATAGGACGCAAACGAGCAGACGGATCACCTGATGGTAAGCGATTACCGCCGCCCATGGACACCTGCAACACCAGAGGTGTTGTGAGTGCGTTGCCGGCCTTTAAGATATAAGAAAAATATATAATATAAATATTACAGTAAAAATATATAAGAAAACGTTAATAGATAGACTACACTCTTAAAGTAACCTTTGTTAGTATTATGTAATAAAACACTTAGCGTAATTTTAAATTTCTATTAGGCAATTTAAAATCTTAAAATAATAAGATTAAGCCTTATCGCTAGAAATGTAACATATTAAAAAAAAGTTTTTTTTTCAAGAAATAAACAGTTCAGATATTTTTTATTTTATTTTACAGGTGACGGATTGTGAACGGCCATCAGATATGGTGCTTAGCTGCGAATATAACGAATAAGCAGTCCCCGATTAAGCACCGGCAGGGTTAACAGGGCGTAGTGGGTTGGACGGTGGGACGGATTTCTCAATAAAAGCTACACAGGCCTTATGACAACCTTGCTGCGCCATATGCTAACAAAGAGTAAATGCAAGTCTCGTGGTCTATTGTTCTTTATCTGTCCTGTTGAACGGCAACTCAAGTGGCTTGGCTGTGGCCCTAAACGGTATTTATTTTTCTGCTATAGATACAGGAGTCTTATATCAGAGTGTGTACTGCACCTGCATTGGCTTCAGGCGGGTAGTCGGTATGATTGAGCACGGTAATGTTGGCAATAGTGGAATTCTTCACGTGGTCGGAGTCTTCCACGGTAAGTTTGAACGTGTAATTGCCGGGCTGCTTGAGGTCCTTTAGGACTAGTGTGGGCTTGTCTTCCAATGGGGGCTGGTAGCCGATGGGCCCGGATGTCAGCTCCCAGTGCCAAGCTATTATCGCATCGTCATCCTGAAGAAAATCCATACTAATATTATAAATGGGAAATTGTATTGTGTTTGTTTGTTTGTCCGTCATTCGCGGCAAAACGGAGCGACGAATTGACGTGATTTTTAAGTGGAGATAGTTGAAGGAATGGAGAGTGACATAGGATATTTTTTATCCCCGAAATCATCCCCTAAGGGGATGAAATGGGGGTAAAAGTTTGTATGCAGCTGCAATATAAACCAGTTCCACGCGGACGGAGTAGCGGGCAGAAACTAGTAAATAAGTAAAACCGGATTTCTTATCTGACGTTTCGTGTCTTGACCGAAGGATATCGGTATCATACATCTAGTATGGTTAAAATGACACATCTGATGCACTCTGCAATCTACAGTAAACCTTATTGCCACGAGATAAGGACGACCGGGAATAACGCTAGGGGGATGGGTTTATATTATGTAACAAATTGATTTGATTTGTATGTGCAATAAGTTATATGGATTTGTTGTATGTACCTTGCTGGCGCTGCCGTCAAGCACGGCCACAGAGTTAGGCAGCTTCACGGTCTGCGCTTGCGGCGTGACGAGCGCTTGCGGCGGCGTGTTCACGCGCAGCGGGGGCAACACCGTCACGTTCGCGAACCCTTCCCCGTACGCGTTCGTACCGTTCACCGTCAGCTTGAAATGGTATTGCCCCTCGGTGAGCTCCGTCAGAGTCACCGTTGCCCCGTTTTGGTTCATGTTGCCTGAGAAGTAAGGGTGGGATTTAAATAATAATAATAATAATAAGATGACTCGCTAGATGGCTGGATCAAGGGTCAGATACAGAAGGCGGTACTCCTTGATACTGCGCGAATAGTCAGGAGGTTCCTGTCTCTGTCGCCCTGACCACCGGTACCCTAGGTTAGGTTTTTATAATGGTTTTATGTTTTGTATGTATAGTTTTATATTTTACCTTTTAATATCATTATTGTAAAAACCTAGCCTAAGAAAAAAGATAAATAAAGAAATAATAATAGCCTTTATTCAGATACTTTACATATTCGTAATTAAACGACTGACACTGTGTGCTTGTATCTGTTTGCCCTTTGGCAAAGGCCTCTCCCAACTGTCTTCACATATTTCTACTATGAGCTGTCCTGGTCCACAAATTGCGTGCCATTGCCTTCATCTCATCAGTCCAGCGTTCGAATGGTCTATCTCGCTTCCTTATTCTATTGTAAGGGTACCAGTGACTTATAGTCTTACTGAGGGATTTAAATGAGCTCTGTTAATTCCACTATGACTACGGTTACAAGAACGCAACATAACTTATCATAACGATATGCATTTATCCGGTACTTATTGAATGCTATGATGCATATTTCATCAGATTTACAATATTTTAGTAAAATTTGAGTCCCTTGAATTGAGATATTCCGACTGTGTAATAGCTTACTGAGAGACCTAAATCTATTAGTCTCTAACCTGTAAATCCACCATTAGGTTGGTCAACCAGAGTCCATGCATAGTTATAGTGACTCATTGTAGCTTTCTCATCGGGAATTGTATACGCCGCCAAAGTAACTTCATTGTCCGGTAGTTGGACCTGCAAAATTAAATCTATTTAAAATGTATATTTGGTAAGATAAATCATATAATCATGACAATGGATTTTATTTACCGTTTTAGAAACAATGGAAACGGTCAAATTCTGACTAGTTTTTGACGCCTCCTTAAGGTCGGTTTTAGAGTCGGTCACTTCACCACTTTTCTTGCTGTCCATAGGTATAGTGGGTCCCTTCGAAAACGGCCTCAACATCTGTACGCACACGCCTTGTGCGTTTTCCTCAGTGCCAGGCACACACTTACAAATGCCGTTACGTGTTTTAAGACTTAGAGGAATGCATTCTGAGTTGAAGGGACAGTCTCCAGACGCACCAACCTCACAAGGAACTTTCTCTAGAAACCTAGTTGCGTCCACTAGCAACTCATTATCAGTGCTGTCCCTGTACTTATCATAAGGTCTTGTGTCGTCATCTTCCATCGGTAAGTTATTAAGGAAATGGGACAGGAAGTTGGATTCCTCGTCATCTGTGATTATGTTTTGGTTGCGGCTTGTGTAAGGGGAGTACACTGATTCTTCTTCAGGTGAGAAGTTGCTGCCCACTTCTCTGTAGCTGGATTGATCCAGTATGTCAGCCCAGTTTTCTGTAAATATTTGCAGAGGCATATTACATTTGTTAATACACAGTTAAAGTTATTTGTTACACTATAAATATAATAAAAACAGGAATTGTTACTAAAATAGGTTCGATAAATGTTTGTATCAGGGTTTAAAAACTGTATAGTCAAACTGAAGTTGTGTTTAGTGCTAGTTCACAACTTAGCTGTTCCAGGTTTAAGCCTGGTAATGGTAAATTATTTCATCTAATCGCGTATATTATGGCAATTAAAGTGGAGATGGGCAGGCCACATATTAAGAGAAAAAACAGACAAATTGACATCAATAGAAGCAGTGAAAAACCAAACTGATTTTTTAGGTCAGATTACATCAAAAAAAAATGCTTGGACATTATGGACAAGATTGGCCGAAGACAGACAAAAATGGGAAATGTTAGAGGAGGCCTATGTGTCTGCTGGACACTCTGATTCAGAAACAGTTAAAAAATGAAAAATATTTTTTTTTATAATATCAGCATAAAGGCTAATGTTCAGGCTAGGAGGACTTGTGTAACATAGTCCTCTGATATTCTGTCTTATATACATACCACTTGGCAGCACCGGTTTCACCAGTATCATGGACACATGGGACTCCCACTTGGGGCTCCCCACTCGCAGCAGCGGCAGGCAGAGCTCGTCGCTAACGCACTCCACGTGGAAGCAGCGCGAGTCGAAGATGAACACGATGTTGCATGTCTCCGCCAGGCAGCACGCCATCACACACTGCCTGAGGCCCTTGAGACCGGTCTTCTCTGAGTAGTTCCCAGCAGTTAGGTTACCTTAATTATGAGAAAACAATTCTTATTTCAATAATTATGTTTCTTTTAATTTTTAATTAAAAGAAACATTATTTTATTACCAATACTTTTCTTAGTTGGGACAATGATTTTATTATCAATACTTTTCTTAATTGGGACAATGATTTTATTACCAATACTTTTCTTTGCACAGCAGTCATCATCAAAATTCATCCACATCGGTTTATTTAACTGTGATTGAGTAACAAACATCCAAACTTTCGCATTTATAATATTAATAGGACTAGTAGTATTTAAATACTAAATATCAGCCAAGGAAAAGAACATTTAAACGCGAAAAAATAGTATTATTATATTAGAAAAGCACTTAATATAAAAAAAAAAAAAAAACTTTGATATTGTAGAAAAACAAAGAAACAGACGAATTTGTCCATTAAAATTCTAATGTTATATGAAATGGGTAAAAAAAGTACATATTTATACATCAATACATCATATACAAATATTTTGCGGGGCGGTCCACCCTGGGTATGAAGCACCCAGGGGTGCCAACAACCTGAACTACAACTCACTTGTATAGCCATTTTATCAATTGAAAGAGACATGGAAGTCAATTTTGTCATTATAATAAGTAGGTAGGTAGTAGGGACATTATTTTAGTAAAATAAAGCCTCAGGTATAATAATAATAATATATTCTTTATTGCACCACGACATAAGAAAAACATGTTACAAGAGTACATAATGTTAAATAGAGGTAACAACAGGCGGTCTTATCGCTTTAGAGCGATCTCTTCCAGACAACCTTTGGGTAGCAGGAAATTTTCAAGAAGAGTTGTAAACCGGTAGTGCAGGAATAAATAAAAAAAAACTTACTATTGCATACATCTCATTATATGACAATTTCAGAAAACATAAAATCATAAGTAAGTATTGTATAAATACATAGATACATACATACAAACTATAACACAATTATATAAATATATTACAGGACAACAAGGCAACTTAAGGCAGCGACAAGTAATATTGTTTCAACAGATTTTTGAAAATTTGAAGAGATTTTGCACATCTTATATGCAACGGCAAAGCATTCCACAGCCGAACAGCCTGGAAGGTGAATGAGTTGTTATAGAACTTGGTGGATGAAGGCGGTGGAGCGAGAAGATGATTATGTGAAGATCTGATGGAAGTGAGGTGGTTAAAACGCTCTTTGAGATACGGAGGAGTTGAGGGAACAAAAAGTATACTATAAGTATAATGAGTGTTTGGTGTTTTATTTTGAGTAGGGATCAGGGGTGCTCAAACCCGCCCAGGGTGCTCAATACAGAACCGCCCAGGGTGCCAGTGTACCCAGCGCTGCCACTGATATTACAGGAAATTGACAGTGTTGTACACAATAATGGGAACAACAATATTGGTCAACAAACTAAGCTACTCACGTTTTAATTAAAAAATCTATTTGTTTATTTATTCATTCAATCATGTATTGCTAAATAACTATAATACATGTATGGCTCAAACCAATACATGTATTCCGAGCCAGCCTGAATATTATTCAATAATTGTTTGGAGTGGAGAAATTTGAATTGAACTTGTTAACAGGAAACTGGCCTGTATAATTTAATTCGTAGACTAAGGTTATTAAACATAGATAGTTCATAAACTTAAGAGGCCGCAGTAAGCTCGGCCGAATTTCACCTTCCCATACAAACGTAGTTACACTCTCATTTTAAAACTACGTGTTGGATTGTGACGAAACTTTGCATATACAATGACATGAGGTATATCTATGTCTGTAATTAGTTTATATGGTTCCAATTTATAAAACAAAGTAAATACAGCAAAAACTAGTTTTGTATGAAAAACTTAAATTCACTGTATCTTTTTTATTATGGTATCTGAAGCTACGTAAACTAATTTCAGACATAGATATACCTCATTTCATTGAACATACCAAGTTTCGTTACAATCCAACACGTAGTTTTAAAATGAGAGCGTAACTACGTTTGTATGGAGAATCGAGCTTACTGCGGACTCATAAGTCTGCTAAATGGTATGAAAGATAATTTAATCCCAACCCCTATCAACTCTATTATTTTTAACCCTTTATGTTTTATTTACGACGGTATAAATACTTATACCGTCGCCGTATGTATACACATATGACCATGTATTCCTGAGCATTGCTTACTTGTGGAAATAAAAAATATATATGTGTAAGGGTCTGCTGATATTTATAACGATAAGGTTCTGCCTGAACTCTTTCTTCCTGATATAAAAACATTTTCATAGAAAATATTAGCAATAAAATATAATGTATGTTACTTACCCACTGGGGCATAATTGATAAAATTCTTTGGATACAGTTTAGGGCACTTATTGCTCTCATATTTGTCACTCCAAGGCTTACTGTACTGGGATAAAGATGTTCGTATGTTAACGAAAAACACAAGAATACATAAACCAGCGCAAGCGTTAGAAATACCGATCATTGTGTACGTGCGACAATTCAAATAGTCAATATTGTAGCAACTTGTGCGTTTTAGAACTAAAACTACGGCTCGGCAAATGCTTATCTGGATAGGAATTGGAGTAACAATAACAGTTTAGGTTTGTAATATTCACGTGGGTGTGAATATAAAATTCAATGATATTCCCCACATTAGGTTTTATCTTTATTTTGTTTCATTATCACTAAACTATGGATTTTAATTTTGAGGACACGACTGACAGTTTTAGATGACAAGTTTCGCTTGACAGCTATGAGTCGTATTCTCTTATTAAACTTGGCATCAACTTGGCAAGCATTTAATTTAATGCATCCCATTCACTGTTCAGTTGTGGAACCAAGCTAAACGAAAGTGGAAGTTTACATGTTTCCATCTCTATCGCACTTGTGCATTGAAGCGACCAGGGGGCTTACCGCGAAGTGAAAACGAAATTCGTTCGAATATCTCCCTGTCTGTCGCTCTAACTAGCAAGTACAACAGAGACGGCGATACGCAAACGAAGTTCGTTTTCGTTTCGCGGTAGCCCCTCAGAGTTCGTGTATCTCTATCGTTCTTGCATATTCTTGGGACAGAGTGGGAGAACCGCGAAATTCGAATTAAATTTTTCGCTTTATGCAGGCTGCAGACACGTTGAGTGTAAATTTGATGCTGTCTCTTTCTTTGGTTACCTACTTAATAATTATGGAATTGCAACATACATTTTTGTTTTTCCTTTGCATTCCATCAAGAGGGTGCAGATGCTGAGGTATCATCTTTTAAAGGTGGAATAAAAATCCTATGTCAGCAGCGGACGTCCTTCGGCTTGTATGATGATTATATTCCAATAATAAGCAAGTTTCTATCAATCGTACATTTTTGGGACGACCTATAATCAGGTAAAACTATTTGCCGCTATCGGTACTGTTCTATTGTACAGTCTATTAACTGTTTTTATTTATTTACTTACCAAGAGATTGTAGAGTCCTAATAGAACGTAGTGGTTATATTCTCTTTGAGTCCATGATTCCTAACTCGATTGGGCTGAGGATGAATTGTTTCGTCATCAGAGGCTTTAACATGATACAGTCTAGCAATGTTAACAGGTTCACTAGATGTCGCTGCATAAGCGGGGTATCAGCGACATAAAAAGTAATGAATAACCGTAACATTCGATATTTTTACATCATATAAGTACAGTAGGTACCTACATATATATATTACCTGAACCTTCTAATTAATAAGCAATAGAAATATAATATACCTATCCTATTCTTACTTCTAGCACTTCTAGGGCATAATGCCGCCGGCCTATACCACGTACATACCTAGTCAAGCTTGTTACGCAACAACTAAGTAGGTACCTATTTATAATTTCGCGATTGTTTAAAAAAGTTAGCAAGTGCACCGTTAAATTAAATTCCGTTCAAATTTTAATTGAAATTCGCTATCCACAGTCGTCTAGCGTTCTTTACGTGGGTGTCAGCTAAGATGGGTGCGGGACAAATTGGAGGGATTGCTACTTTGCGTAAATGTTCCCATTAACTAATTTATATTCTCTCTTCTCTTCTTCGTCGTTCCCTGATTGAGGATCGTGATCGTAACTAATCACCATATCTTGTACTTCAACATTAAAATGTAATATTTTGCGAATTGTATTGAGGTACCTATTTACTTCTATTTTTGTAAATCTTGGAATGAGGTGCTAAAGCGGACCCTGGGCTAATAATGCACTGTGGAGAAGTTTACAAGGTAGCAAAATTTCTAAATTTTACAAACCCTGAAAACAAGCCAAGAACTCACTGTATACATAGGGACACTATGTAGTTAGCAGCTATTTTCACTAGGAAGTAAATTAAGGATGCATCCATGAAACATATCCTTGGGAAAAAAAAATTTAAAATTCTCGTGACATTTTCTGGATATTTCTAACAACTATTATATACTTGCTAACTTTCGTTATTTATTGTAAATAGGTATATAGACAAACACGTCTCTTCAAAACGTACTGCTCTTTGCTCAAAATGTATTTTTCTTTGCAGTGGATTTTGATTTTAATAATGCAGCTGGCTTCGCGGGCAACGTTGCCAATAATCTAGATGGACAGTTTATTGTAAGTAGTCCTACGTCCCACGTCCTACGCCCTCCGCCTTACTACCTACCTAAAAATTGAAAAACTGCATCCACAGCATTCAATATACCTATACACCTCAGACTTACGAAATCTATACACCATGCAACGCGCACTGGTCAGAAGTCCAGAAACTGTCTACCTCACCACCCGTCCCATTCTCAGATAATAGAAAACAACCCCTAATAACAACCATGCGTAGTGCTTACCGCGTTTGTTCGTAGTATACGAGTATCGAGTGGGGACTACTGTTCGTTCCCTCTCATACATGAGAGGAGGCCTGTGCCCAGCAGTGGGACGTATATAAATATAATAAATAAATGTTTGGGGACAATCTGACACAAATCTACCAAGTCCCAAACTAAGCAAAGCTTGTACTATGGGTACTAGACGACGATAAACATACTTATATAGATAAATAAATACTTAAATAGGTACATAGAAAACATCCATGACTCAGGAACAAATATTCATGCTCATCACACAAATAAATGCCCTTACCGGGATTCGAACCCAGGACCTCTTGCTTCGTAGGCAGGGTCACTACCAACTAGGCTAAAGCGGTCGTCAAATATATATAGGCTATATATATAATACATATATATATAGGCTGATGATGATGATGGTTATGATGATACGAGTATCTCTCCCGATCTGCCATATTCGAGCGGCATAGTGGAAGATACACGGACGAATGAAGTTGGTGTTTTGTGGTAGCTTAGTATTAGAATGATACACGTAGACACTTGCCTTTTTGTACATTATTATCAGATTTTGAACATGAACACATGAAAATCACAACATGAAACACGGTAATATTTACTCCTATTGACATCCTCATAGCAAAATGTCCATATTGCGGAATTCGTAGGCGTTGACACAATACCTACACCCAATTGCAGACCCGAAACTTATACTTACTGTTACTGGTACCGTAAGTTACATGAGTTAAATATAAATACATTTCAAGACTCCATTTATAGGAGGTCTTTCATTAAGTTGCAAGCGTCCATAGGCTACGGTAACCACTTACCATCAGGTGGGCCGCAAGCTTGTTTGCCACCGACGTGGCATAAAAAAAATTAAGCTAATATACATATATATAGGTACCTAGTAGGCGCTGCGCTGTGCTGTGCGGAGGTTTACGTGCCATACTAAATGAATGGTACCTACAGTGAACTCGGACAAGTCGGACATCTCAGTAGAGTGTTATAAAAACGTGGCATTTTATAGAAAAGCTGTTGTTTCAGGTGTATTACTTCTCGCACGCCATGCTGTTCTGCGCTGGCGCACTCATCGAGCCCCACATGGTATTGACGCCCGCTGTGTGTGTTTTTACTGAAACGGAGAAGTTCGATGTCTTCGGCGGATCACACAAGTTTCGGGAGGGCTATGGCACTTCGAGATCAGTTGACAGTATTTGTGTTCATAAAGGTAATAATCGGCAGTCTGATTGTGGACTTGGAAAAGTAGATTTGGACACAACAGACGAAACTTATAATCCTATTCAGTATTTGACAACCTATACTCAGTAGGTACACTTGCCCATGACTCGCAAACTTTTCGTCACCTACATCGCTACACCTAATAGCTCGATAATCAATAAGTAGCTTTTATAGTAATATAACAATACAATAAGAATAAACCATTTATTTCAGACATCTAAGGCCCATAACAACAAATACCTTAAACCCTAACAATCCTAACATACATACAATACTTACTACATATAAATATAAAAACTAAAAAAACAAATTATTTAGGAGACGAAACAGCGTGGCTCCGTTGCATCGTCAAGCAAACAAGCGAGTATGTCTACATTGTAGACATATACTTACTTACCAGCTTCGCAATAGCTGGGCTGGGCCTAAGTAGCTAGCATGATGACGCTGTTATCGAACGTACAGCATTCGTTCTTAGCGAGTATATAAGTGCGAGAGGATGTACCGACCTTGAAGTTCGAATTCGCTTTGTTGAGTTGATGGGTTTAGCGACAGAAGCAGGTGCCTCGTCGTCATCGCCAGCACAGCACATGCTCAGGATCTCCCTACGTTTCCACCAAGAAGCGACAGTGCTACTAGTGCTCATAGTGCAGACCAGCTAATAAGCTAGTTTGTAAGAAAAGAACGTCTCGCGACAGAGGTGAAGACGCGTTTTCACCGGCGGCGTCGCGTTAGCGTGGACGGTATATCGGCATTCACTAAGGTTTTCTCTTTTATAGCGCCGAAACCACGGATTTAACTGTACAGTACCAGATGATATCCATTTTATCCGAATTCATTGCGTAAATTGGCTGTTAAGGGTCGAACAGACTGCCAGCTGGGCGGTAGCGGCGCTTGACGAGCGCGGGACGGCAGGTCACACAGAGCACGCGCGCATCGCGCCATCAACCAGCCGGCATCGCGCGCGCATCGCGCTGGCCTCGCGCCAGCAACCCGCCAACACTACGTACGCACCGCGCGCTGCGCTGTCTGGCGTCACACAGACGCGCCGCGCGCCCGTGGCGGTCGCGCGACGTGACCGTCGCGGGTGCGCGGCCTGTGCGCGGCGGGTTGATGGCGGGTCGCGACAGAAGTGGGGCGCGTTGCCGACGGGGTGCAGCCTGTTTGACCGCGCTAGCGGTTTGTAGGGAAATATCGCACGGTGCGCCCGTCGCGGACGCGCCGCGCGCTTGCGACGATGCTGTGTGTTCGACCCTTTATAGGCGAATCAACCAAGTTCGTCTAGCCGACCAGCTCTCGCAGAAGGTTTGTGCAAAATGCGTTTTAGGGTGAGTGTGCGAGGTTGCGTGGCGGTGAACAAGGCAAAAATCCACTATTAGGGTAGCTCGCCGTGCTCGCGCATCGCTTCATATTGGTCACCTCACTTACCGCCTCGCAACCTAGCACAGCTCTGCACAGTTAGCACAAGACGGCACGTGAGCCCTCTCGCATTATCCACCTCTTTTTAAGTTTAATAATAAGAGAGAGCCGGCGAGAGAGTTCGCGCGCCGTCTGGTGCTAACCGTGCTGGTGGATGCAATTACTCCTTAGGTACTATCCGTTTTATCCAGCTTACAACCACTCTAAGCGATGGGACCACTGCTCGACCGACAATATAGCGCTACTAGTGCTTAACCACCAGTTCGAGATGCGGTTCCACGAGCCCAAATCGGAGTTCATCATGAACAGGGTGCGGTACGGCGTTAGCATGGACACTATCATGGAGAAGACTCCGGACCCTAAGTGCCGCTACTTCGGATGGGGCAGCAGACGAAATGTAAGTGTTTTATACAGAACTTGAAGTTTATTCTGAACAGGGTGTGGTACGGCGTTAGCATGTACACTATCATGGAGAAGACTTCGGACCCTACTTCCGCTAGAACCGGACCGCTTCCGGAGAATATCACGGAGAAGACGCCAAGTGCCGCTACTTCGGATGGGGCAGTAGACGAAATGTAAGTATTTTATACAGAACTTTGAGTTTATCCTGAACAAGGTGCGGTAAGGCGTTGGCATGGAGAATATCAGGGGGGAAGACCCCAAGTGCCGCTACTTAGGATAGTTAGGATGGGGCAGTAGAAAGAATGTAAGTGTTACATACAGAACTTTGAGTTTAAGTATCCTGAACAGTCCGCTTACCATGAGTTTGACAATGACGGCTTAAGCCTGCATCACACTGGCGCGGCCTGGCCGCGGCGTACAATAGTAAACTTGTCCGTCGCTGTCAAATTTACTATTGTCCGCCACCGCAGGCCGCACCAGTGTGTGGCAGGCCTTACGCTAACGAGTATCGAGTTTACTATCCGTGCATCCCGCTCGTACTGTCAAAGTGCAATAGAGATGCACAGATAGAAAACTCGATACTCGTTAGCGTAAGCCGTCATTGTCAAACTCATGGTAAGCGTACAGGGTGCGGTACGGCGTTAGCATGGAAACGCTCACTGAGAAGAATGAACCTACGTGCCGCTACTTCGGAAGGGGCAGTAGGAGGGGTTACTGCTTATGTATTTTAATTTTATTAGGAATTGAATACGATAAAATACGTAACATCTTCCATACCTACTGTTTGCCTGAGTAACAACACTACACTACGATGTAGGTGATTATTGACCAATGGAATGCAAATAGATCTTGTATTTGGTTAAGGCAAATATTTTTTAGCACGCAAGGATAAGTTACCGTCCAAAGATTCTAGGTGCGACTCGCACCGTACGAGTGTTGTAGAGTAAATAATACTAGCGGCTCTGTCTGCTGCAGAACTCGCGAGTCTGTGTGTTTCTATTATTATTATTAGGTTGTCTATTGTTTGCCCGAAATTCACATACTATAATAATCATTTGCCCGAACTTCGCTTGCCCGAATTTCATTTGCCCGAATGTTTCGTTTACCATAATAGTTAATTGACATAGTCTTGTTTACCCGAATATTGGATGTCATAATGATACGAATGCCATACGTATTGTTTTCCAGATTATTGTTTGCAATAATATTATTAAATAGAATATTTAAACGCCATACTAAACATCCATTCGGATTCATCTTTGTTAATTTGTTAGTTTTTCCGCTATTTTATAAATAAAATAACCTCGAAGACGAAAGCGGGAGCAAAGCTCCCGCTTCCGTCTTCTAACCTATCCGCGATCCGAGTCGGTTTTGCCACTAAGCCCCTGTTCCCTACTGCCTATGATACACCACTATCTTGGCATTGGGTAATCTCAGAGAAAAGTTCATTTTTACTTAGTGGCAAAACCGACCCGGAACCTATCTGAGGTTCGAGGTATATTTTTTTTCATTTTAGACACTGCAATACGTACCCACATTATTACATATGGGCAAATGACATAATGGCATGTGATAGTTATGGATTACAATGATTATGGAAAATGAGATTATTGATATTGATATTATGGAAAACAAAGATTCCGGCATATAATTATTATGGTAAACAATGAGTATGGCATACAAAATTATAGAAAACAACTTTATGGCACTTGAATGTTATGGCAGATAAAATTCGGGCAAATGAAATTCTGGCAAGCAAGAGTATACCTTATTATTATTTTGAGAAATTCCTAATAACTGAGTCGTCAAAAAAATCGCTATAATTATCGAACCTGTTCACACAATTTTAAGAGAATCGGTTGAGAAATGCGACCTGTAGAGGAGAATAGCGGGACCGCTATTTTTTTAACCTATTTTTGCATTCTCGAACGTTTTGTGTCATAATGATCATTTGTCCTAACACTCATATGCCCTATCTTTAGTTTTCCTAACATATCGTATGGATGATTTTTTTTCCCCATAATATTCTATTTCCTAACGTCACTTGCCATATTGATTATTCATCCTAACGTTATGTGCCATAATAGTCATGTATTATAATGATCAGTAAGCCTAATGATTATATGTCCACATTATTATTTTCCCTAACTGTGATTAGATTAACCTACTATTCTGCCTAATCTAACCCACTTTTCTTACCTGACAGCAGTCCGGTTCTGGCGCTTCGCCGGCCGCTACCGCGGCACGCTCGCTTCGCTCGCTCGGCTCGCGCGCTGTAGGGTCACAGTTCAACCTAACACTCCTCCTTGCTTCCCTCGTCGTCGTACGTAACTGGGCTCTGCCTTAGACCTTACGATAGAAATATTGTTATGGCTATTGATCGCTAGGGCGAATGCTCATTTGGACAACAACACTTAGGATAAATGACATGAGGTGAAACGTTTATAGGGATTTCGAGGAATATGGAAAATATATTAGGGATATTAATAATTATGGTAAAAATGATTCGGGCAAATGAGTTTTAGGACAATCATTACGTTTGTGTATATGGCTATTTGTTTTCTAAATAAGTTAAAATCTATATATATGGAAAATAATTGTTATGGCGATTCATCGTTAGGTCTAGTGCCCATTAGTACAAAACAGTTCGGGCATGTGATTTTATGACAAACGATGTTAGGGATCGCGAGGTAGACCCATACTAGCATCATAACAGCAACAATACAATAATACAACTCGATGATTGTGCCTTTGTGCCCGACTAAGTTATGGCGGAGAAGGATTTTAGCTACAGAACCGATTTTGTTAAATGAGTCAATCGACAGTGAGGCGCTCCGTCTGTCCGTCTGTCACCAGGCTGTATCTCATGCACCGTGATAGTTAGACAGTTTAAATTTTCACAGATGATATTGAAGCGCATTAGGTATTTCTGTTGCCGCAAATACTAAAAAACAGAGAAAAAAAAATATTTAAGGGGGCTTCCATACAAAAAAAGTGGTTTTTGCCGTTTTTATACAGGGTGACACTTAATTCGTGAATCGAAACAGCAAAATGTGAATCTATCCATGGTTCTGAGCCATTTTTAGGATGGGACTCACTTTGTAGTATGAAAAAAACCACACTTGCTCATACATTTTCGACACTTGCTCATAGATAATGGTACGGAACTCTTCCTGCGCGACTTCGTCCGACTCGCACTTGGCCGGTTTTTTTAAACTTTGTATTCTTGTTACAATATTAGTATAGATTATACGTGTTTTCAGGGTTTTTTGCTACCTTTGCTGCTTCATTTGCGCAGAGTGGACGTGAAAATTCACATGGACAACCGGAAATGTGAAGAGATATGGAACACGGATAACAAATTCCTATGCTTGTCGCGGCCACAATGTATTGTAAGATGTGCATTACTATTGATATTTTTATAAAGGCGCTCCTGCGTGGCTAACTGCAAGCTACTAGAGAGAACGAGATGGACCCAATGGAACCATGTAATATTCCTGCCTCGCTCTAACTTATAGCTTTGCATGCTACCACGCAGGATCGTCTGATGCACCTTAACACTTTCACTACCAGGAACCCGCCCAGCGGATACCTACGCCGTAGTCGCTTTTCGGTACAAACGAGGAACCACGGGATTGGCTACGAGCGTAGCGCGTGGCGATTCTTGGCACGGAATGTGCTACGAAGAACAATAATAGTTATCACTTATCAATTTTGTAGCCACTGTAGCCGAGCGTTAATAAGGCACGCGACTTTTAATCCCGATTTCGTGGAAATTGCTACTACTGGGGATGTGAACAAAATCGTGGCAGTTGTACATATAATGAACTTAAAAGGAAAACTATCGCGGCTAAGTAGGCATAACTATAGTTACCGAGTAATTGTCGACCAACTTTTCAACTTTCGTACGAATTCGGCCGACGCAACCGCACCATTTAGTTGGCGTCCGCGTGTCGATGTAACTAAGGCAGACAGGCAACTACGGAACCCTACACTGCGCGTGGCCCGACACGCACTTGGCCTGTTTTTTTAATGTTTTAACCACGTTTTTTACAGAATGACAAGTACGGAGCATTGTGTCCGGTAAGTGGCGTTATCAACCATCTTATAGGACAGACATTCATTATACCGATGGTAGGTATATATATTCGTAAATAATTGAATTGGTGCTGTTGTGCAGTGTAAGTAGTACCTACCTAAATTGTGTGTTGCAATAAACAAATAGATATGTACCTATCTACGATGAGATGATCTTTGAATATATATTTGAATGCTTATTTAGGTACCTATCTATTTGTACCCGTCTATATATCGAGCCATTTTTCATCGCAAAGAATATTTAGTATTTTTTTAATATTTAGTAATTAACAAAATAAATTGTCTAGCTATTCTAGATCATTTTTGGTTTCCAGGATGACTTAGGCTCAGTAGTCGTATGCGGTGGCTACGTCCAAGGCCTGATGACGTCAGAGCTGATCGACCGGCCCTGCGGCGTCGGCTTCCTCAACCTCGCCTTGTATACAAAATTCTTAGAGTGTGCCGTGGACGACTCACGCGACGCCATGGAGGAGCTACCTCCGGAGCCGCCGCTGGCTGAACCTGCGGAGACAGTCACCGTTGATCGTAAGCCCCATCCCCATGCCGCGGCCGCATAACAGAACGCAGTTATGCGGTGGGATGAGATGGAAATATGTCTGTCTCTCTTAACGCATAGTTGCGTGATGAATGATGGGCCATGATGGCCGATTGAGTAGAAGAGCCTTTAGCCATTTATCGCGACGCGAGGCTTCGAGGAAACGTATTGAAAGTGATATTGCCCCGACGCACAGGTAGGTACAGCGTGTGTTCGTATTGATTATCGAAGGTCTAAGTTGTGCGTGTAAGAATGGTCGCTGGCAACAATGACAATACTGGCAGTATTGGACTGACAAGCCTAGACAGTAGCTATAGTACCTGCATATAGGTTTCCGACAAGCCTGACTCGCCAGGGTTGTTTAGGAGACGCCAAATGAGCGAAATCGGCGACCGGCCTCGTATCCACTCGTGTCAAAATCAAGCGGTGGCCAGTCCGCCAATTTCGCTCGTTTGGCGTACCTTTTATTCATCCTTTTAGCAGTACCTTTTATCGAAATTGGGTCTGATTTCGTAAAGCGCAACTTCCATTGTGCTGCCTAGCCAGAGGTGTGCGATTCGATCTCCAGATCCCAGCATTAGTGTTAGAGATGAGTTGATTTTTTTAGATATTGTCAATACTGTATGTTATTATAATATTACTATTGAAACCTATAATAAGCCGCCGTAAGATTCATATCATATTTAAGCGAATTATTGATTTTAAATGTGACTTTATTATGCTTATTGGGTCAATATCAATCACAAAAATGTACACCTAATAATATAATAATATAATTTACGTCACACCTGGCCATAATGCGAGTTTTACTGCACGCTGCGCGTACAGGAAAACTCGCATTGTGGCAAGGTGAAGACGTAAAATTTTGTACTTAACACGGGCGGTAATTCGTAAAGCCCCAGAGTGCCCAGAGCGCATATTTATGGCCCTCACCTTCGGTTCGGGCCACAAATACCTGCGATCTGGGGCATTAACGAATTCACCGCCCTAGTTACGTAATGTACTATTAATAATTCAATTCATTTATTTGCAAGAACATACACAGGTGTCAAACAGTTATACAGACATGTCAGTAGGGATTACATGCAGGTATGCTCTGCCACAATTTGGCATGCAAATCTTAATCTAACTTGAAATAAAATTAATACTACTGTTATTGATTCATTCATACAATCTATTAAAATATTCATGCAAATTATAAAATGGTCGAGTAATCAAGTAAGACTTTAATTTTATTGAGAACTCATTTATATCACTACATTCTCGAATGTCCTCATTTAAGAAATTATAAATTTTTATACCATTATATTCTAAACCATTCTTAAAATTCGACGTGGCATATGCCTATAATAGTATTTTATTTATTTAGCTACAACGACCACTTGTTCGGAAGACTGCGCACCAAACGTTACGCTCCCCCAACCAACTCCGATGGATAAAGAAGGTACGTAGTGTAAACTTTTCATTAGCTGCCAAAACACGAGCCGCTGTTACCGACCGACCCGACCCGCTTTTGATGGCCTTAATTAACTATACCTCGACAGTGCTTTTTTGTAAAGGCATTGCAACGTAACATAATTTTTTTCAGTTAAACATACCTGCATGCCATGATTTATGACCAACATAATATATAAACTTAATTGTACCTGCTTAGATAAGTTGATTTATTCGCAATCTTAGAGTTTGCAACGAGTAATCAAGTATAAATCGAAGCGCCCGAACATATATTGTTCAGACCCCTATATAGCACATTTATTCATTTTTTCAGCCGTTGCCGAAAGCATACTCACAAGCCCAGATAAGCCAGACGCCACGAAAATACCAGGAAGATACGGTTACCCTAAAAATCTTTTCTACCCTGGGAAGAAAGTCAAACGATGGCATATGTAGTCACTATCAAATAAAACTAAGCGAGCAAGAAGCTTTTCAGCATCTGAACACTGCACGGCTATCACAGATCAGTTCGTGCGCCCTCTTGTGATAATGATTAGAGATGCAACGGATTGTTTGGCCGGACACCGGATATTCGGACTGATCACCGGCCGAATATCTGGTACCCGGCCGCCGAATATTCGACCGGCCAAACGATACCTATAAATCAGCTCGGCGAACCTTGATCCCTATGACACTGACAGTTATTCCCACGACACAATCTTGTAGTAGCGTCACCGTTATATTATAATCGAATTGGCGGTGTCTAAAAATGATATTTATTAATTTTAGGCAGATATATGCAATTACAATAATATCCCGTTGGAATTATAATAATTATTAACACTTACAAGAAATTATCTCAATCAGACTTTACGTTGACGTCCTGCAAAAGTTACTCCGTTTGGAAGATATCGACTAGTGCGGAAAAGTATCGATAAACAAATATCGAAAATGGAAACGAGTGTACAAAATACATCAATAGAGTACCTACGCTCTTAGTGTCAGATTTATAATCATTTAAGTTGTTTGCGATAATAAAATAAAGGAGATTTAACAAATTTATTGTATATACCTACTCAAATAAAACAAAAGCGGTTTATTAATGATTTTTTAATATACATTAATTAATCTGAATCTGACAATGATGTCACTGATTGCGTCTCAGACTCGGAATCCGAACTGCAGCTGCTTTCTCCTATGTTTATTAAAAACGGCTGGTCTACTATATTGTCGTATCGCACGTCTCGATTCCAATCATCTAAGCATAGTTTTTTCGTCTTTTCAACCACTTTCCTCCAATTGTCCGGAGTCACTTGACTACATGCCTCTTGTAGCAACGTAAGCATTTTATTAGCTGTGAATGGCGGAGTGGTGTTAAGCCTGGCTGCACAACCTGAAACAATAATGGTTTAGATTAAAAATGATGCAAAGTCAAAGAGCGAGATCGGGGTAAGTACATTATAAGTACATAATTTTGTACGTTAAAAGTGTGTAATTGATATAAGCACATGGATAAAAATAAAAATGCAATTTGCTAGTGAAATAAAATAGCTTTAAATAGTACTAGCCGACTAGACAGTCACCAGTGACCTAAATAAAAACATGTTAAAATAAATACAAATCAACCCACCTTTGATCTGCGCCCATATCATTTCGATTGCATTATATTGGCAGTGGTAGGGCGGTAGCCGAATCACGGTGTGCCCTTTTGATTTTGCCATCTCATCCAAGAAATATTTCTTCTTTGTTTGCTGTTTATGAAGGTTCAACAATCTAACTAATTCCTTTTTCAGCATTTGAGTATTAGCTGCCACACCATTGTTTTGCAGCCACTCTATTATTTCGCCTTTATTGTTGTTCGCGGTAGGCGCTTTATTAATTTGCACAGAGTGGTATGGGGCGTTGTCCATTAAAATGTAGTGGGGCTCGTTTAAATTGTCTAATAGTTTTGTGAACCATTTCTTGAAATTCTCAAAATTCATCTCTTCGTGATAATCAGTTGTTTTCACGGATTTGAAGGCCCACAAGCAGTTAGGTACAAAACCTTTGGCTGTGCCAGCGTGGCAGATAATCAAACGCTGGCCCTTGCCTTCTGGTGCTTTGGTACAGGATTTCTCTGTGTCGTCTGTCCATGTTTTGGAGACTGAGTGATTGGCGTTGAGCCACGTTTCGTCCAGATAAACCACCTTGTCCCAGTTCTCGATGTTTTTTATTTGTCGTAGAAAATCACACCTCATCAATCCAATGTCTTTCCGCTCCATTATCACTTTTCTTTTGTCACACTTCCCATAACGAAATCCACATTTTTTTATAACCTGTCTGAGAGAAGTGAATCCACCTTTAAATAAATCAGCCGATTTCAGCGACGCTAATAATTTTGTGCAAGTCGGCAGTTCACCTCGAAAATAATAGCCGTAAATATGGTTTCGTATCGCTGCCATGTCGAAATCATCGGGGTTAGTTACGGGTCGTGCCCTATTATGTTTTTTCTTCTTTGGAGTTGATAGTTTGTTCTCCTCCATCGACGATTCGCCGAACTTCTCCTTTGTAATTCGGGAAACGGTAGCTTTGCCAATTCCCAAAGCATCAGCAACACGGTCGCGTACGTTGTCAAGTGGCAACAAAGGTCCGCCATTTTGTTGTTCGCGAGCAAAATAGTCACGCAAGCGTACAACAAACTCCCGCGTTTCACTGTTGAGTACAGTTTTTCTCAGTCTTTTCGGCATTTTGAAACACCAACAAAAACAAAACAGCAACAATAACAAAAACAGAAAACAACAATAGTAACAAACAAAGGATTCCGATGACACAACAAAACACGTGGCGCATACAAGGCGTTAGCACTCGTACTGGCGTAGCGAACTGACAGTACTAGCGTAGTGACAGATCAGATAGTGTTGCTATAACTAAAATTTTAATTCACATTAAAATTATACAGTCCGACCATGTTACCTCTGCATCGGAATATTGGCAACCCCATATACAAATACACGGATACTTGTAAATATAACAAGCATTATAATTATAGTAATGTAGATTATATTTTAAAAACATGTTTATCGATGTGGCTGAATGCAAGTCACGCCATTGCCTATAAAAAGTTGCGATATATCGACACGACCCGTCACTAGTATGAACTGTCATAGGGATCAAGGTTCGCCGAGCTGATTATACTTTTTAGTTTGGCGGCGCCCGGCGGGCGCGTCGTGCAGGTTTTTACCTGTTACGAATTGTAGGTTCGCGCGGACCGTTTTCTAGGCAAGAAACGAGTTTATTAGGTCAGTGTACGGAACAATTTCGTATGCAGTACACGTGCGCCCGCCTATTTTGCTGAATAGATAAGTTTTTAGTATTACTAACCGTTTTTCAAAGTTAAATACCAAACAGAATCACTATTCGGTATCGGGCCGGATAGTGCGCAACTATCCGGTATTCAGCCGGATAGTAAAATAATGGCCGGATAGGCCGGATACCGGATAGCAACCGGATATCCGTTGCATCTCTAATAATGATAACCGTGCTAAGCATTCGTTTCACGATCAAGCATTTTATTTGCAGCATCTCATGAAAATAATGCTTGGTTCGCTAAAGAATATGCTCGCCTAACATACGCTACGCGGGAAAATAATGCACGCGGCATGCAATAAAAAAAAAAATGCATGCATGCGGGAAAGTAAAATAATGTTTCGTTAGCAGCGGTACTGCTTAAAAACAAAATTAAAATAATGCACGTTAAAAAAACATTTGCAAATGCAAAGCGAATTCTCCTGGTAAGTAGGTCAGTGAGTAGTCTCTTAGAATGTATTCATATCTTTTTAATTGCCTCTTATGAAGTAATTGATAGAAACTAGAATGATGTGTATGTGAAATAAATGGCTTCGAGGCTGCGACAGACCAATGGACAGATAAAGATGATTCCATAAGCGTAGCATTTTGGTAATTTAGGTATAGAAAACTAATACTGTAAGTACTTGGAAAGCTTAGTGTAGGTATACTTAAGTACCTATGTCAAAGTGTTTAAAAATAAAACTATAATATGATGTATATTAAGTTGTTGGATTATATTGGACGCTGTGTTAATCGTTAACGTAACTAGGGCGGTGAATTCGTGAATGCCCCAGATCGCAGGTGATTGTATATATATATAAATATGCTATAAACTGTATAAATATGCGCTCTGTGGCTTTACGAATTACCGCCCGTGTTGAGTACAACATTTTACGTCTTCACCTGGCCACAATGCGAGTTTTCCCGTACGCGCAGCGTGCAGTAAAACTCGCATTATTGCCAGGTGTGACGTGAATATTATTATTCATTACATATAGTGAGGATTTAAGAATTATTCACTTTTTTATAATGCCCATAACATTCTAACAGTAAAATATATCAGCATGTCCTATGTTATTATAATCACAGCAAATATTACCAAGATGGTCAAAATTAACTTTTGTTAAAAACGTATCAATGAGCGTTAAGGCGAGGACACACTTACCTACCTACATCGTAACGCCGCGCGGCAAGCAATGCCATACCGCTCCGCTCCATTTGTTACGCGCCTAATTATACCGGCATTGAGTTTGAATTGATCAAAATTCTGGCGTTTGTCTCAATGTTACGGCGATAATGACTCTAGAACCGAGAGAAACCGCCGCGCCGGAGATTCACCCCTGTGTGGAATTCTCAACTTGTTATTCGGCAGTAAATCTTACAAAAACAATAAGTTGTCACCGTGCCAAAGTTTAATCCATCTAAAAGTTTAACCTTTACTATAAGAATCCGCTCCTTGGTTATAATGTCATTAAACAGGTCAAACATAATTAGGTATCTAAATAAAATATCACAAATTAATACTCGAATATTGCAGCTGTCATAATATATACTTATAATATAAATAGCACCCCACGCGTACACTCACAGACAAAACACAATATCCACCTTAAAATAAAAATATTACAAAAGCTTCCCTTTCTTAGCTAATTCACACTTATCCTAACCTTGGAAGCTAGGTACCTAAGCTTAGTTTAGAGTCTTCTACTTTGCCTAGAATTTAACCATTATACATAGAAGTCTGTGTAAGTTTTACCGCCTAGTCATAGTGTTTTCAGTGGATACTACTTAGGTACCTAGTCGTACACTATTACAACTTTTGACTTCATTTTTTTAAGTGGTCCATTATATGATTTAGTTCGATAGAAAATGAAATTTTAAGGTATGAGTACGTGTTTTTTTATTTCTCCCTAAATGTTTATTTTCATTCAAAAATATCAAAATTAAAAGTAGTGAATTCCAATAAGTCGTAAGTAAAATATGACGTCATTATTATGTCTCTGTATGGCACCTGTCCACATCTTTCACTAACAGACGTAGGAATGACGCACGGGGTATACAGCGTTTTACAGATTTTAGTGATATTCTCCGAAACGAGTAAGAATAAAAATGGGAAAACCACTTTATTACGTTCAGGTAAGATAATTACCGAAATGGTTTTCGATTTAGGCATCATTACATATTTTGAAATGTTGTCAATTATATTCAGAGCAATGACATTTGCATTGAGCATTATTCGAGCTCCCAAAGTATTGTGGAACTGCCCTGTGCAATCCGAACTGAGCCAACTGCTTCGGGAGCTCAAGTACCGCGAGCCATCCGGTTGTCTCTCGGACACGAAATTACGAGTCATTGCTTTAACTATTAAAGACACGAATATTGAAATAAATTCAGATAATAGTCTTCGCGCCTCGCTATTCTAATTTGGTGTCCCCTTATAGGAAAGAGGAGTAGTTCCATTTTGAGGGGCCCGACTTCGTCCGCGTCGATTTCGTAGGATCTGATGATTGAAGACATGACGCTCTTTAATATCAACATGCCGTAATTGCGTCCTGTAAATAAAAGTATAGTGTTATTTTTTAATCGTATTAGGCCAGTATTTCTAGAGGTTTCTATATCCTTTAGGGTATTCCGGCCAGCCACCCACATGGGTTATCGAGATATGGCTACATTTTTAAAATATGACCAAGTAAGTATTTATTTGCCTTTGCTAGGCCTATCAAATCATAAGCTCCTGAAGTACCTTATCCTACCTAGCTTAAGTATGCCCCTTATGGCAGGCCCTTGCAAGGCTGTTTTGGAACCGGCATTCAACTTGGCTTAAGTAGGTGCCCAAGTAACATTTATAACTGTATAAAGGCTGTACTATAAATATTATTTTTACTTTAGGCTGTATAAATTTGCTGCATATGGGCTGTATAGCTGTATATACAGCCATTATACAGCCAAAAGGGCCCCCAAATTATGCAGCTTCAAGTGTAAATGTGTGAATGTATAATAGCTGTATACGCCAAATAACAAGCGGACTAGGTTCGTAAAATTCCATTATACAGCTACAATTCTACGATTTGGCCATTTTATTCTTATAGTACTGCCTCGCGCTGGTAAAAGTCTTGATATAAGAATTATTTTTATGCACAGCGAAAAACTTCTAGTTACTTAATATAATTATTGAAACCTGCATTTGCGGCCATAGTATTCGTGATGTGAATTTATTATTCGAGTATAAGGTAAGTACCCATATTTATATTCCGTGAATATGTTTATCAATTAATAGCAATTAACTCACGCACTCTCGAAATAAAAGATAAAAATAGAAATAAACAAAAAAAGAATCCTACCAACTACTTTTTATTAGACTTACAACCGCGATTTAGTATTCACATTACTTCTCTACTGAAAAATAAACCAATTGTATTGTGTCTATTGACTTATTCTAAAGAAAATTGCAGTTATGATATAAAAAGAATATGAAATAAAATTCATAGGTTACGTTTTGTGTTATGATGGCGTCCCCAATTTATACAGCTCTTGTTAACTGAGGCATAATATTAGAGTAAGTATCAGCTTAAAGAGTAGTACTGTCTGTATATTAGAATTTAATTATTACAGTAGCTCCTTAGCAGTACTTAGATATTGTATCGACATTACAGCGATTTAGGGTTAAATTTAACGCAAACCTTTTCTTTTTACTGCCCCGGTTCGCTTTTGTTTATGCCATGGTTTAACGTCCATAATGAGTATTTAAACCAAACACAAAAATATTAACTGGACATTATACCACTCTAATAACTAACCTTCGCAGTTTCACTTTTAAGCTGGATTATCCTCTTTATAAACACTATAAGAATTAACATAGCCCATTGGCTGAACTATACGGTAAAACCTACACTAATCGCATCGGCTTTATAAAAGAGTTCCAATAACGTTTTATTCAGCCAACAGAATTATAACTATTACACTCTTCTAAAGGGCATTGCGTATGAAGAGTTTCGTAGATAACTATTAATCAGCTATTATCAAGCCTAATATGATGGAATTACAACAGAGTAAGTTTACACCAATATGCAGTCAGTAGCAATATTACATGCCCTTGTATAGCGTTAAGCAGTAAAAAAGGATAAATCAAGAGTCTTAAACAGTCGCTACTCGCTATATAACTGTAGTCTTCTAAAACTGCTGAAAGTATTTTTTTACACTTAACACTGTATTTTTGTGTTTTGCAATGCTTTTAAGAAGCTTAAAGTAATAATTTCGACAATATACAGCTGTAAACCAGCTGTTACAGTTTATGCTCCAGTACAGCTTAATGTATGTATTTACTTTATTTATCATTATCAGCATTTATAAAGTCTTACCTAAATGTTACTTGGGTACAAAAGGGAAAATGTACGTGAGATTGTATTTAAGGGGAAATCATCGGAACTGCTGGTCAAAATTAAAAAATCTTTCACCTGATGTACAGAAGCGTCTCTAGCCAATGTAGCTAGGGACCGCTGCGCCCGTGTGCAACGCACACCCTGCACCACAGGTAAAGACGCCTCTGCCTGTGTACCTACCTATAGAATGGACTTCCCGGATGAACAGGAAGGAGAGCCATTGGAGCTAGGTCACTAGGATCCAACGTACCGATACAATTCCTAGGCCCGAAGCTGAAAGGCACGAAAGCGGCGCGGTGTCGGTCCGCCGAGCGCTCCGGCAGGAACCGGTCCGGGTCGAACCGGGCCGCGTCCGCGCCCCACGCCGCCGCGGACCGGTGCATCGCGAACGAGCCCACCACGCAACCGGTGCCTGCTGGCAGTGTTATGCCGGACGACGCTGGAACGTTACGGAAAAGAATAGGATTTGGGATTTAATGTATGTGCGCAGATACTCTTCAGAGCTACATATATTAAGGCGCCGTAGGTTCAGCGAAGTTAAGCGAACAGAGTTTTCGAAACAATATGTTTATAATATTATGGTTTCAAAAAAATACGAATAGTAATCTTAAGGCTTTTCTGCAGCGAGAACAGTGATTCGAACCGACTAAGCAATTTTCGCTCGATGGAAAAAAAAACACGAACATAGGTCTAAAAGGGTCTAAAATACACTTAAAATACTCGTAAGAAATAAAATTATGCACAAAAGCTAAAAATATTAAAATGGCTTCTAAAATTGGCAATACCATATATCTCTCTCACTTACCAACGCATTTAATATCTCTCTCTCACTATCTCATCATGTTTGAAAAATAAAGAGGGGAATTGTTTACTATCATAGTATGGCAAAAGTTTAAGGTACCACCCATGTACTAAATTTATGTATGTACTTACGCAGGTATACATCTTTGTCGACGTTACGAGCGATGATTGGGACGACGGTATACAGCCTCATGCTTTCTTTGAGCACTCTTTCTAAATACATCATTTGTGCAAGGTCTTCTTTGGTAGCGCCGCGCTTAGAATAACCGAAAATGGACCTTTGTCTGAAAAAAAAAAGATATTTGCAGAGTTGGAAAACAATGTACGAAGATTTTTGCCAATATAATGTTGCATGAGATAACCTATCTCAAAGTGACACAAATTAGTACAATAAGGCATAAAAAAAATAGGTAAGTTAGGTAGCAAAATTTTTTTATTATTGTTTTTAGGTGGAGACCATGTTTTCTACTACTTACATCGTTGAGTATGATTCAGAACCAACTAACGATCGTACTTTTATTATTCTATCCCTTTTGTTCATAAATACTTTTGTAATGAGGTATTTCTTGTAGCAATCAACTCTTCTATGCTTTTTGCCACAGACGACTTACTCTTGAATAACTTTCTCTTGCGCATCCTTGTTTATGCCCAGTAGCATCAGGGTGTAGGCGATGGTCAGAGCAGTTGTGTCGTTGCCAGCGATCGTGATCGAGTCAATGTGCTCACGAAGCTGTTCGTCCGAGAACTCAATCTCTCTCCCAAACAGTAGATCTAGCACCGCTTTCCATTTGCCATCTGCAAAATCACATTGGAAATTGTTCCAGAGGCTCTAGTATAAGTTTTACCGAAACAAAACTTTACGATCGCGTTTGCGTTTTACCCTCAATTTGTATGGGATTTGACAGCTAAACGCGAACGCGGTCGTAACGTTTTGTTTCGGTTAAACTTATACTAGAGCCTAGATTTTTTCTCCCGCGTCATTATCATCATCTAGCCATTGTAGCGAATGTTTTATATCGTTGTGTCGCTGATGTGGTCTCTAATGGTAACTAACACTAGTTGATTTTTGAAACAATCGGCGCAAGTGGGCACCCTCCCTTTGGAAACAAACAATTTTAACACCTGTTATGACTGGTTAGCCTAGTGAAAACTGGGTATTGAACCAGTGACTCTGGCTACGAAGCTGAAGTTCCTCGGTTCGAATCCCGTTTAGAGCAAATATTTGTGTGTTGAATGAATATTAGTTTCTGAGTCTTGGATGTGTTCTATGTATTCAATTTTTTTTTATTTTTTTTTATTTAGGCAACAAACTCAAATACAAAAAATAAAGTTTACAATATGTTGAATAAGAGACTTTTAGTGCCATATACTATAATTACTTAAATATTTTAACTTAATCTAGCTTAGGGGCGGTAAGAAGCGAAAGCCATTCGTAAATCGAGTGCATTTTTGGCTAAATTTTTGTCGCAAAGGGAAAAGTTCAATGTGTTAGTGCTTGCGTTCACACACACACTTCACGTTTAAATGCAGTCAGTTTCGAAGGGCTTATACAAAATTAAACTCAAAAGGGCTTATAAATACTAAAAGGATAAATATTTAATATCAGTACAGATAGTTTCTAAGTATGGTGGTTATAACTTGGATTTTAAGTGACAAATAATTTGAGTTTTGAAACTTTGACAATAACCAGTCGAGAAGATATCAACGTGAGACATGTTTGTGTTATAGTAATTAAGACAAAGGTTGAAGTAGGAATACGAGACGTATTTTGTACGAGAGTATGGTAAAGCTAACAATTTCTTATGACGTGCAGTGCGCTGTGGAATTTTGAATAAAAGCCTACCAAGAAGTGACGGGGAGTCGATAAAGTTGTTAATTATTTTATAAAGAAACATTAAATCAAACTGTATTCGACGACCTTCTAATGGCAACAAACCATAGTGAGAAAGACTATTACTATAGGAATTACGGCCGCGACCCATACAGTAATCAATAGCTTTTAGAAATTTCTTTTGTACTTGTTCAATCCTATTTATGTGACATTTGTAGAAAAGGCTCCAAATAATACACGCAAAATCCAAAATTGATCTGACTAAACTGTAGTATAATATCATGTATGTCATTACGTGTTGGAAAGGCTTACATACCCTCAATAAGAAGCCAAGCTGCTTGTAAGCCCTTTGAACAATAGTATCAATGTGATCGTGAAATAGTACATTACGTAACTAGGGCGGTGAATTCGTGAATGCCCCAGATCGCAGGTGTTTATATGCGCCATAAATATGCGCTCTGGGGCTTTACGAATTACCGCCCGTGTTAAGTACAAAATTTTACGTCTTCATCTGGCCACAATGCGAGTTTTACCGCATGCGCAGTGTGCAGTAAAACTCGCATTATGGCCAGGTGTGACGTAAAGTAAGTTTATTGTCGATTATCACTCCAAGGTCTCGGATCTTGTCAACCCTATTCAACTGGTGATTATTTAAGCTGTACATGTATAATATTGGGTTTCTATTACGAGTAAACGTAATGATGTTACATTTATCAGGGTTTAGAAATAATTGATTATTATCACAGTATGCAGCTATAGAGTTAATATCTTCTTGCAGCTTGCAGCAGTCATCAACGGTCTTAATAATCTTATAAATTTTTGCATCGTCTGCATATAATAGATCGTGATCACTGCTGCTAACCACGTTACCAATGTCATTTATGTAAAGTGTAAATAGCAAAGGTCCGAGATGTGAACCTTGGGGGACACCTGAAGGGATATAAAGATAGTCTGACAAAAATCCTTTGATAGAAACAGCTTGTGAGCGAATTGTTATGTATGACTTGATCCAACGGAACAAGTCGCCATGTATACCTCCACTCCACAGCTTCTCCAACAAGACTCTGTGACTAATCTTATCGAAAGCCTTGGAGAAGTCGGTGTAGACGACATCAACTTGACATTTGTTATTTAGTGCAGATAACAAATAATCAGTAAAGGTGACCAAATTAGACTCGACAAAGCGACCTTTAAAGAATCCGTGCTGATTAGGAGACATATTTAAGAAATTGGAGAAATATTTATATCTATTATATATTATTATATCGTTGTCTACTCTTATTGAGGTTACTATGGGGCTACTTCGATTTGTGAAAGATTTCCCCAGTTATAGTAACAACAAGCGAGCAAGTAAATTTTTTGTGTGTTGTTAGTGCAACTAATCAGTATGTAAACTTAAAATCTGAATGTGTTCGTGTTTATGTTAGTATCACTTAGAGAGTGAAACGTTTATTGCCACTTAGTCATACGCGAGTGAAGAACAAACAATCCGTCAACGTCCGAGTATTGCCTCATAATGCGCTACGCCATGGGCCTTGTGCCGGCAAGGCACATTCTATTGTAGCGATAAGATATTCTTAAATACGTGTATAACATTAGCCATAGATTAAGTACGTGCGAGATGTATGAATGATTATGCATGTAGCTACTAGTATATATACCGTGTGAGAGTATGAATAAATGACCATTGTATTGACAGTACTTCAGAGAGTCTCTCTGGGTGTGGACTGCCATAAACCCCTCTGGGGTGCAGTCCACACTCACCATCTCTACTCCCCCAAAAACATCGTAATTATTGCCAGGCAGTGGACACGATCCTCAACCATCAACCACTGCCGGCAAAGTGGTGACCCCGACACTGAACTCGCAACGGCCCGGCAAAGTGGTGACCCCGACACTGAACGCGCAACGATCCAGCAAGGACCCCGACTGAAAAACACGCCGCGCCGACTAAGGAAACGCCGCGCACAGAAGACTCAAAGCGCAACTATCTGGCAAGTGGTGACAAAGATACACCGCGCCCGTCTGAAGAAATGCGCCGTGCCACACTCAAGAAACACACCGCGCCCGTCTGAAGAAATGCGCCGTGCCACACTGAAGAAACACGCCGCGCCCGTCTGAAGAAATGCGCCGTACCACACTGAAGAAACACGCCGCGCCCATCTGAAGAAATAAGCCGCACCCGCCTGAAGAAGTACGCCACGCGCTTGCATAACAAATATGATGGAACTCTGCCTGAAACAAACGTCGCCTGAAGAAACGCGACTGCAAAAACGCGCTCCCGACTGCAACAACGCTGCACTCCCAACTGCAACAACGCGCTCCCGACGGGAACAACACGTATTTAAGAATATCTTATCGCTACAATAGAATGTGCCTTGCCGGCACAGGCCTCCAGAAGTCCTAATCACCCTTAGGCTATCAAGTGGCTGACGGATCTTAAAATTAATTTGTACTTGTATTAATCCTGTTTCTGTTCTCCATAAATGTACTACGATTAAAAAAATAAACCCTAATATAAAAATCTTTCCAACGTTGTATCATTAGTCGATTTTGAAAATATGTGCACGGACAAAGTAATCAAAAATATGTGAACTTCACACGATCTTATGGACATAAGGTTTTGATCAGACATTTTTCAATATTTGGCAACATAGGTAAATATAATTATTAAGTCGACTGTACCCAGGTTATGAATCAATGAAAAGAGACGTGAAATAATCCTTGATGTAAGGTCAAGTTTGAGTGTTCAAATGTCAAGTCTAAAATACCGGTAAACTGCGTAAACCGTGGCGTGCGGAACAAAACCAACATGGCCCCATAAAATCTTATACATTGGAACGCAGATTATTCAATTAGGCATTGACGTCCTCGTTCGATAAACATTGTAGGATATTTGTTGATAAATAATAGATACCCATAATCAAATAACATGGTGGCATGAGATCCGCAGTTTACGTAACTTTGTCTAGCACTCAGAGAAGCAATTGCCGCGACTATGGGCACTCATGGAAACCACATTTTCCTGCCAATCGGTCGACAGGCGGAGATTATGGTTATCGTTGAATGTTTACTAGACACTTTGACTTTGTTATGGAGACGACCTGCATAACTTCGAGGTCTAGAGCAATATACAGGCAAACAGACAATGTGAGAATAAACACTTGGTGCGTTTTATCCTGTATGTTAAGTTCTTCAGGAAGTACTTATACTTGAGATTGATCGTTTGTATTACCTGTGTTATTGTTGTGTTTGTTTTTCTCGTACTCCGCACGTTTCTTCTTAACAACCTTAAATATAACAAAAAAACGAGTTAAACTATCTGCCTGATTCTCTGATTTAAATTAAAACGATAGAAGAGGCGAGATTGGCGGGAACGAGATACCGAAATAAATAATTTTAGTTTTAAAATTAGAATTGAGTTGACTTGACGGTTTTCAAGGGGCTATTAATAGCTATGTATCAAAATTATTTCTAGGGTTAGTTCTCAAACAGGTGGTGGTTCATCAAAACGTAAACAACCCACAGGGACTCTATTTCACCAAACATTTATATTTGAGACCAAACCAGTATTTGTTGTGCGCACGTGCATAGGTTAAGCTGGCTACTCAAGTACTCACATGCACCTGCTTGTTATACACATCACAATTAAGGAGGCAATGACGGGTGCATTACAATGTTGGCCCTGCAGCAGGTGAATAGACTGACGACCCAGATTTCGGCTTGGCGTAAGTGGAAACGTAAGCGCGCGCAACAAACACCAATTTGATTTGAATTCAGTACAGTCAAATAGACTCCCAGTTTGCGTCATGCGTAGAAATTATATGGTAGCAATGGAAAAAATAAAGTGACTTAATATTTATTTATGAGAATCATGTTTTACTAATTAACATAATTTATAAGGTGTTTTTTTTGCAGGTATGCCCCTTAAGTGTGCAAATAATGGCATTAAAACTACAATTCGCCAATATCGCAATATGTACAGACCTCTGTGGGCTTGAACGAATATTCTAATTTGAAGCATAAAATCGGCCTAACTATTGGTACTTGAATAAAAACAATCTATTCAGGTACTATATAGTACGTGAATTGATTGTGAGATGTTATAATTAGTAAATAGCTAAAAGGTACCTCTACAAAGGTAAAGTCTGGCTAATAATAAAAGAACCTAATATCGTACTAGGTAAGTGTAACAAAGAAAGAGTTAAAATAAGATATAGCTATACATATCTACACTTTGTAGTAGTTTAATCTCTAGTGGTATTTTAATATTCTAAATGACTTAGAACTCGAGATATTAATGATATACCTACTTATAATTCAAAATTTCCGCCATAAAACTAAAGATGGCCGATGGAGGAGTTGTTGGTTCCTAAATTGACCTACCAAGAGTCTGAAAAAGCACTCTGCCCCATTAATAGCGTTAATATTCCCCTCTTTTTCCATACTTCGGGGTATCGAGCAACATCTGTCCAGTCTTTTAAGGAGTCCAATTTATCACCCTATTGAAAAATGATACCTAAGTACTACCTCATAAAAAAAATATCATAATTTACTTTAAAAACAAAGTATTAACCGATGTCAATTTAGTACCTACTCCGCCAAGCCACGAGAACATTTCCTATTTTTTTTTTACAATTTACCACATGAACTGATTTCCGATAGGAAATGCGTTGATTACTATAGAAAAAAAACCGAATCGCTGTATGTGGGCCGACAATATTTGAGGACTTCCATAGATTCCCCAAGATCATCACCAATGGCTCTTCATTAGTTCCTATTTCAACGGAATCATATCAGAACCTGTGACGTACTTTTGCACTTTTAAGTACATATAATTGAGGAATTCGATAAGTCATCTGTGGTCTTCATCATCAATTCCTCGCCACCAAATTTATGATTTCGGATGTAAATACACGAGTTATAATAGAAAATACCAAAATCACTACACGCGTGCCTAATAAAATTGAGGAGTTCCCTCAATTCCTCATGGATCCCATCATCTAACTGAATTTTGAAAAAAATGGGACCCACCTGGAAGTATATACATACGAACAAAAAAAATATTTTTCGAATCGGCGCATCAATGACGGACTTCTGAGGTAACAAACATAGAAAAAAAAATACAGCCGAATTGAAACCGCCTCCTGTTTTTGAACTCGGTTAAAAATCAACATACTTCGTCCGTGAACTTGTGAGTAAGCTTGATGCCTTCGTCGTGCTCCCTCGCGTAGCGAGTCAGTTGAAAGAGACAGTCGGGCTGCAGCCACACCTTGAAGAAGCGCATGTTGAGTATCGTCATCACTGTGTGCCGCGCGCGCAGGTACGGAGTATCCGGGCGCTCTTGCAC
This sequence comes from Epinotia demarniana, assembly GCA_945867215.1. Taxonomy (NCBI): domain Eukaryota; kingdom Metazoa; phylum Arthropoda; class Insecta; order Lepidoptera; family Tortricidae; genus Epinotia; species Epinotia demarniana. Next base: position 13,148,148 of record OX244275.1, read on the forward strand.
GTCCATGCGTTCGCCCATCGCTGTCTCTGTACGCACACAACATAATAGATACCGGTTATATCTCCTGTTCCCGGTTTCAGAAACTACCTACTACTCCTACAAGCTACAACTTTTCAAGTCTAAACTGGCAATTTGGTCAACCGCAGTGTTGTCAGGTTACGATTACGGCCCGGCCAGGTCATGACATTGCGCGAGTTGCGGCGCGGCAAGCGTTTTATCTGTTCATTGCGCGGTCAAGACGCGTATAGCACTGTGGTTAGTGGTGATCACACGCAATGAATCAGAAAAACCGCTGCTGCCGCCGCCGCGCAATGTCGTGGCCGGGGCGCAACACTTTGTATAATGGTAACTTATATAGCTTCGTCAAACGGGCCTCTGTTCTTTACGATGAAGCGAAGATGCGAGGAGTAACACTTCATACTCATCATGATTCTTGGTGGAATTTTTACAAGTATTGAGTGCAGCGTTGGGTTGACAGTTAATATATGGGTCTCAACCTCTTGAGTCCTGTACCTATTGAATAATTATTTAGAGCTAAGTTCGTGAGGACATGCTATATAGACAGTTCTCTTCTATATTTTTAATACCCCGAGACGCAAGCGTCAGGTACGTTGCTTATAACCAAGCGGAATTCTCGCTATTGTGGCATGTAATAATGTTCATAAAATAGTCTTAAAAACCCACGAATGTAAATATGTTTTTATTCTTACCAAAAACTATGTCTAGCGTACAGGCGGTGATGAATTTGAGCACGTCGAACTCTCCCTTGCCGACCATGGAGTCCAATTTCTCTACCAACACGTCTGCCTGCGCCGCGAACACATCCACGTATTCTTCCACCACTTTGTTGTTGAACACCGATCTCATTACCTTCCTATGTGCTTTCCACAGTTCCACTGTAATAACAAAATTGTGGTTTAATCTAAACTAATATGTATTTTGATTGTAGAAATTAATCAAAATTAAAATCACAAAGCTCACTACAACTTAAAAACCTGTGCTAAATAGCAAATTAGCACGACGCGAAAAATTGCGAAACATTAAGATTACTTACATTTAATGTAGTTGCATATTTGGGTTCGCACTTTCAATCACCTTTTTGGCGACCGCTTTAGCCTAGTTGGTAGTGACCCTGCCTACGAAGCAAGAGGTCCTGGGTTCGAATCCCGGTAAGGGCAAAACATTTATATGATGAGCATGAATATTTGTTTCTGAGTCATGGATATTTTCTATGTATTTAAGTATTTATATCTATTACATATATCGTCGTCTAGTACCCATAACACAAGCCTTACTGAGCTTACTAGTGGACTAGGTCAATTTGTGTAAGATTGTCCCCTTATAATTATTTATTTATTTATTTTAATCAGGTCCATACAATATAGGCATAAGAATGTGTACCTAATATGTATGTCCGGACAAGTACCTATATATCAGATATGGGTCTATATCGGGTGGCATAAAATTGTTGGTCCTACTATTTTGTCGCATACCAACTTTATGCCGAATAACGTATGGCATAAACATTGTTGTGCATATTTTTTATTTGCCGAAATTGTTGTTCCTAATATCGATTGTCCTAAATATTTATTGTCCGAATGTTTATTGTGTCGAAGTTTTTTTTAGAATGATTGATGTGCATAACTTTGATGTTACTAATATTTAATGTTCTAAAAATGTTGTGCATACATTTTGTTACGCATATAAATCGATCGTCCTAAATATTTATTGGTAACTAACGAATTAATCTAATTAATCTAAATGCAGGTTGGATCTGGTCAGAATTGCCTATTACTTAAATTACTTATGACCCGCCCTCATGTCGACGGAGCCCCGCTTCGCGGGGCCCCTATTTCTGCTATGAGGGACAAAAGGCAACTAACAAACCTATCCAATTGATCTAAATGAAGGTTGGCTCTGCTGAGAATTGCCTAATACTTGAATAACCTATGACCCGCCCTCATGTTGAAGGTGCCCTATTTCTGCTTAGAAGGTCAAAAGGCTTCTTACGAACTTATCTAATTAATCTAAATGCAGGTTGGCTGTACAGAGAATTGCGTATTACTTAAATTACTTATGACCCGCCCTCATGTCGACGGAGCCCCGCTTCGCGGGCTCCTATTTCTGCTCTGAGGGACAAAAGGCAACTAACGAACCTATCTTATTGATCTAGATGTAGGTCGGGTTTGCTCAGAGTTTAAAAATACATACATACATTCACGCCTTTATTCCCAAAAGGGGTAGGCTGAGCACATGAAACGTATGTTCCAGCGCCACTTTTAGCATAAATGTAAAAAAGTAAGTAAGTTTAAAAATAGTATAAAATTTAGAAAAAAAAAATAGGTAGTGTGGTGGTTAGCTAATTTAATAATAGGCAAAATAATTACTATGACAATGAATATTAGGATTATTAATTTTTAGGTAATTCGATGTTCGAGTAATCAATATTAGGATAAACATACTTTAGAACTTTTAAATGTGTATGCGCAAAAATGAATAGGCTAAATAAGTAGTATGCCACTCAACATTATGCCAAACATTCTCGGCCAATTTTTTTTAGGTCGATCAACATTATGCGATACGACAGGCACCCATCTGATATCAACATAGGTTCAAGTGTTGTTTAAAAAACGCTAAACGAGCGCGGATGACAAATATTTTTTTAGATAATGTCATACCTAGAAATTTGACTAAAATAAGTCGAGGCTGCTAATACGTACAGTCTACAGTCTATTTGATCAGAGTATCGTTACTTCTCACAAATAGGTTTTGGGGCGGAAAGTTTACAAAATGAACACATTTGTTATGCGGATATTGCGGATATATGTATAAGTAGTTAACAATAACATACGAGTGATACGTGTTTGATGACAGGTACCCACATAAAACATAGACCTAATCCCTATCCCATTCTTAGGTTCTGACAGTTATGCATGATTTTTCAATAAGTTTATTTTAGGTATATTAGGGTACACCCTACAGCCACAGCCTGTAATAGGAGTAATAGATTTAAAGGATGACTCCATAGGATATCCGCAGTTATTGGTCCACCATTTTTATGAGGAAAACAAATTGAAGTTTTCAACCATAATTAATGAAGTTTGACATCACGATATAGTATCGTGTAACTCATGATAGTAAAGATATAACTAGTGATAAATACTTAGTATCTTTGTTTTCTATAAATGTATTGAGTTTTTTTAACGTTTTGCAAGAATTTTGTATTTCAGGTTTTTAAAGTCTAGTCTGATTCCAAGTGAATTCGGTTTCGGAGTCATAGGAGTACGGTACCTACTACAACCACAACACAACGCAGCGGCAAAAAGTGGTGACGCAGTGGTTACGTGTGGATAGAATTATTTATTTTCATATACATTATCGCCCGACCACGTGATCTCGTTGTGGTGTGGTTGTGGTTCGTGTGAATAGACCCTAAACAAGGGGAAAATGATCTATGGTTTCTAGAATGAATGCATTACACCGAACTCCGTACTTAGTGTTAATGCTCCCATAGTCTTATTAACTTATTGCGTGTAGATCAATCAATCTTTTTTTATTATTATAATACAACTCACATCGCAGTAGAGCTATTCAGAATATCGCCGGTATTTAAGTATCTCTTAATTAAGTTGCTTCATATACTGTGGCGGTTTTGCCCTAACGCCCATCGAGTCTGAGCCTAGGGCAGCCAATCGTGGTAAATAAACCAAATACCTAAATAAAAGGCAAGCCAAGCCTGCTAATCTGCCACAAACCCTATGTAGGTAAGTATATTACAGAATAGCAACTTACAAGGTGCAACGAATAATCCATATCCCAGCCACGGCCGTAAGAATCGATACACGTCATCCTTGTCTAGGCAATTATCCAAGATTACTTGAGCATCCTCGGGGTTTGCGACAGCTGTAACAAATATATAATGATATTTAAGGACATAACTAGTACACCACCAAAGGAGACCTCCATACATCTGCGAAGAAATTCAGAGGTGTATGTTAAGACATTAAGACCTCAACACGCACTGGGCCAGCATTGAACACTGCCCGTTCCCTCTCATCCATGAGATGAGGCCTGTGCCCAGCAGTGGGACGCATACGTATAGGCTGATTTGTTATAGTCTCCTTTATTAAATTTCCGTCTTCCGTTTGGTTTTTGCACTATTAACATAAAGTAACATAAATAAATATTAAACTGTATAAATACTCAAAATGTAAAATCACTCAATCTTAATAATCTAACCTAGGGTGCTCCCGGTAGCGAGGCGGGGCCTAATAAGCTACCGGGCATGTCAATAAGGTTTATTGTTTAAGACACACGACGGGGTGATGTCTCGAGACGTCGTCGGCTTGTAAATGTTTGCCTCGACGAACGTTGCTTGATTCGACGATACCTAATAGCCAATTTACGCAATGAATTCGATTAAAATGGATATCATCAGGTAGTGTACAACCTGTTTGCTTGGTTTAATGCGATTACAACAATTAAATCCGTAGTTTCGGAAGATAAAAGAGAATACGTTAGTAAATGCGGGTAGGTATTGGCATACCTACCCGAACCGAGACGTCGCGACGTGGTCGTTGCGACTTCAAAGCTGTTGCTCACCCCGTCTTCACCCAGAATTCGATGCTTAGTAGTAGGGCGACAGAAAGGGGAACCTCCTGACCAACCGTGACCTAGCCATCTAGCGAGAGACTGTGTTAGTCGAGACTCTTCGCTGACAAAACGACTATCGGGATAATGATCGTCGAATCATCATCCCACATGTAAATGCTGGCTTTGTCTTTCTCGTCCTTCACGAGGTTTGGCCGATTTATTATTATTATTAATATTATTTGAGGATATTAAATTATTTAAACTGTTTATGTATAAAATAAAATGAACTAAAGACTTTATAAAACATTAATAAAATTAATAAAAGTAAGAGGGTAAGGCCGCTGAGATTGTTACTTATAACACAAAAATAACACAGTCACTTTTGTGATACCATAACACAAATGCAACACAAAAGTAACACATTTTTTTGTAAAGATTGTTTCATACTAGTATTAAAATACAGGGTAAGGAAAAAAAATCTTTTTTTTACGTATTTTAATATATTTATAATGACAACATTTTAGATACGTGATCGATTGGTATTTGACTAAATCAGTATTTTTTATGATGATCTGCTTTTTTATACAGAAAAGTTAATTACCTTTTCTTTCGGCGGCGATCTTCTGACATACCGCCAAAGATTGACATTTGAACCCAAATATCTCGGTAAATATCGATCTGAGAGAAAAAGTTTAAAGAATAAAACATGCTTATTTTTAAGTATTTTTTACGATAAGAAAAGAAAATTTAAAATACTTATAAAAAAAATTCAAGTCCTAAAACCGGCCACCTTTTTATTATACCCCAACCGTCGCATGCCGCGTGTGTCAGTCGCAGGCGATCGATCGCGCGGGGCTGCGATAGCCGCGATTCACGGAATTACACCTTAAGACCTAATTCAAGTTTGATCGAATGCGGCATCACTGGTGTACCTACATGGTCCGGTGATAACCTAAACTATCTAATAACAAGTAATAGGTAAGTACATGAAAACTCGACCTATACTACGTTAACACATTTGATATTTTTTTTTTCTGCAAATGCACTAAATAGTGAGTTTTGGTTGTCATCCGACGACCATTACTGCAAGAGTAATACGTTTAGTTACACTATTCAAATTTAAGTAACAATTCGAATTAATCTTACGATAATAATAAAATGTTGTTCTTTACTATTACAGTATTCTCAATCTGCATGACTCTTTACACTTGTTTTGTGTTAGTGAACACAAAATAAGTGTTATGGTTAACACAAAAGTAACACAAAAGCGCCATATATATAACACAAAAGCAGTTTTTTACAAACGTTTTAGGTTATAAAACCAAATTCAGTTAAACTAGACGCAATTGTACATGTTTCATGTAAGCTTTAAACATAAACGAAAACGACCATACTAAAGTGAACTTCTGAAACGCTTACTTACTAGAGATATACATAAACACAAATTTTGACGAAAATATGCCACTCACCTTAAACGGTTCTCATAGACAAACTAAAAATGGCAGTTTCTTTGTTTAAATATTGATTGAGACCTCAAGGTGTTGCCGTGCCAAAATACGTATTTCCCTAGTTTTCTGTTAATATTTAGTGGTAATTATGCATAACACAAAATTTTGTGTCACGAAAGCCAAAACTCTGCCCACTAATCTAAAGATCTATAAAATACATAAATCAAAGTATTTAAACACCGTTCTTGTACTAACAGAAAGTAATGTGTCTAATCTTTCAAACGTATTTAAACGTTTTTTTGTAAATGTTCAAATATGAAAATAATTCATAGTTTAAAAGTATTCGGAAAAAAGCGACACGGCATTTTCGACTAAAATTAGGGGGGTTTGGTGAACATAAATGCAAGTATTTTATAGAAACAACCACTTTTATTCACTGGGCGAAATGGGGAAACAAGCTCAATAATTGCTTTGTAGAATGAACTAACAATAACGGCGGTAGTGCTTACACATGTGGAGAAAACGATCTGGAAAGTTTCGTTCAGACCAAAACTAACAATGTCGGCGGCCTTACCCAAGAACGGTTACATGCGGCGACATAGTGCAGCGCTACAGTATCGATACGAAGATTCACGAAGTGCAGATATCTTCGTCTCTATCGCACTTATGGTTTATGGTACTCGAACGACAAAGACAGAGATATACGAACTTCGAGACTTATTATAATCGTTCTAAGAGTATTTCCTCATAAAATGCTTACCAACGTACAACTTGGGCCCCAGCCAAATTTTAGCAGTGCCTTTATGCTTTAAAGCCATGTCAGCGATGCTCTCCAAATTTTTTAGAATTTCTGAAACAATTAAAAGCATTAGCCTACTTGGTCGAACTTAGAAACATTGAAAATAAATAAGTAGATGGTATTAGGTAGGTATGTATAATATAATGGTATACTTCGTAATCCATATTCATCGTCATCGCTCTTGTTTACACTTCGGACCTCAAATATCTCAGACCATTCTATCATCTATGTTTACCGCACTAGCTGAGTAATACACTATTAATATATATGTACATATATATAAATAAGGTAATTAATTATACAGGTGTGGTTTAATTTTAGTAATGTGATGTCCATAGCGTCACATTGCGATTTCGTGATATAATAAATATAATTAATAAGCAAACCGTTTTCATTGGGTCGGCACTGGATTTAAAGGCCTTCTACACGATCGGGACCAACCGCCAACCACCGTGTCCTTGGTCGGGTTGATATAAAAATGGACCGTGTAGAAAGCGGTTGACCAACCGATATTTGGTTGATGTCAACGGCCTTGGTCGTGAGCGCATTCCTAGCGACAGGCTGCGTCGGTGGTTGGTCCCAACCGTCTGGAACGCTGTCGGCCAACCGTTGATCCAACCAAGGACACGGTGGTTGGCGGTTGGTCCCGATCGTGTAGAAGGCCTTTAGACGGTCGACAGCGTTGCCATGGGTGTGAATTGAATCTAGGCCCAAGATGGGTTTATAATGGTAAACAATGATCTTTATTAAGATTATTGTAGTTGGTCTGCAAATTGTAACCGCTACCATTGGCGAACTACAAGTCTCTGTGGGTATACTTACTTAGCATAATTTGTAAAAAAAAAATCTTATTGCCGACTGTAGGTGTGTAGATAGGTAGGTATTTTTTGCAGCCAGTATCATTGTGACGAAGTAGTTACGTCAGCTTTCCATGAACGAAAGAACATGTGTTGTTAGGTACATTATGATTATATTATTCTGGCTTCCGTTTAGTATTGTTTGTATCCGAATGCGACAATTCATAATTTTATAGAAATGTTTAGCGTATCTTCTTTAAAAAAAATGGCTTCAACAAAAACACTATATGTTTTTGTTGTGTTTTAACCTAGCCAGTGCCATTTTGTATTAAGACTCAAAACTAATAAACTTTGTTTCCCAATCCGCGTCGATTTATCATTTACATACACAATATACTCTTAATATTATGGGTCATTAGAACGACAAAAAGTTATACTTAACAAAGATTATGACTATTGATGTTTATGTCTATAAATTATATGGATATCAATTTCTGACTTGAAATTCGGAACAATAAGTTTATGGGAAACAAAGGGACCCATGTTAGTCTGTAAGGTATTCGTAAATATGGGCCTTGTTGCCAAACTCAAATAATATATATAATCGATTTTAATATTACATATGGGAACTTACATGCGCTTAATTCGTATTAAGGTGTAATTCCAATTAATGTAAACCTACTAAACTTTTACTTAAACTTCCTTTGATTAATAAAATGTGTTTAGTCCCTTTCTTACGGATTTAAACATCAAATAAAGACGAATTTTAACGGCATTTTAGCTGAAATAGGTTTGCACAACGTTATACTTCGAATAGGTCAAATTAGAACTGCATGTTTCCTATGTCCAAGAGAAGAAATGCGTTGGTTTCCACCACATTACCATCAGTAAAAGTTTGCTCTGTCTGCCCAAATCATTGTCCCAATAGGTCAACGACCACATAGGCTCATACCAACTCGAACCAGTTTTCTGTCGATTCTATAGACTAGCTTCTGCCTACGATTCCGTCGGACTGACGCATACACACACACACACACACACACACAGCGCACACACACACACACACACACACTCACACACACACACACTCACACACACACACACACACACACACGCACGTGTAATATACAGGGTGACATTTTAATCAGTGTTCAAATTCATTCAATTATTTGCCTTAAGGTTGACTGGTAGAGAATGCTTTATAGCATTAAGTCCGCCTTTTGTACCATAAGATATTCTTTTGTGCAATAAAGATTAAATAAATAAATAAATTATAAGATTCTTCAGCAAAATTATAACATACGGTTTTTTTGTTTCATATCATTCAGTACAAAAAAAAAGTAATTGCTGCTTAAAGTTATCCCAAAAAAACATTACTGCGCGGGAAACTCAGCGGGTACGCACGGCACGCCTCCCCTCCCTCGGTCCCGCCCGCTCCGCGCGGTACTGAATGCCCAGTAACCACGCAGTACGGAGAATTCTTTTTTTTTTAAATACCTACCAGTTTTTTTCAAAAATGGAGTGGTACCAAATGCCTACAAAAAATTAGGACACTGATTAAAATGTCAGCCTGTATGTGCTTGTTTGAATCATGATTTCATGATAAATACCTATAGTAGGTGAACAGTTCACTTCAAAGCTTTAAACATGGTCATGGAGCCAAGTATTGGACCTGCATCTACAACAATTTGTGATCTTACGAAGTGGCGATAAGATAGCGAAATCATTAATTTACTTGATTTCTCTCAAGTTTGAACGAAAATAGAATCGATCGGCTTAAACAAATTGTAAGGATTCTTTCTTGCCGACTGTATATTTTCCGAAAACTAAAACAATAACTAAAAGAATACAAGAGAATACGAGAGAAATAGAAAATGTGGACTAAACAAAATACACGTGAACTTAAAAGTGAAAAACCTTGGAATTAGGTAGCGTTGTGACACGGTATTTACAGAACCGTTTAGACATCTAGTGATACCTAAACAGTCACAAGGAAAATTTAAACATTATTTAAATATTTGGTTGTTTACTCTAAGTACGGTGTGGCGCAAATCAAATTCTTTCTCACAAAGTTTAGCCCAAGAAAATTACGGTTTTTTTGGAAATAATTCAATAACAGGCTGATTTTTTTTTTACGGTTTTTATAGGTGATTTTAAGAACCTATATTTTATAAATTGCTGTTTTTGCGGACCGGAAGTAAGAAAAAAAAATGTGTGTCAGAAAAGTAGTGATTTTTGTCCGCAAATATGGTATCAGTATTCTTATGATGAAAACTACTTTGTAAATGCTAGTTCTGAAATGTATGACCAGAATCCAAAAATATATGCAACGGGAAATATGAGCATTTAAATGTAAACGGTGGTTTTAGTTCTTGTCAAATTTACTAAAAGAAAATAATAATATGTTTTTTTCAAGTTCACATGAATAACTAATATTATTTCCAAAAATTATCATTTGAAATCAAACAACATATGTATTTGGAAAATGTTTTTTTGTTATTCCGTAATAACATAAGTAGCAAAAATATAGCAGTTGCATATTTTTCAAAGACTTCTAATTTAAGCCCTCAGAATATCAATGGAATAGTAATAAACCAATATTATTTATTTTCGTTAATATACTCACTTACAAGTTACACCTCCAATCTGATTTCGACCTAATTTCACCACAATTAAGGATTATTTTAGAACGCACGGCAAAATGGGAATGAAGGCAAAGTAGGCACGTGCGCCTTTGCTGCCGCCGCCACCTCCAAAGCCAAATTTTTACTGTCGCTTGAGATCGGATAGTCTACAGTTACCTGTTGTTCAATTTACGAAATCCATCCTGGTGTGCCACAAGGTGGCAGATTCAGATTTATTTATTGGTAAAAATGTTTTTACAGGTCAACAGGTCAATATATATAACAGGTAATTATACACAATTTCAAATATACATTTGATACATAGAAGCTCTGTTACTTAGCGTTATGGGCCCAACCCTGTATCTCCTTTATACTGCTGACCTACCTACCTCAGAAGCAACCTTAACAGACACTTTTGCTGACGATACAGCTGTTCTATCAATAGATGAAATCCCGGAAAATGCTGCCCAAAAGCTCCAAAACAGCCTTGATGACATCCCAAAATGGCCCAAAGATTGGCGAATCGAAGTCAGTCCAAATAACATTTACTCTTCGACGTCACACGTGTCCTCCAGTGTCATTAAATGGTACCTGGACAGGAAACTCACATGGAGAAAGCATATCTTTACTAAACGCCTGGCAATGGGACAACAAGTCCGAAAAATGTATTGGATGTTAAACAAAAAATCAAAACTATCACTATCTAACAAACTATTACTCTATAAAGCCATAATTAAGCCGATCTGGTGTTATAGGCTCCAACTATGGGGCACATCTGCAAACTCAAATGTTGAGATCTTGCAAAGATTTCAGTCCAAAATGCTAAGAATGATAACAGATGCACCATGGTTTATAACCAATGACAGACTGCACCACGACCTCAATATGAAAACTGTTAAACAAGAGATTCAGGCCGGAATGGAAACTTACAAATCAAGAATTGATCAACACCCCAACACACTTGCAAAGGACCTCGTGAATATACCAACCAAGCCACGAAGCCTCAAACGAAAACCCACAGGATCTCTAACTGTGATTGAGAAGAAACGAACTCGTCAGCGGACAAGTACAATCCATGTCCAATGTCCAAGTCCATGGCACAATCCATAATAATAGTGCATGTTGGCTATTTGTAAAGGCGAAAAATCTCGTAAACGTGGCATGGTGATTGAATTTGAACTGGAAATTCTACAGAGAAATTAAAGAAGTGGCGGGCAAAGACAAGCAATTGCGAGCGACTGAATAATTGACCTGATTGCTCAATGCCTTTATACCTGAGGGGTAGGGGTGAACTACCTAAGAACAAGAGGTCATTAACATTTTTTTCGACATTAAGTGAGGATTAAAACTAAGTAAAAAAAACGGTAAGTTAATCTGCGTTTTTTCTGGGAAATTGGGTTTTTCGTTTAAAAATCGTAATTTTTGTAGTCATTTTTCGTCAACAATATTTTTTTTGCAATTTTTTTCTTTAGTTTGGTTATTATTTGTTATTGATAATTATTGCTCTGTTCATTGTTAATACTCTGCATTTTTTTAAACGTTTTTTCACCATTGAATCAACAGTTATACCGTCTCGATTGCGTGTACTACCAGTCATAACTAAAATGTTAAAAAAAATATAAAAAAAACTAACGACTAAAAAAAATAATTAAACGCAGTTTCACCGATAAAATAGTCTAAAATTTGACCCCTTTTATTATGTACAGTTTATCAAAAACCCCCCTGTATAGTTGAAGGGATGGAGACTGGTTATAGGATAGTTTTTATCCCTGAAATCATCCCCTAGGGGGGTGAAATGGGGGGAGGGTAACAGTTTGTATGGAGCTGCGATATAAACGAGTTCTACGCGGACGTAGTGTATTTTCTCTTCGCTTCTCCTCATTATTGATGACGCTTGAAGAATGTGACGTCACCAATAGACGGCAACGTGCCGCGCCCCGTCGTGTTCGGCGCCGCCATCGACGTGACCCCCCGGCAGCATTGCGTAACGTGACGTCACACACTGTTTGCGTTTTCTCTCTCTAACAAGCAATATTAAAATTAAAACGTTTAGCCTCGTAATTCTTAGCTGAGATATCTGAATGGGATTTTCGTAACTAAGCATATTTTTTACCCTTCTTTGTAGTAGGTAACCCGTAGGTAGTAACGAGGTTATTTAAAAAAAAATAGGCTATTTGATTTTGTCTGTCATTAAGTACACTTTTGGCCAAATGCGAGCTAAATACTCGTAGTATGTGTAATCCAGCCGCCGAATTCAGCCAGCGGATTCCGCCCGCAGCTGCTCTATATAAAATGTATGGCCCTACCGACAGGCGGACTAAATTCCGCCGCCGAATTCGTCCACTAAAACGAACTGAGTCGGAGTGCCTCAGGGAGCAAGCGACCCCGGTTATTTATATTATACCTACGTCAGCGACCTAAATGTTCAAAAAACTGGCCAATTGCGTGTCGGGCCACGCGCACCGTATAGGGTTCCGTAGTTGCCTGTCTGTCTTAGACATCGATGTGCGGTTTGCTTGCGTCGGCCGAATTTGCACGAAAATTGGCCTTTCCAAGTACCTACCTACACATTAAGTTGGTCGACTATTACTCGGTAACTAACTTATGCCTAACCATCGCGCGCGTGATATTCACATCCCCAGTAGTAGCCATTTAACCGTCAGGTGGGGAGGACACATGACTCGAACAAAAATTAGGGCTTTAAATCCCAATATCTCGCAAAAGAATCACTGATTTGAAAAATGGTTTTACAAAACCCATAATATTTTAACGAGAAAAAAAGATTTGCCGATTCTCAGTTTTCTAGTAGTAATGTTTACTGAGCTAAGCCGAAGACGGACGGACGGACAGATGGACATGACGAAAATATAAGGGTTCCTTGTTGACTACGGAACCCACTCGAGAACCTTTACGCCCCAACGGCCATTAGTTCCACGTGCAATGTGCCCCGCCCACTGCCACTTAAGACGTTTAGCAATTGGGAGGGGTATATCGGTTACCTTGATTCTGCTGCGGATAGCTTCATTCCTGATGCGATAGCGCAGAGAAACTCACAGGATAGCCCTCTCCACTGCCCTTTGGGTGACTTTGAGCCTTCTTATGAGGCCCATAGACGATTGACCTCTATCTCAAAGATGGATCTACCTAACTGGATAGTCTTTCCTATACTCGAAAACCTAATTCAAGACCAACGTGGGTTGCCACTAAAAAAAAAATGTTTACGGTGGTATATTTTCACTTTTCAAAAGGCCGCATCAAGAAAATGTATTTATTGGTAGTTTTAAACCTACGATTTAAATAAACAAGTTAATTCAACTTATTTACAAAAATACAAGATGCCCTGTTAAATATTTAACCATAAAAGATTTTTGGTAGAAAAACTGTTATTGCACTTGTAATACTTCAGGTGTTCATAACATTTGGTACGATTTATAAACAAGGGCCTGAACAACGTTAGATGTAATTTAAATATTATGCCATGCGTTTAGCTATTCGATGCACATTGTGGTTGGATTGTTACATCTATACGACACACCCAATTATGACTTCGACATGTTGTACTGACAAACTGTGGTGAAATCATATAATCTGTAGACCCCACCAGCCATGACTCCATAGATTAGTAATTTTCAATCTGTCATTTTATATCTGAATAGATTTATGAAACGTTTAACAAGTAATTTTTGTTTTGGGATATTGTAATTGTTTTTGACCGATATCAGGTACAAAAAACAATTACTTTTTAATAATGCGTATTGTTGAATGTAACGTTTTTGATATAGAAAATGTTGGCCATATCCACGAATATTTACTATGAATTGATGATCAATGCAAAAAGGTCGGCTACATCTGAATTGTTCGATTGACAATTTGACAACGACATAAGTGACTTTGACACTTAATGACAGTGACATATCTGTCGTAGTTTTTTTTGGTCTTGAATTAGGTTTCCGAGTATAGGTACAATCGTCTACCTACAACTTCGAGCGTAAAGTGTCTGATTGAAATGGGTGTTGGACATGATCTTCGTCTTATCCATGTTCATCCTTAGACCAACTCGCTCGGAGGCTTTACTGAGGTCATAGAGTCCTCCACGGTTTTCCAGTTTTCCTATTTAATACGATTAAAAGAAGACGAATACGTATAATATTTGTGAAGAAATAAATTTTCAGAATATTTTTTTTGTTTTCATCATTTGGGAGATCTCGTCAAACTGACGGTGGCAGCTCCAGCCAGAGGGCCTACCGCGAAACGAAAACGAACTTCGTTCGCGTATCTCCATCTCTGTCGCACTTGCTAGTTTGAGCGATAGAGAGGGAGATAAACGAACGAAATTCGTTTTGGTTTCGCGGTAGCCCCTCAGTTAGTAGGCCAGCCAGTCCACGTAAAAATAAAGTCCACGTAAAAATAATTGAATGACATCTGTAAATACAATATGGGCTCAGCTTTAGAATCGTTGTCATCGAGTTCATGGCTCATTTTTTTAATATAGATTCTACTCATTATAAGATGATTCCTCACCAAATTTCAAGTTGTGAAAATCCATAGTTTTTGAGAAAAAAAATATTAAAGTTTCCATATAAATTTCCATTACTGTGTATTTCGAGGAGATTTTGACTGACAATGACACTACACTTGTGCGCGTTCCTTTTTACGTGTTGATATTGGTAGATGTTCTTTAGGTAAGTTTTTAATCAATTACGGTTAATATTTAATATAATATCATAAATGTAGGGATCTGTTAGTTGTTTTAGTCCCGACGCATATGACCAAAAACGCAAAAGGCTAATTCGACCTACTCTAAGGCAGGTCCGTGTAGGTACGACGACGAGCGAAGCGAGGAGGAGTGTTAGGTGTACCGCGACCCTAGCGCGCGAGCCGAGCGAGCAAAGCGAGCGTGCCGCGGTAGCGGCCGGCGAAGCGCCAGAACCGAAAATGTGTTATTTCACTTAGGTGTACCTACACCGACCTGCGGCGCTACCACGAACTTCGAAAGTCGAAGTTCGTAATACATATGCATCCCTGTCACTCGAGTAAGGGAGTGCGATAGTGATCGAAATACCTCGAAGTTCGTGGTAGCGCCGCTGTCTTAGGTATTACACGTAATAAAGATTTGGTAATTCACGTAAGTACATACATACATACATACATTCACGCCTTTATTCCCAAAAGGGGTAGGCAGAGCACATGAAACGTATATTCCAGCGCCACTCTTAGCATAAATGTGGGTATAAAAGATCGACTAAATGTGATATTGCAGTGATAGGTTGCTAGCCCATCGCCCACAACACACTTCAACCCTGGTCCCTTAGTCGACTTTTACGACACCCACGGGAAGACAGGGGGTGGTGAAACTCTAACCCGACGACACCACACGGGTATT